>JBBDGP010001344.1:1985000-2585000 GCA_037952835.1 Lithobates septentrionalis
CTGTAAAGTGGCAGATCTGTAACATGTCTAGAAACTGCTGCAGCAATAATTGCATTTATAAAGCCCGAAAAAAATTAATTTCCCCTGCAAGCTGCCTTTATTTTGCTCAGCAACAGCTGGGGAGCCAGTGTGTATGATCATTGTAGTGCACTGGAAACAAGATTAGAGATTCTTTGGATACATTCTGGTGTCACTTTAACTTTTGGATAGAAGTAACGGCTGCGTAAAAATTGGTCTTTGGGTGTCGTGGCGCCTTCCCTCCGTAACCCTAATAGAGGTAATCGTGATGAAAGCAAGAATTGGCCTTGCTGTAAAAAATTACAATGATATGCACCTGTCAAACAGGTGCAGAAAAATTACTCTGTGTACAAGGAGCCAGGTTTATCCACTCTGGCAACTGCAGGGGACAGCACACTTGTCTGCTTGTGTGACACAGGATGAGAAGGAAGAGGAAGGTTTAGTAAGCCAGTCCACCACCTCCTCTGCATGCTGTGGCTGGATAGCATGGGCAAACTCACTAAAGATTGTAAGCTCTAATGAGCAGGGCCCTCTGATCCCTCCTGTATTGCTTTGTATTGTAAGTGTACTGTCTGCCCTCATGATGTAAAGTGCTGTGCAAACTGGCGCTATATAAATCCTGTATAATAATAATAATAAACAGGGGAAATTATGCCCTGCCTGAGGACTGATGACCACCACGTCCACCTTTGCCTGTGGACACATTTGTTGCTGGCCCCCTTACATTGCCAAGGGGACGTCTGCCTCTCCTTGTTGTCCTACCAGGCATTATTGGGAGGGAGGGGGCGGTGCTTATAAGAAAATGTAAAGAAGAAGTGGAAATCTGTATGTAGATGCAATTTTATCTATGTAAAGAGGTGTTTGGTGCACTTTAATTTGAGTACTCACACTACACAGACACACTCCAAAGGATACACTATAATATACTGCAATATAATGCGCCAAACGTACAGTGATGCACAGAACTATATGGCGTTAAACTGGCAGTAACACACGCAAAACTATATGGTGTTAAACTGGCAGTAAGGCACACAGAAGTAAATGGCGTTAAACTGGCAGTAACGCACAAAACTATATGGTGTTAAACTGGCAGTAACGCACACAAAACGATATGGTGTTAAACTGGCAGTAATGCACACAGAAGTAAATAACGTTAAACTGGCAGTAATGCATAAAACTGTATGGCATTAAACTGACAGTAATGCATACAAAACAATATGGTGGTGCGTCTCAAAGCGGTACAATTATTTTGCATAGAAATTTGGTGTTTTATATTGTAGATCTGTAATTCTGAGCAATAACACACTTAAATCTGTCCAAACAAGAGTCTAGTAGATATCCCGGGTATGATAAAGTTTGAAACACAAAATCATAAATTATAATACAATAAATAAATATAAATAATTATAAAAAATAATAATATAATAATAATAATAATAATAAAATGAATTTCCCCACGATTCACTATCGCTCAATTCTGCAAGTGTTCTAATTTACTATCGCTGTTTTCTAGCTGGTCTAAAACCACTTTTGACGTAATGGGACACTTTTTGGTTTCTATGGACAATCTCCAGTTTCCAGGCAGAAAGAATAGCATATATCATATAAAACTGCATGCAGGGCAGGACAAACCACTAGGGACAAAAGGGATGTGAAATTATTTCATACAGTAATGTAATCTGTAAGATTACAGTGTACTGTATGTATTATGATTTTTACATTTTTTAAAATTGGCCGCCGGGCTCCGCCCCTGTGCATCGCGATGCTCACAGGGAACAGAGCCCAGCACACAGAGGCATCGGGCGGAGGACAGAGCCCGCGGACACAGCAGGGGGACATCGCAGGATCCTGGGGACAAGGTACTGTAAGTATACCGCCCCAGGATCCTGCAATGCAATCCCAAGTGTGGCTCGGGGTTACCGCTAATGGTACTAAAATTTAGCCCTGAGCCACACTCGGGAAAACCGCCAGGGAGGTTAACCTGGCAGTAACTTACACAGAAGTAAATGGCGTTAAACTGGAAGTAATGCACACAGAACTACATGGTGTTAAACTGGCAGTAACGTACACAGAAGTAAATGGCGTTAAACTGGCAGTAATGCACAAAACTATATGGTGTTAAACTGGCATTAACAAACACAAAACAATATGGCATTAAACTGGCAGTAATGCACACAGAAGTGTGCACACTATGTACTATGCACACTATGCAAAGCTGAATGATGGTCCTCCTCACTCCACTCATACTATCCCTAGACTGATACTAAACTAATATTCTACACTGACAATTGAAGCAATATAGCACAGTATAGCACACTAACTAACTAATGCCTCGTTTCCACTGAGCGGATCGGATCGGTTTGGTTCATTACGGTACGCTATTTTGGGCGTTTCCATTATGAAAGCGGCCCATACAACCGAACCGTACCGCTCCATTCAGGGTCCTGCTTCAGATGTGGGGCCATAGAAAATGGAACGGTTCGGTTAGGGCGGAGCTACGATACATTCCACTGATTGGCTGACAGAAAATCCTCTGCTGTGCTATGCTGAGGCATTTTTTCTAAACCCTGTATGGCCCCTTGTGGTCCCACTTGCAGTGGAAATGCTCACCAGAATAGGCCGGACCATTCTAGGCCATTCAAACTGTACTGACCCGAACCGACCTGCTCAGTGGAAACGAGGCATAATGGCACTGAACAGAGCCCTGTTCTATCATTCTCCATGCCTAAATCACACTGAAAATGGCTGCCATTGAAAGCATACTTTTATACTGGGGGGCATGAATGAGCCATGATTGGATAAAGTTATTATGACAGTGTCCAATCATGACTCTGACAGTGCTCTGTGCCCTGATTGGTTGAAGCTTTCACTGCTTCAGCCAATCAGGGCTTGCAATGCGCTGTTCAGCACCGCAATGCATTGTGGTCTGTTCGGGGGGGGGGGGGGCGAACAAACGGGCGAACATCCCGTTTGTTCGGCTGTTCATCGGATGTCCGAACAGCGAAAGTTCGGCCTGAACTTATGCTCGGGCCAAACTGTTCGCCCCTTCCCTATACACTACGTCCACAGCCCTTCCTCTATCCAAATTACAGCTTACCTCCTCATAGAATGTTAAAAGCGATTTCATAAATCCATGTTGGTTACTACTAGTCAAATTGTTTTTAACATTAGATTATTGCTATTGTATGGTTATAACGCGTGTAACAGTGCAAGGGCCTGCCATTGTGTAAATGATTGGAAAAAGGATGCAGTGAGGAACTCCGGAGTATTGATAATGAGCAGAGAAAACTGTTTGAAGATTTCAAAGTGCTTTGGGAGAGAAGAAATCTCAAACCTAGTGCCCACACAGCCCTTATAATGAAGGCTTGGGCATAGCTCAGGGCTCCAGCCAGGAGGGAGGTATGCTTCTGTTTGAAGACAGGGGTGTGATCCTGTCTGTAGACGGAGGAACTCTATCTGAGAGACTGTACTCTTTGTTGGAGGGTTTCTATTTCCATCGAATTTAGAAAGTCACAGCCTCTACACAAGTCTGGAAGACTAAGATAAAGTCTGGGAGACTGAAAGGGCTGAGGCAATCAGGTGAGTTCATGGGACTGAGGGAATCTGTAAGTTTCAGAGGAGTGAGAGAGCTTGGGGGGGTCAGGAGTTGGCCCGTGACTATAGGCTGAGCGAACCAGGATAGAGTTTAGAGAGCCAGAATAGCTGGTGATATAGTCTGAGAAACCAATGATTAGAGCAGAGGTGCTGTTGGAGAGCTAGGTGGCTTAGCATTTTTGTGAACCTGTTTTGATGTGAGAAACTGAAACCCCTGTGTGGGCAAGTTTTATGTAATTTACTTTGAGTTTATTAATAAAAGCGGGCTAACAATCCCTAAAACGAAGACTGGTGTGGGCTCACTTACAATTGCTTCTATAACCAAGCTGAATTCACCACATTACTAGGAATGATCTTCGAGTTCGAGTCGAACTCATGTTCGACTCGAACATCGGGTGTTCGCAAGTTCGACGAACAGCGAACAATTTGGGGTGTTCGCCGCAAATTAGAATGCCGCAGAACACCCTTTAAAAGTCTATGGGAGAAATCAAAAGTGCTAATTTTAAAGGCTTATATGCAAGTTATTGTCATAAAAAGTGTTTGGGGACCTGGGTCCTGCCCCAGGGGACATGGATCAATGCAAAAAAAAAAGTTTTAAAAATGGCCGTTTTTTTCGGGAGCAGTGATTTTAATAATGCTTAAAGTGAAACAATAAAAGTGAAATATCCCTTTAAATATCGTAGCTGGGGGGTGTCTATAGTATGCCTGTAAAGGGGCGCATGTTTCCCATGTTTAGAACAGTCTGACAGCAAAATGACATTTCAAAGGGAAAAAAAGTCATTTAAAACTACTGGCGGCTATTGCATTGCCGGTCCGACAATACACATAAAAGTTCATTGATAAAAACGGCATGGGAATTCCCCACAGGGGAACCCCGAACCAAAATTTAAAAAAAAAAGACGTGGGGATCCCCCTAAATTCCATACCAGGCCCTTCAGGTCTGGTATGGATATTAAGGGGAACCCCGGCCAAAATTTAAAAAAAAAATGACATGGGGGTCCTCCTAAATTCCATACCAGACCCTGCAGGTCTGGTATGGATTCTTAAAATCTTAAAATTCTTAAAACCCCGCGCCAAAATTAAAAAAAAAAAAAAAAACGGCTTGGGGTCCCTCAAAAATCCATACCAGACTTTTATCCGAGCACGCAATCTGGCTGGCCGCAGGAAAAGAGGGGGGATGAGAGAGCGCCCCCCTCCTGAACCGTACCAGGCCACATGCCCTCAACATTGGGAGGGTGCTTTGGGGTAGCCCCCCAAAACACCTTGTCCCCATGTGTCAAAAACTGTCTCTTGTCATTTTTAACATTTTTGACAGTTTTTTAGTGAAATGGTAGGCCCTTACCATTTCACACAGGGGGGGGCTGGGATCTGGGGGTCCCCTTGTTAAAGGGGGCTTCCAGATTCCGATAAGCCCGCAGACCCCCACAACCATCGGCCAGGGTTGTGGGGATGAGGCCTTTGTCCTCATCAACATGGGGACAAGGTGTTTTGGGGGGCTACCCCAAAGCACCCTCCCAATGTTGAGGGCATGTGGCCTGGTACGGTTCAGGAGGGGGGGGCGCTCTCATCCCCCCTCTTTTCCTGCGGCCTGCCAGGTTGCGTGCTCGGATAAGGGTCTGGTATGGATTTTTGGGGGGACCCCTCGTCTTTTTTAACTTTGGCGTGGGGTTCCCCTGTGGGGAATTCCCATGCCGTTTTTATCAATGAACTTTTATGTGTATTGTCGGACCGGCAATGCAATAGCCGCGAGTAGTTTTAAATGACTTTTTTTCTTTGAAATGTCATTTTGCTGTCAGACTGTTCTAAACACGGGAAACATGCGCCCCTTTACAGGCATACTATAGACACCCCCCAGCTACGAAATTTAAAGGGATATTACACTTTTATTGTTTGACTTTAAGCATTATTAAAATTACTGCTCCTGAAAAAACGGCCGTTTTTAAAACTTTTTTTTTTGCATTGATCCATATCCCCTGGGGCAGGACCCAGGTCCCCAAACACTTTTTATGACAATAACTTGCATATAAGCCTTTAAAATTAGCACTTTTGATTATTCATGTTCGTGTCCCATAGACTTTAACGGTGTTCGTGTGTTCGAACGAACTTTTTTCCTGTTCGCATGTTCTGGTGCGAACCGAACAGGGGGGTGTTCGGCTCATCCCTACATATTACACATAGTTGCGTTTTTTGGGAACTCTTGGGTGTAAGCCATCTGGTCCTGGTGATTTATTTGCATTAAGTTCTAGTCATTTATGTACACTGGTTTCTGACAGCTACAAGGATACATTTCATATAATTTTATTAACATTACTGTTGTTTATTATACCTCTCCTTTATGTGTTTATAAACTGAAGAATGTATTTAATATAGTTGCCTTCTCCCTGTCACTTGTAACCAACTTCCATGATCATCTTTTATGGGACCAATATGTTCTGACCTAGCCTCTTTACTATAAATACATTTGAAAAAATTAGGATTTTTTTTACTCTCCTGAGCAACGGGTCTCTCATAATCTATTTCAACTGCCCTGATTGTGCTCACTCCTTTTCTTATTGCATTATTTGCAGTATTGGAATGCCAATAGTGATCCTTCACCCTTATTTTCTACTTAATTAAACACAGTGAAGGTTGAGAAATGGATGTTTCTCGATTTCCTGTGGATCTAATTTCTGGGGCAGTTTACTGTGGTCCTAGGCTTCCCAAAGGAATGGGATAGCCCGGGAAGCAGCAGTTGGGGGGAATTTTGGGCAATATGTCACCATTTTGGCAAAATTAAAGGTTAGGCAAATTAAAGGGTACAGCAATCCCAAATCTTATTTTCTAATTTTAAATAGAGTGGGAAAGGGTTACAGCCAGTGGTGTATTTAGGTTTTGTGCTGCCCTAGGCCTGACTAAGCTCGCGCACCCCCTAATTTAACTATGACCCACCCCTTCCTGTCAAGGCCACACCCCTTCCTTTTTAAGATCCGCCCTGTCATCTTCATGGGAGGACAGAGGGACACCGCGGGAGGAGGACAGTGAGCGATACAGCATCTTTTCATTTGGGGGGTAAGGGGATATGTGCTGGGTGCTTTGGGAGGCTCTTGCACTGAAGTTGTGTCCCTCCTCTGTGGCTCCTCCTCCTCCTGGCTGTGTACTGAGTGTGTGTGGCTGACAGTGGGGAGAGAGGTGTCGGCTGCTACGGAAAGCCCATCGCCGCTTGTGGGACTCCAGGCGGCAGATGTCCTGGGTGCCCACGCTGGCGTATCCCTGTCTGGCCAGTTACCGAAACTCAGTGCTGTAACTTGTTGTGGGCTCTGGGACAGTGGCGTCACTAGGGTTGGCCTAGAGGATATCAGGTTAGGCACTTCCTAATGGCTCAGTCCCTGGGAACAGTAATGTATAATGGCCAACAGGCTCTCTTACCAGACCCGGTGAAACTGCAACAGTGATTCCTCCGGCTGGACGTTCGCTCACTCTGGGTTGCCCAGGCCAACTCTAGTCAGTAGTGTAGCATGTCTCTACCCTGGCAGTGGCTTCATCTTTCTCCCCCTCTGGTGGTGCGGGTACAGCGTGGCTCTCTGGTGGTGCGTGTACAGCGTGGCTCTCTGGTGGTGCATGTACAGCGTGGCTCTCTGGTGGTGCATGTACAGCGTGGCTCTCTGGTGGTGCATGTACAGCGTGGCTCTCTGGTGGTGCATGTACAGCGTGGCTCTCTGGTGGTGCATGTACAGCGTGGCTCTCTGGTGGTGCATGTACAGCGTGGCTCTCTGGTGGTGCGGGTACAGCGTGGCTCTGGTGGTGCGGGAACAACGTGGCTCTCTGGTGGTGCAGGAACAGCGTGGCTCTCTCTCGGGTGGTGCGTGGCACCCTCCTTTGGTGGTGCGGGTACAGCGTGGCTCCCTCTCTGGTGGTGCGGGTACATTGTGGCTCCCTCTCTGGTGGTGCGGGTACATCGTGGCTCCCTTTCTGGTGGTGCGGGAACAATTTGGCTCTCTGGTGGTGCGAGTACAGCGTGGCTCTGGTGGTGCGGGTACAGCGTGGCTCTGGTAGTGCGGGTACAACGTAGCTCTGGTAGTGCGGGTACAACGTGGCTCTGGTGGTGCGGGTACAGCGTGGCTCTGGTGGTGCGGGTACAGCGTGGCTCTCTGGTGGTGCAGTACAGGGGTACAGTGTGGCTCCCTATCTGGCTTCCCCCAGCACAGTATTCTCTTTCTCCTCCTGTAACCCCCCCCAGCAGAGTGCATGCATGCTGGGGGCTGTAGCATGATGTCTGACACACACAGGGGCCGCCATTCTTTAGTGATTACTTTTCCTATTATGCCCCCAGAGTCTTCTGATTGGCCCTCTGCTGTGGCCAATCATGGGGAGGAAGCTGGGCAGCGGCACGGCGAAACCAATTAGAGCCGCTCTCTCTCTCTTCTCCCTTCAGCTGACAGAAAGGGGAGGGGGGGCGAGCGGGGGAGATACAGACAACTCGCATCTCTCCTCTCCCTGTCACAGATCTGCTGCTCCATTTACCAGAGAACTCCCCCGCTCGCCCCCCCTCCCCTTTCTGTCAGCTGAAGGGAGAAGAGAGAGAGAGCGGCTCTAATTGGTTTCGCTGTGCTGCCGCCCAGCTCCCCCCCCCCCCCGCAGTTTCCCTCCCAATGATTGGCCACAGCAGAGGGCTATTCAGAGAGAGAGCGAGAATCACGGCTTTACGGGGCGGCTTGACTGTTCCTGTGCGGGAGGAGAGTGGGTGCCGTTTTGGTGGGGGGGCGGCTTTTTTGCCGCCCCCCCCAACAAAGTGCCGCCCTAGGCCTGGGCCTTGTTGGCCTAGGCCAAAACACAGCACTGCCTCTTGGATCTACTCACTGCTTCAGTTTTAGTATGCAGCAGTTAATTATCTTTCAGTGCGCTGATATCATTTTTATGACCTAAAAATTACCACATCTTCCTTTCTTGATTTTAGATCTTCCATTCTCCAGCTTATATATTGTATTTCCCAAGACAGATTTTCACTAATCTGCTTAAAGGTAAATTAAAGGGCCTTTATCGCCTGGCCTCTATTTTCTTTAGTAGGCCCTTGAGGTTATCACAGCTCCAGCCTTTGCATGGATAGTAGCAAAGGTCTGTGAGGTGTCACTGAGCTCCAAGTCAGCGGGTGCCATCTTGGTTGCTGTTCTTCCCAGGGATTCATTTATGGATCTGCCCCAGGGTTGCCATGTGTTCACAGGTATGTAATGGTTGTAAGAGAGGGCACTAAAAGGGCAGGGCAGTAGTCATCTGAACAATTACTTTATAGTAGCTTTTAATATAGTTTAGGCTTGTGTGTACATAATATAACTGGATACTAACATAGTGTCACGTCGACCCCAACGCAGGTGGTCAGACACTATAGCTGGCTACTGTGTTCTTCACCTATAGCAGCCCCCTTTCCCATAATTCAAGCAGGCCTACCAGAACTCGGTTTCCCCCAGGACTTATACACAATGCTATAGTGCCTGGCCACCATGTCAGTGCAGGCGCGAGCTAAGCAAAGCAAACAGGTGCAATCTGGCAAAACAATGTGCAAAAAAAACGTATGAAAAAGTGCGTGGTGCTGAGGGTACTACTAATTTTCCGGTGCTACAAAAGAGAGAATCACTGTGTGGTGGATCAAGAAAATTATATATCTAATGTGGTAAAAAAATTATGGTCTCCTGTGCTGAAAAAAAAGGAATATGTACCAACACTAATATCTATGCAATAGATCAGATGATATTGCTGCTAGGTGATTGATAAAAACAAAAACAAAATAGCACTCAAATAAGAAAAAAAAAAAAATGAACCAAGTTAGGTGTTTCAATGTACTAAAATAATCGCATGTATGTACACACTGCTACTGAGAAAAATATATAAGTGTGCAAACTGATATATAATCATAATCCAATACAGGTGTGCAAAATCGCAAAAAAAGTGCATAGTGCTAAGTGCTCTTAACAGTGTTCTAAAAGCTCAAACAGTGTACTCTTGTTACTAATGGCTACTAAAACCCATATAAGATAACATAACATGCATCTATGCACAAGATGAACCAAACAATGGTAATGTCCACAATGCAACAGTGGTGATGTCCTCTACTGGTGCAATAAACAAATACACTGTGCTCAGGTGAGGTGTCGGGGGGTGGCAGGCAGGGTTCTTCTTCGTGCAATAACACACTTAAGTAAGCAGTGGCCCCTTACCTAGCGGTGCTAGGTACAACCGCATTAATCAGCTAGCTGGTAGTGGTGGTCTTTTACTTAGGGTCCTGGGTTGTACAGGTTCTTTCACTACTTCCACGCCTGATGGTGCTCACTGGATGGCAAACTAAATGGCTGTGGTCTATAAATGGTGGTCCTGGACCAGCGCGGGTCTTGACTCCACCTCCGTTCCTCATATTAGGGTGTACCAATAATAAAGGACAGGGGGGTACCGCATAGTGTAATAAAGTTTTAAAATTATGAATTTATTCAAACAGATACAGGTACTCACATTGGAAGTTACAAATCAGCATAAAACTCCTATGAGCGGCGAGCTCGTTGGCCACAATCAAACTGAAATGCCCATTCCGTCCCTACGCGTGACGTCACCGATCACGTGACTTCTTCAGGGGATCCCCTGAAGAAGTCACGTGATCGGTGACGTCACGCGTAGGGACGGAATGGGCATTTTAGTTTGACTGTGGCTAACGAGCTCGCCGCTCGTAGGAGTTTTATGCTGATTTGTAACTTCCAATGTGAGTACCTGTATCTGTTTGAATAAATTCATAATTTTAAAACTTTATGACACTATGCGGTACCCCCCTGTCCTTTATTATTGGTACACCCTAATGTGAGGAACGGAGGTGGAGACAAGACCCGCGCTGGTCCAGGACCACCATTTATAGACCACAGCCATCTAGTTTGCCATCCAGTGAGCACCATCAGGCGTGGAAGTAGTGAAAGAACCTGTACAACCCAGGACCCTAATTAAAAGACCACCACTACCAGCTAGCTGATTAATGCGGTTGTACCTAGCACTGCTAGGTAAGGGGCCACTGCTTACTTAAGTGTGTTATTGCACGAAGAAGAACCCTGCTTGCCACCCCCTGACACCTCACCTGAGCACAGTGTATTTGTTTATTGCACCAGTAGAGGACATCACCACTGTTGCACTGTGGACATTACCATTGTTTGGTTCATCTTGTGCATAGATGCATGTTATGTTATCTTATATGGGTTTTTAGTAGCCATTAGTAACAAGAGAACACTGTTTGAGCTTTTAGAACACTGTTAAGAGCACTTAGCACTATGCCCTTTTTTTTGCGATTTTGCACACCTGTATTGATTATGCTTATATGTCATTTTGCACACTTATATGTTTTTCTCAGTAGCAGTGTGTACATACATGCGATTATTTTTAGTCCATTGAAACACCTAACTTGGTTCATTTTTTTTTTTCTTATTTGAGTGCTATTTTGTTTTTGTTTTTATCAATCACCTAGCAGCAATATCATCTGATCTATTGCATAGATATTAGTGTTGGTACATATTCCTTTTTTTTCAGCACAGGAGACCATATTTTTTTAGCACATTAGATATATATAATTTTCTTGATCCACCACACAGTGATTCTCTCTTTTGTAGCACCAGAAAATTAGTAGTACCCTCAGCACCACGCACTTTTTCATGCGTTTTTTTGCACATTGTTTTGCCAGATTGCACATAATTTACAATTGGTTATATGTTTAGTGTACAGCTTACACCAGTGCACCTTGCTGGGTCTGATTAGTAGACTCAGTCTCTGCACAGACTCCTTTTCCATCCATTTTTTTATACTGTTTATCTTTTGTATATTGATATGAGATTAGCGGCATGACATTCTGATATCAGCAACCCCTCTATCTAGTGCAATATCCATCCAGTGATATTATATTTATTGCACCTCATTGCACTTTATTGGTTAGCGCAGCACCCTCTTTCCTTATTTGATTCTGTTCCTTTGGGGTGTGTTTTGTCCCCAATTTTGGTGCATGCAGCTGTCCATACATTTCTTAGTCTTTAAGTTCTTTCTCCATTCTGGTAGCGCAGGAATATTCCTTATACAAAGCAAACAGGTACTTGCGGTAAGCTGAAAGGTAGCGTGGTTCTATGACAGTCCAGGTAAAAGGCAGGTTGAGTTCAGGGAATATCCAAAATCTGGTCCAAGATCATACACAGGGAAATCCAATCTAGCAGAGCAGGGCAGACAGACAGGGAGCTTGATCAGGAACAACACACGTATCCCTGTCTATCACGAGCACCCAAATTGGGTTTTAGCTGGCCTATAACAGGCTTGGTTTCCACTCTGAGACTGATCACACTAATCAGGCTGCAGGTGGACAGACAGACAAGGAGAGTGCCATAGCCAAAACCCCACGGATACTGGAATGAGGAACAGGAGCACTAAATGCTCCTGACATATAGATAAAGTTGATCCAGGGAAAATCCGATTGCCTCTCGGGATTAGGAAGGAATTTTTTCCCCCGCTGTAGCAAATTGGAGCATGCTTTGCTGGGGTTTTTCGCCTTTCTCTGGATCAACTGTGGGGGAAGGATTGTGTATATTGGATTGCATGATTTTTTTTTGGTTGAACTGACTGTCTTTTTTTTCAACCTGACTAACTATGTAACTATATGTGTTGGTTGGAGGTGTGAAGCTTGCTCATGATGCGTCTGTCTTCAGCAGCTGCACCCATCCCCACTACTGAACTATTTCAAAAAGAAAATGTAAGTGTTAAAAAATGTTCAGCAATAACACCTCACAATGTTACCCACATTCCAAGCAGCCCCCTATCTCTATAATAAAAAAAAAGTAGTATGGAGTGTTACACCCCTCAAGCAGGACCTGCATGACCAAGCAGTGGTAGAGCTGCATACAGCAGAGGCAAGTCACATTTGTAATTCCATGGTGAGTGTACTCATCCTATCCACCCACAAGAGGGGGAGGTAGTAATTGACTGGCTCAAAAAGCCTGTATCAACTTTCTCTTCCAAAACATAAAGCAGCCAGTATTCATCCAGTTTTGTTTGTGCATCCTCTTTCCCCACATCTAATTATCCCACCATTCCCTGCCTTTTGTGCCTGCATCTATGCCTGGTTGTGTTGCCATTAAATTGTGGTTCTAATGTAATTTTTACTCACCCCTGCGTGAGGGCTGTAACTCTATTTTTTTTAAGAAGTACTGCTTCCTTTGACTTTTGTCCCTACATTTAAGCTGAACTTCAAAAAAAAAAAAAAAAAAGGTTAACTGCTTGTTTATGCCTTGGCATAGAAATACATAAAGGAGTGCCAGATCAAAATCAAATAAAAGAGTTTAAAATAATCTTAATTGGTAATAAAAAAAAATAATAAACAGCCAGCCTGTCACGTACCTGGTGATGGAGCCTGATATGCAGAGGATGGCCTCTCTTACAACTCTGACTTGGAGCCCCTGATAGAGCTGACAGGAAGCACCAAGATGCAGAGTCGCACGAGTGCCTGGCGGGATCGCTGAACCTGGAGCTGGATTGTAGCACTCGGCCGGGCTGTAGAGGTTTCTGTAGGAATCCCAGAGCAGTGGTAGGCAGGTAGCTGGAGCGAGTAGACAACCGGTCCCCACAGGCAGAAGTGCAGGTGCAGCAGAAGGGATGGTGGCACCCTCGAGGCTGAAGAGAAGGCAGGTACAGGCAGACCGGGTCATACACAAACTGGCACGTCAGGAATAGAGGCTGAAGTGGAAGTGGAATCAGATTACAAGCCGGGTCGTCAGCAGACTGGCAGCGAAGTGGCAGAAGGAGCAGGCAGGTGCGGAGTAGAGGACAAGCCGGGGTCAGATGCAGGCAGGAAACGGGAACATCAGGAAGCAAGCCGGGTCACAACAGGAACGGAAGTCAGGTAGGTAATTGCAGGATACACGAGGAACGCTGTAGAGCAGACAGCACTGAGTCTGGAATCTGACTGAGTTTAAGTAGCCTGTTTGGGTGTCAAAAGCTGTCACAGGGTGCGTGTGCACCAATGGCATTCTGACAGGTGCAGAGGTAACAGGTCGTCTACTTCGGCAGCCATCTTGGGTGCTGGCATGCCCTTCCTGACACTGCCCCCCCCCCCCAAAGGGCAGCCTCCGGATGCCCAACTTGGCCCTCTTGTCAGGATGGGAGTTCTTAAAAGCTTGAACCAAATTTTGGGCATGGATATTACCTTCAGGTTCCAAGGAGTTGTCCTCTGGCCCATACCCTTTCCATTTTATCAGGAACTGGATCTGATTTCTTCTCTTCCTGCTGTCTAAGATTGTTTCCACCTCAAACTCTTCCTCCCCATCAATAATTACAGGTTCAGGCGGGCCGGAACTTTGCCCTGGGAAGGGGTCAGGAATGGCAGGTTTCAACAAAGTTATGTGGAACACAGGGTGGATTCTAAATGACTCCGGCAACTCTAATTCATACGCAACCTCATTGATCCGTCTCTTCACCGGAAATGGTCCTATAAATTTAGGGCACAGTTTCTTTGAGGGACAGGCCAGTTTCAAATTGGTAGTTGCTAGCCACACTTGGTTACCAGGGTTCAAGATCAATTCTCTCCTTATTTTCCTGTCAAAAACTTCCTTATTGTATGCCTGTGTCTTGGCCATTGTTTCCTGTAGCAGTTTGTTATTGGCGTTGGAGAAATTAATAGTTTCAGAAACAGCTGGTACAGGGGAATCTGGAATTGTATTAGACAAAAAAGAAGGGTGGAAACCGTAGTTTGCAAAAAATGGAGATTGCTTTGTAGCAGAGTGTACTGAATTGTTATAAGAAAACTCGGCCAAGGGAAGCAGAGAAGCCCAATCGTCTTGAAAAAATGAGGAGAAACATCTCAGGTACTGTTCGAGGGTTTGATTAGTCATCTCATTCGTTTGTAGGTGATATGCAGAAGAAAATGAAAATTCAATCCCGAGTGAATCACATAAGGCTCTCCAGAATCTGGATGTAAACTGCACCCCACGGTCGGACACAATATTGGCCGGAATCCCGTGAAGCCTTACGATCTCCTTGACAAAGGTTTGAGCTGTTTCTCGAGCAGATGGTGTGCCCTTCATGGGCAGGAAGTGTGCCATCTTAGATAGTCTATCGACAACTACAAAAATTGTGTTTTGGCCCTCAGATGGAGGAAGTGCTACAATAAAATCTATTGAGATCATCTTCCAAGGTCTGCTGAGTACAGGTAAGGGTTTTAGCAGACCCCAGGCTCTGGATCTGCTGGTTTTATTGCGGATGCAAGTGGTGCAAGATTCCACATATTTCTTACTATCTTTTTCCACCCCAGGCCACCAAAATGTCCGTTGTACTAATTCAGTTGTCTTGCCAATGCCAAAATGACCTGCCAGCACATGATCATGGCATCGCACCAGGATGGCCATTCGCAGGTCTTCCGGCACAAAGACCTTGTCTTCATGCCAAAGTAGCCCATCCTTTGCCAGTAGAGAGACCCCGGCTGGTGAAGGGTTCCTTACTAGAGTTTGTTTAATTTGTTTTATTAACTCTCCTTGAAGTAACAGGAAGTTCCCAGGGGATAGAATGGTATCTGGAGATGAGATTTCTTCAGATTTGCTGAACATGCATGATAACGCATCGGGTTTTGCATTCTTGGATCCGGGCCTGAACGTTAAGTGAAAAGTGAATCTAGAAAAGAATAGTGCCCACCTGGCTTGTCAGGGTTTCAATCTTTTTGCTGTTCTTAAATACTCGAGGTTTCTTATGATTGGTATAGATCAAGATTGGGTGTGCGGCCCCCTCTAGAAGGTACCTCCATTCCTCCAGAGCGGCTTTGATGGCCAAAAGTTCATGGTCCCCGACGTCGTAGTTCCTTTCGGCATTTGACAGCTTGCGGGGAAAAAAAAGCAACTGGATGCAGTAGAGCCTTAGCTCCCTGCCTCTGAGACAATATTGCTCCGACCGCTGATTCTGAGGCGTCTACTTCCGAGACGTAGGGCAAGGCTGGGTCAGGGTGTTTCAGGACAGATGCAGATGTGAAAAGTCTTTTTAGGGTGTCAAAAGCTTTCTGAGCTTCCAGAGACCAAGAGAATCTTGTACCTTGTTTGGTTAAACTTGTAATGGGGGATATGATTGCAGAAAAATTTCTGATGAATTTTCGATAAAAATTTGCAAACCCAACGAAACGTTTGACACCCTTCTTATCACTGGGAGCAGGCCAATCCAGGATGGCTGTAACCTTCTGGGGATCCATCTGGATGCTTTCGGTGGAAATGATTGAACTCAAGAATTGGATGCTTTGGCGTTCAAATACACATTTCTTTGGTTTTGCATAAAGTCTGTGTGTTGTCGAAGGTGATTCAATACATTCTTGACGTGACTACGGTGGTGATCTAGAGAGGGAGAGAATATTCGTATATCATCAAGATAAACCACAACAACAAATAGATCCAGGAAATCTTGGAAGACGTCGTTGATGAAGTGCTGAAAGGTAGCTGGGGCATTGCAAAGTCCAAAAGGGCATCACAAGGTATTCGAAATGCCCAAACCGCGTGCGGAACGCTGTCTTCCAATCATCCCCCTCTCGTATGCGAACCAGGTTATAAGCACCCCGAAGATCCAATTTTGTGAAAATGGTGGCCGTACCGAGTTGCTGGAATAATTCAGGCACAAGTGGAAGAGGGTAACTTTTTTTACAGAGACCTTATTAAGTTCACGGTAGTTCACACAGGTCCGTAATGAGTGGTCCTTTTTTTCTACAAAGAAGATCCCCGCACCGGCAGGAAATGTGGAGGGGCAAATGAACCCCTTTTTAAGGTTGTCATCAATGTAGTTTTTCAAAGCAACAAGTTCAGATTCAGATAGAAGAAAGATCCTGCCAAAAGGAACTTCAACCCCAGGAAGGAGCTCAATTGGACAGTCATAAGCCCTATGAGGAGGAAGCGTTTCTGCCCCTTTTTTTGCTGAAAACACCCAGAAAGTCGTGATATGCTACTGGAACAACTTGGCGGGCTTTGGACTCCAAATCGATGCACAGCAAGGGAGATTGGTCCTGATGATTCTCTTGCCAACAATGTTGAAGGCAATAGGGGAAAAGAAACTTGATTTCTTCTGTAACCCAGTTAATGTGAGGGTTATGAGGTTTTAACCAAGGCATACCCAGAATGATTGGGAACAGAGGGGAAGCGATTGCATCTAGGCGTAGAAGCTCTTGATAGTTCTCGGCAATGGTGGTAGATAATGGGATGGTTACGTGAGTAACCAATCCAGACTTAATGATGGACCCGTCTGCCAGATGTACAGAAAGTCTCTGAGCTTTGGGTAGTAGAGGAATATGATGTTTGGCAGCAAAAGCTAAATCTATGAAACAGCTGCAAGCTCCAGAGTCAATTATAGCGGGGGTCTGGATAGTTCCTCCTGGGAGCTGTAACAATATGGAAAGAGCAAGATGAGCAGAGTGATTGGGTAGAGATGGAGGAGAAGCAGATGTAACTGAGAGGCACTTGTGGATTTTGACCGGGCAAGACCTCATATAATGTCCTAATCCTCCACAGTACAGGCAAAGATTTAGCTGGCGTCTGCGCTGGTATTCTTCTGTAGTCAGAGAAGGGCGGAGGAGACCAAGCTTCATGGGTTCAGATGTGTCTGAAGCGGATGCGGCAAGAGCAGGTCAAGCGGGACTGAAAGAACCAGACACTCGTGGAAGCATCCATACTGGACGGGACTGGTCGGTGGCTCATTCCGACCTACGCTCCCTTAAGCGATGGTCAATCTGGATTGACAAATTTATAAGTGTGTCCACGGTGGAGGGGACACCTGTTCATGCTAGCTCGTCCTTGAGATTATCAGAAAGGCCCATGCGGAACTGGTAACGCAGGGCAGCATCGTTCCAGCTGGTGTCGAAACTCCAGCGCCTGAATTCTGAAACATAGTCCTCCACGGCCCTGTGACCCTGCTGAAGCGTGTGAAGGGCGGCTTCCGCAGTAACGGCTTGCTGGGGGTCTTCATATAACTGAACCATGGCTCCAAAAAAGGAGGCTAAGTCCGTCAGAGATGTGGCCTTTTGTTCAAGGAGCCGGTGAGCCCAGGCCTGTGGTTCCCCCTGAAGCAAGGAAATGACAAACCCGACCTTGGTGGCTTCCAGGGAGAAGGTTCGTGGTTGTAGCGAAAAATAGAGTTTGCATGCGTTGAAGGCTCTGAACTCGTTGTATTCTCCGTGGAACTTTTCAGGAGTTGGGACTCTGGGTTCAGGTGGTAGCATAACGACTGCGGGAGCTGCTGGCATCCCAGAAGTGGAAGGTGCTTGAGCAGGAGCAGAGGCAGACAAGGTCTGTATTTGGCCTTCCAGCTGGGTATAACCCTGTTGTAAGTTCTTTACAGCTTGTGTTAATCCGGCTAGGTGTTGGCTAGGCATGTGCAAAATGAAAAAATTTGTTTCGTTTCGTTTAGTTTTAATTCGTTATTTAATTAATTTAGTTTAGTTAGATTCGTTAAATTCATTAAATTCGTTTTTCAAATCAGTTTCGTTTTCGACCGAATTCGAAAATCGGTCGAATTCGAAAATATTTCAACCGGATTCGATATTATTTCAACCGCATTCGAAAATATTTCAACAGCATTCGAAATTATTTCAACTGTATTAGAAATTATTTCAATCGTATTCGATAATATTTCAATCGCATTCGAAAATATTTCTACCAAATTTGATAATATTTCAACCGCATTCGAAATTATTTCAACTTTATTCAAAATTATTTCAATCGGATTCGATAATATTTCAACCGCATTCGAAAATATTTCAACAGCATTCGAAATTATTTCAACTGTATTAGAAATTATTTCAATCGCATTCGAAAATATTTCTATTTTCGAATTTGATAATATTCAGATAATATTCCTCTTCAGCAAACCAGAAGAACGCTGCATGGTTTCGCGTCACCATGGCAGTAAAAGCTGTGAGAGGGATTGAGCGCACCCCAGACTGCATCCGTCATTGGTAAATAAAAATGATTACATTCTCTTTCTCTCTCTCTCTGTGTCTCCCAGAGGCATATCTAGTGAAAATGGCACCTATGGCAAGCACTGAAACTGCGCCCCTGTCAAAAAAAAAAAAAACAGCTAATAAAACTACAAGTCTTTAACCACTTCAGCCCCGGAAGAATTTACCCCCTTCCTGACCAGAGCACTTTTTGCGATTCGGCACTGCATCGCTTTAACTGAAAATTGCGCGGTTGTTCGACGTGGCTCCCAAACAAAATTGTCCTTTTTTTCCCATAAATAGAGCTTTCTTTTGGTGGTATTTGATCACCCCTGCGGTTTTTATTTTTTGCGCTATAAACAAAATAAGAGCGACAATTTTGAAAAAAACGCATTATTTTTTAGATTTTGCTATAATAAATATCCCCCAAAAATATATAAAAAAACATTTTTTTTCCTCAGTTTAGGCCGATACGTATTCTTCTACATATTTTTGTTAAAAAAATATCGCAATAAGCGTTTATTGATTGCTTTGCGCAAAAGTTATAGCGTTTACAAAAAAAAATAATAATAAATATATATATATAATATATTATTTTATATTCTATTCTGTTCTATTGTTACTCTATTCTATTCTATTTTTTTCTATTCAAATTTGAATAGTAAAGAATAGTAAAGAATAGAATAGAATAACAATAGAATAGAATAGAATAATATATATATATATATATATATATATATATATATATATATATATATATATATATATATATATATATATATATATATATATATAATATTTTATTCTATTCTGTACTATTTTTTTTCTAATATATATATATTTATATATATATATATATATATATATATATATATATATATATATATATATATATTTATATACATATCTGATCTATTGTTTTTCTAAGATATTATTTTCTATTCTATTTCAATTCAATTTCATTCTATATGAAATTCGAATTTCGGAAATTTATATATATATATATATATATATATATATATATATATATATATATATATATATCATAGAAAAACAATAGAACAGATCAGGGAAAAAAAATGATATACATCTTTTGAAATTCGAAATTCATATAAAATGAATTCAAATTTGAATAGAAAAGATTAGAATAGAAAAACAATAGAACAGAAAATAATCTAATATATATATATTATATTTTATTCTATTCTGTTCTATTGTTTTTCTAGTCCATTTTCTTTTCTATTCATTCTATATAAATTTCGAATTTCAAAAGATGGTTATATATATAAATACTTTTTCTGCAGCAAAAAATTTCATTTTCCGAACCGATTTTGGGGCCCCGTATCTCAGGGTCACTTGGTGCTAGGAACCCCAAATTTGGTGTGCAAACCCAGTGGAACTGGTACCACAACATATCCAAAGCTGAAGTTCCTAGCACTAAGTGGCCCCGAGATACGGGGCCCCAAAATCGGTTCAGAAAATGTCATTCTCTGCTGCAGAAAAGTGCTTGACATTTTCTGAACCGAGTTTGGGGCCCCATAGCTCAGGGCTACTTGGAGCTAAGAACCTCAAATTTGGTGTACTAACCCAGTGGAACTGGTACCATAACATATCCAAAGCTGGGGTTCCTAGCACTAAGTGGCCCCGAGATACAGGGCCCAAAATCGGTTCAGAAAATGTCATTCTCTGCTGCAGAAAAGTGCTTGACATTTTCTGAACTGATTTTTGGGGCCCTGTATCTCGGGGCCACTTGGTGCTAGAAACCTCAGCTTTGGAAATTTTATGGTGCAAGTTCCACTGGGTTTGCACACCAAATTTGGGGTTCTTAGAACTAAGTGGCCCCAAGATATGGGGCCCCAAATTCGGTCAACTGTGTCCATCTGCAGCAATGTCATTTTGGGACCCTTTGGGTTCAGAGACCCCAAATTTTGGCTGCAGCTTCTATTCTAATCTTTTCTATTCAAATTTGAATTCATTCTATATGAATTTCAAACCATCCAATAGATGGTTATATATCAATAAATAACTAATATGTGTATATATATATATATATATATATATATATATATATATATATATATATATATATATATATATATATATATATATATATATATATACCGTATATACTCGAGTATAAGTCGTTCTGAGTATAAGTCGAGGCCCTAATTTACCACAAAAAAATGGGAAAAACTTATTGACCCGAGTATAAGACGAGGGTGAGAAATGCACAGCTACTGTAGGTGGAAAAGAGGGTCAACAATGCCCATTTGCAGCATCACTGTGCCCATTTGCAGCCATAGGTCCCCTGAACTTCAAACTCGTTAGTTAAGGGTTCCTAGATGCCCCCTAGCTGCAGCCAAAATTTGGGGTCTCTGAACCCAAAGGGTCCCAAAATGACATTGCTGCAGATGGACACAGTTGACCGAATTTGGGGCCCCATATCTTGGGGCCACTTAGTGCTAAGAACCCCAAATTTGGTGTGCAAACCCAGTGGAACTAGCACCATAAAATTTCCAAAGCTGAGGTTTCTAGCACCAAGTGGCCCCGAGATACAGGGCCCCAAAAATCAGTTCAGAAAATGTCAAGCACTTTTCTGCGGCAGAGAATGACATTTTCTGAACCGATTTTGGGGCCCCGTATCTCGGGGCCACTTAGTGCTAGGAACTTCAGCTTTGGATATGTTGTGGTACCAGTTCCACTGGGTTTGCACACCAAATTTGGGGTTCCTAGCACCAAGTGGCCCTGAGATACGGGGCCCCAAAATCGGTTCGGAAAATGAAATTTTTTGCTGCAGAAAAAGTATTTATATATATAACCATCTTTTGAAATTCGAAATTCATATAGAATGAATTCAAATTCGAATAGAAAAGATTAGAATAGGAATACAATAGAACAGAAAATAATCTAATATATATATTATATTTTATTCTATTCTGTTCTATTGTTTTTCTAGTCTATTTTCTTTTCTATTCGAATTCGAATTCCTTCTATATGAAATTCGAATTTCGGAAAATGGTTATATATATATATATATATATATATATATATATATATATATATATATATATATATATATATATATATATATATATATATATATAACCATTTTCCGAAATTCGAATTTCATATAGAATGAATTCGAATAGAAAAGAAAATAGACTAGAAAAACAATATTTTACTCAATTGTGTTCTATTGTTTTTCTAGTCTATTTCCTATTTCTAGTCTAATCTTTTCAATTCAAATTCGAATTCATTCTATATGAAATTCGAATTTCGAAAAATGGTTTTATATATATATATATATATATATATATATATATATATATATATATATATATATATATAAAATATTTATACATATAACCATCTTTTGAAATTAGAATAATAATCTATTCTAATCTTTTATTTTCAAATTCGATTTCATTCTATATGAAATTCGAATTTCAGAAAATGGTTATATATATATATATATATATATAAATATATATATATATATAAATATATATATATATATATATATATATATATTTTATTTTTTTCTGATCTGATCTATTGTTTTTTTATGATATTATTTTCTATATATATATATATATATATATATATATTAATTAGATATTTATTTATATATAACCATCTATTGAAATTCGAAATTCATTTAGAATGAATTCAAATTCGAATAGAAAAGATTAGAATAAAAAAAATAGAACAGAATAGAATAAAATATAATATATATACACATTATATTATTTTACTCAATTCTGTTCTATTGTTTTTCTAGTCTATTTCCTATTTCTAGTCTAATCTTTTCTATTCGAATTCGAATTCATTCTATATGAAATTCGAATTTCGGAAAATGGTTTTATATATATATATATATATATATATATATATATATATATATATATATATATATATATATATATATATATATATATATATATATATATATATATATATATATATAAATATATATATATATATAAATATATATTTATATATATAACCATTTTCCGAAATTCGAATTTCATATAGAATGAATTCGAATATATATATATATATCTATATATATATATATAGATATATCTATATCTATATCTATATCTATATATAGATATATATATATAAATTGTTATTTTCCAATCTATTTTCGAATTTATACTATTCGAAATTCGAATTTCAGAAGATGGTCATATTCTGTTGTATTTTATTAAATTCTATTAAATTCTGTTCTATTCTTTACGATTCTTTTATGTTTATTCTATTGTTTTATTACTTTATATTCTATTTTATTGTATTTTTTTTTTAGAAATCAATTTATATTTTTTCTAATTCGATTCGAATTTGTTTTCGAATTCGAGTCGAATAGATTTCGAATTTGTTTTCGAATCGAATATATTTCGAATTCGATTCGAATTTCGGCCGTGGGTTTTCGATTCGAAACATTTCGGATTCGTTTAAATTCGTTAGTATTGTAATTCGGTATTTCGGATGCATCCGAATGTCCGAATAATGAAAATTTCGTCCGAATTTCGATTCGGAACTAAACGAAATGCACATGTCTAGTGTTGGCAGAGTTCATAGGAGAGGGTCCTTGCACAGGCTCAGACATGGCTGTCTGCTACTGTCACGTACCTGGTGATAGAGCCTGATATGCAGAGGATGGCTTCTCTTACAACTCTGACTTGGAGCCCCTGATAGAGCTGACAGGAAGCACCGAGATGCAGAGACGCACGAGTGCCTGGTGGGATCGCTGAACCTGAAGCTGGATCGGAGCACTCGGCCGGGCTGTAGAGGTGTCTGTAGGAATCCCAGAGCAGTGGTAGGCAGGTAGCTGGAGCGAGTAGACAACCAGTCCCCACAGGCAAAAGTGCAGGTGCAGCAGAAGGGATGGTGGCACCCTCGAGGCTGAAGAGAAGGCAGGTACAGGCAGGCCGGGTCATACACAAACGGGCACATCAGGAACAGAGGCGGAAGCGGAATCAGATTACAGGCCGGGTCGTCAGCAGACTGGCAGCGAAGTGGCAGAAGGAGCAGGCAGGTGCGGAGTAGAGGACAAGCCAGGGTCGGATGCAGGCAGGAAACAGGAACGTCAGGAAGCAAGCCGGGTCACAACAGGAACGGAAGTCAGGTAGGTAATTGCAGGATACACAGGGAACGCTGTAGAGCAGACAGCACTGAGTCTGGAAACTGACTGAGTTTAAGTAGCCTGTTTGGGTGTCAAAAGCTGTCACAGGGTGCATGTGCACCAAAGGTATTCTGACAGGGGCAGAGGTAACAGGTCATCTTCTTCGGCAGCCATCTTGGGTGCTGGCATGCCCTTCCTGACACAGCCTGATTTAGGGGCAACACAACTCCCCCTTCATCAGGGCTCAACACAGGATAAAACCCAGATGGACCCAGAGAAAACAGTGACTCCACAAATTATTAATGGAACCAATATTGAATTCTCCTCATAGAGGAACAAATTGACAGCTGTTGCTGAGCAGCAAACCATATTTTCTAAACTTTATTTTCATAAAGGGTTTATTTAGGACATGACCAGAACAAATTAAGGTGTGAGCCTTTACCTGATTGGCATCACTATCATGTGATGGGTGAGTAATATATTTATATATTACAAGTGAGGTTCTGTACCATCCTGATAGGATTTTGAAACTGGTTTCTTATTATCTTGTACTAATAGAAGCTTTAAAATAAGAAGTGTGATATTATCTGGCATTATACCAGGAAGGTTAAATTCAGGTTGGTCTGCCACTGTTGAAGATGGAAGATAATGTGTCCAGGAATCAACTGGGAGAGACATTGGTGTAGAATGGACACAGAGGGGGACAGTTACTAACACTGGTGCACTCAAAATTTGGTGCAGCTGTGCTTGGTAGGCATTCCACTTCTAACTTCAGCTTGTTCAATTAAGCATTGGCAATAAAACCTGTAAGCTGATTGGTTTCTTTGCAGAGCTGCACCAGATTTCAGGGAATAGTCCAAAATCCAGTCCAAAATAATACACAGGGAAATCCAATCTAGCAGGGCATGCAGACAGGGAGCTTGATCAGGAACAACACACGTATAACTGTCTATCACAAGCACCAAAATGAGGTTTGATTGAGGGCAAATACTGCTGTGCAAAATGTAAGCACATTGTTTCCCTGGAAGCCCAGGTTCTGAATCAAGGGAAGCAACTGTCAGCACTGAGATGACTCTCCATACTAAAGGAGAGCTGGAAACCTACCCGGCAGGGGCCAGCACAGAGGCGGGTGGAGACAAAGAGGTGCAGGCACCAGAAAAGAGTAGATGGGTGACAGGAAGGATAGAGGGGGAAGTGCCAGGGAGGCCAATCCAGGGATGGAGCATCCCAATGAGTGCGCTCCATTAAGTGACATTGGTGAAACCAGTTAGGGACCAGCACTGCAGGAGCTGAGGGACTCTCCTAGCTGCCAGGGGAAGAACTCCTTCAGTGAGAGTGGGGGCGAAGTGAAGGGAAAGGATAGACAGATTCTGGTGGTAGGGGACTCAATTTTTAAAAGGAGAGAGGGGGCAATCTGTGGCAAAGACCTGAAGCGCCGTCTACTGAATGCTGTCTACTGGGCGCTCAGGTTCGTCACATCACGGATCTTGTGGGCAGATTACTGGGAGGGGCTGGGGAAGACCCAGCTGTCATGGTGCACGTTGGCACGAATGACAAAGTCAGAGGCAGATGGAGTGTCCTAAAGAATGATTTTAGGGACTTGGACGCTAAATTGAGGAAAAGGACCTCCAAGGTAGTATTCTCAGGAATGCTTGCTATAAGTATTCTCAGGGATACTACCTCTGCCTCGAGCCACACCAGAAAGGCAGAGGGAGATTAGGGAAGTAAACAAGTGGCTGAGGAGCTGGTGTATTAGGGAGGGGTTTGGGTTCACGGAGGACTGTGCTGACTTCTCAGTCGGTCACCAGTACTATAGAAGGGACAGACTCCACCTAAATGAGGAGGGTGCAGATCTGCTGGGAGTAAAGGTGGCCAAAAAGTTAGAGGGGTTTTTAAACTAGGCGACGGGGGGAGGGTCCAGAGGTAGAGATAATCAGCGTGGAACATAGTCCAGAGGGTAGTATTGGGGGCAGTAGTGGTAGGTTGACTAAAGCACATAAACCCAAGGTAAGTGTAGTAACAAGTCCTAGTTGCAATCTTGGAACACCCAATAAGAGGATAGTATGCGACCGGTCTAAACTACTTGGCATGTTCACCAATGCCAAGAGCCTGGCGGACAAGATGGGTGAACTAGAGATACTGTTGTACAAGGAGGATTTGGATTTTGTGGGAATTTCAGAGACCGGGAACAACAGCTCTCATGATTAGCTGGCAATCATTCAAGGGTATACCCTTTATCGCAGGGATAGAGAGGGTAAAAAAGGGGAGGGGTAAACCACACTTTTTTGCGATCAAGGAGGAAGTCAGACAATCTCGTCAGAACCCCAAACTGCAACACAGGGGACATCAGATCCAGATTTTTGCGGATTTAGCTCCCTCCACTATTCAAAGACGCAGAACTCTAAAACCACTTCTCTTGATCCTATCACAAAGGGACATTAAATACCGCTGGTCCTTTCCTTTCGCAGTAAAATTCACATCTCAGGGTAAAACCCACTCTTTTTCCAGTCTCCCAGAAGGTGAAAAACTGCTGCTTTCCCTTAAATTCATCTCACAGGAAGCTCCAATGGACTTTTCTGCATCCTCATCAGGCTCGACAAAACGCCCTCCACCAGGCAGCCCTGTGTCCCCCCTGTGGAATAAGAACACGTCCAAGAGGAGCAAGGATGGAAAACCCTCATAAGGCCAGGCTGGTCTCTTATCTTTTCTCTGTCCCAGCAGGGACTTTTTTTGGGGTGGTGGTCCCCACAGTTGTCGGAGCTGGAGCTCCACACCCCATCACGGTTCAAAGGCTTGATAAGCCCATCACCCGAATTACATAGTTACATAGTTACATAGTAGGTTGAAAAAAGACACAAGTCCATCAAGTCCAACCTATGTGTGTGATTATGTGTCAGTATTACATTACATATCCTTGTATATTGCGGTCATTCAGGTGATTATCTAATAGTTTCTTGAAGCTATCAATGCTCCCCGCTGAGACCACCGCCTGTGGAAGGGAATTCCACATCCTTGCCGCTCTTACAGTAAAGAACCCTCTACGTAGTTTAAGGTTAAACCTCTTTTCTTCTAATTGTAATGAGTGGCCACGAGTCTTATTAAACTCTCTTCTGCGAAAAAGTTTTATCCCTATTGTGGGGTCACCTACCAATGCACTTTATAGCACCAATTCCCCCCAACGAAAAACCCCTCCACAGGGGAAGGGAAGCAACCCTCCATGACCAGAATATTTACATCCTTCCCTATAGCGGAACTGTCCAGCGGACTCAGACGCCCTCCAGCAGACGTTCGGATCTTCGGGACAATAGTCCTTGCGGACTGTAGAGTTGATTTAGTCTTACTGGGACTTTGGTACTTAGCCCCGCTCTAGTATAGGGCAAGATTGCTTGTATGTCTAGCTAATAATGACCAAAAGTTTGCAAGATATGCTTAGAGGGTAGGGGTGTTTTTACCTCTACAGTGTAGAGCCCGGGTCGTTTAGGTAACCCACCAAGTCAGATTTGGGGTGGGGGGGGGTGGAAGTGCTACAGCGGGTGGGGAGTTTTCGTTTTTGATTTAAGCATTACGGTATTTTACTAGTTAACCTGGCACGCAGTGCCATGAGTACAGGGCTGTTTGAACCTTACTACAGTTGTTCTTTTACGTTAGTGTGTAAGTATTAATGTTTTACCTTGACAAAGAAAGGGTCCGGGGTGGATCCCATGTGCCTCCTCTCACTTCCGAAGAACCGTTAGTGTCCTTTGGATTTGGGACTTCAGTCGGCCTCCTAGGTGGACTGAAGGTTAAATTTGGGAATATTGCGGAAAATTTTCCACA
The DNA here is from genome assembly GCA_037952835.1 of Lithobates septentrionalis. NCBI lineage: Eukaryota > Metazoa > Chordata > Amphibia > Anura > Ranidae > Lithobates > Lithobates septentrionalis. The sequence goes on from JBBDGP010001344.1 coordinate 2,012,486, forward strand.
AGATCCCAAGGGTCATATTATGAGACCCATGTCGCTATTATTGTTGTTCTTATATGTTTGTTTGTCCTTTTCTACTCTTTGTATCTGCTCATCCCTTTTCTTTTTTCCAGCCGTCCTGCGGGCAGGGGCCTCGCACCTCTCAGAGATAAACATAGAAGACACCCATTACGTATCTTACCCGGCAAGATATGGAAGACTTCAATTGGTGAGTGACTGCTTGATCATGAGTCCCCCTCCCCTCTGCTCAAATGACTGACACACTTACACTGGGAAACGATCTCAAGGTGGCCTCTCATAATGTTCAGGGCCTGAATTCCCCTAGAAAAAGAAGACTAGACTTGATGTAGTTCTCCTTCAAGAGACTCACTTTCCCATCCGGTACACCCCCAAGTTCCTTCACTCTTATTATCCATCCTTCTTCTTAGCGAATGCCCCTAACAAGACTAAGGGGGTGGCAATCCTACTTTCCAAAAACAGCAAATTCTCCTATATTTCTGATTATAAAGATCCGGAGGGAAGATTTGTTGTGGTGAAGGGTACCCTGGAAGTAGTTTTATACACGATTATGTCATATTATGCCCCGAATAAGGGTCAAGCATCCTTTTTCCAGGGACTCCTCAGTACAATAGAACCCCTATTAGAAGGGAAGGTCATTATGGGAGGAGATTCTAACGTGGCGTTTGACCAGGGCTTGGACAAAACTAGACCCCCCAAGGACCAGCTCACACGCCCCACGAAATTAAGCACCAGAATAGCTAAGCTGCTACATACCCATGGACTTATAGACATCTGGAGGGAACTAAACCCCAAAAGTAGGGACTACACACACTTCTCCGCCCCCCACCAATCTTACGCCAGGATTGACCACATACTTATCCCATCTTCACTTATACCCCTCTCCAAAAAAGCTGCAATATTGGACACAGCCTGGTCGGACCATTCTTTGGTCCTCCTCACCCTGAGAAATGTCCTCTCGGGGCGAGGTGGTTCCTACTGGCGCCTAAATGAATCCCTGCTCTCTGACCCTCGCTACTGTAAGGAGATAGCAGACTCCATTAAAGAATACTTTACCCTGAATGACATAGATAACATCTCCCCAGAGACCCTTTGGGCCGCCCACAAGGCAACCATTAGAGGCATTCTAATCAGGATCGTGACTCAATATAAAAAGGAGCGCTTGATAGATATTCAACGCCTTGAAAAAACATTCTTCTCCTTAAAAGCAGAACACAAAAAACACCCGAACAGGTCCATTTCAGAAAGGTTAGACGCGACTAGACTTGAGCTGACCCTCGCCTTAACGGCCAAAGCAGAGAAAAACATCAGGTGGAGTGGAGCCAAATTTTACTGCCAGAAAGACAGATTCGGCTCCATGCTAGCCTCCAAACTCACCCCGAGGTTTCGATCCTCCTCCTTCTCTAAACTAAGAATCGCAGGACAACCCCCAACAGCTAACCCGAACAAAATAATGTCAGCCTTTCATGAATTTTATGAAAATCTCTACAAATCCCCCGAATCAGGGAAGGGCCCTATAACCACTGCCTTTCTGGACAATTTGCAGATCCCTTCAATCTCCAAAGATTGCAGGGATCTAATGGAAGGAGCCTTTTCAGTAGAGGAGGTCAGGACGGTTATAAAAGGCTTGAAGCCCGGATCAGCCCCAGGGCCAGATGGCCTCTCGGTCCCCTACTACAAACAATTTGGAGAAATTTTAGCTCCTTACTTGGCTAAATTTTTCAATTCCATTAAAACAGGTACTCCCCTGGATACACAACTGAATACTGCATTTATCTCGGTCATCCCCAAACCCAACAAAAATCACGAGGAAGTGGAAAATTACAGGCCGATCTCCCTGATCAATAATGACCTCAAAATTCTCACCAAAATCCTGGCCAACCGCCTCTCATCTTTTATTAATCTTTATATACACAAGGACCAGGTTGGTTTTATACCAGGGAGACAAGGACCAGACCAAATTAGGAGAGCAATAGACATTGTCTCCATCCTCCAATCAAATTGGGAAGGGGGACCGAAACAGGAAGGATTTCTCCTCTCGTTGGACCTCCATAAGGCCTTCGATTCTATCGAATGGCCTTATCTTTTCTCATTACTGGAGAAATGGGGCTTCGGTCCCAGTTTTCTTGGGACCCTTAAATCCTTATACTCCACTCCAAAAGCAGTAATTCGCTTACAAGGCCATTACTCCAAACCTCTATCTATAGCGAGAGGCACTAGACAGGGTTGTCCTCTATCCCCTTTAATTTTTGCCATTGCGATTGAAACCCTAGCAATCGCAGTCAGATCGGACCCCAATATACTAGGAGTGAAATGCGGCGAACAAGTCCACAAATGCGGGCTATTCGCCGATGATATGCTCTTATTCATCACATCACCAATCACTTCCCTCCCAAATCTGTGTAAACTCCTAAAGGAATTCTCACGGATCTCGGGCTTAAAGGTAAACTACTCAAAATCATCCGCCCTGAACATTTCCCTCAAACCACATGTGGTCTCTTCCCTCCAGAATGCCTTCAAGTTTAGATGGAGCGACACTTTTATTGACTATTTAGGAATCAAGCTCACTGCGAAAACGGAGCTACTTTATTCGGCCAACTTCCCTCACACATACCGCAAACTAGAGTCAGACCTAGGCAACTGGGCAAAGGGAGGAATCTCTTGGCTAGGTAGAGTTCATGCAGTCAAGATGACATTGCTACCTAGACTCCTTTTACCTTTTCAGGGCCCTCCCGATAAATATTGTAAAAGATCATCTATCTGCATTCCAAAGAAAAGTTATCAAGTTTATCTGGGGGGGTAAGGGACACAGACTCCAGCAAAATACCTTATTTTTAGCCAGATCACAGGGGGGCTTAGGTCTCCCTCAGCTCTTCTGGTACTATCAAGCTGCCAGACTCACCCAGTTATCGGTAGTGTATGCAAAGACAGAAAAAACAGACTGGATCCAAATAGAGAGACAGGCTGTACCATCCCACACCCTAGATTTCCTACTGTGGGTCCCTCCTAGAAAGCGCCCCTCGATTCTCTCACCAACTCTCTCTCAATCCTTTAAAGTATGGGACTCTCTAAGAAACAATCGGGGCTTGATTTCAAATTGCCACCCACTTGCTCACATTTTCAATAATCCGGACTTTGTTCCAGGTCTAGACATCAAAGCATTCCGTTGGGGGTTGGATAAGGGGATGTACCGGATCGGACACTTCTATACGAGTTTAGGCCCTATTACCCTGGCCTTTTGTGTGAGCCAATTGGAGATGCCTACCTCGGAGCGATTCAGATTTCATCAAATTCGTCATTTCCTCGCCCACAATGGGGAGGCAAAATCTGCCCCCCACTCATTCACACCATACGAACTCTGGTGTGGCAGGTCTTCAGAGCAGAGGGGAGGCATTACCGTCATCTATCAGTCACTCGCCAATCAGTCAACCAAGACTCCTTATATGCTGGCATGGGAGTGGGACCTAGATAAATGGAGGATTACCTTTTTCAGGGCCTACAGGGGCATTAAGAATATTCCCATGATAGAGTCTAGTCTTAAGGTTATCACTAGGTGGTATCTTTCTCCTGACAGATTAGCCAAAATGTTCCCCTCGGCTGACCCGAGGTGTTTTAGAGGTTGTTTACTTAGGGGCACGCTGGCTCATATATTCTGGGAATGCCCAAGATTGAGGACATTCTGGAATAAGATTTTCCTCTTGATCAAGAAAATTACCAAGGCCCATATCCCGAAAACACCAACTATGGCGCTCCTAAATGACAATTTGCCCAGGGTCCCGAAGCTTGCCCACAAACTAATCCACTTTATTTTTCTGGGCACTAAGCTCACCATCGCCAAGGCCTGGAAGAAACCCAAAGTGTCCCTTAAGGTGACGATCCGGAAAATCTCCTGGATTATGGCCCAGGAGAAGCTCGCTAGCATTCTCGACAACACAAAAGACCAATTTGAGGCTATTTGGGAGCCCTGGGCAAATTTCATTGGTGTTTCCCTGATTCCAGGCATGCAACCCATAACTCAGCTGGATGTTGCGGGGATGCGGGACATCTTCCCGCGGGTTGGCTCCCATATCTCTCTTCTCTCCCCCCCCCCCCCTCTCCATTTCACACTCTTTTCTCTCTCTTTATTTGCCTTAAGTTTTGAATCGCAGACAGTCCGATGGTTTTAGTGACACTTATGATCCCAGATGGTTTCTGTTCTAAGGGGTTAAAATACTCTGATGATGTTTCCCTAACTGGATATCTACATTTCAGCAATGTTTGCTGGGGGGTTGGGGGGAGCTGATGGAGGTTTCGCCGGTCACAGTGTGTTCCCTTTTGGGGTGCCGATGGAATCCCTCAGGCCTCCTACAACTACTCCTTGGATAGTCTAGGGATTTATCCTCTCTTTAGTTCTTTCTTTAGGTAAACGGTGTTGTTCTTTTAGATTATCTGTTATAACCACAGGCCGGGTCCTAACCCCTAACATTTGTTTTTGTTTTTCTTTTATTTTTATTTTTTTATTTGTTTCTTTTGCCTGAAATGCCTACCCCATTGGGGTCTAACTGTATGTGATATGACTACTCTGCCTACATGTTTCGTTGACTGTACAACTTGCTTGTTGAAAAAAACAATAAATATTTTGAAAAGAAAAGGGGAGGGGTATGTCTATATATCAAGAATAATGCACAAGTGAATGTGAGAGATGACATCACTAAGGGAGCTAGGGAGGAGGTGGAATCCTTATGAGTAGAGCTCAAAAGGGATGAAGCTAAGGGGAAAATAATACTGGGAGAATGCTATAGGCCCCCTAACCTGAGGGAGGAGGGGGAGATGGACCTTCTATCACAATTTGGATTAACAGCAAGGATGGGAAGTGTTATCATAATGGGGGATTTTAATTATGCAGACGTAGACTGGGCGGAGGGAAAAACGCATTCGTCTAAGGCTCGCCAGTTCCTAATTGTCTTGCAGGACAATTTCATGAGTCAGGTGATAGACGCACCAACTAGAAATAAAACGTTACTAGATCTACTGATTACCAACAATACAGACCTGATCACAGATGTGGAAATACAGTGCAATTTAGGAAACAGTGATCACAGGTCAATTGGCCTCAGTATAAATCACACAAATAGGAAACATGAGGGAAATACAAAGACCTTGAATTTCAAAAGAGCCAACTTCCCTAAACGACGAACCTTGCTATAAGGCATAAATTGGGATAAAATCTTAGGAACAAAGAACATGGAGGAGAGATGGGTTCGCTTTAAGAGCATATTAAATAAGGGCATTAGCCAATGCATCCCATTGGGTAATAAATTTAAAAGAGCGAACAAAAGTCCTGGATGGCTTAACTCCAATGTAAAAATGCATATAAAAGCAAAAGAGAAGGCCTTCAAAAAATACAAGCTTAAGGGATCATCATCAGCATTCAGACTTTATAAAGAATGCAAGAAATGTAAGGGTGCAATTATGGCGGCTAAGATGGAACACAAAAAACACATAGCAGAGGAGAGCAAAAAAAAATCCCAAGAAATTCTTTAAGTATGTAAACAGTAAAAAAAGGAGGACAGACAATATTGGCCCCATAAAGAATGAGGAAGGACATCTGGTTACAAAGGATGGGGGGACGGTGAGGGTGTTGAATTTATTCTTCTCCTCAGTCTTCACGAGGGAATCGGGGGGCTTCAGTAACCAAAACTGCAGTGTTTAGAGTTTGAACACTCGCTGAAAGTAGTCCATGAAGCTGTTCCAGAGTCTGCTTACTGGGATTATGGACAAAGTGGGATTTAGACAAGTGGGAAGTTAAAAAAGCGTTGCGTTGCTTTTGAGACCCTGTCTGCTTTTTACTAATGTTCATATAAATGAACATCTGGGTAGCAGTGATTGTTACATGATTTGATTTAATGTAAGTTGTAAACAATAAGTACATTACTAATGGATAGTCATTGAAGAACACAGAACAGAAATGAGAATGTTTCAAACTGATTGTATGCAAACACACTGCAAAATATTGAGAAATGATAAATACTTGTGCACAAACCAAAAAGACGACTTAAACGAGATATAAAAATGTAGCTGCCAACATAAGAGTGTTCACACACCAATCAAAGACAAATAGGACAATAAAAATATGTGGAGCTTACTAAATAATACAAGCACTAAGAAAAAGCTAAATAGAATATGTAAGACTACTAACCATACCAGGAGAATACCAGACAGTAATAATTATGTCTATGCAATTAATCTTCCACTTAATTGTGCAACCAAAGGTCACAAAGGTCATGACAAACCAGTATTGCATCAAAAAATGAATCAAAATAAAACTACTTTCAAGCTGAAGTAAAGCCTCCAAATATTAATTACCAAGAGATAAGTTTTAAATCAATAATTGTTGCTCAATACAGGTGGATAGCAGGAGAACATAATAAAAATAAAATATAAAAATACCAATACACATGTGTAGCATGAACAGCACAACATATATATATAACAGATGAATAATCTTCTGGAAAAGTGTGTCAAGATAACCAAATCCACACCCAGTGCAGCATAGATTCAAATTTAAAGATTCAAAATGCAGCAATCCAACAATGATGCATCAAAATAAATAATGAGAAAAAACAATTACCTAAAGGTAGGTAAGTGCAAATAAACCAATCAGTGCAGCATCGATAGATCTAGAGATAAATATTGAAAAAATATGTATAACATTAAGTGCAACATCAATAGAACTTAATTAGAAAGACATAACCTAACAAGTAACACTTCAAACAGGTGTGTTTGAATAATGATGTGAATGAAAATAAATAGTCCCAAAAAAGTCCCATACATAGTCAGATCCCCATCGTGACAATTAAATTGAAAAAATAGTGCCAAAGACGTTCCTCCAGCAGTGACCAGTGATGGATATACAGGTGTGTGAAAGTGATGGTTCCCCCAGGCTCTCGCCTCACGGCTGAACGATAACAGCCCAGTAAGCTAATAACGATGACCCAGGCAGCTTCCCGATCTCCTTGATGTCAGATCCCCTAAGGGTCTCCAAGACTTTTGCTTCTAGATGACTCGAGTATAATCAGCTCAAAAAATATAAAGGGAAGGACTCCATAGTGTAGTATAATTAAAAACAAATTTATTAAAGCATAGGCCCACTTACATGTAAAAAACTAGGCAACAAACGAATACTGCAGCTGCTAACTGCTCACCGATCCCGGCCGTGATCGGGAAGCCGAATGCAGCCGAACGACCCGCCTCTTTCCTCCCTGACGCATTGCGTGACTGTCACGTCACTTTTTTAGAGGGTATGGAGACAGGCAAAGGGAGAACGTTCTTATAGTAGAGAGGTAACCATAGCAACCTCTTACAAAGGAGCGTCGGAAGGAAACCAATCGCTCATTTGAAACAATTACAGTAGTTTTAAAACAGATGATCCAATACTAAAATCAATAAATAAAAATAAAATAGAAGAGACATAGATCAATAAACATTTTAACTCCATAATTAATAGACATATAATGAATAATTAAAAATAAAAATAGAAGCTCCCTCTAGTGGGCAATGGTAAATGTAGCAATTCAAATTCCACTGCCATCTACTGAATGCATATAAAGGTGACAAACACATTCACTAAATATTAAAAAATATTACTTGTTAAATGTTGGATGAATAAATAGCAATTGAAAATTAAAATTAAATATTGATTAGTAATATCACACCCAGTAAGCAAAAGGACCACTACTCATTAGTTAAAATAACTCAATAAAATGTACAAGATGATCAAACAAACCATTAGAGTATTCCAAAATTAAATATGTAAAGTAAAGGACCTCCCAGAGGGATAATTGCCTAAAAGTAAGGGAGAATGATACCAAGACCAATAAATCCAGATAATCAAATACACCATATTTAGTAAAAAATTCCTAAAACTGAAAATAAAAGGGTAAAACTACATAATCAATAATTCGAAATAAAACGATTGAGGTCAAATTCCACATTGTGTCCTAAGGGCGTTACAGTGCCGAGCTCATGGATCCAGCGAGATTCGGACTGACTCAGTTTTATTACTTTATTATCCCCCCTCCAATGGGGTTTGTATCTCTCAATTCCCCATACTTTCAACGAGGAGGGATCTCTATTCTAATATTGGTCATAATGTTTCGACAAACTATGTTTGGGATAGCCATTCTTTATATTTTGGGTATGTTCCCCGAGTCTCTTCCATAATTCCCTTTTAGTTTGTCCTATATATTGGATCTGACATGGACATTCCAGAAGGTACACTACTCCCTCTGTTCGGCAAGATATAAATTCTTTTATCTGGTACTCTCTATTGGTAACTGTAGATTTAAAGCTACATTTCTTCTTTTTTATTTCATCTGTATGCTTGCATGTATAACAAGTCTTGCAGGGGTAAAAACCTTTCCCATCAAATAAGGAAAACCCTCTCCGAGAGGGAGGGTCTAATATATTCTTTGCGACCAGGTCCCTCAATGTAGGCGCTCTTCGATATGTAAATTTTGGTTTTTCTGGTAATAATGTTCCTAGGTGTCTGTCCGTTTTCACGATGTTCCAATATTTCATAAAAATTTTCTCTATTTGTTTATGTTGCAAACTGTAATCCATAACTAATGGTACAGTATTTATGGAATCCTTATCTCTAATTGAATCCTCAATCAGTTTTCTTCTATCCACGGCCTCTACATCTTTATTTTTTTCTTTTATAAAATTAGAGCAATAACCCTTTTGGATGAATCTTTCCCCAATGAATTCAGCTTGTTTTAAAAACAAAAGTCTTGGAGACCCTTGGGGAATCTAAAATCAAGGAGACCGGGAAGCTGCCCGGGTCATCGTTATTAGCTTACTGGGCTGTTATCGTTCAGCCGTGAGGTGAGAGGCTGGGGGAACCATCACTTTCACACACCTGTATATCCATCACTGGTCACTCCTGGAGGAACGTCTTTGGCACTATTTTTTCAATTTAATTGTCACGATGGGGATCTGACTATGTATGGGACTTTTTTGGGACTATTTATTTTCATTCACATCATTATTCAAACACACCTGTTTGAAGTGTTACTTGTTAGGTTATGTCTTTCTAATTAAGTTCTATTGATGTTGCACTTAATGTTATACATATTTTTTCAATATTTATCTCTAGATCTTTTGATGCTGCACTGATTGGTTTATTTGCACTTACCTACCTTTAGGCAATTGTTTTTTCTCCTTATTTATTTTGATGCATCATTGTTGGATTGCTGCATTTTGAATCTTTAAATTTGAACCTATGCTGCACTGGGTGTGGATTTGGTTATCTTGACACACTTTACCAGAGGATTATTAATCTGTTATATATGTTGTGTTGTTCACGCTACACGTGTATTGGTATTTTTATATTGTATTTTTATTATGTTCTCCTGCTATCCACCTGTATTGAGCAACAATTGATTTAAAACTTATCTCCTTGGTAATTAATATTTGGAGGCTTTGCTTAAGTTTGAAAGTAGTTTTATTTTGATTCATTTTTTGATGCAATACTGGTTTGTCGTGACCTTTGGTTGCACAATGTAGTGGAAGATTAATTGCATAGACATAATTATTAATTGGAGTCCCTGTCTGGTATTCTCCTGGTATGGTTAGTAGTTTTACATATTCTATTTAGCTTTTTCTTAGTGCTTGTAATATTTAGTAAGCGCCACATATTTTTATTGTCCTATTTGACACTGCAAAATATATTTCCATGGGCAATACATTTAAAAGGTTAAAAATAAAACATATGTAAGCTGTAAACAACAAGCACATACTGGAAAGATAAGAATTTATTTTTGTTCAGCAAATTTTCGAAGGCTGAGAGCTGCTCTCCAAGATTTAGACCAGGAAGGACTGTCATTGACTAACACAGGACAGAAATGAGAATGTTTCAAATTGAATGCAAACACACTGCAAAATATATTCTCATAGGCAATTTGTTTAAAAGGATAAAAAACAAAATCTATGTGGCTCATCTCTAAAGTTAAAACAAAAAATTATAAATTAAAAGAAAAGGGCATTAAAAAAATGAAGGAACAAAAATGAAGGCCCAAGAACACAAAAAAAGTCTAATATAATGACAGGTTGGGAAACTTAACATTAATAAATCACCGGGACTGGATGGTTTGCACCCAAGGGTACTTAGGGAACTCAGTCAAGTAATTACCAGACCATTGTTCCTAATTTTTACTGACAGTCTACTGACTGGAATGGTACCAGCGGATTGGAGAAAAGTCAATGTAGCACCAATATTTAAAAAGGGTCATCTCTCAGGAAGTGTCTGTCAGATATTGAATCATTTTAAATAAAAAAAAAGTATAAAAAACAAAATCTATGTGGCTCATCTCTAAAGTTAAAACAAAAAACTATAAATTAAAAGAAAAGGGTATTAAAAAAAAAAGAAGGAACACTATCATCATTTGAAATGTACAAAGAATATAACAAACTATGTAAAAAAGACCCAATGACACAAAAAAATTCTAAAATAATGACAGGTTGCGAAAGAGAGTATGACATAACCCCCAAAAACTTTTCAAATATGCAGTATTATAAGTAAGAATGTCAGGTCTGAGCATGTAGACCCTTTTCATGATAATTTAGAGTTGGTGACTGGGGACATAGAGAAAGCAAATGTATTAGATGTGTATACATTGGACAATGGGGAGTCCATAATGGGGAAAGTTTTGACATAGCTCCAAAAGAGCCCATATGACTTAAAATTAATGTGGTTCAGAAACATTTAGACAAAAATAAATGTGAATAAAGCAGCTAGACCAGATAAAATGCATCAAATAAGGTCAGGCGCATATGGAAGTGTCCACTGCCCATAGCTGCTGGAGGTGACCCTTGGGTGGGGAGAGAAATATAGGCAACACAAATGTCCCCATCCAGCCTTATCACAGCCGCTTGGTACCCCTACACAGGTGCCATGGACAAACCTAGCATCTTCAGCTGAGAGCCACCTTCCAGGCATCTAGTGCAGGATCCAATGCACTTTATATCGTGGGATTGACTGTCCCATCTCCTGTCTGGCAAGTAGGCTGACACAACCAATGGTAGCAATTTTCAATTTATGAAGCTAGTTCTTTTTTTTTTTTTTCACAATATCATTTTTATTTAGAACGTTTTTAAAGTATACAAATATACAAATATACAAGTAATGCATATAATATAGGAAGGTATATGAAAAAGGTTTACATGGTAGCAGTAGGAGTATGTAAACATAAAGGGACCAAATGAAGTTAGATGTGCATTAATCAAATCTCATTTGACTGAAAAAAAATCAAAGGACTTATAAAGAGGGTACAGAAACAAAACAATGGGGGGGGGGGGGGGAGAGAATAAACTTCAAGGTAATTATTGAAAACTACAAAAGATATCCCAATAGTCAGATATTGCAATATTCAACGTGGTAAATTATATCTAGAACCACCTCAAGTGCCCATAAGACGATCATATTTCACTACTTAAATTTAGTCCACGTATTCCAGGTGTTGTGGTGGTGTTTTAAGTGGTCATTTGACATAGCCAGAGTTTCTTCCATGGAGTGGATAAAATGTATCTCTGAAAGCCAGTCTTTAATAGATGGTGTGTATGGGGTTTTCCAGGATCTAGGGATCAAATTTTTGCTGCATTAAGTAATTGTTTAACTAGAGAGCCTCCGTATAGATGAATGGGTTAAATGGAAATATGGAGAAGACTAGATATGTGCATTCGTTTTCGTCCGAATGCATTTTCGTCCGAATTTCAGGTATTTTCTTTATCGTTTTAACCAACGATAACGAAAGCGCAGAATACTAAAGCTGAAAGATCCGACATAAACAAATGCTTTATTTTCGTTTTCGTTGCGACAACAGTTCGATAGAGATAGGAGATTCCACATGACGCTGACAATAACAATCTGTGTCTATCGAACCTGTGGTCGAATGTGCCTAATCTTAAGTCCAAGATTATTCGACATAGAGAGAAAAGATTCGACATAGTGAGAAAAGATTCAACATAAAATGGGGGAAGTAAAATAAAAATAATGATGATGAATGTTATTGGCCGATTGTAACCAAAGAGGAGGGGCAGTAAAATAGCTAGAACTAAGTACACACGTACAGCCAACTTACTTTCACTTACGATTTGCTAGCAGAGAGAGACACACACTAAATAATTTCAGAAGACAGTCAAACTTAGCTTGTCAGAGAACCTGAATTATTTAGCAATTAAGCATAAGCACAGCAGCAGAACAATAGTGAAGCAAGCTACAGTTCAACTTAACTTTTTCATAATAATCTGCTGCTATTGTGTTAGTGTTGTGAACTTGATAGTGCTACTAGTGTTGCTAGTGTTGTGATAGCCTCAGAGGCTGCCCGTGTTGTGGGGGGGATTTATTATTATAGATTCTATATTATAATGCCATATCAATATCTGACACAATGTTGGATGCCGCGCCCGCCATTGCACTTGGAGATTGAGAAACGAATGTGAAAGTTGGCTGACTGTTGGGGTAGAGTAGACCATTCAACATGAACGATGAAGATTCGACAAAGCAACGAAAAACATACAAACGTCGAATCTTTGGCTTATGGTGTCGAAAGTTCTAAGAAGATTCGACGGAGCAGCTAAACTGTACGATGCTGCAATCGTACATTTCCGGTCAAATGCATCCGCCCATAGGCTATAGAAAAATTCTAATGTTGGTTGACTAGTAAAATAATTAATAAATATAATTATTACTAGTCATACAACATTAGAATTCTACTGCAGCTAGCTTGTAGGCGGAAAATTTGACCGGAAATGTACGATGGCGTCGTACAGTTTAGCTCCTCCGTCGAATCGTCTTTGAACATTAAACAGACACCATAAGCCTTCGAAGACAGATTCGACCTTAATTATTTTGGATTTTCGGACTAATTCAATTTTTAACGAAAAACTAAATAAATAAAAACGAATTTCGGGAGTAACTAAATACATTTATTTTTCGGACGAAAACGAAAATCCGAAACAAAATATTTCAGTGTGCACATGTCTAGAGAAGACAGAGAGCTGTATCTAGCTCTATGTTTGTCTCCATTATTTTCCGAGTTAGGTCGCAGACATTTCTCCAGAAATCCGAAATTAGGGGCCATCGCCACCATATATGCAACATTGAGCCTACGTCATTATTACATCTCCAGCACACATCTGTGATTTGTGGGTACCAGGAGTGTAATCTGACAGGTGTGGCATACAACTGTGTAAGTATCTTGTATGGGGTTTCTTGGAGTCTTGTGCTAATGAGATAGAATACAGGCTTTTTCCCATTGGAAGTCAGTAATATCCTTGCCTAAGGCCAATTCCCAATTAGATTTGAAGTTGACTTTCTGCTTATTAAGAGAGGCTTGGAGCCAAGAGTAGGCTAAGGATGTGGTTTTCTTTACTACCATTGCATCCATGCAAATTGTTTCAAATTGTGTGGGAGTTGCTTCAGTTTGTGGTTAGTAAGATGGTTAGTAAGATAAGTAAGCAACTGTAAATTTGTCTATTGAGGAAGAGCCTGTTCATTGCATACACTTTGGAGATCTTCTCTAGATTTTACCAGTCCAGCTTGCAAGCTATGGGAGACTAATAATAGAGAATTATATATTATAAGAAAAAATATGGTGATACATTGGACTACTCGAAATTTTTGTACCCCTAGAAAAAATAACCATATCATATCTTCCTTAATACAATAAAATTGTAGTCTGTGTTTTACTAATTTTTGGGCCAGCACCTCCTGCTTCCCACATTGCTTTTTATCTTTTTGTGATCACAATTTATTTTATATCCTGCATTTCATTGTAGGATGTTTTTTATCTGAATAAATCATTTTTTGGTTGACCTGCGCCATATGGAGCTTACCTTTTTCTTGAATTGTTATATTTGGGTACTAACGTTTACCTTCCTGCTTAAATTGTTTCCTGGATCGGTCTGGTCGCTGAGAGCCCTGGAGCCGTAAACCAACCAGTGAGTGGCCTGGAGTCGAAGACATATTGGTATCCTCCAGTCCGGCATCCGTATACCATCAGGAACCCAGCATTACGAGCCAGTTTGACGCACTGCCGTATGGCATGTGCGCCCACCTTATTTGGTAAGAGTACCCTACCTCCCATTTAAGAATTTGTCTGTTATACCCATTGGTGTGTTCAACAGTTTACTTTGAGCAGACGTTTCAACTCCAGCAGGAGATTGAGGAGAAAGAACTTTCCTATCCCATTTTCTCATCCGTGTGGACATTGTCACGTGTTCGTGCTTAGATTTATGTTACCCCATTCAATTTTATTTATTTGTGTGTACAGTTGACATTGATACATAAGACTGTAATTATAGGTTATTTTGTGTCACCTCACATTATTTTTAGTAGTACCAAAGTTGATTCCTTGGATTTTTCCATTTATCAGGTACAACTTTCTAGCGCTACACTATTTTTTGATATTGTGTTTTACTACCCCCCGCAGTGGTGTATGACACATCGCACAAGACAAGACAAAACAAAAGAAAGGAAGAGAGAAGAGAAAAAATTAAAGAAAAGAGAACAGGAGGGAAAAAAAAAAAAAAAAAGGAAATAGAATTAGAAATAATGCAACCAGGAATAGTTACTCAGGCAGACATACTGTCGCTCATCCCGGCTCCGGACCAGCTTCACATCTTATAGCTTACCCGTATATAAATTTTGCAGTTCAGGGGATTCCCTGAGCAACTTCCAAGGGGGCCAGATTTGACATTGTTCATATGTGTCCAATTCACGTGACAGGTGAGTTTCCATCATCTCAATATGGTCCATCTCTATAACCCACTCAATCATTGGTGGAGCATGTGCCAACCGCCAATGGCTGGTATAACCGCTCTTGCAGCTGTCAGCCAATGCTTAAGTAGATCTTTTTTAATGCTTTTTATGTGACCTGGGTAAGGTAGATAGCAGAGTAATTTGTGGCGTATTGGGGACAATCGCCCCAGTTGCACGGGTATGAACCTGGAGAATTGCATCCCAAAAATCATGGACAGATGGGCATTCCCACCAGATATGCAATAGTGAGCCCTTAGCAGAGTTGCAATACCAACATAGATCTGAGACATTTGGATATATCTGCTGAAGCAGCGTCGGACATCTATACCAACGTGAGAGGAGCTTAACATTTGTCTCATGTGTCCTTAGTTGCTAATGACATGCAATGAGTGATGGTAAATGCTTTCCCCCATTCCTCTGGTTTAATTTGAACACTCAAATATAGAGTCCACTTACTTATAAACTCCGGGATGCACGGGTGGAGTCTCAAAACAAGAGCCCTATATAATGCAGAAAGAATGTGATCTGGTATAGTATCCTGTAAAAGAAGAGACTCAAAGGGATCCGGCTCTCTATTAAATACATCTCTTGAAGAGAAGGAGGATAGAAAAGACGATAGTTGCAGATATTCCAGCCAATGTGTAATTCATTGCTGCTGTAAGAGAACTGCTGTTACACGTCGGGTTCACAAACGTGTGCACACACACAGGCGACCGCACATTCCCATATGCGCCAATGCGCATTACGCGAAGGAATGCGCGCACCTGCGGGAACACGTCCACAATCCCAATTGGCGCCAGACGCCCTATTTAAAGAGTGCTTTGACTCCTGATCAATGCTGACTGGTCTTCAGCTAATACTGATGCCATGCTTGAATCTAGGGATGAGCTTCGTGTTCGAGTCGAACCCATGTTCGACTCGAACATCGGCTGTTCGACCGTCCGTCGAATTGCGAACGTTATGGGCCGTTCGCGCCAAATTCGTGTGGCGCGTCACGGCCCATAATTCACTGCGGCATCGCAGTGCATTGCTGGCTGATGATTGGCCAAGCATGCACTATGACCCGCATGCTTGGCCAATCACAGCGCCGTCAGTAGAGAGAGCTGTAATTGGCCAAAGCCAGGGTGGCTTTGGCCAATTATGGCTCAGGGGATTTAGTACATGCCCCACACTATATAAGGCCGCCTGCACGGCGGCCCTGTGTAGTGTGTTCCGGTGTGCTGATAGAGAGAGAGACAGACAGTGTCATTTGATTTGAGTTAGCTAGATTAGGCTAGATCTGTTCCTGCTATTTACATTTAGTGCAGTGCGTCCTGCTCACAGTGTTCAGCTAGATCCGTTCCTGCTATTTACATTTAGTGCAGTCAGTGCGTCCTGCTCAGTGTTCAGCTAGATCCGTTCCTGCTATTTACATTTAGTGCAGTCAGTGCGTCCTGCTCACAGTGTTCAGCTAGATCTGTTCCTGCTATTTACATTTAGTGCAGTCAGTGCGTCCTGCTCACAGTGTTCAGCTAGATCTGTTCCTGCTATTTACATTTAGTGCAGTGCGTCCTGCTCACAGTGTTCAGCTAGATCCGTTCCTGCTATTTACATTTAGTGCAGTGCGTCCTGCTCACAGTGTTCAGCTAGATCCGTTCCTGCTATTTACATTTAGTGCAGTGCGTCCTGCTCACAGTGTTCAGCTAGATCTGTTCCTGCTATTTACATTTAGTGCAGTGCGTCCTGCTCACAGTGTTCAGCTAGATCTGTTCCTGCTATTTACATTTAGTGCAGTCAGTGCGTCCTGCTCACAGTGTTCAGCTAGATCTGTTCCTGCTATTTACATTTAGCGCAGTCAGTGCGTCCTGCTCACAGTGTTCAGCTAGATCTGTTCCTGCTATTTACATTTAGTGCAGTGCGTCCTGCTCACAGTGTTCAGCTAGATCCGTTCCTGCTATTTACATTTAGTGCAGTCAGTGCGTCCTGCTCACAGTGTTCAGCTAGATCCGTTCCTGCTATTTACATTTAGTGCAGTGCGTCCTGCTCACAGTGTTCAGCTAGATCTGTTCCTGCTATTTACATTTAGTGCAGTCAGTGCGTCCTGCTCACAGTGTTCAGCTAGATCCGTTCCTGCTATTTACATTTAGTGCAGTCAGTGCGTCCTGCTCACAGTGTTCAGCTAGATCCGTTCCTGCTATTTACATTTAGTGCAGTGCGTCCTGCTCACAGTGTTCAGCTAGATCCGTTCCTGCTATTTACATTTAGTGCAGTGCGTCCTGCTCACAGTGTTCAGCTAGATCCGTTCCTGCTATTTACATTTAGTGCAGTGCGTCCTGCTCACAGTGTTCAGCTAGATCCGTTCCTGCTATTTACATTTAGTGCAGTGCGTCCTGCTCACAGTGTTCAGCTAGATCCGTTCCTGCTATTTACATTTAGTGCAGTGCGTCCTGCTCACAGTGTTCAGCTAGATCTGTTCCTGCTATTTACATTTAGTGCAGTGCGTCCTGCTCACAGTGTTCAGCTAGATCTGTTCCTGCTATTTACATTTAGTGCAGTCAGTGCGTCCTGCTCACAGTGTTCAGCTAGATCTGTTCCTGCTATTTACATTTAGTGCAGTGCGTCCTGCTCACAGTGTTCAGCTAGATCTGTTCCTTCTATTTACATTTAGTGCAGTGCGTCCTGCTCACAGTGTTCAGCTAGATCCGTTCCTGCTATTTACATTTAGTGCAGTCAGTGCGTCCTGCTCACAGTGTTCAGCTAGATCCGTTCCTGCTATTTACATTTAGTGCAGTGCGTCCTGCTCACAGTGTTCAGCTAGATCCGTTCCTGTTATCTTCCTACTGACAGGCAGGCTTGTCTGGTTACAGTATATAAAGCTACCTGAAGAAAATTACAGGTGTTCTATCCCAGCTTAGTGCAGCTACAGGCCATTAGTATGTCTGGAAGGCCAAGAAGGAGAGGCAGACAGTCACAAGCCAATAAGAGAGGGCAAGCAGGCTCTGTGTCTAGTGCTGGTCGTGGAGACGGTGCATCCTCATCAGCCCGTGGCCATGGGACACGCTTGGCCTTTTTTTCGGCAGCTGGCCGTGTTGAGCCGCAACATGCAGAAAACTTGGTCGAGTGGATGACCAAGCCGTCCTCATCCTCCTCATCCTCTCTCACCCATGCCCAGGGTGCTTTGTCTGGCAAAGCAGCGGCCTCTTCCCTCAGCTCAATGTCATCAGTGACTCCTTCCCTAGCTCCACCATGTCCTCATGAGGATTCCCTCGAACTGTTTGACCACAGTGTTGGGTACATGCTCCAGGAGGATGCCCAGCGTTTGGAAGGCTCTGATGATGATACTGAGCTTGATGAAGGCAGTAACATGAGCACGGACAGAGGGGGTGCCCAAGAAGGACAGCAATCTGGCAGTCATGCTCCCCCTGCTGCAGCATACTGCCAGGTTTGCTCCAGTGATGAGGAGGGAGGGGATGATGAGGTCACTGACTCAACGTGGGTGCCTGATAGGAGAGAGGAGGAGGAGGAGGAGGAGGAGGCGGCACATCACCAACGAGGCAGGATGCCCTCCAGGGGCCAGCCTAAGGGCAGCACATTGACTGCATCACACCCCAAAGCTCCACATGTGCAGGGCGCTGCAGTCTCTGCGCGTTATTCAAAAAGTTCTTTGGTGTGGGCCTTTTTTGAGACGAGTGCATCAGATCGCACCGCTGCTATTTGCAACATATGTCTCAAGCGTATCTCGCGTGGCCAAAACATCTCCCGCTTGGGTACCACATGCTTGACCAGACATATGTTGACCTGCCATGCAGTTCGTTGGCAAGCATATCTAAAAGACCCACACCAAAGAACAAAGAGGATCTCTCCTTGCTCCTCATCAGCTGAGATTTCCAACCCCACTAGACCTTCAGTCCTCTCTGAGACCTGCAGTGAGAGGAATGAAGGTGTAGAATTAGGTGTGTCACAGCCAAGTACTTGTGGGCAATCTGCTTTTGGTACACCGACGCCAGATTGTACCAGGCAAATTTCCCTGCCCCAGCTGCTGCACCGCCGAAAGAAGTTTGCTCCCAGCCATCCACATGCCCAGCGGTTGAATGCTAGCTTGGCAAAATTGCTAGCACTTCAACTGCTGCCTTTTCAGTTGGTAGACTCTGCCCCCTTCCGTGAGTTTGTGGAATGTGCGGTTCCTCAGTGGCAGGTACCCAAACGCCACTTTTTCTCACGGAAGGCGATTCCAGCTCTCTACCGGCATGTGGAAGGCAATGTCCATGCCTCGCTGGACAGGGCGGTCAGCGGTAAGGTGCATATTACCGCTGACTCATGGTCCAGCAGGCATGGACAGGGACGTTACCTAAGTTTCACGGCGCATTGGGTGACTCTGCTGGCAGCTGGGAAGGATGCAGGACAAGGTGCAGTAGTGTTGGAGGTTGTTCCGCCACCACGCCTCCAAAATGCTGATTGTGACACACCTCTCTCCTCCACCCCCTCCTCTTCTTCTTCCTCCATGGCCTCTTCCTCGGAACCAGCGGTGCTCCGTAGGCGTTCAAGGGGCTACGCAAGTACGCAGGCCAAAAGATGCCATGCGGTGCTTGAGCTGGTGTGCTTGGGGGACAGGAGCCACACTGGGGCAGAGGTTCTGTCAGCTCTGCAGGGGCAGGTTCAGAGGTGGTTGACGCCACGCCAACTTAAGGCAGGAATGGTGGTTTGCGACAATGGCACCAACCTCCTCTCTGCCCTCCGACAGGGACAACTGACCCATGTGCCCTGTTTGGCTCACGTCCTTAACTTGGTGGTGCAGCGGTTCTTGGGCAGGTACCCGGGCTTACAGGATGTCCTGAGGCAGGCCAGGAAAGTCTGTGTGCATTTCCGCCGGTCATATAATGCCAGTGCTCGGCTGACGGACCTCCAAAAGGAGTTTAACCTGCCCAAGAACCGCCTAATCTGTGACATGCCCACCAGGTGGAACTCGACATTGGCCATGCTGCAGCCGCTGCACACGCAGCAGAGGGCCATCAATGAGTACCTGTGCGACTATGGCACCAGGACAGGGTCAGGGGACCTTGGTTTTTTTTCCCCACGCCAGTGGGCCATGATCAGGGATGCATGCACTGTCCTGTCACCATTCGAGGAGGCCACGAGGATGGTGAGCACTGACAGTGCATGCATCAGTGACACTGTCCCCCTTGTCCACCTGTTGGAGCACACGCTGCGTGGAATAATGGACAGGGCACTTGAGGCAGAACAGAGGCAGGAAGAGGAGGACTTCCTTAGCTCTCAAGGCCCCCTTTATCCAGACAGTGTTCCTGCGTGCCCGCCGATCACACAGGAAGAGGACGAGGAGGAGGAGGAGGAGGAGGAGGAGGAAGATTGTGTCAGTATGGAGGTGGAGCCTGGCACTCAGCATCAGCAGTCTTTAAGGGATCAGTCCCAAGGAACACATGGACTTGTACGTGGCTGGGAGGAGGTGGCTGCGGACGTTGTTGTCCTTAGTGACCCAGAGGACTCCGGACCGAATGCCTCAGCAAACCTACGCTGCATGGCCTCCCTGATCCTGCAAAGCCTGCGTAAGGATCCTCGTATTCGTGGTATCAAGGAGAAGGACCAATACTGGCTGGCAACCCTCCTTGATCCACGTTACAAGGGTAAGGTTGCGGACCTTATCTTGCCATCGCAGAGGGAGCAGAGGATGAAACATCTTCGGGAGGCCTTGCAGAAAGGTCTGTGCAACGCGTTCCCAGAGACTGGGAGGTTACAAACTCCTGTTTCTGGACAACGTGTTGCTGAGGCTTCGGTCAGTCAAAGAAGGAGCGGTGGAGAAGGTGGCCGTCTGACCGATGCGTTCAGACAATTTTTTGGTCCGCAGCCCCAAGGTATGATCGGTTCCAGCAACCATCGCCAGCGTCTGTTTTACATGGTGCAGGAATACCTAGGGGCAAGATCAGACTTGGACACCTTTCCCACCGAAAATCCTCTGGGTTACTGGGTCTTGAGGATGGATCACTGGCCAGAGCTTGCACAGTATGCAATTGAGCTACTGGCCTGTCCTGCATCCAGCGTTCTTTCGGAACGCACATTCAGTGCTGCTGGAGGCGTGGTAACCGATCACAGGGTGCGTCTGTCCACTGACTCGGTCGATCGGCTGACCTTCATAAAAATGAATCAGTCTTGGATCACCACCAGCTACCAAGCACCTGATGCTGATGTAACTGAATAATTTTTTTCAGATCCCTTCAAAGACTGCCTATGCTGATGCTGAGTGACTATCCCTGAGTAATTATCCTCTTCCTCCTCAATCATCACGCTGATAGCTTGTAAGAACATTTTTGGTTCTGGGCGCCACCACCAGTGCCTAAGGCACAATTTTTCAGCCCCTGTATAACAGGGGCATGTAATTACAATTTTTGATGTAATACTTTGCAGCAGGGCTCGTTCCTGCATTCCAACTAGAGTGTCTGTGAGGGGTTGCAGTGTTGTGGCACCAGCACCAGTGCCTAAGGCCCAATTTTTCTGCCCCTGTCTAACAGGGGCGTGTAATTACAATTTTTGATGCAATACTTTGCAGCAGGGCTCGTTCCTGCGTTCCAACTAGAGTGTCTGTGAGGGGTTGCAGTGTTGTGGCACCAGCACCAGTGCCTAAGGCCCAATTTTTCTGCCCCTGTCTAACAGGGGCGTGTAATTACAATTTTTGATGCAATACTTTGCAGCAGGGCTCGTTCCTGCGTTCCAACTAGAGTGTCTGTGAGGGGTTGCAGTGTTGTGGCACCAGCACCAGTGCCTAAGGCCCAATTTTTCTGCCCCTGTCTAACAGGGGCGTGTAATTACAATTTTTGATGCAATACTTTGCAGCAGGGCTCGTTCCTGCGTTCCAACTAGAGTGTCTGTGAGGGGTTGCAGTGTTGTGGCACCAGCACCAGTGCCTAAGGCCTAATTTTTCAGCTCCTGTTCAACAGGGGCATGTAATTACAATTCTTGATCTAATATTTCACAGCAGGGCCCTGTGAGGGCTTACAGTGTTTTGGCCACAGCAACACCTAAGGCCCAAATTTCTGCTGAGTATATAGGGCAGGACCCTACTTTCAAACATCTAACTTACAAACGACTCCTACTTGCAAACGGAAGGAGACAACAGGAAGTGAGATGAAATCTACCCCTAGGAAGGGAAATTCTCTCATGTAAGAGTTAATATGGGAAAACAATTTCTCCTTTCCACTGATGCTTTCCAATCCTTGTTCCACAAAAAAACCCAAATTTTCAAAAAACATTTTTCATTGGGACAAAAAAGTGAGGTGAAATCTTCTGAAGAGGAGGAAAGACGCAAAACAAATGTCACAGGGGTGATAACCCTTCCCTATGTTTTCCAAAAAGCTTAGAAAAGATTTTTTGGCTGGAGCTAAACACGTTAAAAATTTTCAAAATTACAAACAGATTCTACTTAACAACAAACCTACAGTCCCTGTCTTGTTTGCACCGCCTGTATACTGCTGTTCAGAGTATATAGGGACCTTTCCTTATTTTAATTTGGGTGCGGGGTTCCCCTTAATATCCATACAAGACCCAAAGGGCCTGGTAATGGACTGGGGGGTACCCATGCCGTTTGTCTCACTGATTTTCATCCATATTGCCAGGACCCGACATGACATTAAACCCGCAAGCAGTTTTAACCACTTGACGACCGCCTCACGCCGATGTACGTCGGCAAAGTGGCACGGACAGGCAAAATCACGTACAGTGTACGTGATTTGCCTTCCGCGGGTGGGGGGTCCGATCGGACCCCCCCCCGGTGCCCGAGGCGGTCGTCTTTTGTCCAGCGGCGATCGGTGATGAGGGGGAGACCATCCGTTCGTGGCCCCCCCCTCGCGATCGCCGCCGGCCAATGAGAATCTTCCTTTGCTGCTGTATGCTAAACAGCAGCAAAGGAAATGATGTCATCTCCCCTCGGGTCGGTATTTTCCGTTCCGGCCCGAGGAGAGAAGACATCAATGTGAGTGCACCAACACACACACACACAGTAGAACATGCCAGGCACACAAAACACCCCGATCCCCCCCCCGATCGCCCCCCGATCCCCCCCCAATCACCCCCCCCCCCCTGTCACAAACTGACACCAGCAGTTTTTTTTTTTTTTTTTTTTCTGATTACTGCATGGTGTCAGTTTGTGACAGTTACAGTGTTGGGACAGATACTGTTACCCCCCTGTAGGTCTAGGGTACCCCCCTAACCCCCCCTAATAAAGTTTTAACCCCTTGATCACCCCCCCTCACCAGTGTCACTAAGCGATCATTTTTCTGATCGCTGTATTAGTGTCGCTGGTGACGCTAGTTAGTGAGGTAAATATTTAGGTTCGCCGTCAGCGTTTTATAGCGTCAGGGACCCCCCTATACTATCTGATAAATGTTTTAACCCCTTGATTGCCCCCTAGTTAACCCTTTCACCACTGATCACCGTATAACCGTTACGGTTGACGCTGGTTAGTTTGTTTATTTTTTATAGTGTCAGGGCACCCGCCGTTTATTACCGAATAAAGGTTTAGCCCCCCGATCGCCCGGCGGTGATATGCGTCGCCCCAGGCAGCGTCAGATTAGCGCCAGTACCGCTAACACCCACGCACGCAGCATGCGCCTCCCTTAGTGGTATAGTATCTGATCGGATCAATATCTGATCCGATCAGATACTATACTAGCGTCCCCAGCAGTTTAGGGTTCCCAAAAACGCAGTGTTAGCGGGATCAGCCCAGATACCTGCTAGCACCTGCGTTTTGCGCCTCCGCCCAGCCCACCCAAGTGCAGTATCGATCGATCACTGTCACTTACAAAACACTAAACGCATAACTGCAGCGTTCGCAGAGTCAGGCCTGATCCCTGCGATCGCTAACAGTTTTTTTGGTAGCATTTTGGTGAACTGGCAAGCACCAGCCCCAGGCGTCAGGTTAGCGCCAGTACCGCTAACACCCACGCACGCAGCATACGCCTCCCTTAGTGGTATAGTATCTGAACGGATCAATATCTGATCCGATCAGATCTATACTAGCGTCCCCAGCAGTTTAGGGTTCCCAAAAACGCAGTGTTAGCGGGATCAGCCCAGATACCTGCTAGCACCTGCGTTTTGCGCCTCCGCCCGGCCCAGCCCACCCAAGTGCAGTATCGATCGATCACTGACACTTACAAAACACTAAACGCATAACTGCAGCGTTCACAGAGTCATGCCTGATCCCTGCGATCGCTAACAGTTTTTTTGGTAGTATTTTGGTGAACTGGCAAGCACCAGCCCCAGGCAGCGTCAGATTAGCGCCAGTACCGCTAACACCCACGCACGCACCGTACACCACCCTTAGTGGTATAGTATCTGATCGCATCAATATCTGATCCGATCAGATCTATACTAGCGTCACCAGCAGTTTAGGGTTCCCAAAAACGCAGTGTTAGCGGGATCAGCCCAGATACCTGCTAGCACCTGCGTTTTGCCCCTCCGCCCGGCCCAGCCCACCCAAGTGCAGTATCGATCGATCACTGTCACTTACAAAACACTAAAAGCATAACTGCAGCGTTCGCAGAGTCAGGCCTGATCCCTGCGATCGCTAACAGTTTTTTGGTAGCGTTTTGGTGAACTGGCAAGCGCCAGCGGCCTAGTACACCCCGGTCGTAGTCAAACCAGCACTGCAGTAACACGTGGTGACGTGGCGAGTCCCATAAGTGCAGTTCAAGCTGGCGAGATGGCAAGCACAAGTAGTGTCCCGCTGCCACCAGAAAGACAAACACAGGCCCGTCGTGCCCATAATGCCCTTCCTGCTGCATTCGCCAATCCTAATTGGGAACCCACCGCTTCTGCAGCGCCCGTACTTCCCCCATTCACATCCCCAACCAAATGCAGTCGGCTGCATGAGAGGCATTTTTATGTCCTCCCGAGTACCCCTACCCAGCGAACGCCCCCAAAAAGATGTTGTGTCTGCAGCTAGCGCGGATATAGGCGTGACACCCGCTATTATTGTCCCTCCTGTCCTGACAATCCTGGTCTTTGCATTGGTGAATGTTTTGAACGCTACCATTCACTAGTTGAGTATTAGCGTAGGGTACAGCATTGCACAGACTAGGCGCACTTTCACAGGGTCTCCCAAAATGCCATCGCATTTTGAGAGACCCGAACCTGGAACCGGGTACCGTTATAAAAGTTAGTTACAAAAAAAGTGTAAAAAAAAAAAAAATATGAAATAAAAAAAAATAGTTGTTTTATTGTTCTCTCTCTCTCTATTCTCTCTCTCTATTGTTCTGCTCTTTTTTACTGTATTCTATTCTGCAATGTTTTATTGTTATTGTTATTATGTTTTATCATGTTTGTTTTTCAGGTGTGTAATTATTTACACTTTACTGTGCTTTATTGTTAACCATTGTTAACCATTTTTTTGTCTTCAGGTACGCCATTCACGACTTTGAGTGGTTATACCAGAATGATGCCTGCAGGTTTAGGTATCATCTTGGTATCATTCTTTTCAGCCAGCGGTCGGCTTTCATGTAAAAGCAATCCTAGCGGCTAATTAGCCTCTAGACTGCTTTTACAAGCCGTGGGAGGGAATGCCCCCCCCCCCCACCGTCTTCCGTGTTTTTCTCTGGCTCTCCTGTCTCAACAGGGAACCTGAGAATGCAGCCGGTGATTCAGCCAGCTGACCATAGAGCTGATCAGAGACCAGAGTGGCTCCAAACATCTCTATGGCCTAAGAAACCGGAAGCTATGAGTATTTCATGACTTAGATTTCGCCGGATGTAAATAGCGCCATTGGGAAATTGGGGAAGCATTTTATCACACCGATCTTGGTGTGGTCAGATGCTTTGAGGGCAGAGGAGAGATCTAGGGTCTAATAGACCACAATTTTTTCAAAAAAGAGTACCTGTCACTACCTATTGCTATCATAGGGGATATTTACATTCCCCGAGATAACAATAAAAATGATTAAAAAAAAAAATATGAAAGGAACAGTTTAAAAGTAAGATTAAAAAAGCAAAAAAATAATAAAGAAAAAAAAAAAAAAAAAAAAAAAAAACACCCCTGTCGCCCCCTGCTCTCGCGCTAAGGCGAACGCAAGCGGCGGTCTGTCGTCAAACGTAAACAGCAATTGCACCATGCATGTGAGGTATCACCGCGAAGGCCAGATCGAGTGCAGTAATTTTTCCAGTAGACCTCCTCTGTAAATCTAAAGTGGTAACCTGTAAAGGCTTTTGAAGGCTTTTAAACATGTATTTATTTTGTTGCCACTGCACGTTTGTGCGCAATTTTAAAGCATGTCATGTTTGGTATCCATGTACTCGGCCTAAGATCATCTTTTTTATTTCATCAAACATTTGGGCAATATAGCGTGTTTTAGTGCATTAAAATTAAAAAAAGTGTGTTTTTTCCCCAAAAAATGCGTTTGAAAAATCGCTGCGCAATTACTGTGTGAAAAAAAAAAATGAAACACCCACCATTTTAATCTGTAGGGCATTTGCTTTAAAAAAATATATAATGTTTGGGGGTTCAAAGTAATTTTTTTGCAAAAAAAAAAAACTTTTTCATGTAAACAATAAGTGTCAGAAAGGGCTTTGTCTTCAAGTGGTTAGAAGAGTGGGTGATGTGTGACATAAGCTTCTAAATGTTGTGCATAAAATGCCAGGACAGTTCAAAACCCCCCCAAATGACCCCATTTTGGAAAGTAGACACCCCAAGCTATTTGCTGAGAGGCATGTCGAGTCCATGGAATATTTTATATTGCGACACAAGTTGCGGGAAAGAGACAAATTTTTTTTTTTTTTTTTTTTTTTTGCACAAAGTTGTCACTAAATGATATATTGCTCAAACATGCCATGGAAATATGTGAAATTACACCCCAAAATACATTCTGCTGCTTCTCCTGAGTACGGGGATACCACATGCGTGAGACTTTTTGGGAGCCTAGCCGCGTACGGGACCCCGAAAACCAAGCACCGCCTTCAGGCTTTCTAAGGGCGTGAATTTTTGATTTCAATCTTCACTGCCTATCACAGTTTCGGAGGCCATGGAATGCCCAGGTGGCACAAAACCCCCCCAAATGACCCCATTTTGGAAAGTAGACACCCCAAGCTATTTGCTGAGAGGTATAGTGAGTATTTTGCAGACCTCACTTTTTGTCACAAAGTTTTGAAAATTGAAAAAAGAAAAAAAAAAATGTTTTTTCTTGTCTTTCTTCATTTTCAAAAACAAATGAGAGCTGCAAAATACTCACCATGCCTTTCAGCAAATAGCTTGGGGTGTCTACTTTCCAAAATGGGGTCATTTGGGGGGGTTTTGTGCCACCTGGGCATTCCATGGCCTCCGAAACTGTGATAGGCAGTAAAGAGTGAAATCAAAAATTTTCACCCTTAGAAATCCTGAAGGCAGTGATTGGTTTTCGGGGTCCAGTACGCGGCTAGGCTCCCAAAAAGTCCCACACATGTGGTATCCCCATACTCAGGAGAAGCAGCTAAATGTATTTTGGGGTGCAATTCCACATATGCCCATGGCCTGTGTGAGCAATATATCATTTAGTGACAACTTTATGAAAAAAAAAATAAAAAAAAAATAAAAGTGTCACTTTCCCGCAACTTGTGTCAAAATATAAAATATTCCATGGACTCAATATGCCTCTCAGCAAATAGCTTGGGGTGTCTACTTTCCAAAATGGGGTCATTTTGGGGGGTTTTGTGCCATCTTGGCATTCCATGGCCTCCGAAACTGTGATAGGCAGTGAAGAGTGAAAGCAAAAATTTACACCCTTAGAAATCCTGAAGGCGGTGATTGGTTTTCGGGGCCCCGTACGCGGCTAGGCTCCCAAAAAGTCCCACACATGTGGTATCCCCATACTCAGGAGAAGCAGCTAAATGTATTTTGGGGTGCAATTCCACATAGGCCCATGGCCTGTGTGAGCAATATATCATTTAGTGACCACTTTTTGTAAATATTTTTTTTTTTTTTTGTCATTTTTCAATCACTTGGGACAAAAAAAATAAATATTCAATGGGTTCAACATGCCTCTCAGCAATTTCCTTGGGGTGTCTACTTTCCAAAATGGGGTCATTTGGGGGGCTTTTGTACTGCCCTGCCATTTTAGCACCTCAAGAAATGACATAGGCAGTCATAAACTAAAAGCTGTGTAAATTCCAGAAAATGTACCCTAGTTTGTAGACGCTATAACTTTTGCGCAAACCAATAAATATACGCTTATTGACATTTTTTTTACCAAAGACATGTGGCCGAATACATTTTGGCCTAAATGTATGACTAAAATTTAGTTTATTGGATTTTTTTTAGAACAAAAAGTAGAAAATATCATTTTTTTTCAAAATTTTCGGTCTTTTTCCGTTTATAGCGCAAAAAATAAAAACCGCAGAGGTGATCAAATACCATCAAAAGAAAGCTCTATTTGTGGGAAGAAAAGGACGCAAATTTCGTTTGGGTACAGCATTGCATGACCGCGCAATTAGCAGTTAAAGCGACGCAGTGCCAAATTGGAAAAAGACCTCTGGTCCTTAGGCAGCATAAAGGTCCGGGGCTCAAGTGGTTAAATGAGATTTTTTCCTTTAAAAATGACATTTGGTGCAGGGACTGTTCTAAACATGGGAAACACGCGTCACTTTACAGGCATACTATAGACACCCCCCAGGTACGATATTTAAAGGAATATTTCACTTTTTTTTTTTTTACTTTAAGCATCATTAAAATCACTGCTCCCGAAAAAACGGCCGTTTTTAAAAGTTTTTTTTGCATTGATACATGTCCCCTGGGGTAGGACCCGGGTCCCCACACCCTTTTTAGGACAATACCATGCAAATTAGCCTTTAAAATGAGCACTTTTGATTTCGAACGTTCGAGTCCCATAGACGTCAATGGGGTTCTAACGTTCGTGCGAACTTGCGGTCCGTTCGCGGGTTCTGGTGCGAACCGAACCGGGGGGTGTTCGGCTCATCCCTACTTGAATCTTTCTTGTTATCCGTTGCTGACCTGGCTTTCCAATGACATGACTTTGGACTATGTTTATGCTATTGATTGCTGATTCCAGCTTACTCCTGACCTTGCTTCCGTCTGATGTCCTGGTACCCTGCTGCCCGCTCGCTGCTGACTCCGGCTATCCTATTGACCTCACTTCTGTTCCCTGCCTGGCTCCATGTTACTCCTGAGTGCCTGTGCCGGCTGCCCCTCATCCCAGCTCCATTGGACCCAGTGTGCTTCTGTCTCCAGACTATGGGAAGTCCCGGCAAGCCACGCATTTTAAACCTGCAAGCCTGGTGGAGTTCCCCTTTAACCTCGGCTGATCTGCACAGCATCATCCCAGTTCCTGACCTGATGTTCTGAATGAATCACCGAGTCTACAACTCCTGCCACAAGCTCAGAAATTTACACTTACAGGCACTCGTGTTCCTCCTGTCCCTTGGCACCATCTGTTCCACTCTCAGTGGGGCCTGGGCTGGAAATACAAGAGAGGCTGACCTTGTCATCTCAGTATCCTACCAGGCCAAGATGTTTACACGTTGCAAACATGTAGTCCCATGCTACTCGATCGAAGGCCTTCTCCGCATCAGTAGACAGGAGAAGGCCCTCGATCTTGCCCAGGTGCGAACCGTAAGTCAGGTTAAGAGCTTTGGTGAGGTTATCCTTAGATTCCCTCCTTGGCATGAAGCCGACTTGCTCTGGGCCAATCATCTCCTTTAAGAGGGGTCTAAGGCGATTTGCTAATATTTTTTGCAAGAAGTTTTAGATCAATATTAAGGAGAGAAATTGGATTATAATTTGAGCATTCTTTGGAGTCTTTGTTTGCCTTCGGTATTACAGTAATTTGTGCCTGCAAGAAAGATTCAGGGATTTTTTGTTGGGCATCTAAGGAATTATAGTTTACCAGGAGAGAAGCTTCAGAATATCTGCAAATGTTTTGTAATATTGGGATTTCAGGCCATCCGGGCCCGGACTTTTGCCTGGTTTCAGGTCTTTGATGACCTGGGGAAGTTAGATTTCTTGAATCAGAAGTTCTGGTTTGTGAATCTACTCTGGATATAGGGATGGTAGGCGACTTTGTTCAAGGAATTCCAAAATTATATGTTTCCTGTCCCCTTGGAGGTTAGTTGGTCTATGGTTTGAAGGAAGGTCATAAAGTTTAGAATAAAAATCGTGGAATTGTGCTGCTATTTTATCTGTCGAGCATTCTAAGGTGCCGTTCTAATGCCGCATACACACGAGCGGACTTTACGGCAGACTTGGTCCGGCGTACCGGATATCGTCGGACAATTCGATCGTGTGTGGGCTCCAGCGGACTTTGTTTTCTCAAAAGTTTGACGGACTTAGATTTGAAACATGTTTCAAATCTATCCGACGGACTCTGCTTTCTAGCGGACAAACCGGTCGTTTGTGTGCTAGTCCGACGGACCAAAACTCACGCATGCTCTGAAGTAAGTACAAGGGGGAAGCGCTCAGTCTGGTAAAACTAGCCTTCGTATTGAAGCTAGCACATTCCTCTTCTGTGATCTTTGAATACAGCGCTTTTTTTTTTTCTTTATAATGCGAGAGGAATGAAGTTGTTTTGCTGCTTTATAGTCACACAGAGTTCTCACAAACTACTTTCTTCATGATTTATCCTCATGCCATGACTAATATGATATTTTTAAAAAGCCAGATCTCCATAAATAAAGTATTATATTAGATTTTGGACTCATCTTTCTTTTTTTTAGATTTAAACACTATCTATTTTACAATGTGTGCTAAATTATACAAAATGTTTTTTTTTTTTTTTTAGTTTTGGAGTTTCACGTTACCACAATAACCTTAATATTTTGTGTTGTTTTAATGAACCTTAATGAGGTTGGTGTCCCTTGTTAATTAGACATAGCCACAAAAAAAAAAAAAACCTTTCTCTTGCACATGATTGTATGATAAAATCAGCAGAGCTTCCCCTCATTTCAGATCTTCCCCTCAGATTTACAGCGACTGCACTTCCAACAAGTGCACTTGCAGTGCAATTTCTAAAGTGCACTTTTCACTAGTACTTTGCACTTCATTTTCAAAATGATTTAGCCTTTTGGAAAAAACACGCATTGTCTTTTTGACCTGTACCTGCCTACTCCCAAACCAAATGTTTTTTTGGAATAAAAAAACATAGTCAATAATGTAAGGTAAAGAAAAAATCCATTTATTTTGGGAAAAAAAAATGAGGAAGGCAACACTGGAGACACTTTTGGAATCTGTGAAGCCTTTCATCCCCCAGGACACACATCAAGTTTTAGGACAAGAAAATTGGTATCTTGCGACTAAGGAGCACAGGGAGCACAGTCAGACCAGACAGAAGCCAGGCAATCACTTTCGACTCTTCCGTGGAGCCTTCCTTGCACGCTTCTCTGCAGCCTTCCCTCCCCGCTTCTCTGCAGCCTTCCTTGGAGGTTGTGCCTTTGGTGGTGTACTTGGGGCAGGAGGAGGAGGAGGAGTGGCTTAATCTGCTAGATATGTTTTAGCAGTAAGCCCCCCTCTCAAGCCCTTCTGATAAGGCTGAAAAATCAGACCCTCACAGAGGAGGCGTTGCCTCTTTTCGAGTTCCAGCAATCTGCTGGCCATATATGTCCCATACGCCTCTTCTGCATTGGGTGGTGTGCTGATGATTTTGCTGGCTTCACGAATGAGGGCTAGTGATTCCTCCTCAGTTTGGGTCATTTTTCTGGGCCTTTTGGTGGTAATGCGGAGGGGAGGCACCTGACACTCCGTGCGGCTTCTACTGGGCCCAGCCACAGCCTCCTCCTCTCTCCCACTGGGCAAGGCCTCCTCCTCTCTCCCACTGGGCAAGGCCTCCTCCTCTATCCCACTGGGCAAGGCCTCCTCCTGGCTGAGCTCATCCTGGGTAAAAAAGGGACATAGTTGTAATTTTGGGTTACGCCATCACACACAATTTTCAGCTCATGACTTGCAAATATAATTCGAAACAAATAGTAAAGGCTATCTATTTGACCCCACCATTATTCCAGCTGCTCACCAATATCTGAAGTACATAGGCGTGTGCCAGGTGTGCCTGGGCACACCCTAATCGCCTTGTGTGGTGCATATTCCCCCCTGTTTAGACCACTATTTCAGCCCAAAAAAAAATGTTACAAAATAAAATAATTTAAAAAGAATAAAAATAAAACTGACACTGTCCACTGCCCTAATGACACCATCAGTACATATACACATGCATATGTATTTGAGCTTTGGGGTGCACACCCTAATGCAAGAGGCTGTACACACCTATGCTGAAGTATATTTTTGGCCACTACTGTCTAGTGATATGTCTACATATTAATATTTGTGATGAAGTCATTTTTTCTGAAGCACTTAAAAATTTGAGACGTTTACATCATTAATATTTACACAATCACAAATTCAACAAAAAAGGATACCTGGCTGAAGCTGGGCGCATCCATTTCATCAAGGATGAAAGGGCCCAGTTCTTCCTGGGACTCCTCAGCTGGGGTGGAGGTGGAGGGAAGGCTGGAGGGAAGGGTGGGGGGAAGGCTGGAGGGAAGGGTGGGGGGAAGGGTCGAAAGTGATTGCCTTGCTTCTGTCTGGTCATCCAGAAATCACATTTTTTGGTAGTACCACAGCTTTGGGACATAAACCTGGTCGGCTGCTGCTCCGGATCTCAGCGACTCCTGGATCTTATTGTGTTCCCGCTTGTACATATTGCGCAAGATACCGATTTTCTTGTCCACAAACTTGAGGTCTGCCTGGGGGACTCGAGTCTTCACAAATTCCAAAATGTGCCCAGTGTTACCTTCCTTACATCTCTATTGAAATATAATGGGTGTTTGACCTCCCACAGGTTTTTGTTTTCCTGATACAAATCTATGAATCTTGACAAAAAATCTGCCTCCTTAAAGGGATTCATTTTTGCTGAAAGACAAGACACAAGATAAAAACTGTAATGTCAGTCAGAACTCCCAGGATTATTTTTGGCAGAATCTAGGGGACACATATATATACACTACCGTTCAAAAGTTTGGGGTCACATTGAAATGTCCTTATTTTTGAAGGAAAAGCACTGTACTTTTAAATGAAGCTAACTTTAAACTAGTCCTAACTTTAAACAAATATACTCTATACATTGCTAATGTGGTAAATGACTATTCTAACTGCAAATGTCTAGTTTTTGGTGCAATATCTACATAGGTGTATAGAGGCCCATTTCCAGCAACTATCACTCCAGTGTTCTAATGGTACAATGTGTTTGCTCATTGGCTCAGAAGGCTAATTGATGATTAGAAAACCCTTGTGCAATCATGTTCACACATCTAAAAACAGTCTAGCTCCTTCCAGAAGCTACAAAACTGACCTTCCTGTGAGCAGATTGAGTTTCTGGAGCATCACATTTGTGGGGTCAATTAAACGCTCAAAATGGCCAGAAAAAGAGAACTTTCATCTGAAACTCGACAGTCTATTCTTGTTCTTAGAAATGAAGGCTATTCCATGCGAGAAATTGCAAAGAAATTGAAGATTTCCTACAACGGTGTGTACTACTCCCTTCAGAGGACAGCACAAACAGGCTCTAACCAGAGTAGAAAAAGAAGTGGGAGGCCGTGTTGCACAACTAAGCAAGAAGATAAGCACATTAGAGTCTCTAGTTTGAGAAACAGACGCCTCACAGGTCCCCAACTGGCATCTTCATTAAATAGTACCCGCAAAACACCAGTGTCAACATCTACAGTGAAGAGGCGGCTGCGGGATTTTGGGCTTCAGGGCAGAGTGGCAAAGAAAAAGCCATATCTGAGACTGGCCAATAAAAGAAAAAGATTAAGGTGGGCAAAAGAACACAGACATTGGACAGAGGAAGACTGGAAAAAAGTGTTGTGGACGGATGAATCCAAGTTTGAGGTGTTTGGATCACAAAGAAGAACGTTTGTGAGACGCAGAACAAATGAAAAGATGCTGGAAGAATGCCTGACGCCATCTGTTAAGCATGGTGGAGGTAATGTGATGGTCTGGGGTTGCTTTGGTGCTGGTAAGGTGGGAGCTTTGTACAGGGTAAAAGGGATTCTGAATAAGGAAGGCTATCACTCCATTTTGCAACGCCATGCCATACCCAGTGGACAGCGCTTGATTGGAGCCAATTTCATCCTACAACAGGACAATGACCCTAAACACACCTCCAAATTGTGCAAGAACTATTTACAGCAGAAGCAGGCAGCTGGTATTCTATCGGTAATGGAGTGGCCAGCACAGTCACCAGATCTGAACCCCATTGAGCTGTTGTGGGAGCAGCTTGACCGTATGGTACGCCAGAAGTGCCCATCCAACCAATCCAACTTGTGGGAGCTGCTTCTAGAAGCGTGGGGTGCAATTTCTCCAGCTTACCTCAATAAATTAACAGCTAGAATGCCAAAGGTGTGCAATGCTGTAATTGCTGCAAAAGGAGGATTCTTTGATGAAAGCAAAGTTTGATGTAAAAACAATGTTATTTCAAATACAAATCATTATTTCTAACCTTGTCAATGTCTTGACTCTATTTTCTATTCATTTCACAACGTATGGTGGTGAATAAGTGTGACTTTTCATGGAAAACACAAAATTGTTTGGGTGACCCCAAACTTTTGAACGGTAGTGTATATATATATATATATATATATATATATATATATATATATATATATATATATATATATATATATATATATATATATATATATATATATATATATATACACACACACACACACACACACACACACACACACACACACACACACACACACACACACACACATTCACCAAACGCACACACACACACCCCCACGTTTAATCTTACCTTCGTTTCTGATGCCCGCTACTTCCGCACGGACATACGTAGGCCATCGTAATAGCTTTATATACACTGCGCATGTGTCATGCTCCGCCTGCGTCGCCCGCCCCTGACGTTCTTTAGCACGATTTGTCCCCGCCCCTTCACTCTTCATTGCGCAGTGGGAGTATATAGAGAAAGATGGCGGAGAGATTATCTGCAAGTAGCGCGGAGGAAAGCCCGGAGCCACAACCATCCACATCCAGGAGGAGATATAAGGCCACCAACATGGCTTTTGAAGAGATGGTGGAGATGGTGTCCATATTGAGAAGGGAGGACTACGATGGGAAAAAAGGACCGTACACCCGACCCAATATGCGGAAAGACAATTGCAGTTGTCACCGCTCTAGAAGCAAAATTTGGCACTAAACGGGCTAAAGAACAATTTAGGAAGCGGTGGTCTGACCTCAAAAGTAGGGAGCCTGAACAATATTGGCGAATAAAGAAGCTGCTTAAAAAAAGTAAGTACTTGTTGTGTGTTCCTATTGAGATACTTAACTTGCATGCTGATCCATATGTTTTTCATTTATACAGCATCTTTCGTAAAGACCGTTCTTTGTAAAATACATATGATACTAAGAAAATGACGTATTTTTTTTGCCAAAAACGATGGTACAGGGTTGGACATACATTTAGGTCTTGAGAATTTTTCGTATTCCAAAAATGTGGTGATGTTGTGTAGATGTGTTTGAAAATATAATGCTTCTTCAAAAATGATTCAGTGTAATGTAAGGACAGGACACAGCAGCTGTTTCCATATCTGGACTCACGAGCACTAGTGTACTATGTGACCATAAAGAAATTTTTGAGGGGTAATACACATAGGAGATCATTGAGGTGTCTGCATCTGTGAAACTTGCATGAAAATGTGTATTGTTTATAATTTCTGTTCAGAGGGAATTTTCATCCTGTCTTCTAAA
Source organism: Lithobates septentrionalis (assembly GCA_037952835.1). Taxonomy (NCBI): domain Eukaryota; kingdom Metazoa; phylum Chordata; class Amphibia; order Anura; family Ranidae; genus Lithobates; species Lithobates septentrionalis. Next base: position 2,048,022 of record JBBDGP010001344.1, read on the forward strand.
TTTTTGTGGCCAAAAAATGACAATTGTCCCCAACTCCTAACCAACGTTTCATATTATTTAAAAAAAAAAAGAAATATGACTGTTTTAACCTTTTGTTTAATTTGAAGCTGAAGCTGAATATGCCCCAGCCCAAGACTACGCCCACCCGACGAGCTGGAGGAAGGAGAGGTGGAGGAAGTGTGGGAGATTTTAACCCCACCAAGTGAGTGACTGACACCCCAGCTTAAGGTAATCTCTTTAGGCGGGCATCTTTTAACCCATTTTTTTTTATCCACACATTTTAGGTGATATTCTGGTTGTGGAAGGCCAAGCGGCGGAGCCATTTAGCACAGACAGTGCACAAAGACTTATTGGCCAGATAATGGTGTGGAATGGCCAAATTGATCAAATGCGTGACCAAATTGACAGCATGAAAAATCGGCTGGACACCATGCAACAGGAAATGAAGAACATGATTGATGTTTTGGGCAGAATATAATAACGTTTTGCCTAAAAACATCAATCATGTTCTTCATTCCATTGTCAAGTTTGTTTTTTCTTAAATTTTGTAACTTTAAAAAAAAAAAATCCAAAAATTTGCAGATGCACACGGTGTGTCATCATGTGCTATCTTCCATCAGGGTATATCAATGTACTTGTTTTGTGTTTGCAACCCCTTCATCATAAAAATGTTTGTGAGAGGAACAAAGGGATTGCGCACACAAAACACGTACATTGCTCCCCCATGATGCGAGATAGCACATGTTGACTTGAACCTTTTTTAATAACCAATTTTGAGCATCTGCAAATTTTTGGCTTTACAAGGGTGACATCACCAGCACCGTTATTAACATGTTGAACTTTGTAAGTTCTTTTTTTTTTGTATGTTTTTAACCACTTCAATACAGGGCTTTTATACACCCTTCCTTCCCAGACCAAATTTTAGCTTGTAGCGCTCTCACATTTTGAATGACAATTACTCAGTCATGCTACACTGTACCCAAGCCAAATTTTTATCATTTTTTTCTCACAAACATAGCTTTCTTTTGGTGGTATTTAATCACTGCTGTTTTTTTTATTTTTTGAAAAAAAACACTTTTTTTTAGTTTTTATTGTAAAATTTTGCAAATAAGTAATTTTTCTTCATAAATTTGGGCCAAAATGTATACTGCTACATATCTTTAGTAAAAATAACCCAAATTAGTGTATATTATTTGGTCTCTGTGAAAGTTATAGAGTCTACAAGCTATGGTGCAAATCATTGAAAAATGATCACATCTGATCACACCTGATGTACTGAAGGCCTATCATTTCTTGAGGCCCTAACAAGCCAGGAAAGTACAAATACCCCCCAAATTACCCCTTTTTGGAAAGCAGACATTCCAAGGTATTTAGCAAGAGGTATGGTGAGCTTTTTGAAGTTGTAATTTTTTCCCACAATTCTTGGAAATTTTTTTTTTTTTCTTTGCACAAAATTGTCATAATAACAAGTTATTTCTCTCACACAGCACATGCATACTTGCAATGACACCCCAAAATACATTCTGCTACTCCTCCTGAGTATAGTGATACCACATGTGTGAGACTTTTACACAGCCTGGCCACATACAGAGGTCTAAAATCCAACTAGCACCGTCAGGCATTTTACAAGCATAAATTGCACATCTCATATGATGACAACCTATCACACTTTTGAAGGCCCTGGAGCACCAGGACAATGGAAACGCCCACAAAATGACCCCATTTTGGAAAGCTAACACCCCAACGTATAATCTATGAGGCATAATTAGTCTTTTGAATGGTTCATTTTTTTCCTGAAGTTTTTGGAAACTGTGGGAAAAAAAATGAAAACGCATTTTTTTTTACACAAAGTTGTCCATTCATAAGATATTTCCAGCACATAGCATGTACATAGCAAAAATGACACCCCAAAATACATTCTGCTACTCCTCCTGAGTGTGGCGATACCAAATGTGTGAGACTTTTACACAGCCTGGCCACATACAGAGGCCCAACATTGAAGTAGCAGCTCCAGGGATTCTAGGAGCATAAATTACACATCTCATTTCTCAACCACCTATTACAATTTTGAAGGCCCTGGAGCACCAGGACAATGGAAACGCCCACAAAATGACCCCATTTTAGAAAGCTAACACCCCAACGTATAATCTATGAGGCATAATTAGTCTTTTGAATGGTTTATTTTTTTCCCGAAGTTTTTGGAAACTGTGGAAAAAAAAATGAAAACGCATTTTTTTTACACAAAGTTGTCCATTCATAAGATATTTCCAACACATAGCATCTACATAGCAAAAATGACACCCCAAAATACATTCTGCTACTCCTCCTGAGTATGGCGATACCACATGTGTGAGACTTTTACATAGTCTGGCCACATACAGAGGCCCAACATCCAAGTAGCACTGTCAGTTGTTCTAGGAGCATACATTACACACAAATTCCTGCCAACCTATCACATTGTTGAAGGCCCTTCATATTTCTAACACATAGCATGTACTGTACATACCAATTACAAACCAAAATACATTCTGCTGAGTAAAGGGTAAAGAAAAGATTACCTGCAGTTTTAGTAGTGCAGTGGTCCACAGAGAAGAGCATCGGTCCAGGCAGCAGGCAGGAACGTGGACAGCGACAGCAAAACAGGCAGCAGGCAGGAATAGTCAGTACAGGTAGAGATGTCAGCACAGCCAAAGCATTAGTCCAGATAGCAGGCAGGGATGTGGTCAGCAGCAGCAAAAGGATCGTCCATGCAGCAGGCAGGAATACTGTCCATAGTTAGTACATGCAGCAGGCAGAGGTATGGTCAGCACAGCCAGAGTATTTGTCCAGGGAGCAGGCAGTACCATCAAGCTTAGGGCATTGGTCAGGAAAGAATGGGGACAGGGGTAGACCCTGTTATGGGAACACAGAAAACCAAAAACTGTTTTTCTGAACTCCGAACACTATTCTGGAGCCCCTCACATATGTGAGACCCCTGTGTAGCAGGGTGAAAGATCAATCCAAGGGGCAGACAAAAACATGGTCAACAGGCCGAGGTCAGTGCAGGTAAAAGGCAGAAATAGACGGTAGGCAGAGGCATAGTCGATACAGTCCAGGGTCAGTTCACGTGAAAGGCAAAAACATGGCGGAAAAACAATGCAGACGGTAGGCAGAGGCATAGTCGAGAAACAGGCCAGGGTCGGTTCACATGGAAGGCAATAATATGGTTGGTTGAGGAAGGTAAATATTCAGGACAGAAATTAAAAACGGGGAAATGGCAGTATTAGGAATATGGACTAATAATTTTCCAGAGTGTGATATCGCCTGAAGCATTCTCCGATGCAAAGGCCAGGTTGGGAGGGACAGTCGGTACAATGGAAGCTCGTATCTTTCCTAATTCCTCTTTTGGTGCACACCCGACATTTTTTTTGGCGTCGTCTTCCGGATCCTGTTGGTGGAATATGGTCTGGGAAATGGCGCTCATGTAGTCTGCTGGCAGAATCGGAGCGAATGCTTTCTGGGGGGGATACATGCTGATAAATCAGGGTAGTGACAATGTCTTCAATAAACTTTATTAAGGTGGTGGGTGTTTCTGTGGATTTTTGGTATATTATGAAAGAATTTAAAAGGGCCAAATGAAAAAAGTAAATTGCGACTTTTTTGTACCAGAATAAGGATTTTCTTGTTGAAAGATAGGGCTGCAACAACAGATCGTTTAAATACACCCCACCCCCCATGTATTTATTTTACTCAGTGATACAGGTAGCCTTGCGAACGGTACCGCGTCTTCTGTGAAGTTCCACCGAGGTGTCATCGTGGATGGTGGACATGATGTACACGTCTTTTCTATCCCTCCACTTCACAGCCAACACTTCTTCGTTCCTCAAGCTTGTCGATTCCCCCCTTGGAATGTTTGTGGTGACAAGACACTGTGGGAAGCCCTTTCGGTTTTTTCTAGTTGTACAACAGGCCAAAGTTTGTTTGAGATGTAGGTGGCGGAGAAGGGGCAAACTCGTATAATAATTATCCATATAAATATGGTACCTCTTTTGGAGGAGTGGGAATGCCAACTCCCAAACAATTTTCCCACTTATTCCCATGTACGAGGGACACTCAGGGGGCTGGAGCTGGGAATCTTTACCTTCGTACACGCGGAATGCGTACACATAACCGGTGGCACTTTCACAAAGCTTGTTAAGCTTCAAGCCATACCTCGCCCTCTTACTGGGTATATATTGTTTGATTCCCAGCTGGCCTGTGAAATGCACCAGGGATTCGTCCACAGATATATTTTTTTCAGGGACATAAACTTCGGCAAACTTCTGGGAAAAAAAATTAATTAGGGGGCGAACTTTATATAATTTGTAAAAGTTTGGGTGATTTCGGGGGGGGCACTGTGAGTTGTCATTGAAATGCAAGAAGCGCATTATGATTTCGTATCGGGACCTGGACATGGCTGCTGAAAAAATTGGCATATGGTGGATGGGTTTGGTCGACCAATACTTATGAATTTCCTTTTTTTTTGTAAGCCCCATGTTCAGGGTTAGGCCTAAAAACAATTTTAGCTCCACTACTGTTAGCGGTCTCCACTCAAAAGGGCGGGCATAGCTGGAGCTGGGGTTGGCTGCAATAAATTGTTGGGCAAACAGATTAGTTTGGTCCACGATGCCTTGAATCCAATCGTTCGGGAAAAATAAATTTAAAAAATCCATTTGTGTAAATCCTGCAGTGTTGACCTGCACACCCGACTGTGCTGTAAAAGGGGGGATCGTGGCTGACCCTGTGGTAGAAGGCAGCCACAATGGGTTTGCCAAGGAATCTGGAAGATGGGTTTGGGCCCTACTTCTTTGGCGTCCACTTGTGCTGGGTCTTTCCTCCTGGGGTCTAGCAGCGCTTGTACTGGGCCCCTCCTCCTGGGGTCTACCGCCGCTGGCACTGCTGGTAGCTGCCTGGTTTTCAGACCATCGTCTTTTTGGACGGACTACTTCCTCCTCTAAATCTGATCCTGATGTGCTGCCTTCGGGGGGCTCATATTCCGAATCAGAACCAGAATCTGAACTGAGTGGTGAGAGCTCCCCGTTGCTCTCATCGGTCAGACTCAGGATCTGGTATGCCTCTTCTGGGGTGTACATCTTTCTGGACATAGTGTCTGACTGGCTGTATGTACTCTGGTGGCAAGTGATGAGGTGGCGGGTATTCTGGTGGCAGGTGATGAGGTGGCGGGTACTCTGGTGGCAGGTGATGAAGTGGCGGGTACTCTGGTGGCAGGTGATGAGGTGGCAGGTACTCTGGTGGCAGGTGATGAGGTGGCAGGTACTCTGGTGGCAGGTGATGAGGTGGCAGGTACTCTGGTGGCAGGTGATGAGGTGGTGGGTACTCTGGTGGCAGGTACTCTGGTGGTGAGGTGGCGGGTACTCTGGCAGGTGATGAGGTGGCGGGTACTCTGGTGGCAGGTGATGAGGTGGCGGGTACTCTGGTGGCAGGTGATGGACAGGTACTCTGAGATGACAGGTACTTTGAGGTGACAGGTACTGAGGTGACAGGTACTGAGGTGACAGGTACTCTTTATTTAGGAGGGGCGATCTGGGCACAGTAGTACATGTAATTAGTAACTCACTGTTAGCTGATCTCTTCTCCTCACACTGGATCGGTGTGTGAGGAGAAGAGCCCAGCAACAGCAGTTACTGTCTGACTGTGTGTGTTTGTTTACATTAGTGATCGGCTGTGATTGGACACAGCCGGTCATGTGATGCAGAGCCATGTCATTGGCTACAGTGATCGGGGCTGAGCTGTATTCAGGGGAAAAGCCTCAGCCCCGATCACCGCCCTGATCACTCCTCTTCCGCCGGAAACCGCATAGTACACGCTTCCCAATGCCGCTCTGCATCCGCCGTTACCGACGCTCCGCCGCCCGCCACCGCCGCCGCTTCAATACCCCCATCGGGGAACGGCTGTGTCCTGAGGGACACAACGGTACCCCGATCGCCCGTAGCGGCGGAAAGCCGAGGCCGTCATATGACGCCCACCCAGGATGGGAGATCCCATCTGTGGACGTCATTTGACTATGGTCGGGTATTGAAGCGGTTAAAAAAACTGTTGTTAATTGTAATTTTGTAAACAAGGTCTATTTTTGTGGAAATATGCCTAAAATAACGACAAAAAAAAGATTGTTTGAAAAAAATAAATAAACATGTTTCCAAAAAATGGACCTTTCAATGTGCACACAGTAAAATGTTTTTACTACTACAATGTGTGTGGCTGATTATTTATCAATAAGATGTTTTGATAATTTTTGTGTGGTTACAGTGACAAAGGGCCTTATTAACTAAAGGGAAATGCACTTGCCACTACAAGTGCACTAGGAGACAGACAAAACTAAATGCAAACAAGAATAAAAACAAGATATTTCAGCAAATATTTTTTTTCTTTATTTTTGTAAGAAATTATAGCTCTTGTTGAATAGCAATGGCCCCCCGACCATTAAAATAATTAACATATCAGTCACGCACTTGACGGGCCGTTTGGGGGGCCAAGCCAATACAGCCACTTTCCAGGCCTGTGAGTGTTTGTTCAACTACAAGTCCGGCCTCAGGCCCAACAGAGGTCATATATGTAGCAGAATGTCTTCTCAAATGATTATGGAGAATGCAGCAAGCCATTATCACATGATTTTATTTTATAGTCCGCCAGATTTATGGCCGAGAGGAACAAATGGAACCAGCTGGCCAGAATCCCAAAGGCATTCTCCACAACTCTTCTTGCTCTGGCCGGTAATTAAATAAAACCTTTCAGGGGTGAGTGTCCTTTGGGGGAACGGCCTCATCAAGTGCTCGCCGAGAGCATACGCTTCATCAGCGATAAAAACTGAGGGGAGTCATCCACATTCTGGTCATCAGGTGGCAATCCCAGGCCACCAGTCTGGAGACGCTGGCACAGCTCGGTCTGTGCAAAGACTCCTCCGTCAGACATCCGGCCGTACTTCCCCACGTCCACGAACAGAAATTCCAAATGTGCCGAGACCACCGCCATCAAAACTACACTATGGAACCCCTTATAGTTGTAGAAATAAGACCCCGAATGGGGTGGTGGCAAAATGCGGACATGCTTCCCATCAACCGCCCCGACACAGTTGGGAAAGTCCCAACGGTCAGCGAACTGGGAGGCCACAGTCAGCCATTCCTGTGTACTGGAAGGAAACTGTGGAGTGAAACAATAAAAAAAATAAGATAAGTACTTTTAAACATAACTTGGATATCAGATTACACAAAAACATTCTTGAACAACAGCAGTCGAACATTATTAATATGTGTTTTTTTCTATTAATTCTAAAAAACATAAGGCCCACTTATAAGATTACTCACCCCCTCTGATGGCCAATTGATCAATTTGAATGTGGGGGTGGGGTTCTAATTTGGTTAAAAAACACACCTGACAGTTGCAAACATTTGAGGGGGTGGGGGAGGGGTTCTAATTTGGGTAAAAAACACACCTGACAGTTGCAAACATTTGAGGGGGTGGGGGAGGGGTTCTAATTTGGGTAAAAAACACACCTGACAGTTGCAAACATTTGAGGGGGTGGGGGAGGGGTTCTAATTTGGTGAAAAAACACACCTGACAGTTGCAAACATTCGAGGGGGTGGGGGAGGGGTTCTAATTTGGGTAAAAAACACACCTGACAGTTGCAAACATTTGAGGGGGTGGGGGAGGGGTTCTAATTTGGGTAAAAAACACGTGCCAGTTGCAAACATTTGAGGGGGTGGGGGAGGGGTTCTAATTTGGGTAAAAAACACACCTGACTGTTGCAAACATTTGAGGGGGTGGGGGAGGGTCAAACAGTACAATGGAGCTGACAATATACATCGTTCAAGGGACTAGAGGCTAGAGATATTAAATGGACCCAGGATTGCATTGTGGGGAGGTTATTGAAGGTAAATATGCATGTAGGGCAAAAAATGATTAATGTAAAAAAACAGGCATGCATGAAGATAAAGGGGACATTCACAGCATATTCCAAGCATGGTATTTAGGTAACGAGGACATTTAGACAATACCTTAGCAAACATTTAATACATATCATGTAATGTTAAAGGATACAACTTACCTTCATATAGTCCTTCTGCAGGACCTGAATAATAGCAGAACAGGTCTCTGGGATTATGATCCCCAGAGCCTGGGGGGAGATGCCTGTCGAGAACTTCAAGTCCTGAAGACTTCTCCCAGTCGCCAAGTAACGTAAAGTGGCAACTAGCCTCTGCTCCGGAGTGATGGCTTGCCTCATGCAGGTATCCTGCCTGCTGATATAGGGGGTCAGCATAGCCAGCAGACGTTCAAAAAGGGGTTCGTCATCCTGAGATAATTCCTGAAATCCTCAGGATTATTCTCACGGATCTCACGGAGCAAAGGCATGTGTGAGAATTGGTCACGCTGGCGCAACCAATTCTTCATCCATGAACTCCTCCTCGTCCTGTTCATGGACTGGACTCGGGTCAAAGTATTAACCCCAACACCAAGTCCCCACGCAGCACGAACTCAAGAACGAGTACATCCATGCGACATGGCTTCAAAACGGTCGGCTGGTCAAACAAACAAACTTATAACATACGCACTGAAGAACAGCAAGGCCTATGAAGAGCGACCTGAAAATCAGGAACGAGAGGACCAGAACGGCCTGCTAGGCAGGTTACGAACTGACCAACACGCACTGAAAAGCAGATACAAACCTCACAAGCACAAACTGAACCGCAGAAAACGATCGAAATAAGCTGAAGTGTGAAAAGCGCGAATCGTCCCTAACCAAACTTCTACTAACACGAGATAAACATGAGATTAGCAGAAGGAGCCCAAAGGGTGCCGTAGTGGGGCTTGAACTTCCTTTTTCTAGTCCCGTCGTACGTGCTGTACGTCACTGCGTTCAAAACCAACGGACTTTTGGAGTGATCGTGTGTGTCCAAGTCCGTTTTTTTTTTTTTTTTAAGTCCGGCACACCTAGCAGACAAAGTCCGTCAAAGTCCGCCGGACAAAGTCTGCCGTAAAGTCCGCTCGTGTGTACGCGGCATTAGAGTATATGCAAAGGATATTTTCCAGTGATTTGGTGTCTTTTAAAGCTCTGGCCAAAAAATTTCCACTCTTATCACCATGTTCATAATAGAGTCGCTTCTTGAGAAAAAGTAAGCATCTCGTTTTATTCTCTTGCATGGATTGTGGTTCTTTCCTAGCTTCTAATAATTCTGTTGCAGATGTTACAGAAAGTGTTTGTGCTGATACTCAAGGTGTGATATGGTGGCAGAAAGAGCGGAAATTCTCTGGTCTGATGCTTTAAGGCGAGCACCCCATTTTATAAATTTCCCTCTCATCACACATTTACCGTATTTATCGGCATATAACACGCACAGGCGTATAACACGCACCTTCATTTTAGGAGAGAAGTTTCAGGAAAACAAATTAAATTTTATATAAAGAACTTTGAAGCAAAATAAGAGTCAGTGTCCATGAATGCAGCCTCACCATTGCTCATCTGCAGCCTGATCACCTGGCCAGGGAGACGGGACTTCCTTTTACAGAGGCTGCTGAGTAAACAGGAGATTCTCACTGTATGTAATCTGATGGCGCTCGTCCTGACCCCTCCCCATTCTCTCCTAGGCAGCCCAAAGTGCAGTATCGGTGATTTTCAGGGTGAAAAAGTGAGTGTTATGCGCCAATAAATACAGTATGTGCTATTCATGTTATAAGTGGGGAGGTTTCATTGTTACAATTTAGGGAGAAATAGGTCTTGATAGCTTCTGTAATCTGATATCGGGCTTCAAGAGTAAAGAGGGGTTTAGTCTCCAATTACAAACTCTGGACTAGTTGTTAGGTTGAGAGAGAGAGTGATAGCAATTGGCACATGATAGAGACTGAAAGCCAATTTTGGCCTCTGTCAATAGAGTAAGATCTCTTTGTGTTATAAAGATATAATCTATTCTTGAGTATTCATCATGTGGTATTGAATAGAATGTACAGTCTTTCTCAGGTGTAATTAATAATATCCAGGCATCCATTAGGGCCTTATAGACAATTAAAGTCTGGCCGTTAGAGGTGTCCTGTAATAGGTTGAGTGGGACATTGAAGTCTCCACCAAGACTCACTATTCCTGTCGAGAACCATTTCAACTCATCTATAATCCTCTGGCAAAAGGAAAAGTGTGCAGTATTGGGAAAGTACACATTAGCAAGAGTCGCCTGCTGACCATTTAAGGTCTCCTTGAGGAAGAAGTATCTGCCCTCAGGATCAATGAGTTGATAAGTGACATGAAATATGGAGTTTTGCAACTCCTTTTGTCTTGGCCAGAGGATTAGAGGCATGGAAAACCTTAGTAAAATGTTTAGTCAGCAGCTTAGGAACTTTATCCGATCTGTGAGTGAGTTTCCTGTAGGAAAACCACATTAGGTTTGGATCTGGAAAGTTCCCTTAGTAAGGAAGACCTTTTTTCAGGAATGTTAAGACCTTTGGTGTTGTGAGAAATCAGCATTGGGTGTTTCCCCAGTTCCAAGTAAGCCATATTGAAGAAAAAAAGGGGGGGGGGAAGAGAAGGAAGAAACCTTCAGAGGTTTATAGCAAAAGAATAGTAACAATGCCTATATAAGCATAGACAGAGGTCTAATGCTAATGGCAAAAGTCTGTAGAAAACTCTTTAAATTCTCTGGAATTAACCTAGTCTCTAAACAGGTAAGAAAAAAGAAAAAAAATCTACAGAGTTTTGTGGGGTAGTGGGAGAGTTGTGTTACTAATCTCTGTGTAAAGAAAAGCTGCTTATGTATGAAATCACAACAACTGTTATGGTATTGATAATCCTTTTTAAAAAAATGAATCTGTTGCATAACGGGCGTAGCAAGGTCCCAGGCCTCCTTTGATCTAATGAGAGCCTCCAGAGCCAGGGATAGCTGACATCCTTCTGTATGTAGTGGGTTATGAGGCATGGTGGGTGCAAGTTAAAGTTATTGGGTGCCAGACACTTCTTGAATGCAAAAGAACGTTTATTTCTCTTAACAAACTTTTTGGGGGAGAGAGGGTTAGGGCCAGGACACTCTTGAGTAGTTGCAAGTGCAGTTGGAAGACTCCAATACTTCAATAGGACAGCCATGCAGGGAAAAGCATCCAGCAAGATGCCACATCTGTGCAGGAATGCTGTTTCCTATGACAACAGTCTTTAACAGTTCCTAATACAAAGCTCAACAGTTCCTTTCACTTCCACTACAATGTCTTCTTGTAGTTCTTCAGTCCACTGAGCACCCGGTCTCTCACTAGACCCACTGATTCACTGACACTGAATCCCTTGAGCTCCAATCTTCACGGTTGTATCTTCCTCAAGCATCACCCCCTCCTCTCTGCTGGATTCCTAGCTTGGCACTCACGATACCTCTCAAAGTTCACCCCACTGGCCTGCTTGGCCCCTGGCTTGACACATGAGGCTGTTCTGCAAGCGTCACCCATGCTGGCTCAGTCCCTGGCTTGATACCCATTGAAGTGTCCCGATTCCTCACCGTTCCCGGTTGGTGAGAATGCTGCCCTGGTACTTGCTTCAGTTACTCACTGTGGTCCCTGGTAATTAGGCGGATAGTCCCTTACTGGCAACAGCTTCCCCTCTACCTCTGACCACGACATTTTCTCTGGCCGGAAGAACCGTCACTTCTGGTTGGACTGCGAGCCACAGTCCCAACCCTGCGCTGCTCTCTTGCTTCTGGATAGGCCCTCAGACAGCCTAGCAACCAGATGTGCCTGGGATAGGCCCAATCTCTGGCCTAGCAGCCCGGGCAATACAACACACATCCACCCAGACAGCCGTCCAGGTGGCACAGAACACCGATCACCTGACTCCACCCGAATATATAGGCTCTCCCAGCAGGCCAAGGGATTCAAGAAAACCCCTGCCCATTGGCTGAGATACCAAATATACCCATAACCTGACCTTGCGTTGTCCTTATGTAGTACCACCAAGTACTCGGCCACCTAGTGGTAGAAGAGAAAAGTGCAACAAGGCCAAACTTAGGAAGAAATCAGTAGATCTCTAACGATCAACCAGGATAATTATTCCTGGCAAGTAAATTTGTGAGGAGCAACCCTGCCTAAACTCCAGGGTACTACATGGGTATAACAATAGCTACACTGCCTTTATAATAATGGCACAGTAGTAATCAAACATTTAACTGTCTAAGAATGATTTAAAAAAACCTTATGGGTCAAAATAACTATAAAGGCACATGCGTGGCACAAAATCAGAGCTCTCAACAAAGAGGTATTAATAAGACATGCAGTATGTTATAAAATAATCTATAAACCTATGACTTTTATGGCTGCATAATTATCTCTGGTAGCTGTAAGAAAAACATTAAATGACAATGAACCACCAGGAAAGGGGAGAAGTACGGTATATAAAACAGCATAGTGACAATGAAACTCTTCTCAGGTTAACCAGACTTTATGCAAGCCTGAGAAAGGAGAGTTTTGAAATGTCTCTTCTGGGACAAAGGGACTTGCAAGGGAGGATTGCAATATGCTAAATGATATCTTAAAGTGATAAAGCCATAATGAAATAAAATGGTAAGTGATCAGTCTTGTTTGGAGCGGAGGATGACAATATTTAGCCTGATGGCTTGAGTTAGCAGTCTGACTTACTGAAGGAATATTTTACTTTCACCATCTAAGATCAATTTAGGAGCTATGCAGTGTGGGATGATAGTAACCATATCATTGGCTTATAGAAACCATAGTGGGATTGGAGACACACAGAGTGTTAGCCATGATGGACTTGTGTCTTTTTTCAACCTCACCTACTATGACTAAGCCTGGAAGAGGACCCTCTCCTTTAGATGAGATCTGCCAGCACCTTGCCTCACTCACCCAGGCGGTTACATCTCTGCAAGAAGGTTATCCTCGGCTGGAAGGTTGTGTTCAGGCACTGGCTGCACCTGCTGCGACTGCTGCTGCAACTTCTACCACATCTGCACCTGCTACATCCACTGGGCCCTCTGCAAGTTCTCCATGATGCTACCTCCCGAACCGTGCGTACCAGCCCCCTGAGAGGTTTTCCGGTGATTGGAGCAAGTTTAGAGCATTCCGCAATGACTGTCAGCTCTATTTTGCCCTTCAGCCAAGGACATTTTCTCTAGAGGCTACAAAAATGGGATCTACCATTTCCCTGCTCCAAGGAGAACCACAGTCCTGGGCCCATCGACTACTGGAGGAAAACAACGCACAACTAAACACTTTACAATTATTCTTCATGGCCATGTCGCAACTGTATGATGACCCGCAACGAACCACCACTGCCGAAATGGCACTGCATGCCCTTCAGCAAGGCCGCAGAGCGGTCTAAGATTATGTGACAAATTTCTGATGTTGGAGTGCGGATACAGACTGGAACGACGCAGCCCTGCATCACCAGTTCTGTTTGGGCCTCTCAGAAGCTCCTAAAGATGAACTTGCCCGGGTAGGCGTATCAAACACACTGGAGACTCTGATCACGTTGTCTATACAGATTGATCACCGTTTACACGAATGCAGATCTGAGAGATCCTCACAATAGTTCAGACCAGTATGGAAGTTGCCCAAGGCACCCATGCCTGCTGACCCGGTGTTTGAAAATCCTGCTCCACCTGTTCCAGAGACACCCAAAACCTATGCAGTTGGGCCTGATCTGCCTGTCACTAACCCCCGGAGGAACGCCAACGTCGATGGTTGAACAACCTCTGTCTCTACTGTGGGGAGTCCGGTCACTATACGCACCTGCCCTGCTAAGCTACGTAAGTGCCATTCACTTTCTTCAGTTAGGCAAACCAACATGTCTGCCAATTAAGCTCACATAGTCCTGCCTGTTTCATTCCAGCTTCCGGGAAGAATCGTGCCAGCAATCGCAATCATTGTTTCAGAAGCTTGCAGTTGCTTCATTGATCTGTCCTTCATGGCCTGAACCAAGGCGTTCCTGGCTGATGGATCTTGCATCAAATCAGGACTTGTGACCAAGGAGATCTTGCCATTTCTAACCACCTTTGCTACTAACCACCAGGAACTATTACTCTTGGATGCGATTTCATCGCCGCTTTCACTGTCATCTTGGGCCTCCCTTGGTTACAGGCTCACAACCCACATATTGACTGGGAGTCTGGAAAAATAGAGTTCCTATCACCTTACTGTCAGAAACAATGCTGTCCAGCACCACCTCAGGCTCCTGCTTCTTTACTATGCCTGAAATCGCATGCCGAACTGTGTCAGGTAGTTCCCAAATGCTACCATGAATACCTGGATGTGTTCAGTAAATGTGGTGCAGATACCCTTCCTCCGCACAGAGCATATGACTGTCCCATTGAACTTTTTCCGGGGTCAGAAATTCCTTTTGGACGTATCTTTCCCCTGTCTGAGCATGAGTTAGAGGTTCTGAAGGACTATATTGAAGAGAACCTACAGAAAAGGTTCAATCAGCCCTCAACTTAACCAACCGGTGCAGGTATATTTTTTGTGGAGAAAAAAGACCAGTCACTAAGGCCATGTGTGGACTGCCGTGACATAAATAAAATCCCAGTAAAGAACCGCTACCCATTGCCCTTATTCCTGAACTTTTTCAAAGACTCAAGTCTGCAGGTGTGTTTACCAAACTTGATTTACGAGGAGCCTATAACTTAGTCCGGACCAGAGAGGGAGATGAATGGAAGACGGCCTTTCGCACCCGCTTCGGTCACTTTGAGTATCTGGTCATGCCATTTGGCTTATGCAATGCACCAGCCACTTTTCAACACTTCGTCAATGATATCTTCAGAGACTTCCTAGATATCTTTGTCGTTGTCTACCTGGACGACATTCTAATATTTTCCATTTCGTTAGAAATACATCGGGGACACATCAAGAGTGTACTTCTCTGACTCCGTCAGCACAGACTTTACGCCAAGGCTGAAAAGTGTGAATTTGAACAGGAGAGCATCCAGTTTCTTGGATTAATAATTTCCACTGATGGAATCAAGATGGACCCCCAAAAAGTATTCGCAATCCTGGACTGGCCAGCTCCCACCAATAAAAAGGGAATCCAACGTTTTGTAGGCTTCACCAACTTTTATTGTAAATTCATTGGGAACTTCTCAGCTATTATCTCTCCCATCACTTAACTTCCCAAACAAGGCATCCGCTTCTGCTGGTCTACTGAGGCACAAACCGCATTTGAGACCTTAAAGGAATGATTTACCACTGCTCCTGTTCCAAGTCATCCGGATTCCGCCCTGCCTTACATTTTAGAAGTGGATGCATCAGAAAGCGCAGTTGGAACATTTTTGTCGCAACGACAGGGCCCCAAAGATGTGATCCATCCGGTCGCATTCTTTTCCCGAAAGCTTACCCAACCAAAAAGGAATTATGACGTGGGGGATCGGGAGCTTTTGGTGATCAAAGCAGCCTTAGGGGAATGGAGGTATTTGCTGGAAGGAGCCACTAATCCAATACTAATATTCACAGAGCATAAGAACCTTGAGAATTTACGAACTCTTGGGCGCTCCTTTTATCAAAAAACTCCGAACCTGACACGTTGTCACACATGTTTGAGGATCCAAAGGACATACCTTCACCAGATACCATTTTACCAGCCGGAAGTTTCCTTCTGTTACAGTCGGGCCTACTACTACAATTGCAGAAAGCCTCAGTAGGTACATCCAGTCCTCCAGGGGTCACATTGCAGGCAAAAAATGGCCTACTATGGAAAGGGGAGCAGATTTTTGTGCCGGAAACTGCTTGAGTGGCTGTCCTAGGGTTCTGCCGTCATCACCCATTAGCATGCCATTTCGGAACCCACAAGAACATAGAGTTGGTGCAGCATACATTCTGGTGGCCTGGGTTGAAGAAAGATTGCAAGGCTTATGTCAGTGCATGCACTATCTGCATTCGATGCAAGACCACCCGAAATAAAGCTTGGGGCTTACTCAGACCCTTACCTGTACCTGATAGGCCTTGGAAGATGATTGCCATGGACTTTATTGTTGAGCTTCCACCATGTGAAGATTGTTCTGCTATTTTTGGGGTGGTGGATCATTCGATCACATCAGAAATGGCACACTTTTGGGGGCATGGCTTGATGGTGAAGAGAGTGGACGTGTAGCGGCACAGCTCCAGCTACTGAACTGAATTCTGCAGCCATCCTAGCGCCATTTTCATCCAAACTGGCACCAAAATACTCCCCACAGCCGTTGGAATACTTCAGGCTGGAGGCCATGGTGAAATACAGACCACCCGCACCGCCATCCGCAGCAGGACAACTAGCCAGATTCAGATGGCAAGATGGCACTGGGACACAGGCAGAGCAGCGTGATATGCTGCAGCCGTCCACCACAGCTACACACAGACAGCCTGCAGCTCTGGTGAGTGACTCTGCCCCTGCACTGTTTGATACACAACCTGATCTCCTGCAGGCACAACACTCCCCCCTGAATAGTGAGGATAGCCCAGGCCCGGGTTCCCCTTATACTGAACCTACACTAGCTACCATAATGCTAGCTATACAGGACTGCAAGGCTTCTCTTACTACACAGATTGCATCCATCCGCATGGACTTCTCCCTATTGAAGCAAGATGTGCAAAACCTAAGGGATAGAACGAGTGCTAATGAAGAACGTATCAGTTCCCTAGAGGATGTTGTGCACCCCTTATCTGTTAATGTAAGGGATCACACAGGTGAAATGGCGGCCCTCCGTGCAAAAATTGACAATTTGGAAAATCATTCACAAAGGAACAATCTCCACTTTGTGTGGTTCCCGGAGCGAGCGGGTTCCCACCCCGAAAAATTCCTGTATACCTGGCTGAGGGACATTTTCGGGACAAATGCAGCCTCCTTTTCTTATGTTATTAAACGTGCACATTGCACCCCTCCGCATCCCCTTCTTTCTGGAGCTCCTCCACGTGCCATAATTGCACGGATCCTTAACTTTCAAGACAAGGTTGCCATTTTACGTCTTGCAAGAGAGAAAGGCCCATTGAAATACAATGGGAACACCATTTCAGTTTACCCTGATTTTTCAGCAGACGTCCAGCAACAACGCATCTCCTTCGTGGCAGTGAAGACCCACCTACGCACTGATGGTCTCCCTTACGCCATGCTTTTTCCCGCCAAATTGCTTATTATCCATGTTGGTAAGGCTCACTTTTACACTAACCCTAAGGAAGCCATGTCGTGGCTAAACGACCGGTATGGAAATGTACTGAGACACAGAGCAGTATGATCACAAGTAACCGAGCTCCATGCAAATCCTTATATGCTACCACCTGGCAGTTTCACCACCCCCTATGTTTATGGGAAGAGGGGGACCCACACACTGTGTCATTTACAGTTGTTTCTGATCCTGAGGAGTGCTACCCCCTCGCCTACTGATTCTAGAAAAAGAATCCTAACGTTTACAGCCTGTCCATGTTGGAACCGTTCTGATCAGACCCCTTCACAATCCTCAAGGTCAAACCCTTTATGATGAAGATGATATGCCGTCCCTTTAGTATCCTCCCAACTACAAATACTGACTACCCTGAAGCCAGACCGCTTTAATGCTGAGGCATTTCTCCCTGATTGCCTGTTGTGTTGTTAAGGAGCCAAGCCAGACACCACAAAACCCCCGCACCAGTTAGTGGCGAGGCCACGGAACAGTTCTCACTTCACTTAAGTGAAGATTTTTCTCCATTCAGGGATGCAAGGCTCGCTATGTTTGGGATGGCCGAGCAGGGAGGGGGGTACAGGGTTTTTCAGGGACTTCCAATTTTTTTCTCTTTTTGGCTGTCCTTATTTTTGGTTCTGTTTTTGAATACTTTTTTCTCTTGTACTTTTTTCATGTGTATTTGTGCTGCTTTAACTTGCATAGTGTCTTATACCTGTTATTACATGTCTCTGTTTGTATATATCCCAAGAGGCATGACATGCAATGGTGCGCCTCTGTCACAGGCCCTCGGGATATATACCTTACACTGTTTGCTGTGCCATGGCCAGAACACTAAAAATAATCTCCTGGGACACTAGAGGATTGAACTCGCCTCAGAAGCAATCCCTGGTGTTCTCAGTACTGAAAAAGCAACATCCCCACATTATTTGTCTCCAGGAAACACATTTGGTTGATTCTAAAACTAGGTCCCTTAGGCGGCCCTGGCTGGCTCACTCTTATCTTGCCACTCATATGGCTTACTCTAGAGGGGTCTCAGTTTTGCAGGCTAAATCTCTACATGCAGAGGTTTTGCAGATTAAAATGGACCCAGAATGCAGGTATGTCATACTTGTGATACAAATTACCTCGGTGATCGTCCATGTACCTCTCCCATTCTCCGCAGATGTGTTGGTAAAACTGACGCTTATGCTATTGTCTAGGCCCCCAGGCCCACTGCTGTATGTGGGTGACTTTAATGCAGTAATGAGCCATGGAGCATCTGGGGGGTGGGGGCAGATCCTACTATTTCTTTACTGACTGGGCCCAGGTGCATGGACTTACCGAGATATGGAGATGGAAACACCCGGACCTGTGCCAATTTTCCTGCCATTCGGATTCTTTCCACACCATGTCCCATATAGACCTGGCATTTGGCACATGGGATATCCTCCCAGTGCTATCTGCCATATCCTACCTACCTAGGGGGGTATCAGACCATGCTCCTTTGGCGGTGGATCTCCTTCTCCTTCCAGGATCAGGCCCGAGTGTGTGGCACCTGAACTCTTACTGGTTGGAGGACGAGATAGTGCAGGGAGAATGTGGGAAGAGTATAGTAAACTATTGGACCGAAAATAGTGGCACAGTTGACCCACTTACAGAGTGGCAGGCTTTTAAAACCACGTTGTGGGGTACCTTTATGTCTATCACTGGCATATTACGTAAAAATACCCATCAACATACTGTGGAATTAGAGGCCGATATGACGGCTGCAGAAAATACTTATGCCTCTGAC
Organism: Lithobates septentrionalis; assembly: GCA_037952835.1. Classification (NCBI taxonomy): domain Eukaryota; kingdom Metazoa; phylum Chordata; class Amphibia; order Anura; family Ranidae; genus Lithobates; species Lithobates septentrionalis. The sequence goes on from JBBDGP010001344.1 coordinate 2,066,925, forward strand.
CCTAGTCAAGTTAACAGAGACACTTGGTTACAATGTCGCAGAAAATATGAGCTTCACCTATTAGACCTCACACAAAAACAAATGCTACATGCCACAAAAAAATCATTTGAGCATGGTAACAAGGCACCTCTTAGCTTATCTGACCAGCCCTGAACGCTCCCCCATTTCAATCCCCAGAATTCTGACTGCACAGGGACAGATTAGTGAAACCCCAAGAGACATTATGGAGACGTTTTTGGACTTTTATAAAAATCTGAACTCATCAAGAGCAGAATACACAGACTCCCAACTAAGTGAATATTTTGCCCAGATATCACTCCCTTCTCTCTCAACTGAGAGCAGTGCTGATTTAGAGGCATCTCTCTCTGTCGAGGTAATTTCGCTGGCCATTTTGCAACTACCGGCACATAAGACACCAGGGCTAGACGGCTCGTCTGAGTGGTACTCCCAATTTCAGCACTTACTCTGTCCTTTTCTCCTGAAAACATACAACGAAGCCCTAACAGCTTGGATTCTTCTCCCCACAATGAGGGAAGCCCTATTTTTTTTACTATTGAAGCCACATAAAGATCCACTTAAATGCGACTCATATGACCCAATCTCTCTTATTAATGTGGATGTTAAGATCCTTGCCAAAATATTGGCCAACCCTCTAAACAATGTGGTTGCGAAACTGGTCAAATGCGATCAGGGAGGCTTTATACCTGGCAGATCTATGAGAATGAACATTCGTAGACTTTTTCAAAATCTTCAGTATCCACACGACTGTACACCTACCCGAGCTATTGTGTCATTGGACACATGTAAGGCCTTTGACAGTGTGGAATGGCCCTATCTTTTTCAGGTACTGCAAAGGTATGGCTTTGACCCTCTTATTATTGCTTGAAAAAGACTCCTTTACACCTCCCCACAGGCCTGCATATGAGTTAACTCCCACACTACAGACACCTTTTCCATTGCTAGAGGCACTGGGCAGGGGTGCCCGCTGTCACCCCTATTTGCCCTGGCTAAGGAGCCACTAGCAGTACGCATTCGCTGCTCCCAGCAGATTAAGGGCCTCCCTATCGCTACTATAGAAGAGCAGATCTCGCTATATGCGGACAACACTTTGGTATACCTAGCTGATACTCAAGACTCACTAAAGACGCTGCTACTAGAGATTGATAACTTTGGTGATTACTCTGGATTTCAGGTGAACTGGGACAAATCTAATCTTTTTCCCTTAGACCCAGATGCAACTGTGCAGATACACCCGGACTCCAAACTTCAAGTGGTATCCTCTCTCAGATACCTGGGGGTCATAGTGCAATTACCCCTATCCTCCTATATTGAAAACAATTTGTGTCCCTTATTGGCCCAATTACTAACGCAGACTAAGCAATGGATGGACCTTCCCTTAGATTTAATGGGAATGGCTAACGTCCTAAAAATGATCTATCCACCCAAACTGTTGTATTTACTAGCTAATGCACCATGCAGGATCCCTAGATCTATCTTTAAACGCATAGATACCATATGCACGGCATTTTTATGGAGTGGTAGATCCCCTAGAGTGGCATTAGAGGGTTAGCGTTCCCTAACTTCTATTTATATTACTTGGCTTCCCAACTGGTCCATATCCATGACTCCACCCCGCTGCGGCAAATGCCTGCACATCCACTGAGGGAGCCATTGCCTCCTCCCTGGAGACACTCCATAATCTCATATACAGAGGCTGTGCTCCAGTCCGCCCAGGCACAACTATGCTAACTACTTTGCTATGCCTGTTTAAAATGATTGTCTCCAAAACCACAAAAGAACCGTGGTCAACGTCCCCTAATAACCCTCTGTGGTTTAACCCCAACTATAAAGAACTATACTCTCTACCTGACCCGCAACGGTGGTACTCCAAGGGAGTTAAATACCTGTGCCATCTATATGACACACAGGGATTGAAATCCTTCCAACAAATGCAGGCTGATTTTGACATATCACGTTCATATATGTTCTTCTACTACCAACTCCGACATGCCATACGTGCCCAATTCAGCTCATTAGAAAATCCCATGGCTATACCACAGTTATGCCCCGTACACACGGTCGGATTTTCCGATGGAAAATGTCCGATCGGAGCGTGTTGTCGGAAATTCCGACCGTGTGTGGGCTCCATCGGACACTTTCCATCGGATTTTCCGACATACAAAGTTGGAGAGCAGGAGATAAAATTTTCCGACAACGATATCCGTTGTCGGAAATTCTGATCGTGTGTACACAAATCCGACGGACAAAGTGCCACGCATGCTCAGAATAAATAAAGAGATGAAAGCTATTGGCCACTGCCCCGTTTTATAGTCCCGACGTACGTGTTTTACGTCACCGCGTTTAGAACGATCGGATTTTCCGACAACTTTGTGCGACCGTGTGTAGACAAAACAAGTTTGAGCCAGCATCCGTCGGAAAAAATCCTAGGATTTTGTTGTCGGAATGTCCGAACAAAGTCCGACCGTGTGTACGCCCTATTAGAGAAAATACTGCAACACCTTGACCTCACTAAACTTATTTCCACATACTACGCTGCCCTCATGACTGATAGCAATCCCAGATTTCGAATGGCTCAGACAAAATGGACCCTTATGGACTTTACACTTACAGAGGACGACTGGTCAGAACTTAGTGATATATACAAGACGTCAGTAATATCGTCCAAAGACCGTATCATTATTATTAAAAATTTTCATCTATCCCACCTAACCCCTGCTAGGTTATATAAACTGGGACCAACACCCACAGCAGACTGCTTTAGAGGACTGTTTCTGGACTCAATAGTTCAGAACTTCTGGACAGAAGTAGGAACTTTCATCTCATCAGCGATAGGCCTCCCAAACATTTTACACCCCAAGAATTTCCTGCTGGGAATTTTTGGCGATCTCCACATTTCAACCCATGCAAAAAGACTTCTTCGTATCCTCCATTTTTATGCGCGAAAAACCATACTATTGTCCTGGAAAGGATCATAGACACCACTAAAACCCCTTTGGCTAAAACTGATCAATGACTCGATACCTCTATACAAACTTACGTTCGAGGTTCGGAAAAAAAAAAAAAAACTTTTACAAAATTTGGAATAGATGGCTGGCCAGCCCATTAACCCTTTCATAAGATAGATAACTAGATAGGTAATGTTCCTAACAGATGTGCACACCTAGTGGTTATGCAACTAGAGAAATACATACTGTACATTCATGGTAATTCATATTTAATGATTACAAGAGACTTGTTGAATGAAAATTGTTTATTGAGCACTTCAGTTCACTTATGTAATATTATAATTCCATGAATCACCAAAGTAGTTTTTTTTCTCTCTGTGTATGTTGACACAAAAGTTTAATAAAAATATCTTAAAAAACCCTTCTTCAATCTATCTTCAAACCCTGGAGCAATACATCCGATGTTTCGCGTCCTTTGCCCAGGATGACTGGGTATCTCTTTTGCCACTAGCGGAGTTCGCATATAATAACGCCAGTCAGTCTGCCACCAAGCAATCTCCATTTTTTGCAAATTATGGATTTCACTCAACCTTTCAACCTTTAGTAATGTGCACGCAGTGGACTTGATTTGTGCATTTTTTCAGAGCCACCCACAGAAGAGGAGCCAGTTGGTCGTCCGGAGTTAGCCCTTAGGGGGGGGGGGGGGCAATGTCAGGAAAGGCATATTTGTGAAGCAGGAATTGCACGAAATACACGCACACTCGACGAGCACGTGCCTGTCACTAGCGCTGGTGCCAAAGCGGCTATTTAAACTGAGTGCACCAAGGACTCTTTGTTATTTGATCTGCAGCTTCTGTGTGTTCTGATCTGTTACATGTGCTGACCTCTGATCTTGATCCGGCTTGTTCTCACTAACACTGTCTGATACCCTGACCCCAGCTTTTTTGGACTTCTCTTCTGCCTGCTGCTCTGCTTATCTGCCCGAACGTTACCGACGCGGCCTGCCTGACCCTGCACCTGCTCATCCAGTCTGCCACGGCTCTGCTCTGCAAATCTCATCCAGTTCCTGCTCCAGCTGCAATCTCAGTCTGCTACTGCTCTCGTTTTGGTAACCAGGACCAACCTGCCTGCTGCACATCCATCCACGTACAACTAGCCATACAGACTAAGGGACTGATCCCAGGCACTCCTATATCACTGTGCTTCTGTGGCTGCTGTCTCCCTTTCAGTGACCAACAAGCCGGGGGTGGTACGAGGGGCTCTCCTCTACACGTCAGGCTCACAAACCAGGTACATGACACTTTGTTTACATTGACAGATCCCCGTTCTGGCTCTCTGTGACATCGCAGGCGCTGGCCACACACATCAGTGTTTCAGGAATGTGCCATGGGCACGCACATGCACCTGCTATTGCTCTTAAAGTAGACGATGTACACCTACAGCGATTCGCGCAGCCGTGCCAACCTGCCTCAGTATAATGACGGTGGCTGATCGGCAAGCAGTTAGAGCATGTTAAACTGCATAGTGCTTCTGCGAGGTCTTTTTTAAATAAATAAATGTGATATATATAATCCTGTGACTAGTAAAATAATACAAGAAAACAAAAGCATTAATAAGTCCAATACATCTTATGTCCTTAAAATGCCATAGCAGCGCTCATGTCAGTTCATTCACATGTGACAAGCTTTTATATGATTCCACATATAAGAAAAAAGGGTGAAGTGACTTCTTTAAATAGGTGAAGCTCTCGTTATGGTGATCCTAGTTGTTGTCACTCGTGCACCACATACCCAGAATGCCACCAACGTGAGTAAGACTCCCCTTAGGGTATACACTCCCCAGATATTGCTCAGATTATGTTCTGAACATGTTCGGCTATTCTCACCTTTAAGGGTCTTTTTGTACCTCCTATGTACATAAGCCCACATTCTAGGGCGTAAACCACATGCGTAGTATTACAGATGGTGAATTGCCTAATTTCAAAGATCTTATAATTAGCGGTGGACATGAAACTCTCCAGACCTCTGATAGGTCTGGAGACTTCCCTGCAAGCTCTACACTAGGGATAAGCCAGATGTTCGTGTCGAACGTAAATTCGACTCAAACATCGGGTGTTCGCCTGTTCGCCGAACAGAGAACAAAATGTGGTGTTCGCGGCAAATTTGAAAGCTGCCGGAACAACATTAAAGTCTATGGGACACTAACATGAAAAAGTGCTAATTTTAAAGGTTTATATGCAAGTTATTGTCATAAAAAGTGTTTGGGGACCGGGTTCTGCCCCAGAGAACATGTATCAATGCAAACATTTTTTTAAAAAACTACAGTTTTTTCGGGAGCAGTGATTTTTTTTAATGCCTAATCACTTTAATCACCTAATCAATAAAAATGAAATTTTCCTTTTAAATATCGTGCCTGGGGGTGTCTATAGTATGTCTGTAAAGTGGCGCATTTTTCCCGTGTTTATAACAGTACCACAGCAAAATGACATTTCTAAAGGAAAAATTGTCATTTAAAATTGATCGCGGCTGTAATGAATTGTCGGGTCTAGGCAATAAAGATACAGATAATTGAAAAAAAGAGCATGGGATCCCCCCCATCCATTACCAGGCCCTTTGGGTCTGGTATGAATTTTAAGGGGAACCCTGCGCCAAATTTAAAAAAAAAATGGTGTAGGGGTCCCCCCCAAAATCTATACCAGACCCTTATCTGAGCACACAACCTGTCAGGCCACAGGAAAAGAGGGGGGGACGAGAGAGCTCCCCCCCTCCTGAACCATATCAGGCCACCTGCCCTCAACATGGGGAGGGGGCTTTGGGGTAGCCCCCAAAGCACCTTGTCCCCATGTTGATGGGGACAAGGGCCTCATCCCCACAACCCTTGCCCGGTGGTTGTGGGGGTCTGTGGGTGGGGGGCTTATCGGAATCTGGAAGCCCCCTTTAACAAGGGGACCCCCAGATCCCGGCCTCCCCCCGTGTGAATTGGTAACAGGGGGAACGGTTTAGACCGATAGTGTATTATCGCTTAATAAAGAGGGTTGCACTCACAAACATCCAGCGTTAAATGGCATAAACAGCTCCATAATAGCCTTCTCTCCTGGTCTGTAGAGATCAGTTAGGTCACAGCGACTAGCAGTATGGTAAGGTGTTTCAGTAAGCACAGACCGCCTGCTTCCTTGTAACACACACCGCCCAAAGCACTCGCATGGACCAGCCGGCGCTGCGTGACGTCTCTCATGGCCGGGGAGGGGATGCACAGTGATGCAGCTGACTCCTCTAGTAAGCTTCATGCAGTTGCTAGGACAACATGTTTTGGAGGCGTGGCCTCCTTCAGGTAACTCCCTCATCTCCTCTAGTGATAATATATGCTCAAACCCCCCCGCCCCTCCTATCTATGAACCAATGGCATCATAACAGACCAGGAGCACGGAGTACACAGCAAGAGGTATTTACAAGACGGAGGGGCCATTTTTTTTTTAATCTGGCGCAGGGTTCCCCTTAATTTCCATATCAGACCCGAAGGGCCTGGTATGGATTTTAGGGGGACCCCCACGCAATTTTTTTTTAATTTTGATTTGGGGTTTCCCTAATATTCATACCAGACCCAAAGGGCCTGGTAATGGGTGGGGGGGATCCCATGTTCTTTTTTTCAATTATCTGTATCTATATTGCCGAGACCCGACAATTCATTACAGCCACGATCAGTTTTAAATGACAATTTTTCCTTTAGAAATTTCATTTTGCTGTGGTACTGTTCTAAACACAGGAAAAATGCGCCACTTTTCAGGCATACTATAGACACCCCCCAGGCACAATATTTAAAGGAATATTTCATTTTTGTTGTTTCACTTTAAGCATTATAAAAATCACTGCTCCCAATAAAACAGCCGTTTTAAAAAAAAAAAATTTTAGGATGATAAAAATGTAGGGATGGCGCTGTTTTGGCTAAGTGGGTAATTGATGGCAAGCCCACTTTGATAAGACTAATTGACAGTAAATTGTGAATGAGTCTGAATGGTGTTACAGCCTCTGTTGGCTGTTTAGTAACGTGGTTTCAATAGACAAAAAACATAATTCATGTTTTACTATTATTCCATATGTGAATTGTCCCTGTGAATATACTGATATTCAGTTTTGTAGTGGGGTTGTATATAAACATATGCCCAATGTGACATGCAGTGCGTAAATAAATCTGATAATATGTGAATTGTGGATGTGTTGGATGGTGTTGCCGCCTCTAGGGGCTGTTTAGTGAAGTGGTTTCAGTGACCAGAAAAATGTATTCATTATGTTAATTGTCCCTATGGATATACTGATATTCAATGCTAGTTATATATAAAAAAAAGTGACCAATATAACATCCAATGCATAAGTGAATCTAGTAAAAGTGCCTGTGCAAGAAAGTGCTTAGTGAAGAAAAATATGCTAATTAGCAACAGTAAGCTAGTTAACAAAGTGACTTGTGCTAAAACAAAAAAAAAACAGTCCTTGTTGAGAAAACAATATTTGAAGGGCTTTTTTTACCAAAATAAGATGAAAAAAATGAACAAATTAAAAAAAATGAATGAAATGAAAGAAATAAAAATGAATGAATTAAAAGAAATAAAAAATAAGAAAAGGGGGATTAGTTCTTCCAAAAAAAGGCAATATTATTAAAAACGAATCTTCTTGTTCAAGTGCTGGCTTGGTGATGGTGCTTCTTAATCATGCTCCTAATATGCATACACTCATCGAATAGCCTCACCCCTACAGGGGTATTGTGCGGTCACAGTATTTGCCACTGTGTAGCAACTTTTGGCAGCTCTGGTTCGTGTCTTTAATGTTGTTTATCGATTGTAAACATGTGGAAGAGAAGGGATGCCCATAGCGTAAAACCGTTTTATAAGCTTTATATTGTATATAAGCAGAGTTGTTACTCACATTTTGATAGTTTGTATAAGCATGAAGGAATCAAAGATCAAGAGTAAAAGCCATCAGAAATATCCTTTGTTCGTCTGGTTGGAGGTGACGCAAGATGTTCGTAAGCCATGCCCTACGCGTTTCGTCATTGGACATCAACAGGAGCGTCCATCTTGCTACACCTCACGTTCTTAAATAGCATGCGGTGTCCTCAATTGCGGTTGCGCACTAATTGTTTGTCGGCGGCCATTTTGACAGAGATACTGCAGACCGGAGCCTATGCCGTTCAATTGTTAAGAATAGCTGTCAGCAACGACCCTGCAGATCCGCTCCATAGTAATGAAGTTAGGACTGATATCCTGGTTGGTGACACGGCAAGGCTTTTACTACCATCATCCTTCAGTGTTGTAATTAATGCATGTAAACCCAATAGATAAAAAAGAGAAATGTAAAAGAATCACCGCATGCTGGCAATCCGGGTATTACTTTGTCTGGTTTGTCTACGTTGGAACACATCGCTGATCGTTTTGGTATCCTCTTGGCCCCCCGGAGAAAACGGAGGGGCTGACCACCATCCTTAGTTTCCTGGGCATTGTGTTGGACTCCTGCGCCATAGAGTGTAGTCTGCCGGAAGACAAGCTGGTGGCCCTTATGGATGGGATCCTGGCATTGTGCGAGATTTAACTTCGGAAACTGCAGTCGCTGTTGGGTAAGTTGAATTTTGTGTGTCGCATCCTGCCTATGGGCAGAGTATTCTGTCGACGGCTGTCGGCAACTACTGCCGGGGTCAAATCATCCACTCGTTTTGTACCCCTTAACAAGGAGAATCGGGATGACTTGCGAGTGTGGCACTCTTTCTTGGATTCCTTTAATGAGCGGACATTGTGGATGTCCGGGCCGGTGGGTAACTTTGACCTGGAACTTTACACGGATGCAGCCGGTCCGACTGGTTATGGGGCCTTCTTTCAAGGCCGCTGGAGTTTTGGGCCTTGGCTGGATTCGTGGAAAGATGCGGGTTTTCTCCGAAATTTGGTGCTCCCGGAATTATTTCTGGTGGTGCTGGCCATGGAGGTGTGGGGAGAGTCTTTTAGGAACCTGAAAGTGCGTTTTCACTGTGACAATCTTCGGGTAGTACAGCTCATCAATCGTGTCACAGCCTCCTTGCCACCCGTGGTCTGATTTCTTCAGCACCTAATGTTACGTTGTCTACAGTTAAATGTTTTTCTTTATGCTGTTCACCTCCCGGGAGTTGAGAATAGCTTAGCTGATGCATTGTCTTGCTTTCAGTAGGGCAGGTTCCAGGAGTTGGCGCCGGCAGCGGAGCAACGCGGGGTCTCTTGTCCCAAATGGCTGTGGAGGATTGCTTTGGGGTCATCTCCGGATGGATGATCATATGGACAATGAGTGACACGATGTGGGCAGCCTATAATAAAGTATGGCAAGAGTGGTTGTCTTTGTTGCAGCAGGCTGAGGTGAAGCAAGAGGGCCCGGAGATGAGGTTGCTGGTCCTTTACTTTGTTTCACAGAACCTTGAGGAGGGGGTGTCGGTGTCAGTCGTGGAGTGGAAATTGGCAGGATTAGCATTTTTCTTCAAATTGCAGGGCTGTCGTGATTTCATAAAAGATTTTTGGGTACGACAGGCTCTAAAGAGGTATCGTAGGTCTCACAAGCGCAGAAATTCCAGACGCCCTGTTTCGTTTGATATTCTGAAAAATGTTTTAGCCCATTTTGTTTTCCCAGTGTTTCTCAGCCTACAAGGTCTCTTTGTTTAAAACGGCCTTCTCTCTGGCTTTTTTTGGGTATTTTCGGATTGGCAAACTAGTCAGCCCTTCCAAGAGGGTCCATGGGGGTATGTTGGATCAGGAGGTCACCTGTGGGGAGGACAGGGTATCCCTGCTTTTGCGACAGTCCGAAATGGATGAGGCTGGCTGGGGCAGAAGTGTTAAGATTTTTGCTGTGCCGGCTTCGCCCTTGTGTCCGGTGGGTGCTGTGAAGGAGTTTCTCACAGTGCGCCCGGATTTGGCTGGGTCCTTTTTGTTACATGCAGATGGGTCCCCCTGGTACAGATTTCAATTCATATCCATTTTCTGTAAATGTTTAAGGGCATAAGGTTTGGAGGAGAAAGAATTCTCCTCTCACTCATTCCGAATTGGGGTGGCCATTGAAGCCGCCAGGTGTGGGTTGGATGACGAAGCGGTCAAGCGTATTGTTAGGTGGGAATCGAGGAGGTTCCAGCTATATGTTCGTCCTCATCTGTTGTCTGATTAGGGGGTAGGTCATTTTGTGAGTGTTCTGTGTTGGTAAGCCTGTGTTTGCGTGCTTGCTTGGTGTTATTTGTGGTGTTGTTTCTTCTCTTTCAGGTGACGTGAGGGGCCTTGTCTGGATGCTGGGCCACTCATATGTGTTTTGGGGGGCCAGGCGAGCAGATGTTGGACCCAATGGTAGGCAACTAGGCATTTATAGTCATTAGGCTTGTGCCTGCTGGTTGGGGGTACCGGGTATGTTGTGGAGCAGGATGGTGCCGGAATTGCATCGCTTTGCATGACTGGATAGACCGCCGGACGTTCTGGTGCTACACGTCGGCGGCAATGATTTAGGACTGAGGTCCATGTTGGACATCATTCGTGATGTCAAGCTTGATTTCCTGCGACTCCGCATGGCCTTCCCGGATATGCTCGTCGTGTGGTCCGACGTCATTACTCGGACGACTTGTTGTTTGGCTAGGTCGGTGGAGCGGCTCAATAAGGCCCGCAGGAAGGTCAATAGGGAGGTAGGCAGATTTATAGTTAGGAACGGGGGCCTGGTTAACCCGGCATCTGGAACTGGAAATGGATCCTTGGCGATACCTTCGGGGTGGCGGGGTACACCTCAATGCGGTGGGAATTTATTTGTGGGCCCTGGGGTTGCAGGATGGTATTCAGAGAGCTTTGAGTGTGTAAAAGGGCACTCAAGGGTAAGGCCTTCCCCTTGTGCGCTGGGGTGGAGGTTGGTCTTTGCTGGTGAATGAAGAAACCTCGGATAAGGAAGGGTTTAGGACCCATCGGTGGTATAGGTCTCTTGTGTATTCAAATTTAACGGTAGTTTAGCTGGAATTGTTAAAAGGGTACACTGCGGTTAGTGGGTTGTCTCTAAGCCAGTATGTCGGCTGGAGGCCTAGTATAGTAAAAGGTACTGCAGTTCATTCTTCAAAATACGATAGTTGGGGTTCTAGCAAAAACCGACGCGATTAGTGACTGATGGTTTTTTAGTTTAACAAATGGTTCTTATGGTTTATGTTCATTTAAGTTTATTTGTTAATAAAGAGGCTGATACGGCCAATTTTTTACTCCATTTATGGTGTGATCTCCATTAATGGGATTTAATGGTACGGATGGGATGGAGTATGGGGTTGGTCTGACAGTTATTGGCTAAGGATGGAACATCTGTTCTACAATGGTCATGCCTTTTCCAGGGTACAGTATGAAGTGCAGGGCCCTGTTCAGTGGGAGAAGCATTACATTAAGGAAACCCAAGCTGAGTATAGGTTCTGTAAGTTCTGTATGTAAGATTTAATAACGAGGTATAAAGTCAGTGTGGTTTGGGACCATATAACGCACAATATCTCCGAAACCAAAGCGGCATAAATGTTTATTTTTGCGGCAGAAACCAGTACAAACGCGGCACAAACCAATGGGGTGTTTGTTTTTAAAATTCAGCAACATGGGGTGCAAAGTGGGCAGGGCTTGCATAAAATTGAATGCCAACTTCACACAGCTGAATATAACAGGTTTAATAAATTGTGCTACACTGAAACAATGTGTATACAAAAACTAGGTGCCCTCCCAGGTGGAAACGCATAGAAACTCGCAAGAACGTGTGCGCAAATGCGTGTGTTGTGCTGTGAACTGACCATCAATGAATACATTAATTTGTAACAATAAAATGATACAGAGTTGATAAGTCATTTTTGTTTATTTATTTTGATAAATCATTGTTTTGATTATTTTTCATTGTATTTAACATTTTACTTTCATAGTCTTTCATTTAAAACTAGTCCCAGAGAATTGTCTGTCAAGACTTTAATATTAGGTCAATTTTTTTACTAGATGCATATATGTTACATATATACATATGTTGTACTATTAACTTTTTGTTTTAATATTATAGAATTTTATTATAATAGAATTAGAACTATAGTAATTAATCAATATGATACTAGTAGGTTATATACACTATATTACCAAAAATATTGGGACACCTGCCTTTACACGCACATAAACTTTAACCACTTCAATACCAGGCACTTATGCACCTTCCCGCCCAGACCAATTTTAAGCTTTCAGCGCTCTCACACTTTGAATGACAATTACTCAGTCATGTTACACTGTAGCCAAACAAAATGTTTATCATTTTCTTCTCACAAATAGAGCTTTCTTTTGGTGGTATTTAATCACCACTGGGTTTTTTAATTTTTGCGATATAAGCGAAAAAACTGCGAAAATTTTGAAAAAAACACACTTTTTTTTAGCTTCTATTGTAAAATTTTGCAAATAAGTAATTTTTCTTCATAAATTTGTGCCAAAATTTATACTGCTACATATCTTTGGTAAAAATAACCCAAATTAGTGTATATTATTTGGTCTTTGTGAAAGGTATAGAGTCTACAAACTATGGTGCCAATCACTGAAAATTGATCACATCTGATCACACCTGATGTACTGAAGGCCTATCTCATTTCTTGAGACACTAACAAGCCAGGAAAGTACAAATACCCCCCAAATGACCCCTTTTTGGAAAGTAGACAGTCCAAGGTATTTACTAAGAGGCATGGTGAGTTTTTTGAAGTTGTAATTTTTTCCCACAATTCTTGGGAATATTAAGATTTTTTTTACACAAACTGGTCATATTAACAGGTTATTTCTCTCACACAGCATATGCATAATTGCAACTACACCCCAAAATACATTCTGCTCCTCCTCCTGAGTATAGCGATACCACATGTGTGAGACTTTTACACAGCCTGGCCACATACAGAGGCCCAACATTGAAGTAGCACCTTCAGGCGTTCTACAAGCATAAATTGCACATATCCTTTCTCAACCGCCTATTACAGTTTTGAAGGCCCTGGAGCACCAGGACAATGAAATTGTCCACAAAATGACCCCATTTTGGAAAGAAAATACCCCAACGTATAATCTATGAGGCATAATGAGTCTTTTGAACGGTTCATTTTTTTGCAGAAGTTTTTGGAAAATGTGGAAAAAAAATGAAAATGCATTTTTTTTACACAAAGTTGTCACTTTATAAGATATTTATAAGGCATAGCATGTACATAGCAAAAATGACACCCCAAAATACACTCTGCTACTCCTCCTGAGTATGGCGATACCACATGTTTGAGACTTTTACACAGCCTGGCCACATACAGAGGCCCAACATCCAAGTAGCACCTCCAGGCAAACTAGCAGCATTAATTACCATACACATATCATTTTCTGACTACCGATCACATTTTTGAAGGCACTTCATATTTCTAACACATAGCAGGTACATACCAAATAACAAAAGATTACCTGTGGTTTTAGAAGTGCAGTGGTCCACAGAGGAGAGCATCGGTCCAGGCAGCAGGCAGGAATGAGGTCAGCGACAGCAAAAGCAATCATCCAGGCAGCAGGCAGGAATACTGTCCATAGTTCGTACAGGCAGAGATACTGTCAGCACAGCCAGAGCACAGCCAAAGCACAGGTCCAGGTAGCAGGCAGAGGTGTCCCGGCAGAAATACTGTCCAAAGTCAGTAGAGGCAGATGGCAGATATATGGTCAATACAGCCAAAGTATTGGTCCAAACAGCAGGAAGAAACATGGTCCATAATGTCATGGGTCATTACAGGCAGCAATATGGTCAGCACAGCCAAAGTATTGGTCCAGGCAGCAGGAAGGACCATCAAGCTTAGGACCAGGGGGACAGGGGTAGAGGCTTCTCCCACCCAAATCGCTTTGAAGCCCCTGGGCAACCAGCCCCCGTTCTGGGAGCACAGAAAACGAAAAATATTTTTTTTCTACTCAGAACGCTATTCGTTCAGTCCAAGTGGCAGGCAAAAACATGGTCTATTAACAGGCCAAGGTCGGTGCACGTGGAAGTCAGAAACGTGGTTTAAATCGGCAAGCAAAGACATCGTCGGTAAACAGGCCAGGGTCAGTTAATTAACATGGTAGCAGGCAAATGGGGAAATGGCAGTCTGTTAATAATAAGGGGAACTAATATTGGATGGATGGATGATAATTTTTGAAGCAATCTCCGATGCACAGGCCAGGTTGGGAGGGACATTGGGGACAATAATAGCTGGAATCTCTTACTCCTCTGCTGCATACACAGCATTTCTTTTGGCGTCTTCTTCCAGATTCTGTGGGGGGAATGTTTCTCGTGAAGTCGACTCACACTATCAGAGTGAATGCTTCCTGGGGCGGGACCTTGTTGGTAAATGAGGGCAGTGATGATATCTTCAATATACTTGAGGTAGGTGATTTGTTGGTTTTGAGTTGCTTTTTGGTAGCAGACAAACAAATTAAAAAGGGCCATGTGAAACAGGTGAAACGCAACTTTCTTGTACCAATAATGGGACTTTCTGGTTGATAAATATGACTGTAGCATCTGATCGTTTAAATCCACCCCCCCATATACATATTGTAGTCGTGGACACATTAGGGCTTTACAATGGGGCCGCGTCTTCTTTGGATCTCCACCACGGTGTCATTGTGGATGGTAGAGAGGATGTGGACATCTTTCTTGTCCCTCCACTTCATGGCCAACACCTTCTCGTTCCTCATGAATGCTGATTCTCCGTTTTGAAATTTTTTTGTCAACAGATTTTGTGGGAATCCCTTACAGTTTTTTTTTAAGGTACCGCAGGCCGGGGTTTTTTTACTGTAAAGATGACAAAAAAGGGGCAGGCTGGTATAATAGTTGTCAACATATAAATGGTATCCTTTTTCAAACAGGGGGTATGCCAGCTCCCAGACAATTTTCCCACTGGTTCCAATATATGTGCGGCAGTCACGGGGCTAGAGCTGGGAGTCTTTGCCTTCGTAGATCCGGAATGTGAAGACGTATCCAGTGGCTCGATCACATAATTTATTTAATTTCAGCACATACCTGGCTCTCTTGTTTGGTATATACTGCTTAAAATGCAGTCGGCCAGTGAAATGTATGAGGGACTCGTCCACACAAATCTTTTGGTCTGGGATGAAAACTTCTCTAAATCGCTGGGAAAAGGAATTGATTAGGGGGCGTATCTTATACAATTTGTCATGGTTGGGATGATCTCGGGGAGAGCACTGTGAATTGTCATTGAAGTGGAGAAAACACATAATCATTTCGTATCTTGTCCTGGATATGACAGTGTAATATATGGGCATGTGTTTGGATGGGGTTGGTGGACCAATATGCATGGACTTTGTTCTTTTTTTGTAAGCCCCATATTGAAAGTAAGGCCCAAAACAATTTAAATTCATCCAGTGTGACACATCGCCATTGGAACATGCGGGCGTAGGAAGAATTGGGGTTGGCAACAATAAATTGGGATGCATACAAATTAGTTTGATTCACCATATTCTGCAGAAAATCTTGTGGGAAAAATAAAGAAAAATGATCAAATTGAGAAAAATTTGTAGTGTCGGGCTGCACACCTGGCTGTGCGGTGAAAGAGGGGATGATAGCGGATCCTGAGTTGGCAGGCAACCATAAGGGGTTTGCCAGGGCATCGGGAAGGTAGGACTGGGGCTGGATTCTTCAGGTTGGGCATGTATTTCCAGTACTCGTACTGGGCTCCTCTTCCTGGGGTCTGGCGCTGCTGGTGGTGGGCAGATCTCCTGTTCTTGGTCCTGATCTTGGTCCTGATCTCATTCTTTTGGGAGGGGCGGTTTCCTCCGCGGACTCGGACTCTGATCCAATATCCTCCACTGGCCCTTATTACGAACCAGAATCAGATGATGGGAGCTCCCCGCTGCTCTTATCATCCAACATGACAAGAATATCATATGCCTCCTCAGGTGTGTAAACCCTTTGGGACATTATGGCAGTGCTTATTGGCAGGCCTGTGTAATGGTACTGCTGGTGGTAGTGGTACCGATGGAGGTATTAGTGGCGGGCCTGTGTGGTGGTACAGATGGCGGTATGGGTGGTGATACCAATGGCGGTACGGTGGTGGTACCGATGGCGGTACGGGTGGTGGTATCGGTATCGGTGATGGTACAAGTGGTGGTACAGATGGAGGTACAGGTGGTGGTACCGATGGCGGTATGGGTGGTGGTGGCGATACGGGTGGTGGTGGTACCGATGGTGGTACCGACAGCGATACGGGTGGTGGTGGTCCCGATGGCGGCACTAGTGGCGATACTGGTAGCAGCCTGTGTGGCAGTATAGATGGTGGGCCTGATGGCGGTACTAGTGGTGGTACTGGTGGTGGTACCAATGGTGGTCCTGGTAGCCTGTGTGGCGGTACCAATGGCGGTGGGCCTGTGACAGATGGGCTGGTTGACAGATGGGCTGGTTGACAGCTGGGCTGATTGACAGATGGGCTGATTGGCTGGGCTGTGTGACAGGTCCTCTTTATTGGGGGGGTGTGTTGTGCACAGTAAAACAGTAAAGACAAGACACTGATGTCACTTACTGATCCCTGCTCTCTCTTCACACGATCGGTGTGTGAGGAGAGAGCAGAGATCAGATAGTAACTGCTGCTTTGTCTACATTTGTGACCGGCTGTGATTGGACACAGCCGGTCATGTGGTAAACAGCCAATTTCATTGGCTGTTTACTGTGATCAGGGAAGCGCTGTGTCCGAGGGACACACACCATCCCCGATCCCTGCGCCTCCGGCGGTGCGCACAGAGCTCGCCGTCGAATCTTGTGTCATGTGATCGGCTGTCATTTTGACACGGCTGATCAAGTGGTAAACAGCCAATTAAATTGGCTGTTTACCGTGATTGGGGAAGCCCTGTGTCCAAGGGACACACGCCATCCCCTGGACGTCATATGACACCTAGTCAGGATAACGCAACCACTTCCCAGACGTCAATATGCTATTGACCGGGCGGGAAGTGGTTAATCACTTCAGCCCCAGAAGGTTTTACCCCCTTTCTGACCAGAGCACTTTTTACAATTTGGCACTGCGTCGATTGAACTGGTAATTGCGCGGTCATGCAATTCTGTACCCAAACAAAATTTCCATCCTTTTTTTCCCACAAATAGAGCTTTCTTTTGGTGCTATTTGATCACCTCTGCGGTTTTTATTTTTTGCGCTATACACAAAAAAAGAGCAACAATTTCGAAAAAAAAAATATTTTTTACTTTTTGCTATAATATCCCCAAACATGTTTTTAAAAAACAAATTTCTTCATCAGTTTAGGCCAATATATATTCTTCTACATATTTTTGGTTAAAAAAATCGCAATAAGCGTATATTGATTGGTTTGCGCAAAAGTTGTAGCATCTACAAACTATGGGAAAGATTTATAGCATTTTTACTATTTTTTTTTTTTTTTTACTAGTAATGGCAGTGATCTGCGATTTTTAGCAGTATTGCAATAGATCGGACGCTTTTGACACATTCTTGGGACCATTGACATTTATAGAGTGATCAGTGCTATAAATATGCATTTATTACTGTGTAAATGACACTGGTAGGGAAGGGGTTAACACTAGAGGGCAATCAAGGGGTTAAATGTGTGTTCCCTCAGTGTGTTCTAACTGTATGGGAATGGGAGTGACTGAGAGAGGAGACATTTTGTTGTTCCTACTTACTAGGAACAAACAACATGTCTCCTCTCCTCTGACAGCACAGGGATTTGTGGTCTACCTGAAGTAACACGTTCCTCAGAGTGAATGCTCTAGTAGGAAACAAAAAATCCTTATCTTCTTAGTGAGAAATAAATAACATAGAATAGCTTAAACTATCTATGAATGGGGGCGCATGCGTGGCATGGAGACGAGCGGACGCAGCTGAGCAGAGCTCCGTCTGTCCAGGGCAAACAGTCACTCCAAACGGGGTCAATACCGTCCGCAATCGGCATAAAAACAGGCATCCCCGCACAGAATATAGTGCATGCCTGCAATGAAGAAAGGAAGGAGAGGTTACATAGTTACATAGTTACATAGTTAGTAAGGTTGAATAAAGACACCAGTCCATCCAGTTCAACCTGAGTGAGTGTGTGTCTACAACCCTGACCCTTGTCCCTAACCCTGTACATCGCACACTCACATCAGTCCCTACCCTCAATCCAAGGTCCCCATTCATATACTAGGGCCAATTTTGGACAGAAGCCAATTAACCTACCAGCATGTCTTTGGAGTGTGGGAGGAAACCGGAGTACCCGGAGGAAACCCACGCAGGCACAGGGAGAACATGCAAACTCCAGGCAGGTAGTGTCGTGGTTGGGATTCGAACCAGCGACCCTTTTTTTACTGCTAGGCGAGAGTGCTAACCACTGCACCACTGTGTCTTCAGAAATCTCTCAAACAATACCGCCTGAGATCAGCAAAGCAAGGCAGCATGGCTAAAGATGGCCCCGGCTGCCTGCTTTCTATAACAGTCTCCCTCCCCTGCTGAAGAACCGCTGAAAAATCCTGAGACATCTGGCTCTAAAGGATTATTGGCAGAAAACAGTGAGTACACCCCCCTTTCTAAAGCTGAATTGGACATCAGTCTAGATATACTGTGCACTAAATTACTCACTAAATTTCAATCTGAACTGCAAAAATCCACCTCCACTTTGTCCCAAGAGATAGCAAACCTAGGCTCTCGCACTGATTTACTTGAAAACAAGCATGACGAGCTGGCAATTGCTTTCAATGATTTATCCAGAGAACATGAAAATCTTTCATCAGCGTTTACGCAATTACAAGCGCACGTGGAGGATTTGGATAACAGAAATAGAAGGAATAATATCAGGATTAGAGGAGCCCCAGAATCTATTACGGATTTACCAGCATATGCCGCTAAACTATACCTGATGCTGTTACCAGAACAAAATCCCCAGTCATTCACTTGCGATCGCATACACCGCGCTTTAAGAGCTAAACCCCCTCCTGACAAACCCCCTCGTGATATAATCCTCTGCATGAAAGATTTTTTAGTAAAAGAAGAAATAATGAGGGCAGCACGGGGTCTCAGAAATATTACTCTTGACGGAGTACAATTACAGTTATACCCGGATATCTCTCAAGTCACTCTGGACAGACGCAGGAAAATGAAGGAAATCACTACAATTCTTTCTACAGCCAGAATCGGATACAGATAGGGTTTTCTATTTAAACTGATCATCCCACATAATGGCACAACATACATTGCCACCTCTATTCCGGAAGGTCAGGATATCCTTGTCAAATTGGGTCTATGGAACCCCAATAATCCTCCACGCACCCCATCTACTCCTAGGCAAGCCCTGATATGGAACACCCCCTCTCACAGAGGAGACAGACGCAGACTCAGACATGAAGCGGGCCAATGGAGTCCTAACTAACTTTATACTTTCAGGATGAACCTTTAGTAAATGTCATTTACCTTTAATATACGAGTCCCTCTTGGTTCTCTTTTTCCCTTGTCATTTTTTTGTTCAAGAGTGGATATTCTTGTTTTCTTGTTCCACATGTTATTCTTACTTTTTTTGTTTCAGGTGGAATCTAACAAAGATTACCTTATTATTCTTATATGCAGAATTTCCTCTTCTTCCTTTAATAACTAAAACTGTTGTCATTATCTTAAAAAGGATTCAACGCTGACACCTTCAGCCTTAAATTGGAACTGTGAGTATATTTTACTCACCTCTACCTTGCTTTTACAACAGCACCTATAAAAGCTGCAACGATGTCATCTTGTGTCCATGTATGGTATTATGGGTATTCCTAAAATTCAACATGATAATATAATCCTCCCTGATTATGTACATATACTGGATAGTAATACTTCTATATTGACAGCTATTAGTCCAAGTATTGTTATTTTTCCAAGTGCGTACTGTTGTTTATTTCTAAAAAATTACACCAATTAAGTTGCATAAGCTATAACAGTTCTTTTAAGACAAGTTTTTTTATTTGTGTCCTTTTTATTTGCACAATTAATATAACTTCTATTAATTGTGGCTGTTTGCCCACATGTCGTCATGAATCACCCCCTCTCAGTCGTTACCCATTCTCCACCACTATGGAGAAAATACAAGTTACTCAAATGTACTGAGTTACATCTTTTCCACCACCATCTTTTCCACCAACTTTTTACAGGTTATTTTTTTTTTATTATACTTTTTTTCATTACTAATTTTTTGATTCAAGACGTGATTAGACTGAGTTTGAGACAGAGCGGTCTCACATGTTTTCTCAGTCGGTTGGAGACTTCTGTCTTTTCCAACCCCATTTTCTATTCTTATAATAGTTATAAGGTACATTTTACATTGTTTTGCAGAAATATAGTTATTTCTACATGTAAAAAGAAATATGGTACAGCTCCTAGATTCCTTATTTTCTTCTACAATATTAGGAGAGATGCTTTTCTTACAAACTTCTGGTGCACCTTTTCAACCTCTGCATAATATTCCAAAGTTGTACTTATGATACAGCTTACAACTTTTTTCAACACATAATATCACTTCCTGCTAGAATCTCAAAAAAAAAAAACCTACCACCATGACTATTAAAATTATTTCACACAATGTATAAGGATTTAACTCGCCTAATAAAAGGAAAAAAGCCTTTTTACAATAGAAAAAATTAAACGCAAAAATTATCCTCTTGCAGGAGACACACTTTATGAAGGACAAGCATCCAATTTTTTTTCATAAAGCTTATAACCTAATCTTTCTATACCTCATCATCCTCCGAAACAAAAGGAGTAGCCATTTTTATTCACCAATCTCTCCCGCTTGAGGTTCAGCAATACAAAGATCAAGACAGCAGATTTATTATAATTAAAGGTATCTTGTCTGGTAGAGAACTAACAATAGCTAATGTCTACACCCCAATGGATTTACAAACCACATTCTTTACACA
Organism: Lithobates septentrionalis; assembly: GCA_037952835.1. Taxonomy (NCBI): domain Eukaryota; kingdom Metazoa; phylum Chordata; class Amphibia; order Anura; family Ranidae; genus Lithobates; species Lithobates septentrionalis. The sequence goes on from JBBDGP010001344.1 coordinate 2,087,803, forward strand.
ATTCTTTAACACTCTACAACAATATCATTCTTCACATATCATACTGGGTGGAGATTTTAGTTCAGTGTCCCAACCAAATTTAGACCATAGCAGAAGCAATTTAAATTCAAAAACATTCTCTAAAACAACCTCTAAACATATAAATGATCTACAACTCATAGACTCGTGGAGAGCATTGAACATAGGGGAGCGTGAATATACTTTTTACTCACATCCACATGATTCCTATTCACGCTTGGACTATATTTTGTGCACTCCCATAATCCTAGCCAACTCCCGGGAAGCATCAATTCACCCTTGCACTTGGTCATACCATCATATTACTACACTCAACACACATTTTATTGGTCTGTCTTCAACACCTTACTCTTGGAGACTTAACGAGTCTTTATTAACCACTTGCCACCCGCCCTATTACAGAATGACTGCGGCAAAGTGGTTTGATATTCCTGATCGGATGTCATATGACGTGATCAGGAATATCGAGCCGCTGCGCGCCCCCGGGGGCGCGCATCGCGGCGATCGTTGTTGCGGGGTGTCAGTCTGACACCCTGCAACACCGATCTAGGTAAAGAGTCTCCGACGGAGACTCTTTACCACGTGATCAGCAGTGTCCAATCACGGCTGATCACGATGTAAATAGAAAGAGCCGGTGATCGGCTTTTCCTCACTTGCGTCTGACAGACGCGAGTAGAGGAGAGACGATGGGCTACTCTCCTGACAGAGGGGGTCTGTGCTGATTGTTTATCAGCACAGCCCCCCATCGGATCCTACCCAGGACCACCAGGGAAGCCGCCCAGGACCACCAGGGAAACGATCCACACTGGACCACCAGGTATGCCCCTAGACCACCAGGGAAATGCCACTGTGTGCCCAGGCAGGTGCCAATCTGTGCCCAGGCAGCTTCCAGTCAGTGCCCACTTCAATGCCTACCACTGCCAGTGCCACAAGGGATGCCCATCAGTGCCTCATATCAGTGCTGCGTATCAGTGCCCATCAGTGCCCAGCAGTGCCGCCCATCAGTGCCCAGCAGTGCTGCCTATCAGTGCTGCCTATCAGCGCCACCCTATCAGTGCCACCTTTCATTGCCCATCAGTGTCGCCTATCAGTGCCCATCAGTGCCAACCAGTGCCACCCAGTGCCACCCATCAGTGCCCATCAGTGCCGCCTATCAATGCCCATCAGTGCTGCATATGAGTGCCACCCATCAGTGCCGCATATCAGTGCCCATCGTCAGTGCCCGTCAGTGCCCGCTCATTGGTGCCACCTCATTGGTGCCGCCGTATCAGTGCCTGTCAGTGCCGCCTTATCAGTGCCCATCAGTGAAAGAGAAAACTTACTTATTTAGAATTTTTTTAACAGAGACAAAAGCAAAACTTTTATTTTTTTTTTTCAAAATTTTTGGTCTTTTTTTATTTGTTTAGCAAAAAATAAAAACCGCAGAGGTGATCAAATACCACCAAAAGAAAGATCTATTTGTGGGAACAAAATGATAAAAATTTAGTTTGGGCACAGTGTAGCATGACCGCGCAATTGTCATTCAAACTGCGACAGCGCTGAAAGCTGAAAATTGGTCTGGGCAGGAAGGTGTCTAAGTGCCCTGTATTGAAGTGGTTAACTGAACCCACTCATCAACAGGAAATAGCTTCTGCCATTAAAGATTATTTTACATTAAATAATACTCCAGATATATCCCCTACTACTCTGTGGCTAGTTCACAAAGCAGTCTTGAGGGGCCGACTCATCAAGATGGCTGCTCAAGTTAATAAAGAAAAATGGGCAAAAATTCACTCTCTCACAATGGATCTTCATAAATTATATAGAGAACACACAAACTCTCATGACCCAGATATCTTTAACATGATTTCTCAAAAACGCAATGAACTAGACTCCATCCTAACTTTTAAAGCAAAAAAAGCTCTCCGCTGGTCAAAAGCTAAATTTTTCCTCTCAAGTAATTCTTATTCAACAATGTTTGCCCGTAAATTAAATCAATCTATTAAACCCACCCATGTATACAAACTTAAAAACAACACCAATCAATTAACCACTAGGCGTCCGCGCTATAGCCGAAAGACGGCTACAGCGCGGACTTCAATTGCCGGGAGGGCGTCCCTGGACGGCCTCCTGTTTACTTCCGCATTGTGTGCTCCCGCGGGCGCGCATTGCGGAAGTTTTGTGCTGGCCGTGTCCCTCGGACACAGCCAGTCACAGATCACTGTAAACGACCAATGACAGCGGCCGTTTACAGTGCGATCGGCGGTGCCAATGAGAGAGGATCTCATATGTAAACATATGAGATCATCTCTCATCGCCAGCTCTCCCTCCTCACACAGAGACAGCGTGTGAGGAGGGAGAGCGGAACCGCTGCGGCGGTAAGTGTAAAAGAAAAAAAAAAAGGTGTCCCGCTGTTAACAGTCCCTGCCATCTGCCCTGCCATCTGCCCTGCCATCTGCCCCTGCCATCTGCCCCTGCCATCTGTCACGTGCCATCTGTCATCAGTGTCACGTGTCATCAGTGCCACGTATCAGTGCCACCTGTCATCAGTGTCATCAGTGCCACGTATCGGTGCCATCTGTCATCAGTGTCATCAGTGCCACGTATCAGTGCCATCTGTCATCAGTGTCATCAGTGCCATGTATTAGTGCCATCTTTCATCAGTGCCACGTGTCATCAGTGCCACATATCAGTGCCATTTGTCATCAGCGCCACATGTCATCAGTGCCACATATTAGTGCCATCTGTCATCAGTGTCACGTGTCATCAGTGCCACGTATTAGTGCCATCTGTCAGTGCCACGTATTAGTGCCATCTGTCATCAGTGCCACGTATTAGTGCCATCTGTCATCTGTGCCACATCAGTGCCACGTATCAGTGCCATCTGTCATCAGTGTCACGTCAGTGTCACATGTCATTGTCCTGGTTCTCCAGGGCCTTCAAAAGTGTAATAGGTAGCCAACAAATTAGATGTGTAATTTATGCTCCTAGAACACCTGATGGCGCTCCCTGCATGTTGGGCCTCTGTATGTGGCTAGGCTGTGAAAAAGTCCCACACATGTGGTATCGTAATACTCAGGAGGAGTAGCAGAATGTATTTTGGGGCGTCATTTGTGGTATATACATGCCATGTGAGAGAAATAACCTATTACAATGACAATTTTGTGGGGAAAAAAAAAAAAAAATCTTCATTTTGCAAAGAATTGTGGGAAAAAATGACAACATCAAAAAGCTCACCATGCATCTTACTAAATACCTTGGAATGTCTACTTTCAAAAAAGGGGTCATTTGGGGGGTATTTGTACTTTCCTGACTTGTTCGGGTCGCAAGAAATGAGATAGGCCGTCAGTACATCAGGTGTGATCAATTTTTTATGATTTGCACCATAACTTGTAGACTCTCTAACTTTCACAAGACCAAATAATATCCACTAATTTGGGTTATTTTTACCAAAGATATGTAGCAGTATAAATTGTGGCCAAAAAGTGTGAGAGCGCTGAAAGCTGAAAATTGGTCTGGTCACGAGGGGGGTTTAAGTGCCCAGTTGTCAAGTGGCTAATCACTCATCCGCAAGACATCCTATCAATTTTTTCCAAATTTTATTCGGAGCTCCTATCTAAACCTTCATCATCAATCCCACCTTCCGCATTATCAGGGCTAGACAATATTCCTTTTCCTTCATTAAGCCCTTCACAAACTGACCTTTTGAATGCCCCATGCACAGAAGAAGAAATCCTCCAGATCATTAAATCCCTTAAAAAAGGTTCTGCACCTGGCCCTGACGGATTTTCTTCTTTTTATTATAAACAATTTCACCAACTCTTAATCCCTAATCTAACCAAATTATTTAATAAGATACTAAAAGGAGACCATTTCCCAGAAGAGATGCTCTTAGCAAACATGTTTTTAATCCCAAAACCGAATAAAGATCACACATTGCCCCAAAATTATAGATCTATCTCAGTTATTAACCACTTAAGCCCCGGACCATTTGGCTGCCCAAAGACCAGAGCACTTTTTGCGATACGGCACTGCGTCGCTTTAACTGACAATTGCGCGGTCGTGCGACGTGGCTCTCAAACAAAATTGACGTCCTTTTTTTCCCACAAATAGAGCTTTCTTTTGGTGGTATTTGATCATCTGCGATTTTTTATTTTTTGCGCTATAAACAAAATAAGAGCGACAATTTTGAAAAAAACGAATTATTTTTTACTTTTTGCTATAATAAATATCCCCCAAAAATATATAAAAACATTTTTTTTCCTCAGTTTAGGCCGATACGTATTCTTCTACATATTTTTGGTAAAAAAAATCGCAATAAGCGTTTATTGATTGGTTTGCATAAAAGTTATAGCGTTTACAAAATAGGGGATAGTTTTATGGCATTTTTATTAATAATTTTTTTTTTTTACTAGTTTTGGCGGCGATCAGCGATTTTTATTGTGACTGCGACATTATGGCGGACACATCGGATATTTTTGACACATTTTTGGGACCATTGTCATTTATACAGCAATCAGTGCTATAAAAATGCATTGATTCCTGTGTAAATGACACTGGCAGTGAAGGGGTTAACCACTAGGGGGCGGGGAGGGGTTAAGTCAGTACTAGGGAGGTGTTTCTAACTGTAGGGAGGTTGGGCTGTGTGTGTCAGTACACTGATCTCTGCTCCCGATGACAGGGAGCAGAGATCGAGTGACACTGTCACTAGACAGAACGGGGAGATGCTGTTTACATCAGCATCTCCCCGTTCCTGCTCTCCGTGAGACGATCGCGGGTATCCCCACGGCGATTGAGTCCGCGGGACCTGCAACCCGACTCATGGAGCTCCCAGCCGGCTCGCGCACCGCTGGCGGCGCGCACGCAATGGCATGGCGGGGAATTCAAAAGGACGTACAGATACGCCCTTTTGCCCAGCCGTGCCATTCTGCCGACGTAAATAGTCGTGCGCCGGTCGGGAAGCGGTTAATAATGACCTTAGGATTTTTAGCAGACTATTAGCAAATAGATTAGCAACGATTATCCCATCTCTGATTTCCCCATACCAATCAGGTTTTATCCCAGGCAGGCAAATTACTGACAACATTAGACTTGTAACAAATATAATTCAAGATGCTAATCATAAATCACGTCCCGTACTCCTTTTAAGCCTAGATATTAATAAAGCATTCGATAGTATATCTTGAAAATATCTAGATTTAGTGCTACAAAGATATGGTTTCAATGGAGCATTTATACATGCTTTTCATGCTCTTTATAACAATCCTGCCACCAGGATAAAATTTACTAGGTTGTAACTCAGACTTCTTTAAGATAGGCAAAGGAACCAGACAGGGCTGCCCCCTTTCACCCCTATTATTCGCCCTTGCAATCGAACCGTTAGCTACAGCAATTTTACATAATCCAGATATAAAAGGTTACTGTCAGAGAGGTTACCTGGTTGGGTTCGGGCGTCTGGGCGTATCGGCGCGCGCACGAGCGCGGCGTTTGGTGCCAATCTGCCTATTTAGGTCTGCCTCAATCCCTGATCGGTGCTGCCTGATCAACAGCTCTGTGACAAAGTTCTGTGATCCTCTCTGTGTTCCGTATCTCTGAAGTTCTGACCTGTTACGACCCGGCTTGCCTTTTGGACCTCCCTGACTGCTGCCTGAACCCGACCCCGGCTTGTTTGACCCCGCTTTTGCCTGCTCCTTTTGTACTTCTGCTGCCAGCCCGTTGCCGACCTCTGCCTGTGTGTGACCAGCCTAGTAAGCTCCTGCTCAGCATCAGTTCCAGTGTTCCTGAGTTCTACCTGCTGCTAGAAAGACCACCTTTCTCCAGGATCCATATACCAGGCCCTCATACCACTCCGTACTCGTGGGCTTCCTGTCTGCTCTATCAGGGACCCTGAGTCGTATACGGGAGCCTACCCTCTGCCCAAGCAGACTCACCTGTCTGGTAAGTGTGGGACCTGACAGTATCAGGCAGCCATGACTGAGTCCGGGCAGGGGGCCTCCCCCATGGATGAACTTTGCAGGCACCTAGCGGGCCTCACCCAGGCGGTTAAGAGCCTACAAGAAGGCCATACAAGACTGGAAGGACAGGTCCAGGCCCTCTCGGCATCTCCTCAGGGAGCAGCCCTTCCGCAGCACCCTCTGTAGTAATGCTCCCCCGGAGCCCAGGGTGCCTACACGCGAAAAGTTCTCTGAAAAACCGTTGCAAGTTCCGGGCATTCTGCAACGCATGTGAGCTTTATTTTGCCTTACAACCCCGTACGTTTTTTTTGGAAGCCACTAAAGTGGGGTTTGTTATATCACTTCTGACCGGCAAGCCTCAGACCTGGGCCCACCGTCTACTGGAGCAAAAATCCAGATCTCTGGATTCCTTGGATGACCTCTTCTTAGCGATGTCTCAGCTATACGAGGACCCCCAACTAACGGCTACTGCAGAAGCCGCCTTGCACTCTCTGCAACAAGGTCGCAGAGTGGCCGAAGATTACGCTGTAGAATTCAGACGTTGGAGCTCTGATACAGAGTGGAATGACGCTGCCTTGCGTCACCAATATCGGTTGGGGTTATCCGACCCCCTTAAAGATGAATTGGCATGCGTGGGGATACCTCAGACGCTGGATGAGCTCATAAACCTGTCAATCCAGATTGACCGCCGTCTTAGAGAGAGACGTTCTGAGAGGTCCGTTGGCCACCCACGTCCCACTTGGATGTTGCCCAGGGTTCCTAGTGCCCTGAATCAAGCTTCTCCCGTCTCATCTGTTCCGGCCCAGGAAGCTCCAGAACCCATGCAGCTAGGGCTGCTCCGTCCCTCTCTAACTCCAGAAGAGAAGACGCGCCGACGCACACTCAATCTGTGCCTGTATTGCGGAGAACCAGGACATTTTGTAAGGGCCTGCCCCAACAAGGGACGTAAGTGCCTGCCATCCTCTTCTTTGTGTGCACCTGTCTCACCCAGATCCGGTAACCATTTAACACTTTCTGTTATGTTACAGCTACCTGGAAGGAACATCCCAGTACCGGTCATTATTGATTCGGGAGCATGCAGCGGTTTTATTGACCGAACCTTCGTTGAAAACCATAATATTCCTATCCAACCCAAGGCCCAGGGACTGGCAGTGTTCTTAGCAGACGGCTCCTTCAGCTCCGGACCAGTTACCCAGGAGACCGTTCCCTTACTGGCCACTATTGGCCCGGAACATCAGGAACTCTTATGCCTGGATGTCATCTCCTCTCCTCTTTCCAATCATCTTGGGAATGCCTTGGCTACAAGCTCACAATCCCAGTATCGACTGGTCCACAGGCAAGATCCAGTTTCTGTCCAATTATTGCAAACAACACTGCTTGTTGGGAACCCCCATGACACCATCTCAGTGCCTTTGCTTAGACTCGGATGCCAAGTCTTATCAAACTCTTCCCGAACCCTACGGGGATTTCCTGGATGTATTCAGCAAGAAGGGGGCAGAGACTCTCCCGGTACACAGACCCTACGACTGCCCAATAGAGCTTTTACCCGGAACTGAAGTTCCCTTCGGGAGGATTTTTCCCCTAACTGAGCAGGAGCTGGGCACCTTGAAAACCTATATCGACGAAAACCTAAAGAAAGGATTCATTCATCCCTCCACATCTCCAGCAGGTGCGGGCATCTTCTTCGTTGAAAAAAAAGATCACTCCTTATGTCCCTGCATCGATTACTGGGAATTAAATAAGATTACTATAAAAAAACAGATATCCGTTACCTCTAGTACCTGAACTATTTCAAAGATTAGGATCTGCTACCGTCTTCACCAAGCTGGATCTCCGCGGAGCCTACAATTTGATCCGCATAAGAGAGGGGGACGAGTGGAAGACGGCCTTTCGTACTCGATTCGGGCACTGCGAGTACCTCGTCATGCCCTTTGGCCTGTGTAACGCGCCAGCCACCTTCCAGCACTTCGTCAACGATGTCTTCCATGACTTCCTGGACCTGTACGTCATCGTCTATCTGGACGATATCCTGGTTTTCTCTCCTACCCTGGTTGACCACCGCAGACACGTACGAAACGTACTTACCCGACTCAACATGGGCTTTATGCCAAACTCGAAAAATGTGAGTTTGAGCTCCAATCTATCCAGTTCCTAGGCCTGGTTATCTCTCCCGAGGGTATCAAGATGGACCCGCAAAAAGTATCTGCTATCTTGGATTGGCCTGCACCTGTAGACAAAAAAGGAGTACAGCGCTTTTATTGGCTTCGCCAATTTTTATAGGAAGTTCATTAAAGGATTTTCTTCTATAATAACTCCCATTACTGAACTCATCAGACAAGGGACCCGGTTTTGCTGGACCCGTAAGTCGCAATTGGCCTTTGAAAAACTCAAGGCTTTGTTTACTTCAGCCACCATTCTTAAACATCCCAATCCAGCCTTACCCTTCGTATTAGAAGTTGATGCTTCCGAAGTTGCGGTAGGAGCCGTGCTCTCACAAAGACAAGGTGCCAAAGCACTCCTGTACCCTGTGGGGTTCTTTTCACGTAAACTTTCGTCTTCTGAAAGAAACTACGACGTGGGAGATCGGGAACTTCTAGCCATTAAGGCAGCTTTGGAAGAATGGCGTTGTCTTTTGGAGGGTGCAGCTCATCCCATTTTAGTCTACACAGACCATAAAAATTTAGAATATCTGAGAACGGCTAAGAGACTAAAACCCCGGCAAGCCAGATGGGCACTTTTTTTTTTCCCGATTCCTATTCCACATCACCTACAGACCCGGATCCAAGAATGTCAAATCTGACGCTCTCTCCCGCATGTTCCTTGACTCAGAAAAAGCCCTACCTCCAGACGCCATCCTCCCTTCTGGGAATTTCATGCTGTTGCAAGAAGATCTGGTCTCTCAGATTAGACGGGCCTCTATGGGCCAAAGACGGGCTGTTCTGGTACAAAAACAAAATTGTGGTCCCTGAGGAGCTAAAAGTACGAGTGTTAAACTTGTGCCATGACCACAAATTGGCCGGTCACTTTGGCGCACGAAAGACAATCGATCTAGTACAACGTACCTTCTGGTGGCCTCACCTTGTTAAGGACTGCAAGAAATATGTTGAGTCTTGTAATACTTGTGCCAGAAGCAAGAATAGCCGGGCAAGGGCATGGGGTCTGTTAAAACCTTTACCGGTCCCAGAGAGGCCATGGACCATGATTTCAATGGACTTCATCGTTAAACCCCCCCATCAGAAGGTTTCTCTTACATATTTGTTGTGGTAGACAGGCTGTGTAAAATGGCCCACTTCCTCCCCATGAAGGGCACCCCCTCGGCTATGGAAACTGCTACCATCTTTATCAAAGAAATTATCAGATTGCATGGAGTACCAACCAACATAGTTTCTGACCGAGGTGTCCAATTCACCTCCAGATTTTGGAAAGCCCTCTGCAGCTCCTTGGAGATTGAATTGGCATTCTCTTCGGCCTATCATCCCCAGTCAAATTGACAAACTGAAAGGACGAATCAGACCTTGGAGCAATACCTCTGCTGTTTCTCTGCATTCTCCCAGGACGACTGGGCTTCCCTGCTTCCCATCGCAGAGTTCTCCTACAATAACTCACTGCACTCAGCTACCAACCAATCACCATTCTATGCTAATTACGGCTTCCATCCATCCTTCTTGCCTGGGTCAATACCCGAGTGCTCCGTCCCTGCAGTGTCCGAAACCTTGGACTTTTTTTCAACAAACAACAAATTACTGCAGAATACCATGGCCAAAGCTCAGGAAGATTACAAGAAGATGTTTGACAGGAAGAGACGCGGAGAGCTCGTTCCTGGAACCTGGCAACTCAGTCTGGTTATCCACCACTAACCTAAAGTTGGCCTGTCCATCCAGAAAACTAGGTCCTAAATACTTGGGTCCTTTCTTCGTTAAAAGGAAAATTAACAACGTGGCCTATGAACTTGACCTACCCAACGCTCTGAAGATACATCCAGTCTTCCATGTGTCCCTTTTTGAAGCCGGTCACTCCCAATTCCTTTGTTGGCCTTTGTTGCAGAAGAAGACGCAACCAAGTCCAATACCTCGTAAAGTGGAAGGGCTATGGGCCCGAAGACAACTCTTGGGAATCAGAAAGCAACTTGCATGCCAGGGAGCTCCTACAGTCATTTAAAGCTTCTCATGCCTCGAAGATGGCCAGCTGGGCATCCGGAGTCTGCCCTTGAGGAGGGGGCACTGTCAGAGAGGTTACCTGGTTGGGCGCCGGTGCGCGCCACGGCACGTTGGTGCGCGTGTTCCTGTGCATGCTGGGGCGCGTGTTCCTGGGGGCGCCGGCGTGTCTAGGCCGGCCATGGTGTGCAGGGTGGCGTCCGGGCGCGTACACGCGTTTGCGCTGGCGCGCGTCCGCCTATGGGCATTACTGCGGGCGTGCCTGGTGGTGCTGGCGTGCACGCCGGTGTTCGGGGGCGCGCTCGGGCGCTTGCGGGTGCGCGGGCGTCTGGGTGTATCGGCACGAGCGCGGCGTTTGGCGCCAATCTGCCTATTTAGGTCTGCCTTAATTCCTGATCGGTGCTGCCTGATCAACAGCTTTGTGCCAAAGTTCCGTGATCCTCTCTGTGTTCCGTATCTCTGAAGTTCTGACCTGTTACGACTCGGCTTGCCTTTTGGACCTCCCTGACTGCTGCCTGAACCCGACCCCGGCTTGTTTGACCCCGCTTTTGCCTGCTCCTTTTGTACTTCTGCTGCCAGCCCGTTGCCGACCTCTGCCTGTGTGTGACCAGCCTAGTAAGCTCCTGCTCGGCATCAGTTCCAGTGTTCCTGAGTTCTACCTGCTGCTAGAAAGACCACCTTTCTCCAGGATCCATATACCAGGCCCTCATACCACTCCGTACTCGCGGGCTTCCTGTCTGCTCTATCAGGGACCCCGAGTCGGATACGTAAGTGAGCCTACCCTCTGCCCAAGCGGACTCACCTGTCTGGTAAGTGTGGGACCTGACAGTTACACTTCAAATAATAACATATATAAACTTAGTATGTATGCTGACGACATGATTCTGTTTCTATCACAACCTAATATAACATTACCAATCCTATTACAAACATTAAAAATCTTCTCATCCCTTTCGGGTTTATCAGTAAATGTTTCGAAATCAATAGGTATGCCTATAAATATTCCCTCCTCACAACTAGACAATATTCGATCCTCATTTAACCTCACATGCACAACAGAGTCCCTCCCTTACCTAGGTGTACAACTCACTCCAGACTTTAATAATCTAACTAATAAAAACATTCTACCCATGTTACAAAAACTAAGGATGATGAGGAAATTATGGAAATCCTTTAATATATCATTTTTAGGCAGAATAACAGCCATAAAAATGACTCTATTACCTAAGTTATTATATTTATTTTGCGCACTACCTACCAGACTTAATAAAACATTGATCACAAAATTTCAATCAGAGGTCAACAAATTCATATGGTCAGACTCTCATCCAAGGATCTCCAAAACAGTTTTATATAAATCACAGAAAAATGGTGGACTTGGTCTTCCAGATTTTTGGTTATACTATCTAGCAGCAAGATGGTCCCAATTAACTCAATGGCACATACAAAATTCCAAAATCCCTTGGGTTAGTTTTGAAAACAACTCAATTCTCCCTTATTCCATTGCTGGTTTACTATGGGGCCACAAAATTCCATTCCACAAATTAGCTAATCTTAATCTCGTGGTAGCTAACTCTTATCAACTTTGGAAATTACACAATAAAAAATGTAATATGATATCAATCACACCCCCACTCGCCTCCTTTATAGGTGATCCCAAATTCTTACAGGTATATCAAGACTTAGAACATTTTACATGGTGGACTGAAAATAATTTAACCACTCTCAAGTCCTATATGGTAGACTCTACTTTCACCTCCTTTGCAGCACTAAAAGAAAAACACAAGACCCCCAATAGCGAATTCAGAAGATTACTACAAATTAGACAATTCTATATTACTAACTTTCAAGTTTCATCCAATATTTCATACACTTTTTATGAAAAAATTTGTGTTAACTCTCCTAGAGCTGTAGGCTTAATTTCAGAAATATATTCAAATCTGATCAACACTAATAGTCCAGACAAACATCCCTATATGCCTAAATGGGAACAAGAATGTGACATCACTCTATCCTCTGAAAACTGGTCCGACTGTATTTCCAATCTTCTCAAATGCACGAGATCAATCACAATTAGAGAGACAGCAATTAAGCTCTTCACACGTTGGTATTATACTCCAGCTAAACTTCATGCCAACAATACCTCATACATGCTTTAGAGCAGTGGTTCTCAACCTCTCTAGTGCCGTGACCCCTTGATAAAATTGACCAAGTTGTGGAGACCCCCAACGGTAAAATTATTTTCATAGCGTGGGTTGTCAGCACCCAAGGCAAGACACGTAATTTGCGCCCCTAACCCACAGACATTTAGCACTCCCTGAGTCCCTAACACTCATACAGTATTAAAACCCTGATGGTACATTTTAGGATGTACCACTCTTTCTCTTCTCCTTTCTTTCCCTTTTATCTCTCTCTATCCTAATTTATTGTTTTTTTTCCCTCCATCCCTCTTTCTAGCCATCTTTCTTGTTCTTTCTCTTATTCTTTCTCTCCCTTTTTCTTTGTTCCTCCCCCTCTTTTCCTCTCCCTTCCATATATTCTCCATTTTTTTTCCTTCTCTTCTTGGTGGGGGGAATGGGATAAGTGGCAGTGTTGGCGGGAGTTCTGATCAGCCAACTAAGGTGCTCTTGATCAAGGTCCTCTGCTGATCTGAGAACTTTAGTGGGGACCTTTAATGGCAACTATAATCCCAGGTAGTGTTACTCAATGTGTCTCGTAGCAGTGACACCTATGCCGAAATCAGGAGATAGGGTCTCCTCCAGCTGCAGGGTCCAGGGACAGCCCTGCTGGGCGGCCGCAAAAAGGCTGGGAGAGCGGTGCGGACTTCAGGAACAGTCCAGGATTTGGTGACCCCTGGCAAATCATCATTTGACCCCCGAGGGGGTCCCGACCCCCAGGTTGAGAACCACTGCTTTAGAGGATGTATCTCCACGGGTTCATTCACCCATGTTTTTTGGGATTGTGAAAAAGTCTCTTAAATATGGAAACCGCTTGAAGGTTTCACATCCATTATTTCAACAAAAAATGTTAATCTTACTCTTTCCAAATGGAACTCTTGGTTCGCCCATGCAAATCAATGTATTACTTTGGATTAAATAATTTTCTGTATCTACTATTCAATAAAAAAAAAAACACTTGAATTGTATAAACCAAAATGTACAACCGCTGTAAACACAAACATAATTTTTTGTAAGACTATCTATTTTTCTATGTATTTCTCTTGATATTTGTCAAATCGCTCTGTACCACCTTTTGTACTTAATAAAAAAGTTTGTAAACAAAAAAAAAAAAAATATCTATGAATGTCCTTTTCTTCTTTATAATAAATAATAAAAATGTATAGGTGTCCCCTTACCTTATGGCTGTAAGGTAACAGCATATAAGTATGTCTTTGAGGGTAACAGATGTGTTCCCTATGTGTCCAGATGTCCACCGGCCTCTAAATCTGCCGTTTTAGATATGATGGTGTGTGTCTGTCTTTAGAAGCCAACAACACTCTGCCAGACGTGGCCAATTCAGCGTAACCTCAGTGGGTAGGTGTTGTAAATATAAAGGGAAGAACAGGAGGGGATGCTCGATAGTGTAGTACATTTAAAAAGTAGATTTTAATAAAATAGAACAGCTAGAGTACTCACATTCCTTTACATGCAAAAAGCAAAACAAACAAGAGTAGCGAGCTCGCTGACGTCACTTCCGGTGCCTGTACGTCCTGACGCATGTTCGTCACAGTCACGGGGAATCTTGATGAAGTGGCAATACTTATATGCTGTTACCTTACAGCCATAAGGTAAGCGGACACCTATACACCACGTATTGCACTGAAGATAAGAAGTCACTTTGTGCACTTTATATAGATTCTTGACACAGAAGAAGGAATTTCACGGATGTTGCACATTTTTATTATTTATTATAAAGAAGAAAAGGACATTTCATAGATATTTCACGCTATTCTATGTTATTTATTTCTCACTAAGAAGATAAGGATTTTTTGTTTCCTACTAGAGCATTCGCTCCGAGGAACGTGTTACTTCAGTTTATTCATCACTTGCACATATGCACATTGTCACTTTATTTGTACCAACCCAGTTATGGTTGTTTAATATATAGCACATTGTCACCTTATTGTGCATAAATTCAGTTCACCTTATTTTGGATATTTATGTTTAGATTTTACAGTGCAGCGCTATCTACTTTTATTTTACTCTAGGGTTTTCGGTTCAACCTTTCACTTTGTAGTCTACCTGTCACCTGCCCGCGGTCGACAGGTAGACCGCAACTGAAGGGTTGCCGACCCCCAGTCTAGTGGTTTATTTACAAACTGCTTAAGATATGCTGTATTTGGAAAAAAGGTTGATTTAAAAAAAAAAAAAAGCAGATTGCTCCCTAATGGATTCCCCAAAACAGAGAGGTAGCTCAAATACCTTTTTAATGTTCTGTCAGTAGCAGACTCCCACAGTAGAGAGATCAGGAGAGGCAGTGTAGGAAAAATGATCCGCACTTCGATTGCTGCTCTTCATTTTTATTGACAAGCCACAGTGAACAAAAGCAGATGAAAACAGTTGACGCGTTTCAGCCTATAAGGCCTTGGTAATAATCACATTACAGACATAAAACGTCAAAATAAATAGTAGCTCTAAAGATCATGGGCTCCACCCATTAATTGTCTTAATTGACTGCAGGCAATTAACAAAAAAATAGAATCAGCTGCAATACATATCAGGTGATCCATTAAATGTTCACAAACCTTGTGATGATATGCAAATCTATGTACACACGTGCATATATCCATGCACATATACATAAGAGAAAACACCATAAAATACAAAAAACATAACATAAAAAAGATATGAACATGACAATCCAGATAAGTGAAAAGACCCCCCAGAAGAGAGAAAAAAGGCACTGGGGAGAGGCATTCTAATGTAGATGCAAATCCAGATCTCACCTCCGGTTTAACCCCCGAGGCGATCTAGTTTTTAAAATTCTGAGAATACAAAAAGTTTGGTTTCTCCTTATCGATCACCAACCCTGGAGCCCCTCATTATCGGTGGGTGAGAAATCGAAGTGAACCATATAATCTATTCAAAATCCTATCCACCAGTGCCCCACAACACATTCACAGAATTTACCCAGGGTGCCATGATTACTAGTTAGCACTCATTAATAGTATTTAGTCAGCACAGATAAAAGACTAATACTTAATAAAGTATTCACTGTTCTGGTAATATTGTAGCTTATGATAATGTTTATCCACTTGCCAACCGCCTCACAGAGGAGTACGGTGGCAGAATGTCTCTTCTGTGCCGGATCACGTATCTAATATGTGATCCAGCATTTCCAGGTAGGGGGAAGCCAATCATTAAACGCCAGCACCCGCTGATCGGTGAGGAAGACAACAGGACAGAGCTCTGACAATGTAAACAATACAGGGCTCTGGCCTGTCAGCGGAAATGTGCCTGTTTGTTGAGGGAATAAACACCAGCACATCCCTTATTAAAAGCACCTCACAGTACATACATAACTACTGGTTAGGCACACATTCAACCCTTTGATCGTCCTAGATGTTAACCCCTTCCCAGCCAGTGTCATTAGTACAGTGACAGTGTATATTTTTAGCAATGATCACTGTATTAGTGTCACTAGTTCCCACAAAGTATCAAAAGTGTCAGTGATTGCCCACCATATTATCGCAGTCCTGCTATAAGTCCCTGATTGCCACCATTACTAGTATAAAAAATAAAAAATTACAGTATATACAGTATACCATAATTTGTAGACATACTGGGGGTCATTTACTATAGCGCCGGAAAGTACTGGGCACTATTACATATAATAGCACCCATTTTAGGCAATTAAGATTTCAACAGGTGAACGTGCGAATGAAAAAGAGCACTATTTATCGGCGAACATACGTTAGTAAATTCGGACATCATTGCTAATTAGCGATTCCGTGTATATGCAAATGCCAATTTCTACTAAGTTGTTATATAGCACTGCACTGCAACTATGATCCATACATGTGAAAGAAACATTTTTATGTGAGATTTGCTCTACCTCATGTGCATCTATTGATGTACATTGCAATTAGTATTCCTAGTTTTTTCCTTCTTCTGCTAACGAATGCAGTTATGAATGATTATTACAGAGTAATGTCTGATACTCTGTAAAGTTACATGTATTGAACATTGAGGTTACCTATTTGTTGTTACATAGTTAGTCAGGTTGAAAAAAGACACAAGTCCATCCAGTTCAACCATAAAAAAAATAAAGAAAGAAAATAAAAAATATCGTACAATTCAATATACCCAATTCTATACCCACAGTTGATCCAGAGGAAGGCAAAAAACCCCAGAAGAGCATGCTCCAATTTGCTACAGCAGGGGAAAAAATTCCTTCCTGATCCCCCAAGAGGCAATCGGAATTTCCCTGGATCAACTTTACCTATAAATGTTAGTACCATGTTATATAATGTACATTTAGGAAAGTATCCAGGCCTTTCTTAAAGCAATATACTGAGCTGGCCAGAACCACCTCTGGCGGGAGTCTATTCCACATTTTCACAGCTCTTACTGTGAAGAAACCTTTCCGTATTTGGAGATGAAATCTCTTTTCTTCTAGATGTAAAGAGTGCCCCCGTGTCCTCTGTGTTGACCGTAAAAAGAATAACTCAACACCAAGTTCACTATATGGACCCCTTATATATTTGAACATGTTGATCATATCCCCCATTATTCTCCTCTTCTCAAAAGTGAATAAATTCAGTTCCTCTAATCTTTCCTCAAAGCTGAGCTCCTCCATGCCTCTTATCAGTTTGGTTGCCCTTCTCTGCACTTTCTCCAGTTCCCCGATATCCTTTTTGAGAACTGGTGCCCAAAACTGAACTACATATTCCAAATGAGGTCTTACTAATGATTTGAACAGGGGCAAAATTATATTTCTCTCTCTGGAGTCCATACCTCTCTTAACCACTTGAGCCCCGGACCATTATGCTGCCTAAGGACCAGAGGTCTTTTTCCAATTTGGCACTGCGTCGCTTTAACTGCTAATTGCGCGGTCATGCAATGCTGTACCCAAACGAAATTTGCATCCTTTTCTTCCCACAAATAGAGCTTTCTTTTGATGGTATTTGATCACCTCTGCGGTTTTTATTTTTTGCGCTATAAATGGAAAAAGACCGAAAATTTTGAAAAAAAATGATATTTTCTAATTTTTGTTATAAAAAAAATCCAATAAACTCAATTTTAGTCATACATTTAGGCCAAAATGTATTCGGCCACATGTTTTTGGTAAAAAAAATGTCAATAAGCGTATATTTATTGGTTTGCGCAAAAGTTATAGCGTCTACAAACTAGGGTACATTTTCTGTAATTTACACAGCTTTTAGTTTATGACTGCCTATGTCATTTCTTGAGGTGCTAAAATGGCAGGGCAGTACAAACCCCCCCCAAATGACCCCATTGTGGAAAGTAGACACCCCAAGGAAATTGCTGAGAGGCATGTTGAACCCATTGAATATTTATTTTTTTTGTCCCAAGTGATTGAATAATGACAAAAAAAAAAAAAATATTTACAAAAAGTTGTCACTAAATGATATATTGCTCACACAGGCCATGGGCCTATGTGGAATTGGACCCCAAAATACATTCTGCTGCTTCTCCTGAATATGGGGATACCACATGTGTGGGACTTTTTGGGAGCCTAGCCGCGTACGGGGCCCCGAAATCCAATCACCGCCTTCAGGATTTCTAAGGGCGTAAATTTATGATTTCACTCTTTACTGCCTATCACAGTTTCGGAGGCCATGGAATGCCCAGGTGGCACAAAACCCCCCCAAATGACCCCATTTTGGAAAGTAGACACCCCAAGCTATTTCCAGAGAGGCATATTGAGTCCATGGAATATTTTATATTTTGACACAAGTTGCGGGAAAGTGACACATTTTTTTTTTTTTTTTTGCACAAAGTTGTCACTAAATGATATATTGCTCACACAGGCCATGGGCATATGTGGAATTGCACCCCAAAATACATTTAGCTACTTCTCCTGAGTACGGGGATACCACATGTGTGGGGCTTTTTGGGAGCCTAGCCGTGTACGGGACCCCGAAAACCAATCACCGCCTTCAGGATTTCTAAGGGTGAAAATTTTTGATTTCACTCTTCACTGCCTATCACAGTTTCGGAGGCCATGGAATGCCCAGGTGGCACAAAACCCCCCCAAATGACCCCATTTTGGAAAGTAGACACCCCAAGCTATTTGCTGAGAGGCATGGTGAGTATTTTGCAGCTCTCATTTGTTTTTGAAAATGAAGAAAGACAAGAAAAAACTTTTTTTTTTTTCTTTTTTCAATTTTCAAAACTTTGTGACAAAAAGTGAGGTCTGCAAAATACTCACTATACCTCTCATCAAATAGCTTGGGGTGTCTACTTTCCAAAATGGGGTCATTTGGGGGGGGTTTGTGCCACCTGGGCATTCCATGGTCTCCGAAACTGTGATAAGCAGTCAAGAGAGAAATCAAAAATTCACGCCCTTAGAAAGCCTGAAGGCGGTGCTTGGTTTTCGGGGTTCCGTACGCGGCTAGGCTCCCAAAAAGTCTCACACATGTGGTATCCCCGTACTCAGGAGAAGCAGCAGAATGTATTTTGGGGTATAATTTCACATATTCCCATGGCATGTTTGAGCAATATATCATTTAGTGACAATTTTGTGCAAAAAAAAAAAAAAATTGTCTCTTTCCCGCAACTTGTGTCGCAATATAAAATATTCCATGGACTCGACATGCCTCTCAGCAAATAGCTTGGGGTGTCTACTTTCCAAAATGGGGTCATTTGGGGGGGTTTTGAACTGTCCTGGCATTTTATGCACAACATTTAGAAGCTTATGTCACACATCACCCACTCTTCTAACCACTTGAAGACAAAGCCCTTTCTGACACTTATTGTTTACATGAAAAAGTTTTTTTTTTTTGCAAGAAAATTACTTTGAACCCCCAAACATTATATATTTTTTTAAAGCAAATGCCCTACAAATTAAAATGGTGGGTGTTTCATTTTTTTTTTTCACACAGTATTTGCGCAGCGATTTTTCAAACGCATTTTTTGGGGAAAAAACACACTTTTTTAAATTTTAATGCACTAAAACACACTATATTGCCCAAATGTTTGATGAAATAAAAAAGATGATCTTAGGCCGAGTACATGGATACCAAACATGACATGCTTTACAATTGCGCACAAAACGTGCAGTGGCAACAAAATAAATACATTTTTAAAAGCCTTTAAAAGCCTTTACAGGTTACCACTTTAGATTTACAGAGGAGGTCTACTGCAAAAATTACTGCCCTCGATCTAACCTTCGCGGTGATACCTCACATGCATGGTGCAATTGCTGTTTACGTTTGACGACAGACCGCCGCTTGCGTTCGCCTTAGTGCGAGAGCAGGGGGCAACAGGGGTGCTTTTTTTTTTTTTTTTTTTTTTTTCTTTATTATTTTTTTGCTTTTTTATCTTATTTTTAAACTGTTCCTTTCATTTTTATTTTTTTTTTAATCATTTTTATTGTTATCTCGGGGAATGTAAATATCCCCTATGATAGCAATAGGTAGTGACAGGTACTCTTTTTTGAAAAAATTGGGGTCTATTAGACCCTAGATCTCTCCTCTGCCCTCAAAGCATCTGACCACACCAAGATCGGTGTGATAAAATGCTTCCCCAATTTCCCAATGGCGCTATTTACATCCAGCGAAATCTAAGTCATAAAATGCTCGTAGCTTCCGGTTTCTTAGGCCATAGAGATGTTTGGAGCCACTCTGGTCTCTGATCAGCTCTATGGTCAGCTGGCTGAATCACCGGCTGCATTTTCAGGTTCCCTGTTGAGACAGGAGAGCCAGAGAAAAACACGGAAGACGGTGGGGGGGGGGGCATTCCCTCCCACGGCTTGTAAAAGCAGTCTAGAGGCTAATTAGCCGCTAGGATTGCTTTTACATGAAAGCCGACCGCTGGCTGAAAAGAATGATACCAAGATGATACCTAAACCTGCAGGCATCATTCTGGTATAACCACTCAAAGTTGTGAATGGCGTACCTGAAGACAAAAAAATGGTTAACAATAAAGCACAGTAAACGGTAAAGTATAAAAAATTGCATACCTGAAAAGCAAACATGATAAAACATAATAACAATAAAACATTGCAGAATAGAATACAGTAAAAAAGAGCAGAACAATAGAGAGAATAGAGAGAGAGAGAACAATAAAACGACAACTATTTTTTTTTATTTTATATATATATATATATATATATATATATTTTTTTTTTACACTTTTTTTGTAACTAACTTTTATAACTGTAACCGGTTCCAGATTCGGGTCTCTCAAAATGCGATGGCATCTTGGGAGACCCTGTGAAAGTGTGCCTAGTCTGTGCAATGCTGTACCCTACGCTAATACTCAACTAGTGCATGGTAGCGTTCAAAACATTCACCAATGCAAAGACCAGGATTGTCAGGACAGGAGGGACAATAATAGCGGGTGTCACGCCTATATCCGCGCTAGCTGCAGACACAATATCTTTTTTGGGGGCGTTCGCTGGGTAGGGGTACTCGGGAGGACATAAAGAAAATGCCTCTCATGCAGCCGACTGCATTTGGTTGGGGATGTGAATGGGGGAAGTACGGGCGCTGCAGAAGCGGTGGGTTCCCAATTAGGATTGGCGAATGCAGTAGGAAGGGCACTATGGGCACGACGGGCCTGTGTTTGTCTTTTTGGTGGCAGCGGGACACTACTTGTGCTTGCCACCTCACCAGCTTGAACTGCACTTATGGGACTCGCCACGTCACCAAGTGTTACTGCAGTGCTGGTTTGACTACGACCGGGGTGTACTAGGCCGCTGGCGCTTGCCAGTTCACCAAAACGCTACCAAAAAATCTGTTGGCGATCGCAGGGATCAGGCCTGACTCTGCGAACGCTGCAGTTATGCGTTTTAGTCTTTTGTAAGTGACAGTGATCGATCGATACTGCACTTGGGTGGGCTGGGCTGGGCCGGGCGGAGGGGCAAAACGCAGGTGCTAGCAGGTATCTGGGCTGATCCCGCTAACACTGCGTTTGTGAGAACCCTAAACTGCTGGGGATGCTAGTATAGATCTGATCGGATCAGATATTGATCCGTTCAGATACTATACCACTAAGGGTGGTGTACAGTGCGTGCGTGGGTGTTAGCGGTACTGGCGCTAACCTGACGCTGCCTGGGGCTGGTGCTTGCCAGTTCACCAAAATACTACCAAAAAAACTGTTAGCGATCGCAGGGATCAGGCCTGACTCTGCGAACGCTGCAGTTATGCATTTAGTGTTTTGTAAGTGTCAGTGATCGATCGATACTGCACTTGGGTGGGCTGGGCCGGGCGGAGGGGCAAAACGCAGGTGCTAGCAGGTATCTGGGCTGATTCCGCTAACACTGCGTTTTTGGGAACCCTAAACTGCTGGGGACGCTAGTATAGATCTGATCGGATCAGATATTGATCCGTTCAGATACTATACCACTAAGGGAGGCGTATGCTGCGTGCGTGGGTGTTAGCGGTACTGGCGCTAACCTGACCCTGCCTGGGGCTGGTGCTTGCCAGTTCACCAAAATACTACCAAAAAAACTGTTAGCGATCGCAGGGATCAGGCCTGACTCTGCGAACGCTGCAGTTATGCGTTTAGTGTTTTGTAAGTGACAGTGATCGATCGATACTGCACTTGGGTGGGCTGGGCTGGGCCGGGCGGAGGGGCAAAACGCAGGTGCTAGCAGGTATCTGGGCTGATTCCGCTAACACTGCGTTTTTGGGAACCCTAAACTGCTGGGGACGCTAGTATAGATCTGATCGGATCAGATATTGATGCGTTCAGATACTATACCACTAAGGGAGGTGTATGCTGCGTGCGTGGGTGTTAGCGGTACTGGCGCTAATCTGACGCTGCCTGGGGCGACGCATATCACCGCCGGGCGATCAGGGGGCTAAACCTTTATTCGGTAATAAACGGCGGGTGCCCTGACACTATAAAAAATAAACAAACTAACCAGCGTCAACCGTAACGGTTATACGGTGATCAGTGGTGAAAGGGTTAACTAGGGGGCAATCAAGGGGTTAAAACATTTATTCGGTAGTATATGGGGGTCCCTGACGCTATAAAACGCTGACGGCGAACCTAAATATTTATGTCCCTAACTAGCGTCACCAGCGACACTAATACAGCGATCAGAAAAATGATCGCTTAGTGACACTGGTGACAGGGGGTGATCAAGGGGTTAAAACTTTATTAGGGGGGGTTAGGGGGGTACCCTAGACCTAAAGGGGGGTAACAGTATCTGTCCCAACACTGTAACTGTCACAAACTGACACTATGCAGTAATCAGAAAAAAAAAAAAACTGCTGGTGTCAGTTTGTGACAGGGGGGGGGGGGGGGTGATTGGGGGGGGATCGGGGGGCGATCGGGGGGGGGGGGATCGGGGTGTTTTGTGTGCCTGGCATGTTCTACTGTGTGTGTGTGTGTTGGTGCACTCACATTGATGTCTTCTCTCCTCGGGCCGGAACGGAAATTACCGAGCCGAGGAGAGATGACATCATTTCCTTTGCTGCTGTTTAGCATACAGCAGCAAAGGAATGATTCGATTGGCCGGCAGCGATCGCGAGGGGGGGGCCACGAACGGATGGTCTCCCCCTCACCACCGATCGCCGCTGGACAAACGGCGACCGCCTCGGGCACCGGGGGGGGGTCCGATCGGACCCCCCCCCCGCGGAAGGCAAATCACGTACCCTGTACGTGATTTTGCCTGTCCGTGCCACTTTGCCGACGTACATCGGCGTGAGGCGGTCGTCAAGTGGTTAATACAAGAAAGGACTGCGGAAACCGCAGCTTGGCATTGCATGCTATTATTGAGCTTATGATCTACCAAAACCCCCAGATCCTTCTCCACTATGGATTCCCCCAGTTGTACTCCCACTAGCATGTATGATACATGCATATTCCTAGCCCACAAGTGCATAACTTTGCATTTCTCAACATTTAACCTCATCTGCCACATAGTCGCCCAATTAGACAGTGCATTGAGGTCGACTTGTAAATCGGAGACATCCTGTAAGGACGTTATTCCACTGCATAGCTTGGTGTCATCTGCAAAGACAGAAATGTTACTTTTGATCCCAGATCCAATATCATTTATAAAGCTATTAAAAAGTAAGGGTCCCAGCACTGAACCTTGGGGTACACCACTGATAACCTTAGACCATTCAGAGTAAGAATCATTAACCACTACTCTCCGAATTCTGTCTTTTAGCCAGTTCTCTATCCAATTACAAACTGATATTTCCAAGCCTGTAGACTTTACCTTACACATGAGCCGTGTGTGCGGAACTGTATCAGACGTTTTTGCAAAATCCAAGTATACCACGTCCACAGCCACCCCTCTGTCCAAGGTTTTACTTACCTCTTCATAAAAAGAAATCAGGTTTGTCTGACAACTTCTGTTGTATGTTGTTTTTTTCATGTTTATTTTTTTTATTTTTTATTTAGGTGACTATAAAGCGGTGACTATATTTATGTTCATTCTTTAATCATACTACACTATTATGCAGGCCTCAGAGTACTTAGCACAATGGCTTGGTGGTCTGCTCAGATATCTCCACAGCACTCTTGGTATTAGTTCAAATCTCAGCCAACCTACCATCCACCAGCTGTGTTTATTTGTTCAGTGCACAAGCAAATTAAAATAAACAAACAAAGAAATGTAAACTGCCCATTAGCTAGTGTGTGGTGTTTGGAATTCCACGCCATAATATTATTGAATACTTACATATCATTGCATGCATTTGAAGAGTTAATATAATAGAATCAGCCAAATTAAAGTGCATTGGCTAATTGGCATTGCCCTATTTTCAGCATATGCTGCTTTGGCTAATTGGCTAATAGTCAATCGCCTTTTTTCCACCAATGCCATCTTTTAGCATCTCTCAGTAGTATTTGAACCCATGAGTCCTTCAAAGCCTGAGTTTTTCAAGGTAGAAGTGCTGACCACTAGCCTATTGGGCTTAACACA
Source organism: Lithobates septentrionalis (assembly GCA_037952835.1). Lineage (NCBI taxonomy): Eukaryota > Metazoa > Chordata > Amphibia > Anura > Ranidae > Lithobates > Lithobates septentrionalis. Next base: position 2,111,978 of record JBBDGP010001344.1, read on the forward strand.
ATCATAAATAGAAAATACATTTACTAGTGTTTGATGTTTCTTCTCCCCAAACTGTCTTCTCCCCAAGCTGTCTCTCATGCCGCCACCGTCTTCTCCCACTGCTGTGTTCTTCCAGTCCAGCCAGTTACCCGCTAATAAAAAAAAAAGCCGGTCTTCTGTGGCCATTTGATGACGTCACCCGGTGAGCCAGCCCCATGGCTATGTAAGAGACGCCACACAGTGGGTGATAACATAATGGAGGAAAGCCGCCACAGAAGAGCGGCTTTTTTTTATTAGCGGGTAAACGGCGGTGCAGAAGAACACAGCAGATGGAGAAGACGGCAGAGGCAGGAGAGATGGCTCTGGGAGAAGACAGCTCGGAGTTATTTTACAATAAAGGACTTGTTAAAAACCAGCTATTTTTTTTTTTTTACATTTCACTGCTTTTTTTGGTGAACGGGCATGGGGTATGATGTACCCCATACCCATTTACATAGGGGGGGCAGGATCTGGAGGCTCCTTTGTTCAAGAGGGATTCCAGATTCTGATAAATCCCCCTGCCCGCAGACTTACAACCACCGGCCAGGGTTCTTGGGAAGAGGCCCTTGTCCCCATCAAAATGGGGACAAGCTGCTTTGGGGGGGGCCAAAGCACCCTCCCCATGTTGAGGGCATGTGGCCTGGTATGGTTCAGAAGGTGCTCGCTCGCCTCCCCCTCCCGACCTCCAGGCTGCATGCTCGGATAAGGGTCTGGTATGGATTTTGGGGGGGGCCCCACGTCAATTTTTTTTTAAATTTGGTGTGGGGTTCCCCTTAAAGTCCATACCAGACCCAAAGGGGTTGGTATGTACTGGGGGGAAACCCTACGTTGTTTTTTTTCCTTTATTTTTGGAATAATATTATTGAATAAGTACATACCATTGCATGCATTTGAAGAGTTAAAATATGAAATAAACCAAACTAATGTTCATTGGCTAATTATGCTGCTGAGGAAAATGCATATTTTCAGGAGGGATTTGAACTCATGGCTTGAACCTTTGAAGGTAGCAGAGCATACCACTATGCTACAGAGCTGAGCACATACCTACATCGAAAATACACTTACTAATGTTTGATTCTATACAATAATGTTTTGCATTTCAGGCATTATTATTATAGTAACAACCATGCTCATGCTTATATGGCATTGGCTAATAGGCGTTTGCCTCTTTTCAGCATATGCTGCTGAGTACAATGCAAGCTTTCAGTAGGTGATACCATCTGTGTGATTTTCAGCCATTTGAGCACAATTATATTGAGAACATGTTTACTAGTGTTTGATGGTAGGACTACTTTATATTCTAGGTATAATAGTACTCAGCACAGTGACTTAGGCCCCTTTCACACTTGTGCGACATGAAAGTCGCGCGATTTTGATGCGACTTTAAGCAATGCCTGTGTAATCTTGAGTTCTATGGACGCAGGAGTCACAAGGAAAAGTCGCGCTATTTTCCCGTGATTTTGCGTCTGTAATTTTGCCGCGATTTCAGGGAATGCCTGCGTAAACTTGAGGTCTATGGACCTCAACTCACATCAAAGTCAGACCAAAGTAGTACAGGGACTACTTTGAAGTCAGTGTGACTTGAAGTCGCACAGATATGAATTGTACTCATTGAAATTCATGGGGTATGACTTGTCATGCGACTCTGATGTCAAAAGTCGCAGGAAAAGTCGCACAAGTGTGAAAGGGGCCTCAGCCCGACTTTGTGAGCGATTTCAGAGATATCAGTGCACTTTCCTGCACAGATTTGGAAAAAAAGTCCCTCTTTCCTCCACACTTCTCCCTCATTTTGTTCTGATCTATATAGTTGTATATAAAATGCACTTTTTATCTTTCAAAAAGGTTTTCCCAGCACTAAACCTTTCATCTAATTTCTAAATTGCTTTGTTTGTAAATGTCCAAAGTCAATCTAAAGGAATATTATTGGTAAAAAAAAAGCACTTGGGGGTTTAACTAATATTTTTTATTTTTTTTGGAATAATTCTCCTTTAAGGAAGTGTTTTAGGGGTGGGTCCTATACTTTTGCTAATAGATGTCCCTTATACCCATCTCAAAAAGTTGGGAGGTAAGAAATCGCCCCCTGAAGTTGCCCAAAGTAGTGCAGGAACTACTTTTGGGAATCTGTGCGGCATCGCTCCAATTCAGACATTTCCGTAGCCGTCAATAGGTGCCGATTTGGCCTGCAAATTGACATGTCAATTCAGAGCTATGTGAACATGGGTGAAGTTGCAAAGATATGAATGGAAATCATGAGTGGCAACTTTTCATGCGACTCTGAGGTCCAAAGCTGCATGAAAAGTCACCCAAGTGTGAAAGTAACCTAATGAGATTAATTGATAACACCTTTGAAATAGGCCCTATTTGCACTTGTGCGAACTTAAAATTGCACAGCTTTGCCGTGACTTGAAGCCATGCCTGTGTAATCTTGTGGTGTATGGACCTCAAATCACATCAAAGTCAAACCAAGGTAGTGCAGGTACGAATTTGCCTCACTTTCAGGATGCACAAGTGACAATAGGGCCAAATTCAAAGGTGTTATCCATGAATCTCATTCACACTGCTGCAACCTGAAAGTCACACTACTTTACTTTGCCCCAATGTCTGGGAATGCTTGTGTAATATAGCGACCTATGTACCTGAATTCGCATGAAAGTCACACCAAAGTAGTACAGAGACTACTTTGAAGTTGGTGTGACTTGAAGTAGCACAGATATGAATGGTTATCATTGAGAATCATGAGGTACAACTTGGAGGTCCAAATTTGCTGGAAAAGTCACCCAAGTGTGAAACAAGCTATATATATATATATATATATATATATATATATATATATATATATATATATATATATATATATATTGTGGCAGAGCAAGGCTCTGTCCCTATGAAAATGGGGTTAAAGTGGACACAGAGTCTGCATATCGGCTCAGTGCAGAGCTACAGAGCGTAAATTTGAAACAGAGAAAACTGCTCTATCAGTTTTCTCCAGGTTTTGCTAGTTCCCTATGGGGCTCTGTAGTTTGGAGATCCTTCAGAGTCTTGGGTGGGACGGGATCTCCAACCCTGTGTCTGGGTCTTGTGGACAGCCAGCAGGGTGTGTGCCCAGGTGCACATTTAACGAGGGGCTGGTGAGAGCTGAATGAGAGAAGAGGAAGGTGGAGTTGTAGCAGTGGCTGCTACGCTGTTTCCCCGAAAATAAGACCTAGCGTGATTGTCGGTGATGGCTGCAATATAAGCCCTACCCCCCAAATAAGCTCTACCCTGTTTACCCGAAAATAAGCCCAACCCTGAAAGTAAGACCTACAAGGACTATAACCAGGGCTTATTTGGGGGGTAGGGCTTATATTGCAGCCATCACCGACAATCACGCTAGGTCTTATTTTCGGGGAAACAGGGTAGTAAGTGTCTCTGTGTGAGAATAGATGCTGTGTGCGTCCAAGGGGCTTGAAGCTGTGTGCGTCCAAGGGGCTTGAAGCTGTGTGCGTCCAAGGGGCTTGAAGCTGTGTGCGTCCAAGGAGCTTGAAGCTGTGTGCGTCCAAAGAGCCCGAAGCTGTGTGCGTCCAGGGAGCCAGAAGCTGTGTGCGTTGAAGGGCTTCAAAGCTGTGTGTGTTGGAGCTCTTGAAGCTGTGTGCGGCCAAGGAGCCTAAGACTGTGTGCATCCAAGCAGCTCGTTTGAGGGGCCTGTACCTATAGCAGCATTACTGCTGAAGAGTAGCCAGGTGGGCTAGCATTTTCATTTGGATTTTGTGTATTTAATTGAAGCTTGGACCCCTGCGTGGGATTGCTGGATGGACTTTTGTTTTGTTTTTCCCTTTTAATAAATGTGGGCTACCAGGCCCTTAACTATAAATGCCTCTCTGATGTGGACTCTCTGCACCAAAATGCATCTATCCACTTGAGCTGAACAATCCCCAATGTCACAAGTGGTGCTCGAATGCAGGCATGTAGACGGTGGAATCTGGGTCTTGGCTCCATGGTGAGTCGCATCAGGAACTACTGCTAGCTGTGTGTGGCAGCCAGGCGAACAGCATTGCACAGAAGTTTGATGGACTGTGTTGCATGCAGGTTGTGTACCTGTGAAAGGGGAATCACTTTTTTTTTTTCTTTTCCTCTCTGCTGTGAATTGTGTTGCAAGTTGCTGTGTGTAAGACGGTAAGGATGGGGCGGTCAAAACAGAAAAAGGAAGCAATCCTTGCTGAAGCAAGGGAAAGGGTTCTATGGCTAGAGGGTATTTCACCACATGCCCCAGCCACGCCAGAGAATTTGTCCAAGTGTGAAATCTCTGTGATCTGGGGTAAATTAATCATGTCATCCCCAGTTAAAAGGGAAGTGAAAGAGGTTGCCCCTGGCAACAGGAAGCCAGGTGGACAACAGCGTTTGGAAAGGAGGAATATGGTCATCTGTGGAAGCAACTTCCAGGCCAACAGGGATGTCGGGGATCCAAGGAGTCTGTCTGCTGATGGTCATGACCAGTGGTATCCCGTGGCAACAGAGAGCCAGTCATCATGGAGATTCCAAGAAAGTAAAGTTCAGCTTCCAGTACCATGCTTGGAATGTGGTCAAGTGGGGCATGGAATTTTTACTTGCCCAAGGTTCTGGAACAACGCTGAAGAGTCTGGAAAGGCTGCAGTGTCGTCCTATGGCCACACAGAGGAAGTAGCTGGTATGGATGCAGCTGAGAGACAGCGCACTCAAGTGAAGGGTATGATGCCAGCCACTGAAAATGGTAAGATTGTTTCAGTTTGTGGGACTGAACCTAGTGAAATGGGAGTGTGTCCAGCGGGGAGATCCGCAGTGCAAATGGACATAGACTTGCTGCAGCATGCTACCCGGAGAAGTGGGGAGGCACATCGTGAAGCCCAGCTGACAGCAAGGTTAAAGACTCAAATGGACATGGGGACTATGCATGTGCCTGCATTATCCAGCAGAGTGCTGGAAAGGTTAAACTAGGGGTGACCAAAACTGTTCTTGTGCCATGTTCCCTAGTGACAGGTGCTGCAGTGTTGCCCAGGGAAACTTCAGAGGAGCTCGCAGTGATGGAGCAGAGAGTTTCCCAGGTCAGCTATGGAGCTGCCCAAGGAGGAAAGAGTTCCTCTTTAAAGATAGAGGGTGATGTGAGGAGAGGCTCACAGGCTGTGGTTGGTAATAGACAATCCACAAAAGTAGCAGTTATGTCTATACGTAATGAAAATTCTTATGGTTATGCTGACAAATGTGTTACTGTTGGCAAATGTGATGGTATTGGTGATAATGACATTGAAAAATGTGTTCCCTTTAATGTCATGTCTGAAAATGTTGGAAATGTGTTCGTACCAATGATGGGAGTAGGATATCTCCTGTGACAACCAGAAGCGCAGGATTGTCCATGGAAGTCTCATGGGGTCTCCATGTGTTGGAGCCAGAGCTTTTCCAGGATGGCTGTGGTGCTACTCTGGTGAAACAAAGGAAGCCTGAGTCACACGGTGAGAGTGTGACTCAGAGAAAGTGTAACCCAGTTGTCAAGGGGTTAATTCAGCCTGCAAATGCTGAAAGTGCAGAGATGTTTGTGTCAGTAGCGCCCCCAGAGCAGGTAGGGCAAAAGCATGTATTACAGCCTGCCTTTTTAGGTGATGTGTCAACCCAAGGGGATATGTATAGAAATGACACAGGTGATGTTTTGGCTAGTGAATCCCAGGTTCCTGTGGGACCTTCTAGAGTAGGTGATGGAACCACAATAGACTGGGATAGTTGGTATGAGAATGCAATCGCAATACTAAATAATGTGGTGGACATAACACCTGCTATGCCCAATGGAGGGATCGCAGATGGGCTGGTGCTCCATGACTTGTTTGTCCCTGCAAAGGTTAATGCCCTCCAGTCTGAAGGAATGGTTCAGGGCGCTGGCATGGCAGATGTGTTGTCCACAGCCCAACAACTCAAGTGTCAAGGTGACAATGTGACTTGTAATGACCTGCAGAGGCTCATTGTTGAGTTGGAGGGGAAGAGGAGACATGTGGCTGACAGCACTCCGGGGGAGAAACGGGCTGTGATGAGGGGTACCTCCAAGCAGTTGGAGGTCTCTTCAAATGTCTCAACCGCACAAGCTGCAGTGGATGAGCCCCTCCACGTCTTGTATTTAGACATGGGATTTTTAAATATGACAGAGACCTTATTTGAAATGCTGGAGTTGGTAAAAACGCACTCATTGTACACTTGGGTGTCTCCACCGCAGTCGGACCAGGTGGTGCTGCGTAGTACCAATGGGTGGAGCCAGGTGGTACAGACTGTGCTGGGAAGTCTTGATCTACAATGGTATTGGTGGGACCAATGCTTATTAACAGTGTGGAAAATAGTCTTGAGGTTCTCTGAGAGGGTGCTTCCAGTTACTGAGTGGTATGGAAGGCACCTAGGAGAACTGTTGGAGACATCAAAGGTCTCTCCGTCTGGTGTAGTAACTATAAACATCTCTGCTGGTGTGGTCCGAGGTGCGGCTGAGCAGTAGTCAATAGAGGGCGTGGATACTGTCTCGTCCACTAAACCTCATGAGAAGGAAGGGCCCAAAATAGACGCAGCACTAGCAGAGATGCTTTCTATCACTCAGAAAGAGGTACAACTTAAGGTACCCGGAGACTAGGGATGAGCCGAACACCCCCCTGTTCGGTTCGCACCAGAACATGCGAACAGGAAAAAAGTTCGCTCGAACACGCGAACACCGTTAAAGTCTATGGGACACGAACATGAATAATCAAAAGTGCTAATTTTAAAGGCTTATATGCAAGTTATTGTCATAAAAAGTGTTTGGGGACCTGGGTCCTGCCCCAGGGGACATGGATCAATGCAAAAAAAAGTTTTAAAAACGGCCGTTTTTTCAGGAGCAGTGATTTTAATAATGCTTAAAGTCAAACAATAAAAGTGTAATATCCCTTTAAATTTCGTACCTGGGGGGTGTCTATAGTATGCCTGTAAAGGGGCGCATGTTTCCCGTGTTTAGAACAGCCTGACAGCAAAATGACATTTGGAAGGAAAAAACTCATTTAAAACTACCCGCGGCTATTGCATTGCCGTCAATACACATAGAAGTTCATTGATAAAAACGGCATGGGAATTCCCCACAGGGAAACCCCGAACCAAAATGAAAAAAAAAAAAAATGAAGTGGGAGTCCCCCTAAATTCCATACCAGGCCCTTCAGGTCTGGTATGGATATTAAGGGGAACCCCGGCCAAAATTAAAAAAAAAAAATGACGTGGGGTTCCCCCTAAATTCCATACCAGACCCTTCAGGTCTGGTATGGATTTTAAGGGGAACCCCGCGCCAAAAAAAAAAAAAAAACGGCGTGGGGTTCCCCCAAAAATCCATACCAGACCCTTATCCGAGCACGCAACCTGGCAGGCCGCAGGAAAAGAGGGGGGACGAGAGTGCGCCCCCCCCCTCCTGAACCGTACCAGGCCACATGCCCTCCACATTGGGAGGGTGCTTTGGGGTAGCCCCCCAAAACACCTTGTCCCCATGTTGATGAGGACAAGGGCCTCATCCCCACAACCGTGGCCGGTGGTTGTGGGGGTCTGCGGGCGGGGGGCTTATCGGAATCTGGAAGCCCCCTTTAACAAGGGGACCCCCAGATCCCGGCCCCCCCCCTGTGTGAAATGGTAAGGGGGTACTTACCCCTACCATTTCACTAAAAAAGTGTCAAAATAGTTAAAAATGACAAGAGACAGTTTTTGACAATTCCTTTATTTAAATGCTTCTTCTTTCTTCCTTCATCTTCTTCTGGTTCTTCTGGCTCTTCTGGTTCTTCCTCCGGCGTTCTCGTCCAGCATCTCCTCCGCGGCATCTTCTATCTTCTTCTCCTCGGGCCGCTCCGCACCCATGGCATTGGGGGGGAGGCTCCCGCTCTTCTCTTCATCTTCTTCTTCATCCTCTTCTCTTCTTCCTTCTTCTCTTCTTCTCTGTTTCTCTTCTTAATTTTCTTCTCCGGGCCGCTCCGTATCCATGCATGGAGGGAGGCTCCCGCTGTGTGACGGCGTCTCCTCATCTGACGGTTCTTAAATAACGGGGGGCGGGGCCACCCGGTGACCCCCCCCCCCCCCTGACGCACGGTGACTTGACGGGACTTCCCTGTGACATCACAGGGAATGCCACAGGGAAGTCCCGTCATGTCCCGTGCGTCAGATGGGGCGGGGTCACCGGGTGGCCCCGCCCCCCGTTATTTAAGAACCGTCAGATGAGGAGGAAGAACCAGAAGAAGATGAAGGAAGAAAGAAGTAGAATTTAAATAAAGGTATTGTCAAAAACTGTCTCTTGTCATTTTTAACTATTTTGACACTTTTTTAGTGAAATGGTAGGGGTAAGTACCCCCTTACCATTTCACACAGGGGGGGGCTGGGATCTGGGGGTCCCCTTGTTAAAGGGGGCTTCCAGATTCCGATAAGCCCCCCACCCGCAGACCCCCACAACCACCGGCCACGGTTGTGGGGATGAGGCCCTTGTCCTCATCAACATGGGGACAAGGTGTTTTGGGGGGCTACCCCAAAGCACCCTCCCAATGTTGAGGGCATGTGGCCTGGTACGGTTCAGGAGGGGGGGGCCGCACTCTCGTCCCCCCCCCCTCTTTTCCTGCGGCCTGCCAGGTTGCGTGCTCGGATAAGGGTCTGGTATGGATCTTTGGGGGAACCCCACGCCGTTTTTTTTTTTTTTTTTTGGCGCGGGGTTCCCCTTAAAATCCATACCAGACCTGAAGGGTTTGGTATGGAATTTAGGGGGAACCCCACGTCTTTTTTTTTTTTAATTTTGGTTCGGGGTTTCCCTGTGGGGAATTCCCATGCCGTTTTTATCAATGAACTTCTATGTGTATTGACGGCAATGCAATAGCCGCGGGTAGTTTTAAATGAGTTTTTTCCTTCCAAATGTCATTTTGCTGTCAGGCTGTTCTAAACACGGGAAACATGCGCCCCTTTACAGGCATACTATAGACACCCCCCAGGTACGAAATTTAAAGGAATATTACACTTTTATTGTTTGATTTTAAGCATTATTAAAATCACTGCTCCTGAAAAAACGGCCGTTTTTAAAACTTTTTTTTGCATTGATCCATGTCCCCTGGGGCAGGACCCAGGTCCCCAAACACTTTTTATGACAATAACTTGCATAAAAGCCTTTAAAATTAGCACTTTTGATTTCTCCCATAGACTTTTAAAGGGTGTTCCGCGGCATTCGAATTTGCCGCGAACACCCCAAATTGTTCAGTGTTCGGCGAACTTGCGAACAGCCAATGTTCGAGTCGAACATGAGTTCGACTCGAACTCGAAGCTCATCCCTACCGGAGACACTGTAAAGGAAAGTTCTAATGTTGGTTGCTGCAATAATGTAATGTGTACATCAGAAAGAAGTAGTTTGTGCTTGGATCAGTGTCATTTGTTAGATCAGTTACCCATGGAGTGTTGGACAACAGGTGAGGTGAAGCTGTGCTATGGACCCGTGGGGTGTAGTCACTTGCCTGTGTTTTGTCCCTCCTCAGGTCTGGTTCTAACAAGTACTAAGATAGATGGCACTGATTGTGTTCGACAGGGTGTCATTGAAATGTATAATCTGCTAATGTTTGGTGCTGTTAAGTGATGTGGTTGCCGTGGGTAACCATAGAGAGGTTTTTGAACCTGTCAGACCTGTGGTGAAAGATAAAACTGACTTCTGTAAGCTGAAAGGTAGGATCAGGGAAGGCAGCGTTCCCCCAAGAGAGGTGAGTATGCTCAGGAACTCCAAGAGAAGAGAGGGAAGGCAGAGTATACAGAATTATAGGACCCTGTTAAGATCTAAGGTGGGACGTACCTGGAAGCACACCCGAAAAAAGGGTTGGGCCTAAGTGGCAGATGGCCAGCACAGAGGTGTCCCACCTGCTATGGTGGGTGCAGGTGTTTCTCCCTCCGGATCAAAACAAGAGGGGGGGGTGTATGTGGCAGAGCAAGGCTCTGTTCCTATGACAATGGGGTTAAAGTGGACACAGAGTCTGCATATCGGCTCAGTGCAGAGCTACAGAGCGTAAATTTGAAACAGAGAAAACTGCCCTGGCAGTTTTCTCCAGGTTTTGCTAGTTCCCTATAGGGCTCTGTAGTTTGGAGATCCTTCAGAGTCTTGGGTGGGACGGGATCTCCAACCCTGTGTCTGGGTCTTGTGGACAGCCAGCAGGGTGTGTGCCCAGGTGCACACAGCCCCTATAACGAGGGGCTGGTGAGAGCTGAATGAGAGAGGAGGAAGGTGGAGTTGGAGCAGTGGCTGCTAGTAAGTGTCTCTGTGAGAATAGATGCTGTGTGCATTGAAGGGCTTGAAGCTGTGTGCGTCCAGGGAGCCAGAAGCTGTGTGCGTTGAAGGGCTTCAAAGCTGTGCGTGCAAGGAGCCCAAAGCTGTGTGCGTTGAAGCTGTGTGCGGCCAAGGAGCCTAAGACTGTGTGCATCCAAGCAGCTCGTTTTGAGGGGCCTGTACCTATAGCAGCATTACTGCTGAAGAGTAGCCAGACGGGCTAGCATTTTCATTTGGATTTTGTGTATTTAATTGAAGCTTGGACCCCTGCGTGGGATTGCTGGATGGACTTTTGTTTTTCCCTTTAATAAATGTGGGCTACCAGGCCCTTAACTATAAATACCTCTCTGATGTGGACTCTCTACACCAAAATACATCTATCCACTTGAGCTGAACAATCCCCAATGTCAAAAAATTATATATATATATATATATATATATATATATATATATTACACTACACACAGGGCTTTTTTTTTCTCAAACAATAGGTGCTGGAACTTAACCACGGCCCCACAAAACCCCTCCCCCCACACACACCCTCCAAATCACATCAATTATTGGGTGTGCTCAGTCAAACTTCACAAAAAATGTAGGAGGGTCTTAAAGGGACATTAAATATCAAGATTGCATTACACAGAGTGCAGAGCTGTCACTTGTAAACTCAAAAACCAGACTTCTGTGTTCACAAGTGATTGTGGTGAGCAGGCACCAAAGGGTCTGAGCCAGAGGTGGTGGAACTGAGTTCCACCAAGTTCCCCCTGAAAAAAAAGCTATATATATATATATATATATATATATATATATATATATATATTATATAATATAATTTTTTTTAATTTATTTTTTTAATAAAAGGAGCTCTCCTTTATATTTGCATAGTACTTACTGATTTACATCAGCAGAACAAATGCAGGAAGTGATGTGTGCACATGGGCCAGAAGCAAATGTGTGGTGATGCCAAATAAATCAATGAACCCCACCCACCCCAAATCTAACTACCACATCCTCCCCCACATTGAATAAGCACAAGTACATATCCCACACTTACCCGGCAAATGAGCAGCACCTCCTATTTTCTAAAGAGGGACCTCGCCATGTCCACCTAGATGGAGATCCTGACCAGCACAGGCACTTCCGGGTGATTACAATGACTCATGTCAGAAGGTGAAGCCACGCTCTTTTGATCGCAGCTGCGAATATTTGATTTGATATTTGATATTTGAAGAGAATTCTCTTCCCCTTTTGAGGCTTCTCCCCAGAGACAGGTAGTTATTTAATACCTAGATTACCACCCTAAACCTTGATTTGTTTCTATCTCCCTGCGGACATTACCCTGTGTGTGGGGAGTATGGTCGGCCTTTGGGTGGGTTTCCTTGCCGGGGTTCGCAATCCCGGGAGCTGCGATGCGTGCTGGGAGCCCTCCCCCTCCCCTGTCACGTGGAGGTTGGGGCGGACTTCCCATCACGCATCAACGCCACGCTCCCAGTGTCGTGCGTGTGACGTTGTTATGACGCCATCACGTCGACACTGTGTGCCGTCCATCCAAGCGTCTATAAGAAGCGCCAGCTGCGGGCTGGCTTGGCTCGGCTCCGACAGCTGTCACCCTTCTTTACTTTAGCCGCCCACGTGGCGTTGGTGGTTACCTACCGGCGGCGTTTCTAATCTGTATTTCCTCCCCCTAAATGGATACACATTCCCTGCTAATACACCCCTTACCGGTGGCCACTTTGTCGGCAATTTGGTGTTCTGGGAATCTCAGGTAATACTATGACCTCTTTTGGCCTCCACTATTGTTGTTACACTCTTTCCTATGGCACAGGCACATACATGTAATTCTAATTCTTCTGACTATACTCCCCCTGTTCGGTCATCACATTATCACTTATTGGTATATTTTTCACTGTTCCCTCTGTTTTTTCCTTCACTACTGCAACCGCTACACCTCATGGTTTAGTTTGGTATTCACACACACTTTCTCAGCCTCAAATATTCCTACTCTCTATTGTTTTCTTTCTATAGTCACTTTTAATTTTCTTATCTTTTCAAAACATTAAGATGCGATTCTCACTTTCAACAATTCCTTACAAAGTCGCCCTCTAGGTACCACCTCAGCTCCCGGGATTGCCTGACCTTCATCCCTGACAGGCTCACACCCTCGGGGCCTTCCACCCACCTACACAGGTTTCTTGTAAGTAACCCTTTATGGTTTTTTGGCTATCATTACTACTTTGGGATCATGTTACAACAGTTTTCTCGACCTGCCCTGTGATTAGCCCCTGAAAATTTCTCTAACATCTTTTATAGACATTTTACATTGCATCTGCTCCTGAAGATTGGAAAGATCCATGAAACGCGTAGAGCTCTTAGATGCTATTCACATTAACAGCCCCTCTACACTTCTACCAGATTACGCCGCTTGGATTCCACCAACTGCTATGTTACTATATTACTGTGAAGACACACAACTTCATAATTGAATTATTGCTACCCTACCGTTGCGCTCCACATCATGCTGCTATGTTGATGGGTCACCTTGTTATGTTGGTTCATACTCAGGGAACATTTATTTCATATGTCATACTCTTTTACTGTGTATACATGCAAGCTATGTGGTCATTAATGTGGTCCATTCACCAGACATTATTGATACTACGATGCAGTCACATGCAAATATCAGTCTGATGAATTCTTACTATGGTACCATATTGACCATAATAGGCTGCTATGCTATTATGTTGTTTTATGACGTTTCAATAATATACACCTTACTATGGAATAAAGGCTCCTGGATTTATTATAACTTACCGTTTATGTAATTGTTACTATGCAACACGATGTGGTCGCATTTATGGTGCAATTATCAGACATTCATATTATTACCATGTTGTGTTACCTTCCCAGCTGCATGTCTCATTTAAAGTCCCAAAAAAAACCCCTACCTCTCTATGTTTTGTATATGCATTTTGGGGATGGAGGCACATTTTTGAAATGTCCTCATTTAAAGTCCCATTTAGTTAGTTTTTCTTTTTTCAAAATATCAGGGATGGAGACATGCATGCTACCTTTTATAAATTTTACTTTTATTGGTGGCATTCAGTGTAAGTGCTATTTAGGCTTTTACTTTTTCAGTGAGGTTTCCATTTTTACTGTGGATAGGATCGTAGGTGTTATCATAACGCCTATTATTTTGGTATCTTCCATCATTAGTACCTGTATAACTCAATACTTTTCTTTACAATTCTCTTCCCCCTTTTGAGGCTTCTCCCCAGAGACAGGTAGTTATTTAATACCTAGATTACCACCCTAAACCTTGATTTGTTTCTATCTCCCTGCGGACATTACCCTGTGTGTGGGGAGTATGGTCGGCCTTTGGGTGGGTTTCCTTGCCGGGGTACGCAATCCCGGGAGCTGCGATGAGTGCTGGGAGCCCTCCCCTGTCACGTGGGGGTTGGGGCGGACTTCCCATCACGCATCGACGCCACGCTCCCAGTGTCGTGCGTGTGACGTCGTTATGACGCCATCACGTCGACACTGTGTGCCGTCCATCCAAGCGTCTATAAGAAGCGCCAGCTGCGGGCTAGCTTGGCTCAGCTCCGACAGCTGTCACCCTTCTTTACTTTAGCCGCCCACGTGGCGTTGGTGGTTACCTACCGGCGGCGTTTCTAATCTGTATTACTTCCCCCTAAATGGATACACATTCCCTGCTAATACACCCCTTACCGGTGGCCACTTTGTCGGCAATTTGGTGTTCTGGGAATCTCAGGTAATACTATGACCTCTTTTGGCCTCCACTATTGTTGTTACACTCTTTCCTATGGCACAGGCACATACATGTAATTCTAATTCTTCTGACTAGGGATGAGCCGAACACCCCCCGGTTCGGTTCGCACCAGAACCCGCGAACGGACCGCAAGTTCGCACGAACGTTAGAACCCCATTGACGTCTATGGGACTCGAACGTTCGAAATCAAAAGTGCTCATTTTAAAGGCTAATTTGCATGGTATTGTCCTAAAAAGGGTTTGGGGACCCGGGTCCTACCCCAGGGGACATGTATCAATGCAAAAAAAACTTTTAAAAACGGCCGTTTTTTCGGGAGCAGTGATTTTAATGATGCTTAAAGTAAAAAAAAAAAAGTGAAATATTCCTTTAAATATCGTACCTGGGGGGTGTCTATAGTATGCCTGTAAAGTGACGCGTGTTTCCCATGTTTAGAACAGTCCCTGCACCAAATGTCATTTTTAAAGGAAAAAATCTCATTTAAAACTGCTTGCGGGTTTAATGTCATGTCGGGTCCTGGCAATATGGATGAAAATCAGTGAGACAAACGGCATGGGTACCCCCCAGTCCATTACCAGGCCCTTTGGGTCTTGTATGGATATTAAGGGGAACCCCGCACCCAAATTAAAATAAGGAAAGGTCCCTATATACTCTGAACAGCAGTATACAGGCGGTGCAAACAAGACAGGGACTGTAGGTTTGTTGTTAAGTAGAATCTCTTTGTAATTTTGAACATTTTTAATGTGTTTAGCTCCAGCCAAAAAATCTTTTCTAAGCTTTTTGGAAAACATAGGGAAGGGTTATCACCCCTGTGACATTTGTTTTGCGTCTTTCCTCCTCTTCAGAAGATTTCACCTCACTTTTTTGTCCCAATGAAAAATGTTTTTTGAAAATTTGGGTTTTTTTGTGGAACAAGGATTGGAAAGCATCAGTGGAAAGGAGAAATTGTTTTCCCATATTAACTCTTACATGAGAGAATTTCCCTTCCTATGGGTAGATTTCATCTCACTTCCTGTTGTCTCCTTCCGTTTGCAAGTAGGAGTCGTTTGTAAGTTAGATGTTTGAAAGTAGGGTCCTGCCCTATATACTCAGCAGAAATTTGGGCCTTAGGTGTTGCTGTGGCCAAAACACTGTAAGCCCTCACAGGGCCCTGCTGTGAAATATTAGATCAAGAATTGTAATTACATGCCCCTGTTGAACAGGAGCTGAAAAATTAGGCCTTAGGCACTGGTGCTGGTGCCACAACACTGCAACCCCTCACAGACACTCTAGTTGGAACGCAGGAACGAGCACTGCTGCAAAGTATTGCATCAAAAATTGTAATTACACGCCCCTGTTAGACAGGGGCAGAAAAATTGGGCCTTAGGCACTGGTGCTGGTGCCACAACACTGCAACCCCTCACAGACACTCTAGTTGGAACGCAGGAACGAGCACTGCTGCAAAGTATTGCATCAAAAATTGTAATTACACGCCCCTGTTAGACAGGGGCAGAAAAATTGGGCCTTAGGCACTGGTGCTGGTGCCACAACACTGCAACCCCTCACAGACACTCTAGTTGGAACGCAGGAACGAGCACTGCTGCAAAGTATTGCATCAAAAATTGTAATTACACGCCCCTGTTAGACAGGGGCAGAAAAATTGGGCCTTAGGCACTGGTGCTGGTGCCACAACACTGCAACCCCTCACAGACACTCTAGTTGGAACGCAGGAACGAGCACTGCTGCAAAGTATTGCATCAAAAATTGTAATTACACGCCCCTGTTAGACAGGGGCAGAAAAATTGGGCCTTAGGCACTGGTGCTGGTGCCACAACACTGCAACCCCTCACAGACACTCTAGTTGGAACGCAGGAACGAGCACTGCTGCAAAGTATTGCATCAAAAATTGTAATTACACGCCCCTGTTAGACAGGGGCAGAAAAATTGGGCCTTAGGCACTGGTGCTGGTGCCACAACACTGCAACCCCTCACAGACACTCTAGTTGGAACGCAGGAACGAGCACTGCTGCAAAGTATTGCATCAAAAATTGTAATTACACGCCCCTGTTAGACAGGGGCAGAAAAATTGGGCCTTAGGCACTGGTGCTGGTGCCACAACACTGCAACCCCTCACAGACACTCTAGTTGGAATGCAGGAACGAGCCGTGCTGCAAAGTATTACATCAAAAATTGTAATTACACGCCCCTGTTATACAGGGGCTGAAAAATTGTGCCTTAGGCACTGGTGGTGGCGCCCAGAACCAAAAATGTTCTTACAAGCTATCAGCGTGATGATTGAGGAGGAAGAGGATAATTACTCAGGGATAATCACTCAGCATCAGCATAGGCAGTCTTTGAAGGGATCTGAAAAAAATTATTCAGTTACATCAGCATCAGGTGCTTGGTAGCTGGTGGTGATCCAAGACTGATTCATTTTTATGAAGGTCAGCCGATCGACCGAGTCAGTGGACAGACGCACCCTGTGATCGGTTACCACGCCTCCAGCAGCACTGAATGTACGTTCCGAAAGAACGCTGGATGCAGGACAGGCCAGTAGCTCAATTGCATACTGTGCAAGCTCTGGCCAGTGATCCATCCTCAAGACCCAGTAACCCAGAGGATTTTCGGTGGGAAAGGTGTCCAAGTCTGATCTTGCCCCTAGGTATTCCTGCACCATGTAAAACAGACGCTGGCGATGGTTGCTGGAACCGATCATACCTTGGGGCTGCGGACCAAAAAATTGTCTGAACGCATCGGTCAGACGGCCACCTTCTCCACCGCTCCTTCTTTGACTGACCGAAGCCTCAGCAACACGTTGTCCAGAAACAGGAGTTTGTAACCTCCCAGTCTCTGGGAACGCGTTGCACAGACCTTTCTGCAAGGCCTCCCGAAGATGTTTCATCCTCTGCTCCCTCTGCGATGGCAAGATAAGGTCCGCAACCTTACCCTTGTAACGTGGATCAAGGAGGGTTGCCAGCCAGTATTGGTCCTTCTCCTTGATACCACGAATACGAGGATCCTTACGCAGGCTTTGCAGGATCAGGGAGGCCATGCAGCGTAGGTTTGCTGAGGCATTCGGTCCGGAGTCCTCTGGGTCACTAAGGACAACAACGTCCGCAGCCACCTCCTCCCAGCCACGTACAAGTCCATGTGTTCCTTGGGACTGATCCCTTAAAGACTGCTGATGCTGAGTGCCAGGCTCCACCTCCATACTGACACAATCTTCCTCCTCCTCCTCCTCCTCCTCCTCGTCCTCTTCCTGTGTGATCGGCGGGCACGCAGGAACACTGTCTGGATAAAGGGGGCCTTGAGAGCTAAGGAAGTCCTCCTCTTCCTGCCTCTGTTCTGCCTCAAGTGCCCTGTCCATTATTCCACGCAGCGTGTGCTCCAACAGGTGGACAAGGGGGACAGTGTCACTGATGCATGCACTGTCAGTGCTCACCATCCTCGTGGCCTCCTCGAATGGTGACAGGACAGTGCATGCATCCCTGATCATGGCCCACTGGCGTGGGGAAAAAAAACCAAGGTCCCCTGACCCTGTCCTGGTGCCATAGTCGCACAGGTACTCATTGATGGCCCTCTGCTGCGTGTGCAGCCGCTGCAGCATGGCCAACGTCGAGTTCCACCTGGTGGGCATGTCACAGATTAGGCGGTTCTTGGGCAGGTTAAACTCCTTTTGGAGGTCCGTCAGCCGAGCACTGGCATTATATGACCGGCGGAAATGCACACAGACTTTCCTGGCCTGCCTCAGGACATCCTGTAAGCCCGGGTACCTGCCCAAGAACCGCTGCACCACCAAGTTAAGGACGTGAGCCAAACAGGGCACATGGGTCAGTTGTCCCTGTCGGAGGGCAGAGAGGAGGTTGGTGCCATTGTCGCAAACCACCATTCCTGCCTTAAGTTGGCGTGGCGTCAACCACCTCTGAACCTGCCCCTGCAGAGCTGACAGAACCTCTGCCCCAGTGTGGCTCCTGTCCCCCAAGCACACCAGCTCAAGCACCGCATGGCATCTTTTGGCCTGCGTACTTGCGTAGCCCCTTGAACGCCTACGGAGCACCGCTGGTTCCGAGGAAGAGGCCATGGAGGAAGAAGAAGAGGAGGGGGTGGAGGAGAGAGGTGTGTCACAATCAGCATTTTGGAGGCGTGGTGGCGGAACAACCTCCAACACTACTGCACCTTGTCCTGCATCCTTCCCAGCTGCCAGCAGAGTCACCCAATGCGCCGTGAAACTTAGGTAACGTCCCTGTCCATGCCTGCTGGACCATGAGTCAGCGGTAATATGCACCTTACCGCTGACCGCCCTGTCCAGCGAGGCATGGACATTGCCTTCCACATGCCGGTAGAGAGCCGGAATCGCCTTCCGTGAGAAAAAGTGGCGTTTGGGTACCTGCCACTGAGGAACCGCACATTCCACAAACTCACGGAAGGGGGCAGAGTCTACCAACTGAAAAGGCAGCAGTTGAAGTGCTAGCAATTTTGCCAAGCTAGCATTCAACCGCTGGGCATGTGGATGGCTGGGAGCAAACTTCTTTCGGCGGTGCAGCAGCTGGGGCAGGGAAATTTGCCTGGTACAATCTGACGTCGGTGTACCAAAAGCAGATTGCCCACAAGTACTTGGCTGTGACACACCTAATTCTACACCTTCATTCCTCTCACTGCAGGTCTCAGAGAGGACTGAAGGTCTAGTGGGGTTGGAAATCTCAGCTGATGAGGAGCAAGGAGAGATCCTCTTTGTTCTTTGGTGTGGGTCTTTCAGATACGCTTGCCAACGAACTGCATGGCAGGTCAACATATGTCTGGTCAAGCATGTGGTACCCAAGCGGGAGATGTTTTGGCCACGCGAGATACGCTTGAGACATATGTTGCAAATAGCAGCGGTGCGATCTGATGCACTCGTCTCAAAAAAGGCCCACACCAAAGAACTTTTTGAATAACGCGCAGAGACTGCAGCGCCCTGCACATGTGGAGCTTTGGGGTGTGATGCAGTCAATGTGCTGCCCTTAGGCTGGCCCCTGGAGGGCATCCTGCCTCGTTGGTGATGTGCCGCCTCCTCCTCCTCCTCCTCCTCCTCTCTCCTATCAGGCACCCACGTTGAGTCAGTGACCTCATCATCCCCTCCCTCCTCATCACTGGAGCAAACCTGGCAGTATGCTGCAGCAGGGGGAGCATGACTGCCAGATTGCTGTCCTTCTTGGGCACCCCCTCTGTCCGTGCTCATGTTACTGCCTTCATCGAGCTCAGTATCATCATCAGAGCCTTCCAAACGCTGGGCATCCTCCTGGAGCATGTACCCAACACTGTGGTCAAACAGTTCGAGGGAATCCTCATGAGGACATGGTGGAGCTAGGGAAGGAGTCACTGATGACATTGAGCTGAGGGAAGAGGCCGCTGCTTTGCCAGACAAAGCACCCTGGGCATGGGTGAGAGAGGATGAGGAGGATGAGGACGGCTTGGTCATCCACTCGACCAAGTCTTCCGCATGTTGCGGCTCAACACGGCCAGCTGCCGAAAAAAAGGCCAAGCGTGTCCCATGGCCACGTGCTGATGAGGATGCACCGTCTCCACGACCAGCACTAGACACAGAGCCTGCTTGCCCTCTCTTATTGGCTTGTGACTGTCTGCCTCTCCTTCTTGGCCTTCCAGACATACTAATGGCCTGTAGCTGCACTAAGCTGGGATAGAACACCTGTAATTTTCTTCAGGTAGCTTTATATACTGTAACCAGACAAGCCTGCCTGTCAGTAGGAAGATAACAGGAACGGATCTAGCTGAACACTGTGAGCAGGACACACTGTACTAAATGTAAATAGTCTAGCTGCCTGACCGTGGTACTAATAGGATCAAAAAGAACACCTGTAATTTTCTTCAGGTAGCTTTATATACTGTAACCAGACAAGCCTGCCTGTCAGTAGGAAGATAACAGGAACGGATCTAGCTGAACACTGTGAGCAGGACGCACTGCACTGAATGTAAATAGCAGGAACGGATCTAGCTGAACACTGTGAGCAGGACGCACTGCACTGAATGTAAATAGCAGGAACGGATCTAGCTGAACACTGTGAGCAGGACGCACTGCACTGAATGTAAATAGCAGGAACGGATCTAGCTGAACACTGTGAGCAGGACGCACTGCACTGAATGTAAATAGCAGGAACGGATCTAGCTGAACACTGTGAGCAGGACGCACTGCACTGAATGTAAATAGCAGGAACGGATCTAGCTGAACACTGTGAGCAGGACGCACTGCACTGAATGTAAATAGCAGGAACGGATCTAGCTGAACACTGTGAGCAGGACGCACTGCACTGAATGTAAATAGCAGGAACGGATCTAGCTGAACACTGTGAGCAGGACGCACTGCACTGAATGTAAATAGCAGGAACGGATCTAGCTGAACACTGTGAGCAGGACGCACTGCACTGAATGTAAATAGCAGGAACGGATCTAGCTGAACACTGTGAGCAGGACGCACTGCACTGAATGTAAATAGCAGGAACGGATCTAGCTGAACACTGTGAGCAGGACGCACTGCACTGAATGTAAATAGCAGGAACGGATCTAGCTGAACACTGTGAGCAGGACGCACTGCACTGAATGTAAATAGCAGGAACGGATCTAGCTGAACACTGTGAGCAGGACGCACTGCACTGAATGTAAATAGCAGGAACGGATCTAGCTGAACACTGTGAGCAGGACGCACTGCACTGAATGTAAATAGCAGGAACGGATCTAGCTGAACACTGTGAGCAGGACGCACTGCACTGAATGTAAATAGCAGGAACGGATCTAGCTGAACACTGTGAGCAGGACGCACTGCACTGAATGTAAATAGCAGGAACGGATCTAGCTGAACACTGTGAGCAGGACGCACTGCACTGAATGTAAATAGCAGGAACGGATCTAGCTGAACACTGTGAGCAGGACGCACTGCACTGAATGTAAATAGCAGGAACGGATCTAGCTGAACACTGTGAGCAGGACGCACTGCACTGAATGTAAATAGCAGGAACGGATCTAGCTGAACACTGTGAGCAGGACGCACTGCACTGAATGTAAATAGCAGGAACGGATCTAGCTGAACACTGTGAGCAGGACGCACTGCACTGAATGTAAATAGCAGGAACGGATCTAGCTGAACACTGTGAGCAGGACGCACTGCACTGAATGTAAATAGCAGGAACGGATCTAGCTGAACACTGTGAGCAGGACGCACTGCACTGAATGTAAATAGCAGGAACGGATCTAGCTGAACACTGTGAGCAGGACGCACTGCACTGAATGTAAATAGCAGGAACGGATCTAGCTGAACACTGTGAGCAGGACACACTGCACTAAATAGTCTAGATAGAAGATAACAGGAACGGATCTAGCTAAACTGAATACAGTGTATATATATATATGCAACACCTGGGATGCATATATATACACAATACACTGTAAGTGCAGCTAACTGACTGACTGTTCTGCCTAATCTATCTAACTCAAATCAAATGACACTGTCTCTCTCTCTCTCTATCTCTCAGCACACCGGAACACACACTACACAGGGCCGCCGTGCAGGCGGCCTTATATAGTGTGGGGTGTGTACTAAATCCCCTGAGCCATAATTGGCCAAAGCCACCCTGGCTTTGGCCAATTACAGCTCTCTCTACTGACGGCGCTGTGATTGGCCAAGCATGCGGGTCATAGTGCATGCTTGGCCAATCATCAGCCAGCAATGCACTGCGATGCCGCAGTGAATTATGGGCCGTGACGCGCCACACGAATTTGGCGCGAACGGCCCATATCGTTCGCAATTCGACGGACGGTCGAACAGCCGATGTTCGAGTCGAACATGGGTTCGACTCGAACACGAAGCTCATCCCTACTTCTGACTATACTCCCCCTGTTCGGTCATCACATTATCACTTATTGGTATATTTTTCACTGTTCCCTCTGTTTTTTCCTTCACTACTGCAACCGCTACACCTCATGGTTTAGTTTGGTATTCACACACACTTTCTCAGCCTCAAATATTCCTACTCTCTATTGTTTTCTTTCTATAGTCACTTTTAATTTTCTTATCTTTTCAAAACATTAAGATGCGATTCTCACTTTCAACAATTCCTTACAAAGTCGCCCTCTAGGTACCACCTCAGCTCCCGGGATTGCCTGACCTTCATCCCTGACAGGCTCACACCCTCGGGGCCTTCCACCCACCTACACAGGTTTCTTGTAAGTAACCCTTTATGGTTTTTTGGCTATCATTACTACTTTGGGATCATGTTACAACAGTTTTCTCGACCTGCCCTGTGATTAGCCCCTGAAAATTTCTCTAACATCTTTTATAGACATTTTACATTGCATCTGCTCCTGAAGATTGGAAAGATCCATGAAACGCGTAGAGCTCTTAGAGGCTATTCACATTAACAGCCCCTCTACACTTCTACCAGATTATGCCGCTTGGATTCCACCAACTGCTATGTTACTATATTACTGTGAAGACACACAACTTCATAATTGAATTATTGCTACCCTACCGTTGCGCTCCACATCATGCTGCTATGTTGATGGCTCACCTTGTTATGTTGGTTCATACTCAGGGAACATTTATTTCATATGTCATACTCTTTTACTCTGTATACATGCAAGCTATGTGGTCATTAATGTGGTCCATTCACCAGACATTATTGATACTACGATGCAGTTACATGCAAATATCAGTCTGAATTCTTACTATGGTACCATATTGACCATAATAGGCTGCTATGCTATTATGTTGTTTTATGATGTTTCAATAATATACACCTTATTATGGAATAAAGGCTCCTGGATTTATTATAACTTACCGTTTATGTAATTGTTACTATGCAACACGATGTGGTCGCATTTATGGTGCAATTATCAGACATTCATATTATTACCATGTTGTGTTACCTTCCCAGCTGCATGTCTCATTTAAAGTCCCAAAAAAACCCCCTACCTCTCTATGTTTTGTATATGCTGCTGGGATAAAGCGTGCACATCTAGGAGGATGCAGGGGATGCCTCTGCTGCATGTTACTTAGGCAGCCGCTCTGTAGTGTCATTATAGAGGTGCAGCACTGGAGAACATGTCCTAATGGAACAGAAGGAAACTTTATCGCAGCAGCGCCCACTAGAGGTTATAACATGAAGAGACAGCTTGAAAGATACTGGTGGGTGTATACTTCTATTGGGAATGTGTCAGTGTGCTAACAATACAACCTATCTTGTATAAAGGGCTGCAGTAGGGTGAGTTCTTTGGCCTGTGCAGAGGCCAGGTTTTTTGCTATTTTTGGGGGAGAAGGAATGATGATAAATGCCCAACTAGGGCTGTTTGTTTGCTGAAATTCTTGTGCATTTTTTCCATCAAAAGTGAGTTTATGTGGCCATGCTGTCAATGTGGTGTGTGTGTGTGTGTGTGTGTGTGCATTGTTGCCGTCTGACCATGCAAACATGCTTTGAGAGCATCTGCTGACCTTCTTCTACTCCTTGATCTCATTGCTTAATCATGTACACTAGGGATGAGCCGAACACCCCCCTGTTCGGTTCGCACCAGAACATGCGAACAGGAAAAAAATTTGTTCGAACACGCGAACACCGTTAAAGTCTATGGGACACGAACATGAATAATCAAAAGTGCTAATTTTAAAGGCTAATATGCAAGTTATTGTCAATAAAAGTGTTTGGGGACCTGGGTCCTGCCCCAGGGGACATGAATCAATGCAAAAAAAAGTTTTAAAAACGGCCGTTTTTTCAGGAGCAGTGATTTTAATAATGCTTAAAGTCAAACAATAAAAGTGTAATATCCCTTTAAATTTCATACCTGGGGGTGTCTATAGTATGCCTGTAAAGGGGCGCATGTTTCCCGTGTTTAGAACAGTCTGACAGCAAAATGACATTTTGAAGGAAAAAACACATTTAAAACTACCGCGGCTATTGCATTGCCGACAATACACATAGAAGTTCATTGATAAAAACGGCATGGGAATTCCCCACAGGGGAACCCCGAACCAAAAAAAAAAAAAAAAAAAATGATGTGGGGGTCCCCCTAAATTCCATACAAGGCCCTTCTGGTCTGGTATGGATATTAAGGGGAACCCCAGCCAAAATTTAAAAAAAAAATTGACGTGGGGTTCCCCCTAAATTCCATACCAGACCCTTCAGGTCTGGTATGGATTTTAAGGGGAACCCCGCGCCAAAAAAAAAAAAAAAACGGCGTGGGGTCCCCCTAAAAATCCATACCAGACCCTTATCCGAGCACGCAACCTGGCAGGCCGCAGGAAAAGAGGGGGGACGAGAGTGCGGCCCCCCCCCTCCTGAACCGTACCAGGCCACATGCCCTCAACATTGGGAGGGTGCTTTGGGGTAGCCCCCCAAAACACCTTGTCCCCATGTTGATGAGGACAAGGGCCTCATCCTCACAACCGTGGCCGGTGGTTGTGGGGGTCTGCGGGCGGGGGGCTTATCGGAATCTGGAAGCCCCCTTTAACAAGGGGACCCCCAGATCCCGCCCCCCCCCCTGTGTGGAATGGTAAGGGGGTACTTACCCCTACCATTTCACTAAAAAACTGTCAAAAATGTTAAAAATGACAAGAGACAGTTTTTGACAATTCCTTTATTTAAATGCTTCTTCTTTCTTCCTTCATCTTCTTCTCCTTCTGGTTCTTCTGGCTCTTCTGGTTCTTCCTCCGGCGTTCTCGTCCAGCATCTTCTCCGCGGCGTCTTCTATCTTCTTCTCCTCTGGCCGCTCCGCACCCATGGCATGAGGGGGGAGGCTCCCGCTCTTCTCTTCATCTTCTTCTCTTCTTCATCTTCTTCTTCATCTTCTTCTTCATCTCTTCTTCCTTCTTCTCTTCTTCATGTCTTCTGCGGGCCGCTCCGCAGCCATGCTGGCATGGAGGGAGGCTCCCGCTGTGTGACGGCGTCTCTTCGTCTGACGGTTCTTAAATAACGGGGGGCGGGGTCACCGGGTGGTCAAATTCCTCCCTGCACCACTTTGGTTTGACTTTGATGCAACTCGAGGTCCATATACTGCAAGATTACACAGGCATTGGTCGCACAAGTACAAATGGGGCTAATTCAAAGGTGTTATCAATGAATCTCATTAGGTTCCTTTCACACTTGGCCGACTTTTCATGCAATTTGAGGTCCATAAAGCCCCTTTCACACTTGTGCGACCTGAAAGTCCTGCAAATTTTGCAGCGCTTTTTGACGCAAATTTGATGTGATTTGAAGCAATGCAAGTGTAATCTTGAGGTTTATGGACGCAGGAGACGCAGGACAAGTCGCACAAGTGTGAAAGGGGCCTTAGGGCCGGTTCACACTGCTGTGCTGTCCGACATCGGATGTGATTTGCCCCGCACTGCAAATCATATGCGATATCTGTGTGATGCAAACAGATTGTATGCTTGAATTTACATTGTATTCGGACAAAACTAGCACAGGATGCTTTTTTTTTTGTCCGCAGCAGAAGCGGATAGCATGGTGTTGTCTGAATTTGCAGTTCGCTCTGCGATATGCAAACTGATTTGGGGGTGTCATTAGCTTTCTACTGACACTCCCAGCAGTTCGCATATGGCAGTGTGAACTGCCTGCGAGTTATATGCAATACAGGAACCTGCACTAGATTCGCAGGGTTCCCGCATCGCTCCAGTGTGAACTGGCCCTGACCCTAGGTTCACACCAATGCATTTTTTTAGTGCGTTTTGCAGTTTGCAGAAACCCTCTACAGTCCATTTAACATGGTTTCCTATGGTACTAGTTTACACCTATGCGTTTTGCAGCCAGTGCATTTTTGGAAATGGTTGGACTTTTTTCACGCGATTTGCGGGTAATAGATTTCGATGGAACCGCACCAGAAATGTAACTGTTGCGTTTGTGATGCGATTTTTGATGTGTTTTGCGTTTCTTATTTTAACACTGTATATAACTGGTGGCTAACTGGGGGGCTGGGAAGCCAGCCACCCTCTGTCTGGCGTCTCTTACACAGCCATGGAGCGTGACCATCTGTTGATGTGGAAAAAAAGAGGGCGGGCTTTCCGTGTGACATCAACGGATGGTCACGCCCCATTGCTGTGTAAGGGACGTCAGACAGTGGGTAACAACACAACGAAGGATGGCGGCATCGAGGAAGAACATGGCAGTGGGAGAAATAGGCGGTGGCGGGAAAGACGGCGACACAAGATGGCGACAGAAGATGGCAGCAAGAAAGATGGCACCAGGAGAAGATGATGACAGGAGACACGGCTCGGGGGAGAAGAGCGCTCTGAGCTATTTTACAATAAAGGAATTGTCAAAAACCGTCTATTGTTTTTGTCACATTTCACTGCTTTTTTTTTTTTTTGGTGAATAGGTAGGGGTACAATGTACCTGATACCCATTCACATGGGGGGGTGGGATCTGGGGGCCCCCTTGTTAAAGGGGGCTTCCAGATTCCGATAAGCCCCCCCGCCCACAGACCCCCACAACCAACTGCAAGGGTTGTGGGGATGAGGCCCTTGTCCCCATCAACATGGGGACAAGGTGTTTTGGGGGGATCCCAAAGCATCCTCCCCATGTTGAGGGCACGTGGCCTGGTATGGTTCAGGATGGGTGGGCGCTCACTCGTCCCCCCTCCTTTCCTGGCCTGCCAGGTTGCGTGCTTGGATAAGGGTCTGATATGGATTTTGGGTGGACCCCTACGCCATTTTTTATTTTATTTTGGCGTGGAGTTCCCCTTAATATTCATACCAGACTCAAAGGGCCTGATATGGACTGGTGGGGGGAACCTACGCCATTTTTTTTTCTTTGATTTTTACTCTATATTGCCGGGAACCAGCAATTCATTACAGCCGCAAGCAATTTTAAATGCTTTTCCTTTCGAAATGTCATTTTGCTGTGGTACAGTAATAAACACGGGAAAGATGCGCTACTTTACAGGCATACTATGGACACCCCTAGGCACAATATTTAACCACTTGACCACTGGGCACTTAAACCCCCTTAATAACCAGACCAATTTTCAGCTTTTGGTGCTCTCACATTTTGAATGACAATTACTCAGTCATGCAACACTGTACCTATATGAAATTTTTGTCCGTTTTTTCACACAAATAGAGCTTTCTTTTGGTGGTATTTAATCACCGCTGGGTTCTTTATTTTTTGCGCTATAAAAGAAAAAAGACTGAAAATTTTGTAAAAAGAAAAAAAAAAAGCATTTTTCCTTGTTTGTTATAAAATTTTGCAAATTAGTAATTTTTCTTTACATATTTTGGCCAAAATTTATACCGCTAAATATCTTTGGTAAAAATAACCCAAATCGGTGGCTATTGTTTGGTCTTTGTGAAAGTTATAGAGTCCAAAAGCTATGGTGCCAATATCTGAAAATTGGTCACACCTGAAGTACTGACGGCCTGTCTAATTTCTTGAGACCCTAACGTGCCAGAAAAGTGCACATACCCCCCAAATGACCCCTTTTTGGAAAGAAGACATTCCAAGGTATTTAGAAAGATGCATGATGAGTTTTTTGAAGTTGTCATTTTTTCCCACAATTCTTTGCAAAATCAAAAATTTTTTTTTTTGTTTTCCTTTTTTTTTTTTTTCAAAAAATTGTCATATTAGCAAGTTATTTCTCACACACAGCATATGCATACCACAAATTACACCCCGAAACGCATTCTGCTATTACTCCCGAGTATGGCGATACCAAATGTGTGAGACTTTTACACAGCGTGGCCACATACAGAGGCCTAACCTGCATGGAGCACCTTCAGGCGTTCTGGAGTGCCCAGGCCAATTCTGACATTTCTCTCCTACATGTAAAAATCATCATTTATTTGCTAGAAAATTACATAGAACCCCAAAACATATATGGGTTTTTTTAGCAAAGACCCTAGAGAATACAATGGCGGTCGTTGCAACTTTTTATCTCGCACGGTATTTGACACGGGGGGAAAAATTATTATTTTTTTTATTTTTTTTTAATTGTTCATTTTACTTTATATTAGTTTGATGCTTTTTGTCCAAAAAATAAATTTTTTGATCACTTTTTATTCCTATTACAAGGAATGTAAACATCCTTGTAATAGGAATGTGGCATGACAGGTCCTCTTTACAGTGAGATTTGGGGTCAATAAGACCACACATCTCACCTCTAGGCTGGGAAGCCTGAAATAAAAAAACAAAAAACAAACAAAAAAAAAAAACAATCCTGGCTTCGATCGTAGCGGTGAGTCGCTACGGAGGGAGTGGGGACATCCCCTCTCGCCTCCCGTAAGAACGATCAAGCAGTGGAACAGCCGCTATGATCATTCTTATGGTGTAGGAAATCACCGGCTGAAAAAGCTGATGCATGTAGCTGCGGGCATCATTCAGATATCCCCGCACAAATTCAAGGACGTCGTATGACGGCTGGCGGGCGGGAAGTGGTTACCGTATTTATCGGCATATAACACGCACTTTTTTCCCCTTAAAATCAGGGGAAAATCGCGGGTGCGTGTTATACGCCGATCCCCTGCGATCCCGAGCTCACAGATGTTAAAAATCACCGACCGCGATTTGAAAATGGCGCCGCCGGCGCCAAAATACACAGCGCCGGTCCTCGGCTCTTCTCGGCCACTTTCGGCTTCACTCGTCACCGCCCGAACCTAGCCAAGTGTACTCGGCTAGGTTCGGATAGCTCCGCTCACAGTCACGCCCATTCCGGGGCGGGACTACGAGTGGAGCCGAAAGTACACGAGAGCCGCCGAGAAGAGCCGAGGCTCTGTGTATTTCGGCGCCGGCGGCGCCATTTTCAAATCGTGGTCGGCGATTTTTAAGCTCAGGAGATGGAGATGGGATCCTGCAAGGCTGCACTGGGGCAAGGCTGCACTGGACACTGGGGAAGGATGCACTGACAAGGCTGCACTGGGGCGGCTGCACTGGACACTGGGAATGGCTGCACTGACATGGCTGCACTGACAAGGCTGCACTGACAAGGCTGCACTGACAAGGCTGCACTGACAAGGCTGCACTGACAAGGCTGCACTGACAAGGCTGCACTGACATTGCTGCACTGACATTGCTGCACTGACAAGGCTGCACTGACAAGGCTGCACTGGGGCAAGGCTGCAATGATGGGCATTTAAATGTAAGTTTTTTTCCCTTCAACTTCCCTCCTAAAAGTTTTTTTTTCCTTAAAATTCCCTCCTAAATTGGGGTGCGTGTTATACGCCGATAAATACGGTAAATTGTTTTGTTTTTTTTGGTTTTTTTACACAAAGTTGTCCATTTTATACAGTATTTCTAACACATAGCATGTACATACCAAAAATGACACCCCAAAATAAATTCTCCTACTCCTGAGTACGGCGATACCACATATGTGAGGCTTCCACAGCCTGGCCACATACAGCAGCCGAGCATGGCTGGGTATGGCAGACTATTGCGGGGTATTGCACAGGGAATTGCAGAGTAGTGCAGGGTAATGCTGAGCATTTAGGGATGGCTGAGCATGGATGGATGGCTGAGCATGGATGGATGGATGGATCCATGGCTGTGACTGCACATGTCACTGAGCAGCGCTGTGGGCACTACACATCCAGGCCACAGCGCTGCTACCATCCGATCCCTCCCCCTCTGTGTACCGATCGGTACACAGAGGGGAGAGAGGAATCGGCATCATGACATGACGCCGGTTTGTTTACATGTGATTGCTCCGTCATTTGACAGAGCGATCACATGGTAAACGGCCGCGATTACCCAGCGGTCACGGATGTTCCCGTGTGCGTGCCCCAGGGGGCGCGTGGAAGTGGTTTTTCGGGATCCCGTCATATGGGCCAGTTGGTAACTGGTTAAAGGAATTTTTTTTTTGTTTCACTTTAAGCATTATTAAAATCACTGCTCCTGGAAAAAACGTCCCTTTTTTAAAAATTTTTTTCCAATTGATACATGTCCCCTGGGGCAGGACCCAGGTCCCCATACACTTTTTATGGCAAAGAACTTGCATACAAGCCTTCGGTGAGAACATTGGATTTTGCAGGTTCGAGCCCCATTGATTTCCACTGTTCCCGCATATGTAATCTGTCAGGCATGTTCGCCGGCAATAGCGCTTCTTTCCATTTGCAGTTTCTGAGAGTTGAAGTCTTAATTGGCCTTAATTGGGCACTATTTTCCAGGACTGCAGGATCATTTATTGGCGCTACAGTAAATGATCCCCACTGTGTCAGATTTCATACATTTAATTGCAATGTTTAGTAATCCAATAGTGTGTGGCAGCTTCTGAGAGTGCAGCACAGAAGTTAGCTTCTTAGCTGTCTGGAAAATATGTTTTTAGGCAGGTACTGCATCCTTGATCACAAACACATTACATAGGGATGAAGGGTAATTCATGTAAAACATACCTAAAATGAACAGCATACTCGCAGTGCACAAAATGCATTATGTTATAATAGATTAAGTAGTTGGCAATCTTGGCATGCATCAAGAAAATATCTATGGAAAATATCCCTTATAGCAAGAAATAAAATTGAAACCCAGTCCAAACAACTGAAACTCTTATTTTAGATACCTTTACCATAATATCAAATCAAAAAAGCAAGTTAACTCAACATTCAAACTCAATAATATTTTAATTAACAATATTTCCATAATAGAGTGGTTGCTTCACTAACCCAACATGCTGTAAGTGCAGTCTGATCAACTTCTATATTGAGTGACAGTGCAGCCATTGAAGGCTCCAGCCAGTTGGATTAGCAATGCTTGGCTGTGTTGCTGTGTTCATTGCATTACTCTCACTGTCTCTTTAGTCAGTGCGAGTTGGCAAAATGTTATGTCAAAGTCCCCCCTTTCACATCAGGAGCCCCTTCACATTAGAATCCCCCACTTTCACATCAGGAACCCTGTTCACATCAGAGTCCCCCTTCACATCAGCCCCCCCCCCTTTACATCAAAGTTCCCCTTCACATGAGCAGCCACTTTCACATCAGAACTCCATCCAGTGTACGAAAAGTCCCCCCCCTCAATCATTGTCCTAAGAGCCACTCTGACATCAATGTAAGCAGAGTCCCCCTCATATCAATGTAATCAGAGCCCTCTTCACAACGGAGTCATCAGGACCCACCCATACCAGAGTCCCCAGAGCCCCTTCTCATCAGTGTTCTCAGAGCCCCCTTCAAAACATTGTCCTCAGTAGGGATGAGCTGAACACCCCTTGGTCACCCCTTGGTCACCCCTTGGTTTGCTCATTTTAAAGGCTTATATGCAAGGTATTGCCATAAAAAGTATTTGGGGACCCGGATACTGCCCCAGGGGACATGTATCAATGCAGAAAAGTTTTTAAAACTGCCATTTTTTCAGGAGCAGTGATTTTAAGAATGCTTAAAGTGAACCAATAAAAATGAAATATTCCTTTAAATATCGTGCCTCGGGGGGTCTCCTTAGTCTGTCTGTAAAGTAGCACATTTTCCCATGTTTAGAAAAGTACCGCAGCAAAATTAAATTTTTAAAGGGAAAAAATGTCATTAAAAATTGCTCAGAAAAATATATAAAAAATATATATAGAGGGAAGAGGGAGGAGGAGCTGACGCCCAAGATGGCTGCTCAGTGAAGTAGAGTGGCTGGCACGCTGACATGCTGTTAAGCTGAATATAGCAGACGCTGAACATAGGTATCTTTGGGAGATTGTCTCAAGACACAACCAAAAGTCTACCATATCTCTATACTACAACTTATCTGCCTGGATAACGGAGGGGTGACAGTAAAAACGAAGCACAATCCTACCTGTGGAGTGCTGGCGAAGAAGCGAAGGCGGACCTGAGCGAGAGCGCGAGGCCGGACGGGTGCCTGGCGGGTCTGCACACACAGTCGGCAGATTCGACAGAGACGGCTCACTGGCAGAGACGCGCGCGCATGGTCGAAAGGCTCAACCCGGCAGGGATCAGGAGAAAGCACGAGGACCGAGGGGTGTCCCCTCAACACGGCTTAGCGGTAAAACCCCCACCAGGTCAGAAAGCGGTTATCAGGAACCGGTAAGACAAAAAATACCTGTCTACAAACAAATGATATGTATGGACTTGCAAGAAATATGCAATAGGGGTATGTAAAAAGAAGAAAATTTAATCTCCTATATATATCTGGGAATAACGCAGACACGCATGTTATCTTATTGCATCTGATATACTAGAAGATACATAGACTTTTGAATCTGACAGGCTGGATTAGAGCATAGTGCTCAAAGGAACAGAAATACAAACATATAAATACAAAAGACACTAAAGGCAGAGATATTGAGCGGACTACCTAATTCTTTTTTTTTTTTTGCTCTTTGCTTTCCCAAGAAAACAACACTGTATGGGGGATAGCCTTGGTAAAGAGAAACCATAAGGTGCAAAATATTGGTATAACGCATAACAGAGTATATATGGGTTGGTAATAGGGATGAGCCGAACACCCCCCGGTTCGGTTCGCACCAGAACCCGCGAACGGACCGCAAGTTCGCACGAACGTTAGAACCCCATTGACGTCTATGGGACTCGAACGTTCGAAATCAAAAGTGCTCATTTTAAAGGCTAATTTGCATGGTATTGTCCTAAAAAGGGTGTGGGGACCCGGGTCCTACCCCAGGGGACATGTATCAATGCAAAAAAAACTTTTAAAAACGGCCGTTTTTTCGGGAGCAGTGATTTTAATGATGCTTAAAGTAAAAAAAAAAAAGTGAAATATTCCTTTAAATATCGTACCTGGGGGGTGTCTATAGTATGCCTGTAAAGTGACGCGTGTTTCCCATGTTTAGAACAGTCCCTGCACCAAATGTCATTTTTAAAGGAAAAAATCTCATTTAAAACTGCTTGCGGGTTTAATGTCATGTCGGGTCCTGGCAATATGGATGAAAATCAGTGAGACAAACGGCATGGGTACCCCCCAGTCCATTACCAGGCCCTTTGGGTCTTGTATGGATATTAAGGGGAACCCCGCACCCAAATTAAAATAAGGAAAGGTCCCTATATACTCTGAACAGCAGTATACAGGCGGTGCAAACAAGACAGGGACTGTAGGTTTGTTGTTAAGTAGAATCTGTTTGTAATTTTGAAAATTTTTAACGTGTTTAGCTCCAGCCAAAAAATCTTTTCTAAGCTTTTTGGAAAACATAGGGAAGGGTTATCACCCCTGTGACATTTGTTTTGCGTCTTTCCTCCTCTTCAGAAGATTTCACCTCACTTTTTTGTCCCAATGAAAAATGTTTTTTGAAAATTTGGGTTTTTTTGTGGAACAAGGATTGGAAAGCATCAGTGGAAAGGAGAAATTGTTTTCCCATATTAACTCTTACATGAGAGAATTTCCCTTCCTAGGGGTAGATTTCATCTCACTTCCTGTTGTCTCCTTCCGTTTGCAAGTAGGAGTCGTTTGTAAGTTAGATGTTTGAAAGTAGGGTCTTGCCCTATATACTCAGCAGAAATTTGGGCCTTAGGTGTTGCTGTGGCCAAAACACTGTAAGCCCTCACAGGGCCCTGCTGTGAAATATTAGATCAAGAATTGTAATTACATGCCCCTGTTGAACAGGAGCTGAAAAATTAGGCCTTAGGCACTGGTGCTGGTGCCACAACACTGCAACCCCTCACAGACACTCTAGTTGGAACGCAGGAACGAGCCCTGCTGCAAAGTATTGCATCAAAAATTGTAATTACACGCCCCTGTTAGACAGGGGCAGAAAAATTGGGCCTTAGGCACTGGTGCTGGTGCCACAACACTGCAACCCCTCACAGACACTCTAGTTGGAATGCAGGAACGAGCCCTGCTGCAAAGTATTGCATCAAAAATTGTAATTACACGCCCCTGTTAGACAGGGGCAGAAAAATTGGGCCTTAGGCACTGGTGCTGGTGCCACAACACTGCAACCCCTCACAGACACTCTAGTTGGAATGCAGGAACGAGCCCTGCTGCAAAGTATTACATCAAAAATTGTAATTACACGCCCCTGTTAGACAGGGGCTGAAAAATTGTGCCTTAGGCACTGGTGGTGGCGCCCAGAACCAAAAATGTTCTTACAAGCTATCAGCGTGATGATTGAGGAGGAAGAGGATAATTACTCAGGGATAGTCACTCAGCATCAGCATAGGCAGTCTTTGAAGGGATCTGAAAAAAATTATTCAGTTACATCAGCATCAGGTGCTTGGTAGCTGGTGGTGATCCAAGACTGATTCATTTTTATGAAGGTCAGCCGATCGACCGAGTCAGTGGACAGACGCACCCTGTGATCGGTTACCACGCCTCCAGCAGCACTGAATGTGCGTTCCGAAAGAACGCTGGATGCAGGACAGGCCAGTAGCTCAATTGCATACTGTGCAAGCTCTGGCCAGTGATCCATCCTCAAGACCCAGTAACCCAGAGGATTTTCGGTGGGAAAGGTGTCCAAGTCTGATCTTGCCCCTAGGTATTCCTGCACCATGTAAAACAGACGCTGGCGATGGTTGCTGGAACCGATCATACCTTGGGGCTGCGGACCAAAAAATTGTCTGAACGCATCGGTCAGACGGCCACCTTCTCCACCGCTCCTTCTTTGACTGACCGAAGCCTCAGCAACACGTTGTCCAGAAACAGGAGTTTGTAACCTCCCAGTCTCTGGGAACGCGTTGCACAGACCTTTCTGCAAGGCCTCCCGAAGATGTTTCATCCTCTGCTCCCTCTGCGATGGCAAGGTAAGGTCTGCAACCTTACCCTTGTAACGTGGATCAAGGAGGGTTGCCAGCCAGTATTGGTCCTTCTCCTTGATACCACGAATACGAGGATCCTTACGCAGGCTTTGCAGGATCAGGGAGGCCATGCAGCGTAGGTTTGCTGAGGCATTCGGTCCGGAGTCCTCTGGGTCACTAAGGACAACAATGTCCGCAGCCACCTCCTCCCAGCCACGTACAAGTCCATGTGTTCCTTGGGACTGATCCCTTAAAGACTGCTGATGCTGAGTGCCAGGCTCCACCTCCATACTGACACAATCTTCCTCCTCCTCCTCCTCCTCCTCCTCCTCGTCCTCTTCCTGTGTGATCGGCGGGCACGCAGGAACACTGTCTGGATAAAGGGGGCCTTGAGAGCTAAGGAAGTCCTCCTCTTCCTGCCTCTGTTCTGCCTCAAGTGCCCTGTCCATTATTCCACGCAGCGTGTGCTCCAACAGGTGGACAAGGGGGACAGTGTCACTGATGCATGCACTGTCAGTGCTCACCATCCTCGTGGCCTCCTCGAATGGTGACAGGACAGTGCATGCATCCCTGATCATGGCCCACTGGCGTGGGGAAAAAAAACCAAGGTCCCCTGACCCTGTCCTGGTGCCATAGTCGCACAGGTACTCATTGATGGCCCTCTGCTGCGTGTGCAGCCGCTGCAGCATGGCCAATGTCGAGTTCCACCTGGTGGGCATGTCACAGATTAGGCGGTTCTTGGGCAGGTTAAACTCCTTTTGGAGGTCCGTCAGCCGAGCACTGGCATTATATGACCGGCGGAAATGCACACAGACTTTCCTGGCCTGCCTCAGGACATCCTGTAAGCCCGGGTACCTGCCCAAGAACCGCTGCACCACCAAGTTAAGGACGTGAGCCAAACAGGGCACATGGGTCAGTTGTCCCTGTCGGAGGGCAGAGAGGAGGTTGGTGCCATTGTCGCAAACCACCATTCCTGCCTTAAGTTGGCGTGGCGTCAACCACCTCTGAACCTGCCCCTGCAGAGCTGACAGAACCTCTGCCCCAGTGTGGCTCCTGTCCCCCAAGCACACCAGCTCAAGCACCGCATGGCATCTTTTGGCCTGCGTACTTGCGTAGCCCCTTGAACGCCTACGGAGCACCGCTGGTTCCGAGGAAGAGGCCATGGAGGAAGAAGAAGAGGAGGGGGTGGAGGAGAGAGGTGTGTCACAATCAGCATTTTGGAGGCGTGGTGGCGCAACAACCTCCAACACTACTGCACCTTGTCCTGCATCCTTCCCAGCTGCCAGCAGAGTCACCCAATGCGCCGTGAAACTTAAGTAACGTCCCTGTCCATGCCTGCTGGACCATGAGTCAGCGGTAATATGCACCTTACCGCTGACCGCCCTGTCCAGCGAGGCATGGACATTGCCTTCCACATGCCGGTAGAGAGCTGGAATCGCCTTCCGTGAGAAAAAGTGGCGTTTGGGTACCTGCCACTGAGGAACCGCACATTCCACAAACTCACGGAAGGGGGCAGAGTCTACCAACTGAAAAGGCAGCAGTTGAAGTGCTAGCAATTTTGCCAAGCTAGCATTCAACCGCTGGGCATGTGGATGGCTGGGAGCAAACTTCTTTCGGCGGTGCAGCAGCTGGGGCAGGGAAATTTGCCTGGTACAATCTGGCGTCGGTGTACCAAAAGCAGATTGCCCACAAGTACTTGGCTGTGACACACCTAATTCTACACCTTCATTCCTCTCACTGCAGGTCTCAGAGAGGACTGAAGGTCTAGTGGGGTTGGAAATCTCAGCTGATGAGGAGCAAGGAGAGATCCTCTTTGTTCTTTGGTGTGGGTCTTTTAGATATGCTTGCCAATGAACTGCATGGCAGGTCAACATATGTCTGGTCAAGCATGTGGTACCCAAGCGGGAGATGTTTTGGCCACGCGAGATACGCTTGAGACATATGTTGCAAATAGCAGCGGTGCGATCTGATGCACTCGTCTCAAAAAAGGCCCACACCAAAGAACTTTTTGAATAACGCGCAGAGACTGCAGCGCCCTGCACATGTGGAGCTTTGGGGTGTGATGCAGTCAATGTGCTGCCCTTAGGCTGGCCCCTGGAGGGCATCCTGCCTCGTTGGTGATGTGCCGCCTCCTCCTCCTCCTCTCTCCTATCAGGCACCCACGTTGAGTCAGTGACCTCATCATCCCCTCCCTCCTCATCACTGGAGCAAACCTGGCAGTATGCTGCAGCAGGGGGAGCATGACTGCCAGATTGCTGTCCTTCTTGGGCACCCCCTCTGTCCGTGCTCATGTTACTGCCTTCATCGAGCTCAGTATCATCATCAGAGCCTTCCAAACGCTGGGCATCCTCCTGGAGCATGTACCCAACACTGTGGTCAAACAGTTCGAGGGAATCCTCATGAGGACATGGTGGAGCTAGGGAAGGAGTCACTGATGACATTGAGCTGAGGGAAGAGGCCGCTGCTTTGCCAGACAAAGCACCCTGGGCATGGGTGAGAGAGGATGAGGAGGATGAGGACGGCTTGGTCATCCACTCGACCAAGTTTTCTGCATGTTGCGGCTCAACACGGCCAGCTGCCGAAAAAAAGGCCAAGCGTGTCCCATGGCCACGGGCTGATGAGGATGCACCGTCTCCACGACCAGCACTAGACACAGAGCCTGCTTGCCCTCTCTTATTGGCTTGTGACTGTCTGCCTCTCCTTCTTGGCCTTCCAGACATACTAATGGCCTGTAGCTGCACTAAGCTGGGATAGAACACCTGTAATTTTCTTCAGGTAGCTTTATATACTGTAACCAGACAAGCCTGCCTGTCAGTAGGAAGATAACAGGAACGGATCTAGCTGAACACTGTGAGCAGGACGCACTGACTGCACTAAATGTAAATAGCAGGAACGGATCTAGCTGAACACTGTGAGCAGGACGCACTGACTGCACTAAATGTAAATAGCAGGAACAGATCTAGCTGAACACTGTGAGCAGGACGCACTGCACTAAATGTAAATAGCAGGAACAGATCTAGCTGAACACTGTGAGCAGGACGCACTGCACTAAATGTAAATAGCAGGAACGGATCTAGCTGAACACTGTGAGCAGGACGCACTGACTGCACTAAATGTAAATAGCAGGAACAGATCTAGCTGAACACTGTGAGCAGGACGCACTGCACTAAATGTAAATAGCAGGAACAGATCTAGCTGAACACTGTGAGCAGGACGCACTGCACTAAATGTAAATAGCAGGAACAGATCTAGCTGAACACTGTGAGCAGGACGCACTGCACTAAATGTAAATAGCAGGAACGGATCTAGCTGAACACTGTGAGCAGGACGCACTGACTGCACTAAATGTAAATAGCAGGAACAGATCTAGCTGAACACTGTGAGCAGGACGCACTGCACTAAATGTAAATAGCAGGAACAGATCTAGCTGAACACTGTGAGCAGGACGCACTGCACTAAATGTAAATAGCAGGAACGGATCTAGCTGAACACTGTGAGCAGGACGCACTGACTGCACTAAATGTAAATAGCAGGAACAGATCTAGCTGAACACTGTGAGCAGGACGCACTGCACTAAATGTAAATAGCAGGAACGGATCTAGCTGAACACTGTGAGCAGGACGCACTGACTGCACTAAATGTAAATAGCAGGAACGGATCTAGCTGAACACTGTGAGCAGGACGCACTGACTGCACTAAATGTAAATAGCAGGAACAGATCTAACTGAACACTGTGAGCAGGACGCACTGCACTAAATGTAAATAGCAGGAACAGATCTAGCTGAACACTGAGCAGGACGCACTGCACTAAATGTAAATAGCAGGAACAGATCTAGCTGAACACTGTGAGCAGGACGCACTGCACTAAATGTAAATAGCAGGAACGGATCTAGCTGAACACTGTGAGCAGGACGCACTGACTGCACTAAATGTAAATAGCAGGAACAGATCTAGCTGAACACTGTGAGCAGGACGCACTGCACTAAATGTAAATAGCAGGAACAGATCTAGCTGAACACTGTGAGCAGGACGCACTGCACTAAATGTAAATAGCAGGAACGGATCTAGCTGAACACTGTGAGCAGGACGCACTGCACTAAATGTAAATAGCAGGAACGGATCTAGCTGAACACTGTGAGCAGGACGCACTGCACTAAATGTAAATAGCAGGAACGGATCTAGCTGAACACTGTGAGCAGGACGCACTGCACTAAATGTAAATAGCAGGAACAGATCTAGCTGAACACTGTGAGCAGGACGCACTGACTGCACTAAATGTAAATAGCAGGAACAGATCTAGCTGAACACTGTGAGCAGGACGCACTGCACTAAATGTAAATAGCAGGAACGGATCTAGCTGAACACTGTGAGCAGGACGCACTGCACTAAATGTAAATAGCAGGAACGGATCTAGCTGAACACTGTGAGCAGGACGCACTGCACTAAATGTAAATAGCAGGAACAGATCTAGCTGAACACTGTGAGCAGGACGCACTGACTGCACTAAATGTAAATAGCAGGAACAGATCTAGCTGAACACTGTGAGCAGGACGCACTGACTGCACTAAATGTAAATAGCAGGAACGGATCTAGCTGAACACTGTGAGCAGGACGCACTGACTGCACTAAATGTAAATAGCAGGAACGGATCTAGCTGAACACTGTGAGCAGGATGCACTGCACTAAATGTAAATAGCAGGAACAGATCTAGCCTAATCTAGCTAACTCAAATCAAATGACACTGTCTGTCTCTCTCTCTATCAGCACACCGGAACACACTACACAGGGCCGCCGTGCAGGCGGCCTTATATAGTGTGGGGCGTGTACTAAATCCCCTGAGCCATAATTGGCCAAAGCCACCCTGGCTTTGGCCAATTACAGCTCTCTCTACTGACGGCGCTGTGATTGGCCAAGCATGCGGGTCATAGTGCATGCTTGGCCAATCATCAGCCAGCAATGCACTGCGATGCCGCAGTGAATTATGGGCCGTGACGCGCCACACGAATTTGGCGCGAACGGCCCATAACGTTCGCAATTCGACGGACGGTCGAACAGCCGATGTTCGAGTCGAACATGGGTTCGACTCGAACACGAAGCTCATCCCTAGTTGGTAACTTTTGGGCCATATAAAATACCCCGTAAAGTAAGAGGAAAAGAAAGGACAAGATAAAACACAAAAGGGTATAATAATAAGCACAGTATCCCCTCCAGTATGGCGCCCAAAAAAGGCAATAAAACGCCACAACCCCTGATAAACAAAAAGGATAAAGAGACAAATAAAAGTAAAAACCCCACTGGGACAC
The DNA here is from genome assembly GCA_037952835.1 of Lithobates septentrionalis. Lineage (NCBI taxonomy): Eukaryota > Metazoa > Chordata > Amphibia > Anura > Ranidae > Lithobates > Lithobates septentrionalis. The sequence continues at coordinate 2,151,976 of JBBDGP010001344.1, forward strand.
AAACCACACAGACATCAGATATTAAGGAGATATTTCAACAACTTCAGCTGCAAGCTCCTCGAGCTCCACAAGGGATTAATACACCACAAGATATCTCAAATATAGCGGAAACATCAGGTACATCTAGTTCATCAGGGGAACTGCAACTGCAACTGCAACACCCTAGAAACAGCTCATTACTAGATACAACAGGCTCAGCCAGTGATCCAAAGGACATGGAAAAAGAAAAATGGGATATGAGAAAATATATCCAATCCCTCCCAACCAGAGAGGATATGGATCAATACGTACACAGATTGGAAAATTCATACAAAACGGAAATACAAGAGCTCAAAGAATCCATTAAAACCACACAGGAAAAAACCTCTAGAATAGACACAAAAATCTTAAAAGTAGAACAAGAATCAAAGAAGCTAAAGGAAAATGTACACAAACAAGGAATACAGATAAATCAACTAATAGGAAATCTCGACGAGCAAGAGAACAGAAGCAGGAGATCCAATATTAGAATCAGAGGACTAAAGGAAGAGGTGGGCGGTAAGGAGTTAATATCTACACTACAAAAGATCTTTCAAGATCTGACTCAGGAGATAGAAATGAAAGATTTATTAATAGACCGGGCCCATAGAACAGCAGCAAATAGAAGAGTGGATCCCATTAGGCCGAGAGACATTATCTGTAAGATGCATTATGTCCATATAAAGGACAAGATCATGCAAGCTGCCCGACAAAATAATGGTATTCAGTATGAAGGGGCCCCATTGCAATTTTTCCAAGACTTATCCAAACTTACACTGGATCGCAGAAGAGCATTAAAACCCCTAGTCGAACAACTGAGGAAAAATAATATACAGTATAGATGGAAGTTTCCATTTCAACTACAGACACAAAAAGAGGGACTCAATATAGTCTTCAGGGACCTGGAAGATTTACCACAGTTCGTATCAACTCTTAATCTACCGGAAATAGAACTGCCGAATTGGCCTGTTACATATATGCAGTCGTTCAGATGACTCTAATAGAATATACATAATAAACGGGAGTGGAGAATAGGGGGCGCTGGGTATGACGGGGAGGAGGGAGGGATTGGGGTTTTTTTTTTTTTTTTTTTTTTTTCGTGACAACAAGTGCACACTTAATAGATGATGAGATATAGAGGGGAGGAGGGATGTAATGGGGAACTGGTGATAGTGGTATATGTAAACACATTGGAAAACAGATGGTAAACAGATACACTTTAAAATGCATAATTATAACATAGAGTTAGATAGGGGGCGGAGTTCTCCCCCCCTTTCTTTTTTTTTTTTTTTTTTTTTTTTTTTTTTTTCTTTTCCCCTCACTATAAATAGATTTGCAAACACAAATATACTAGATGTAAATAAGACATTGGTTCAAGATAATACACTTCTTCCTTCCTTTTGTTTTTTTTTTGTTTTTTTCACTAGAGCAAGTTCTGAGCACAAAATTCACAACCACTGCGCACACTCTCATTACACCAATTATTGTATATGGGATACTCTCCCTCTCCCAGATCCCCCTTGGATCTGGGGTCTGGTGGAGGGAGGAGGTTTGGGTCCAAAAAGAAAGGGAAAAGGGAAAGAGATTTTTTTTTTTTCCCTCACTATTAAAGGTATTTCACTATATAATGGACACAAAATGGAACCTTTGGTGGATGTTTTAATAATATTTCTTGTATTGTGGACACTAAGGGGGTAGGGGAAAGGGTGAGCAAGAGAAGGGAAAGGAAGGGATAAGAATAGAGGAGGAAAGAGAAAAGAAGAAGTAAGAAGATTTTCCTTTTTTTTTCTGCAGTATTTCTTGTATTATGGCAGATTATGAGTATATAGAAATGTATTGATGGGTAATGCACTTTTAGTTCTGTGCACAATGATGGGGATGCGGGGGGGTTGGGGGGGAGGGTGGGATATAGATGTAAATTATGGCAATAGTTTGTATATTTATCAGCACTGTATTTAGGATCTCATGCACTTATTTTGTGATTAGGATAGGAAAGGGTGCTTCTCTCCTCCTTTTTTTTTTTTTTTTTTTTTTTTTTTTTGGTATAGAGTCTTTTATAGACCATGAAGCTAATATCATTGCCATGGTAGGGTATACCACATATTTTATGGATAAGGAAGGATGAGAGGGGGTTGGGATGGGGGGACAGGAAATTCTCTTTTTTTTTTTTTTTTTTTTTTTAGTGTTTCTTGTCCCCCATTCCCTCCCATGCCTCGGGGTCTCCTTCCTTCCCCTCTCCTTCCCCCTCCCTCTTCCCTGCCGGGGGTCGGGGGGGGCTGGGAGACAGAAGCTCCCTTAAATGGAATGATCCCCCCCAGACTCCAACACTCAGAGGGAAGATACATAATATAAAGCATATATGAGAGTGTAATTTAAAAGGTCAGCGTGTCGCCACCGACTGAGTGGCAGTAACTGGACGTTAGGCTCCAATCTCCCTAAGTTGAGGGAGCTTACATAAAGTAAGATAGACTGTTTTTTTAGTCATTAGAGTACGAATCGGGGTGTGTGTGTGCGAGTAGATTACATCGATTTCCTTTTTTTTTTTTTTTTTTTTTTCTTTCTCGTTCTTCCCCCTTTTCTTTTTTTCCTCCCCCTTTTTTCCTTTTTTTTTTTTTTTTTTTTTTTTTTTGTGTTCGTTCATCTCGGAAATATAATGAATATATGCTCATATAATATTAGGGGCCTTAACTCGGCATCGAAAAGATCCCAGGTTCTATATTCTCTCCACAAACAAAAGGTTGGAATAGCCCTCTTTCAAGAGACGCATTTCCGGACAGATCACATACCTAACCTGCGTAACAAATATTATACTACATGGTTCCATGATTCCTATGGATATTCAAAGGCGAGAGGAGTATCTATTGCAATCCATAGAACAATCCCTTATCAAATATTGGAAGAATGGCGAAACAGGGACGGCAGAGCAATCCTATTGAAGCTCAACATATATGGTAAAAAGTATACGCTTATAAATCTATATTTACCCAATCAAAATCAGATTAAAATAGGAATACAACTGATTAGCCAACTGATGGAAAAAGCGGAAGGTATAATCATAATCGGGGGGGACTTCAATTTTGTTTTGGATAAAAACATAGATACTACAGCGCCTAAGACAATACAGGTTAGTAAGGATAAGAAGAAATTTAAAGAAATGATGCAGAAATGCCAACTGGTGGATATATGGCGTCTTTTACATCCATCAGAGAAAAATTTTACCTTCTATTCTAAGGTTCATGGTTCATATCATCGATTAGACTATTTTTTAATAAATCAGAGAGGGGTAAATGCTATATTGACCACAGAGATCGGTAATACAATATGGTCCGACCATATGCCCGTTTTTGTGAAAGTAGATACATATATAAGCGAGAATAGTAGGGGAAACTGGAGACTTAACGATAATTTATTATATGATGAGACATGTGTAAAGGAAATAAGAAAAGCAATAACGGACTTTGTAAATGACCATACGGAAGACAATACATCTCTGCCAATACAGTGGGAGGCACTGAAGTGTGTGGTTCGAGGCCTATTTATAAAACACGGGGCTAGGCTGGAAAAAAATGAAAAATAATAGAATAACTCAATTATTCAAAGAAATATCCCTAGGGGAAGACCAATATAAGCAAAACCTTGCACGAGAAACACTAATAGAGGTAACAAAATTAAAAGCAGAATTACAAACATTATTAAATGAAAAAACACTTAATATTAGGGATAACAATCGTTCCCTATATTACCAACAAGGGAACAAGCCAGGCAAATTGTTAGCCAGAACCCTTAAAAATAGAGGTAAAACAACACCTATCATAAAGATAAAAACAGAGTCGGGAGAGACGAAATATGACCCAAAAGGGATTTTAAATGAGTTCCAGAGATTCTACACGAAATTATATAATATACCTAATCAGTGGGCGGATAGAAACCCCGATAAATATCAACAAGAGATACGGCAATATATAAAGGAAACGGCAATACCGGCTATAAACTCTTTTGAGGCAACGCAGTTAGAGCAAGACTTCTCTATAATAGAAATACAAAGAGTGATTGATTCGCTAATACTCGGGAAAAGTCCAGGCCCAGACGGGTATACCCCACGTTTTTACAAAACATTTAAAACAGAGCTTATGCCTATAATGAAACGAACCTTTAATGCAGTATCTACAATAACACCTTTCGGATCACAAAGTATGCAGGCTTACATCACGTTAGTACCCAAACCAGACAAGGACCATACCTTGTGTGGAAACTACAGGCCAATATCGTTAACAAATATCGATCTCAGAATATACTCAAAAGTTATTGCCAATAGGCTCACCCCTATAATACCTGACCATATACACCTGGATCAGGTGGGCTTTGTAAAGGGTAGAGAGGCTAGGGATAATACCCTGAAAACTCTTACATTAATGGAATATGCACAGGGGGGCTCCATCCCATCCTGCCTACTCTCAATAGATGCTGAAAAAGCATTCAACAGGGTGGGATGGAGCTTCCTTAAAGAGACACTTATACAATGGGGAATAGGACCTATATTGTTAGATAAAATAATGGCACTATACCAACACCCCACGGCAAAGATTCGGGCGAATAGTGGAATGTCGGAGGAAATACATATAGCAAATGGTACTAGACAAGGCTGCCCACTATCCCCAATACTATACATACTGGTCATGGAACATTTATTAAATGCGATTCGGGCGAGTAAAGATATACAAGGGGTAAAAGTAGGAGATACGGAATACAAGATGTCTGTATACGCAGATGATATTTTGCTTTATGTTACAAACCCACTAATAACATTACCAAACCTGATAGCTGCATTTGACCGATTTGGGATCTTAAGTAACTTCAAAGTAAACTTTAATAAATCCGAGGCACTAAACATCAATATGTCAAGAACTATGATAGAACTGCTCAAAAAGGATTTTTCCTTTAGATGGCAAGAAAACTCTATCAAATACCTTGGTACATATATCCCCACAGATTTGAAAAAACTGGAGGTATATAATTATGTACCGATGGTACAAAAAATAACGAAAACACTCCAGCAATATGAAAAGGGCACTTTCTCCTGGATAGGCAGGATAAATATCGTAAAAATGGATATATTGCCCAAAGTATTATACATCCTACAAGCGATCCCCATATATCCTGCTACGGGCATTATGAAAAAACTGACCAGAGCGATTGGACAATTTGTTTGGGCGGGCAAGACACCTAGGTTAAATAGAAAGCTACTAAATAAGTCTAAAAAAAATGGTGGCCTTGCCCTCCCGGACATAGCAAGTTATTTAAGGGCAATAATGATCACCAGAATCGTAGATTGGTTCCAAAATAGGAATAATAAACAGTGGGTAAAATTGGAAGAGGAGATCACAGGACTAAAATTGAAATCCCTACCATGGATTCAAAGAGAACAAAGATCGGTAGAGGGCGCTTTACCCTCCTTAGTAGTTTCAACAATGAAAACCTGGGATAATATGATTAAAAAGGGAGTAGGTTCTACGTTTAAAGGGCCTATGACCCCATTGTTTGATAACCCCGAATTTCCATTGGCACTAAAAGCAAAAACCTTTCTTAAATGGAAAAGATATGAAGATACAAGGATAATAGAAACCATGGTGGGGAACAATGTGCTCCCGTTGGGGATGATGGGAGAGGACCACAAAAATGAATGGATGCAACATGGTCTACTCCAAAGATATGTATCATCCCTGGTAAAAGAAACAGCAATGGATAGGCCCTTAACAGCCCTGGAAAAAATTTTTACTCAAGAAGAGAGACCCGTACATGTACTATCTAAGGTATATAAAATCTTGAATGACGAAAGCCAAGACCAGGAGATATCATATATTAAGAAATGGGAGGAGGAATTGGGGATAGAGATCCATAGGAAAAAATGGGAAAAAGCCATTGCAGTAACCCATAAACTATCCATATCCAGTAAGCATCAGGAAAGAAACTATAAAATTTTAGCTAGATGGTATAAGTGCCCGAAAGATTTACATAGGATGAACCCAACAAATGAAGAAGAATGCTGGAGATGTCAAGCTTCATCAGGGACTATGTCCCATATATGGTATTACTGTCCCAAAATCCTGCCATTCTGGCAAAAGATTTTTGAAATCTATAGAGCTATGACAGGAAATGAAATATATCCAGATATACTAATAACAGTATTATCTATGATACCTGGTTCAATAAAAAATATAAAAAGAGACTCATTAAAATATTTCTTAACTGCTGCACGTACTTGCATTGCAAGAAAATGGAAAAGTAGTATTACGCCCTCCATGATGGAATGGGAGTGTGAGATGGCGGAAATGCGGGCTCTAGAGGAGAGAAAAGTGCTAGAAGAGGGCTCAAATAAACAGATAAAACAGATACAAGCCATATGGGCTAGATGGGTAGACTATAGTGCCTCCTCACAACTGTTATGTGATGGATAGAAATATGTGGACCCCCGGGGACAGGAGACATTGTATTTCCAGATGATTCTTCCCCCCCCCTTTTTTTTTTTCTTCTCTCTCTCTTTCTCTTTCTTCTTTTTCCCCTCCCCTTCACATGAATGGATGGATAGGATGAATGGGTGGATGGTGGGATGATATAGGAGTTTTAATGTGTTTAATCCAAATAGTTAGTTAGTATGAGAGTGGATGTAGATCTGAAGCGTACTGAAGATAAATACTTTTGATATGATGGTGTTTGTATGTTATGTTATAAAATGTAAAATGTTTTTGGATAAATAAAGATATTTAAAAAAAAAAAAAAAAAAAATTGCTCACAGCTGTAATGTATTGCCAGATCCCGGCAATATACATAAAAAATCATTTAAAAAACAGCGTGGCCCCCCAATATTAAGGTGAACTCCACGCCAATTTTTTTTTTAAATGGCGTGGGGATCCCCCCCCAAAAATCATACCAGATCCAAAGGGCCTGGTATGGACGGGGGGTACCCATGCTGTTTTTTTTTTTTTCTTAATTCTGTCATAGGGCTCCCCTTAACCACTTCATTTCAATACACTATATTATATATTGTACACTGCACTATATACCCTGCACTGTATATATATATATATATATATATATATATATATATATATATATATATATATATATATATATATACTACACTGAGTGCACTATATACTCTGAACTGCAGTATATATACTATACGGACTGCACTATATACTCTGAACTGCAGTACTGTATAAATACTATGTGGACTGCATATTATACTCTGTTGAAAAATTGGGCCTTAGGTGTTGCTGGTAGCAGAACACACACCCCTCACAGTTACTCTTGTTGAGTGCAGGAGCGGTCCCTGCTGTTAAATATTATTTCAAATATTGTAATTACATGCTCCTGTTAAACAGAAGCAGAAACATTGGGCCTTAGGTGTTGGTGGTGCCAGAACACTGTAACCCCCTCAGAGTTACTCTTGTTGGGTGCAGGAATGGTCCCTGCTGTTGAATATTATTTCAGAGGCTGCTTGCCCTCTTTTAGTGGTCTGTGAGCGTCTGCCACTCCTTGGAGGCCTTCTGGACATGATGGGTATTTTTTTTTTATAGCACTGCAGTACACTGTATTATATACTGTGTACACCGCCTGAAGTGTATTTGAAACTGTACACACTGTATTATATACTGTGTACACCGCCTGCACTGTATTAGAAATTGTACACCACCAAATGCACTGTATGTATAGGCTACGCTGAATGCAGAATATATATATATATATATATATATATATATATATATATATATATATATATATATATATATATATATATATATATAAAATACACTGCCACTAACTAACCTGACTGCCTAATCTAGCTCAATCTCTCTATCCCCATCCACTATAACACACTATATGGGCACTGTGTAAGCCTTATATAGTGTGGGGCGTGGACTTGGTCCCCCTGAGCCATGATTGGCCAAAGGCCAATTATGGCTCTCACTGAGGAGCGTGCTCTGATTGCCCAAAGTATGCAGGTCAGGTATATGCTTTGGCCAATCATATATGTACATGCACTGCGGTCTTGTAGTGCATTATGGGGCGCTCAAATTTGCTGCCAAAGCCCCATAAAATTTGCTTATGACTTGAACTCGAAGCTCATCCCTAGTCCTCAGAGGCCCATCACATCAATGACCTCAGAGTCCCCCTCACACCAGTGTCTTTAAAGCCCCACTCACATCAGTGTACTTAGAGCCCCCTTATATCAAAGTCCTTAGGTCCCCCTCACATCAGTGTCCTCAAACCATACTCCTCAGAGCACCCTCATATCAGTGTCCTACCATATTGTTATTATTATTATACAGGGTTTATATAGCGGCAACAGTTTGCACAGCGCTTTAAAACATGGGGGCAAACAGTACAGTTACAATATAATTCAATACAAGAGGGATCACAGGGCCCTGCTCGTTAGAGCTTACAGTCATGAAGGGAGGGTCAAGTAGAACAAAGGGTAACAGCTGTGGGGGATGATCAGATGGAGAAATGAAAATAAAGTTGTTAGGTATGGGTAGGATAGGTTTTTCTGAAGAGGAATGCCCTGTACACACGGTCGGACTTTCCGACGGAAAATGTGCGATCGGAGCTTGTTGTCGGAAATTCCGACCGTGTGTGGGCTCCATCGGACATTTTCCATCGGATTTTCCGACACACAAAGTTTGAGAACAGGCTATAAAATTTTCCGACAACAATATCCGATTGCGTCAATTCCGACCATGTGTGGCCAATTCCGACGCACAAAGTGCCACGCATGCTCAGAAGAAATTCCGAGACGGAACAGCTCAGTCTGGTAAAATTAGTGTTCGATAGAGCACTTTTGTCAGGCTGCAATGTTTAAAATGGTTTAATACAGCGCACTCTCTTCTTCTTTATAATGCTAGAAGAATGAAATAGTTTTGCTGCTCATATTCACACAGACTTCTCACAAACTTCTTTCTTTATTATTGTGATTCTCTCAATATATTTTGATTTGTCACATCTGACAAAATATAAATTTTTTTTTTTGGTTTGTATTTTTTTCAAGGCTGATCTTTTTTTGTTTTTTGTTTTTTACTCCAGAATATTTTTGTGTGTGTTTTGTGTGTCAAGTTACCACAACACCATTGTTATCTTGTATTATTTAATCTCAAGGAGATTGCTTGGTGTTGGTGTCCCTTGTTAATTTCACATTGTATTTTTGAAATGTACCTGAATCCTCACAAACAAACTGTCCTTTTTTGAAGGAAAACACACATAGGCGAGTATAATTGAAACAAAAATTCCTTTATTAAGGGCTCAGAACCAAACAAAGAGGGAGGCAACGCTGGATAAACATCATAAATTGGCGAAGCCTTTGACCCCCAGGGCAGACATCAATTCTTTTACAGCAAAATTGGTGGCCTGAGGAGTCCATATGTAAGGGAGTGCAGTCCTGGTCCAGAAGTTCCAGAGATCATGAAAGCAGCAGATGACATGTATGTCCCCAGGCTGTGGTACTACAAGAGGCTGCATATTTTGCCAAACCAGACTGAACCCAGGTCATCACTCTCTGGTCTTCCTTAGACGCTTCCTTCCACGCTGTGGCTCTGGTGTTGGAGGTGTGGCAGGAGGAGGAGTATGACCTGGAGGAGGAGGAGGACCTGGAGGAGGAGGAGGAGGAGGACTATGGGTGAGCTGACAAATGCGGGTTGCACATGTGATTTGGCCCCTCAACCCCTTATTAAGAGCTTCCAAAGTTAAAAACTCACATAGGCGTCGTTGGCCCTCCTCCATCTGCATCATTTTGCATGCAGTTATGGCAGCAAAGTCCTCCTCCACACTGTGGGGTGTTCTGAGGGCCTCAGTAGCCTTCCAAAATAGGCCTATGGCAGCCTCCTCCAGGATACTCCTCTTCCTGCCACTTTGTCTTTAAAGGTGGAGGAAAGGGACCTGGGTATCAGGCAGCCTACTTGGCCTGGCCACCTCCTGGCTGAAACTTCCCTGTGTATGAAAAAGGGACATGGTTTTAGTTTTTGCTTCATAAATCACAATCATAAATTAGTACTGCAAACTAACATATATTTAACATCATTGATTGGACAACTAGCAATAATTAGAAGAATGCTATACCTGGCTCAAGCTAGGCTCCTCCACATGTTGCTGCCTGGAAGGCCCAGGTTGGGCGTCAGAAGCCTCAGCTGGGGGTAAGGAAGTGTGTAAGGAAGAGTGGAGATTGCTGGCCTGGGTTCAGTCTGACCTGCCAGAAAATGCAGTCTGTCATAGTACCACAGCCTGGGGACATAAATGTCATCTGCAGCTCCTGATCTCTGGGAATCCTGGACCTTCTTGTGCTCCCTTAGATAAGTGTTCCTCAGGCCACCAATTAGGATCTTTAAATAGGTGATGTCTGCCGTGGGGATCACTGGCTTCACAAAGTGCAGCAATTTATCCAGCACGGCCTTCCTCTTTGTTTGGTTCTTATAATCAGGGTGGTTTATCTGCCACAGACAGGGCAGCTCCCTGAACATATCTATGAAGATTGGCATAAAGTCATGATCCTTCAAGATATCCATTTTAACTGCAAGACACAACACAAGACAAACCCTAATGTCAGCCTAAAGTCTTCTAAACTTGTCCAAATACAGGCCTCAATCTAGAAGCAGTATAGGCCCAATTTTAAATCTTACCTTCATTATCACGATCGGCGCCTCCGTAACTCCTTCCTCCGCTCACAGATCGTACGTACTATGCACGCGTGTTACGCTTTATAGACACTGCACATGCGTGAAACTCCGCCCACCCCTGACGTTCTTTCTAGTCTATTCCCCGCCCCTTCTCATTCATCGCAGTGGGGAAGAGCACATGGAGACAGAGCAGATGTCTGATAATTACAGCAACGAGGAGGAGGAGGAGGAAAGCCCGGAATCTGAAACGTCCCGATCCAGAAGGAGATGATTTAAGGCATCAAATATGTCCTTTGTGGAGATGGTGGAGATGGTCGACATCCTGAAGAAGGCCGACTATGACGGGAAGTATGGACCTTACCCCAACTCCAATGTCAGAAAGGCCAAGATCATGGCGAAAGTGGTCAAGAGTCTGCACCGGAATTTTGGGGTACGACGATCCAAGGATCAGAATGTGTGGATTATTGTTTCAACGCTCCCAAACTTTTGTTGTGCTCAAATTGGTCTTTTCTGTGACAATGGGGGTTATTTCCTAAGGGAAAATCCACTTTGCACTACAAGTGCAGTTTCAGTGCAGTTTCAAGTGCACTTGTAGTGCAAAGTGTCTTTGCCTTTAGTAAATAACACCCAAAAGTGCTTTGTAATGTTACACAATCACGCCATTTTCAGGACTCACCACATATCTGTCAGGGTCAGTTAAAAGAAACACAAGCAGTAAATGTCACCAAAGATTTTAATAGTTAAAATGTTTTTTTTATTTTAAAAATGTTTCAGACATTGTCTGGCATATTGATGGCCCCCCTACCCGCAAAGTAATCAAGGTATCTAAGACCTCACGGGCACTCAGGGGGGGCAAGCCAGGACGGCCACTTTCAAGCGCCGTCAGGGTTGGTTCATTATGAATTCCAGCCTCAGACCCAACTGAGGCAGCATAGTTGGCAGAATTTTGCCTTAAAAAGTTGTGTAGAACACAGCACGCCAGGATGATATGATTCAGTTTGTACTCCGCCATGTGTAAGAAATAGGCGGAACCGGCTGGCCATGATTCCAAATGTGTTCTCCACCACTCTTCTGGCTCTGGCCAGCCGGTAATTAAAAACCCTCTGGTCCGGGGTGAGGGTCCTCATAGGGAATGGCCGCATAAGATGGTCCCCCAGCGCAAACGCTTCATCAGCAACATAGACAAATTGGAGTCCTTCCATTGTCTTCTGGAGGTGGCAAGTCCAAGCTGCCATTCTGGAGACGCCTGTAGAACTCCAAAAACCAAACAAGAGGGACTTTTGGACTTTTTAGGCACAACTCTAACAAACTGGTTATATAAAATAAAATTTTTATTTACTTAGAAAAATACATAGCAAGAAAGACACATTGTCTAAAAAACCACAACATATGTATATGTTTTAAAATGCTCGCTATACACCACCATCTATAATATAATATTCGGACATCTGGATATACTTTCCACAACAAGATCAATCCGAAATGATGGCTTGATAGCGGGTCTGTAGTCAGTTCAAATCACGTATATCTTGGATACTCGACATGTTTCGCGTAAGGTTACGCTTCTTCAGGAGCACTACAGGATGTGTTGTGGCTATCAGAACATATAACATAGCAAAAAACATAATAATTCTGAGACAAGAAACACTCTGGATAGAACGCTTGAATGCGACTCGAGCCCCTGGCATAAATGAATCGCAGTCATACAAACCTTTCCTCTGACAGCATTTTTGACATATAGATTGGGTTCTGAGTCCAGGCTAGATGTTTAATCTTCTACAGTAATGTTCTGGAAACATGCTTTTTCATTTGTTCATGAATTCTTTATAATTCCCTATTTTTTCCCTATCCTATGGATTTCCCCTTCCCCTTTCCTTTCCCCTCCACCTCTTCGTCAGGGTATTCATTTCTTTCTTTTACATATCTTCGCATTTATGACCCCTAACATGCTGTTCGCTATTGAAGTCCATATTCTCTTTTCTTTTTCTTTTTTATTTCATATGTATACCTATACATGAAGTATCTACGCATATATGTCTAACAAAATGAAGGTTCTACTGTAGCTTGAGCCCATAACAAGTAATCCTCATATATATATATACTGCGGTTTCTGAGATACATATACGTCTGAGAGATAGGACTCCCTCAGGTGTTGTCAAAAATTCTTTATATGTTGAAGCCTCATTTATTGTACATGCCATGTATTTTGCTTTTGCTGAGTTCGTGCGGTGCATTGGTGTGGGCGGTCCGGATGACGTCACGTCGGCGTTCGCCGATTGGTTGACAACGGACGAGACGTGCACACAAGTAGGACGGCGTCCTGTCACTGTGTGCACTCCGCTTCAGCCCCAGGAAGACATCACACGCCGGAGATCTGCTGTCATCATATGCAGGTACCCCCTTCGTTTGCTATAGCATACAACTACTAGATTTTGACCATGGATGAATATTTATCTTCTTAAGTTAGGTACTATTTTACCTTCCCCCTCCTTTTCTTTTATGTGCCTGCTTATACCCTAGGAGAAATCATTGGTAGACCGTCTCTGTCTACACTAGACTTTTGGCATCCCCTGCCTAGGAGTACCTGAGCCCCACTGTGGAGTCTAGGGGCACACAGAATATATAAACCTACACCTGTAAACATTAACACTGGTGAGTGTTATGATAACATGGCAGGGGCTATGTCACTAGATACCCACTTATACATCTTTAGTGCTATTTCAAATTTATTATTTCTCTTTTAGGAACAGGCTTATGAAATAAGCTAGCACCATCTTACATATATTCCGACGTGCTTAGGTATACTATTCTGCCGGTTTTCCGGCCCGTGTGGGCCTGCGGATCATTACCCTTTTTTGAAATTTTATACGTATTTCACAATGTGAGTATTTCCTTCAGCCTAAACAACTCCTTCCCTTCCTCCCCCCCCTCCCCCTTTTTCCTTGTTCCTTCATCTCTTCCCTCTCTTCCCCCCTTCTCTTCCCCCCCCCCTTTTTTCCTCTCCCCTTTTCCCCACCCCCCCTCCCTCCCCCTCCTCCAAACCCCCCCCTTTTTCTTTCCCCCCCCCCCCACCCTCTCCCTCCCCTCCCCCCCTTCTTCCCAATTTTTCCTGTCATCCCCCCCCCCCCCTTTTTTCCTCCCCTTTTTTCCTCCTTCAACTTGTCTTCCCTTTTCCTCTCTTTCTCTTCCTCCTCCTCTCCCCCCCCCCCTTTTCCTTCTTCCTCTTCTCTCCCCTCTCCCTCCTCTCTCCTTTCTTTCTTCACCCCCTTTGGCACTGGGAACAAATTCTGTACTTACCTTATGAATTCTCCTTACTGTGACACACCTGTTGTAATATTACATCAGATTATGTTGTGTACGCCCCCATAGCTAGCCCTTCATCGCCCCTATGTTTGGCGCACCCATCACTGCTCCGATTGAACCAGCATAAATTTTCAAATACTATCTATGTGGCGTCATTAGAGACGTCTGCTTCTTGGATATATACACTGTATTAATTATTATGTTTTTTGCTATGTTATATGTTCTGATAGCCACAACACATCCTGTAGTGCTCCTGAAGAAGCGTAACCTTACGCGAAACATGTCGAGTATCCAAGATATACGTGATTTGAACTGACTACAGACCCGCTATGAAGCCATCATTTCGGATTGATCTTGTTGTGGAAAGTATATCCAGACGTCCGAATATTATATTATAGATGGTGGTGTATAGCGAGCATTTTAAAACATATACATATGTTGTGGTTTTTTAGACAATGTGTCTTTCTTGCTATGTATTTTTCTAAGTAAATAAAAATTTTATTTTATATAACCAGTTTGTTAGAGTTGTGCCTAAAAAGTCCAAAAGTCCCTCTTGTTTGGTTTTTGTATAATTGTTAGGACGTGGCACAGGTTTACCCCCCTTTTTTGTGTGTCCACGGTGCCACTCCGTGTGAAGATACACTTCTAATTCTGCCTGTAGAACTCCGTCTGGGTGATGACTCCACCATCGGACATCCGGCCATTCTTCCCCAAGTCCACATACAGAAACTCATAAGTAGCCGACACCACTGCCAACATCACAATACTATTGAACCCCTTATAGTTGAAATAGTATGACCCCGAGTTGGGTGGTGGGATGATGTGGACGTGTTTCCCATCAATTGCCCCTCCGCAGTTAGGAAAGTCCCACCGCTGGGCAAAGTGGGAGGCCACAGTCTGCCATTCCTGTGGGTTGGAAGGAAACTGTGGAGTCAAACAAGAAAAAAAAAATAAAAATAAAGCACTACTATGGAGCTGACAAAATACACTGTTAAGTGACTACATGAGGTGAATATAGGGCCAGGAGACCATGCTGGAGAGGTAAGTGAAGGAAAATATGCATGAAGGACAAAAAAATAATTACATAAAAATCCAGCATGCATGAGGACAAAGGGGACATTCACAGCATATTCCAATCATGGTAATTAGGGAATGAGGAAAGAAATACAATAAATTATCAAACATTAAATACAATAAAATGTGATATTAAAGGATAAATCTTACCTTAATATAATACTTCTGCAGGACCTGGATGATGGCAGAACAGGTCTCTGGGATAATGATCCCCAGAGCCTGGGGGGAGATGCCTGTCGAGAACTTAAGATCCTGCAGGCTTCTCCCCGTCACCAAGTACCGCAGGGTGGTGACTAGCCTCTGCTCCTGAGTGATGGCTTGCCTCATGCAGGTATCCTGCCTGCTGATATAGGGGGTCAGCAAAGCCAACAAACGGTGAAATACGGGGTCCGTCATCCGGAGAAAGTTCCTGAAATCATCAGGATTATTCTCACGGATCTCACAGAGCAAAGGCATGTGACAGCACTGGTCACGCTGGAGCAGCCAATTCTTGGTCCATGAACTCCTCCCCACCCTGTTCATGGACTGGACTTGTGTCAAGGTAAGGACCCCAACAGCAAGCCCCCCGCACATCACGAACTCTACGAGGAGTACGTATACCCAACATGGCTAGAAAATGGTCGGCTGCTCAGAACGAAGTAACAGAACGCACTGAAGAACAGCAAGGCCCGTGAAGAGCGACCTGAAAAACAGCAACAAGTGGACAAGAACGCACTGAATGATCCAATATGAACTGACTGCACGCACTGAAGAGCAGATACAAACCCACAAGCACAAACTGAACAGCAAAAAACGATCTGAAAAACACGAGTCTGAAAAAGCGCGAATCGTCTCTCACCAAACTTTTACTAACACGAGATTAGCAAAAGGAGCCCAAAGGGTGCCACGCTTGGTTCAGAACTGCCCTTTTCTAGTCTTGTCGTACGTGGTGTACGTCACCGCCTTCTTGGCGATCGGAAATTCCGACAACTTTGTGCGACCGCGTGTATGCAAGATAAGTTTGAGCCAACATCCGTCAGAAAAAATCCATGGATTTTGTTGTCGGAATGTCCGATCGTCTGTACAGGGCAGAAGGTTTTCAGGGATCGTCTAAAAGCTAATAGAGTAGGAGATAATCGGACAGATTGGGGTAAGGAGTTCCATAGGATTGGGGAGGCTCTGGAAAAGTCCTGGAGGCGAGCATGGGAGGAGGTGATATGAGAGCTAGAGAGCAGGGGGTCTTGAGAAGAACTAAGAGAACAATTAGGTTGATATTTTAAAACTAGGTCAGTGATGTAGCTGGGAGCAGAGTTATGGATGGCTTTGTAAGTAGTTGTTAGTATTTTGAATTGAATTTGTTGGGTGAGCGGAAGCCAGTGGAGGAATTGACAGAGAGGAGTAGCAGACACAGAGTGATTGGTAAGGTGGATGAGTCTGGCAGCAGCATTCATGATGGATTGAAGGGGGGATAGACTATGTAGATGTAAGCCAATGAGGAGGGAGTTGCAGTAGTCGAGGCAAGAGAAGACCAGGGAGTGAATTAAGAGCTTAGTACAGTATCGCAGAGGACGGGACGTGGAGCAGGTGAATGGAGGTGGACTTCCATCCTATTCTCAATGCTGGAAGGGACCCTGGAAGCCACCTGCCCTGGATCAGCATTGTGAGTTTCCATGATGTGTGAGGGCCATCCTGCCTGCACTATGGCAATGCATGATGCTGTGTGATGCCATTAAATAAAGTATTTCACAATAAAAATAGAGGATTTCACAATAAAATAATGGTGCTTTGATCTGCCAATCTGATGGGAGAGCTATCAGAGTTTTTGGGGGTGCTATACCATACCCGAGCACCTCTTGGTGACACCTCTGAGTAGTGACCCCTTTAAGTAGAGCTCATGGCACATGCCATACCCTGGATACACCACTGGCTTACATCTTTACCTCCTGGCTTCAATTTTTACCAAGGACACTATTTGCATGGCCTTTTCTCTGACTTCCCTCTATCCATATACATCCTGGCAGGTTAATTGGCTCGTACCTAAAAATCATCCTTTTGAATGACTAGTGGAAAGATATGGGAATAGTTCAATATTTTCTGCAAAGCATCTGAAAAGAATCAGTGCTTCATAGATGAGCAATATAAATTATCTTGTCTCTGAAGCCATAAAAGCATCTGAGAAAACCCAATTGGGAGTCATATACCGGACGGCTTATGCCCTGTACCCACGACCGGTTTTCCCGTCGGAATAAACTATGAAGGTTTTTACCGACGGAGTTCAGACGGAATTCCGCTCAAGCTGTCTTGCATACGCACGGTCACACCAACTCTCGACCGTCAAGAATGCGGTGACATACGACGGGACTAGAAAAAGGAAGTTCAATAGCCAGTGCGCCACCCTTTGGGCTCCTTCTGCTAATCTCGTGTTTATCTCGTGTTAGTAAAAGTTTGGTGAAAGATGATTTGCGCTTTTCAGCTTTCGTCCTTTTCAGTCTGTTACTGCTCCTTCAGTTTGTGCTTGTGGGGTTTGTATCTGTTCTTCAGTGCGTGTAGTCAGTTTGTATCTGTTTTTCAGTGCGTTCTTGTCCGCATTAAAAGATCAAAGAATTTGCAGGGTGAGGAATGTGCTATCTCCATTACGAACGCTAGTTTTACCAGACTGAGCGCTTCCGTCTTGTACTTGCTTCAGAGCATGCATAGTTTTTGGTGCGTTGGAACAGCATACAGACGAGCGTTTTTTTCAATAGTAATTTTTTCCGTCTGAAAAATATAGAACATGTTCTCTATCTAAGTCCATCTGAATTTTTGACGGAAAAAGTCCAATGGGGCATACACACGGTCGGAATATACGATGAAAAGCTCACATCGGACTCTGTCTGTCGGAAATTCCAACCGTGTGTACGCGGCATAAGACTATTTTTGTTGATTCTCAACCAGTGGTATCATTTGGAGGAGATAAGTTCACTAGGCACCTTTTTAAGGCTAAAGCAGTCTTAAACCCAAAAGTAAACAATATTTATATTGCAGCTTACCAATTCTTAGATGTGATTGATGCATTAATTTACCTTTCTCTTTTTTTCACCTGGTTATTCTGCTAGTAAGTCTGTTTTTCAACAGAGGAAGCTCTCCTGCACATGTAGCAGTTCAGAGGATTGAGACAAATCATTTAACGTTGGGAGCGGTGCTTACAATCAGCTTTTATGTATTCATGTAAAACCTTTATCCCAAAAGAGAAGAAAACTGCTGTAACTGTTTGTGTAACTGCAGTTGGAGCTGGTGTTTGCTTCAGCTTGTTAGCGTGACTAAATCTGCTAGTAAATCTAAGGCTAGCCATACATTATACAATTTTCTTGTGCAACTTTGGTTTAGATTTACCAAAACCATATAATAGGAGGTCAAACCTAAACACTTTCAATTTGTATGCAATCAGGCAGGCCCTTCTACTACATAGTTGAAGGTAAATCTAAAGAAAATTGAATAAGAAAATTTTATGGTGTATGGCCAGCTTTATACTCTTCTCCCCCCAGACTGACAATGCTGCTGTTCAAATGTGCCAACTGTGCTTCTTCATCCAGAGTGTGGACACTCTAATACAAGAGGTGTGTTACTGACCAGATCTCCAGGTGAAAACAGAGGGGGAAAAAAGGCTAAAAAAAAAGAAAACTAATGCAACCAACACATCTAAGGATTGGTAAGCTGCCATATAGTACATTTTTGGTTTAGGGTTTAATACCGCTGGTTGGTTTAAGTGGTTCTAAAGCCTTAACATTTTTTACCTTCATGTGAGCGCCGTCAGGGAACTTCAGAAGAGAGGGAGCGGGCCTCTCTGTGAAACTGCACAGAGCAGGTAAGTGTAACATTTGTTATGTAAAAAAATAATAAACTTTACACACTATTTACACATATGATGTTGTATACCTATTCATTCCACAAATACTCTTATCAAATTTGTGGATGATACTATGGTATGGAGTTTAATTACAGGGAGAGATGAGATGCCTTACAGGGTACAGGTTCAGAAAGTGGTGGAATGGTGTTCAGTTAAAGAGGTTGTAAACCATGGGGAAAAAAAACCAAACAAACCTTGCAAGACAAAGGCATAATGAGCTAGTATGCATCGCATACTAGCTCATTATGAAATACTTATCTTAGAACGATGTCCTGAATTGGAGTCGGCACTCTGAGTACAGGGCCGACATCTTCCACCAGAGTTACTTCCGGGTTCGCGGCTTCGGCGCTCTGATTGGTAGGAGCCGCGATGACGTCACTCCAGCAGCCCGTTTCTTCAGTGCGCATGATGACGTCGGCAACAGTGCATATACGGAATATCTCCTAAACTGTGCAAGCTTAGGAGATATTCATGGTACCTACAGGTAAGCTTTTTTTTATAGGCTTACCTGTAGGTAAAAGTGGTGTAACAGAGCTTACAACCACTTTAATCATCTGACATTAAATATTGCTAAATTGTAAGAACTTATTATTGATTTTTGGAAGCATAGCACAAATTTCACCCTTCACCTTATTGTTGTAATATGTTCACCGATTTATGTGGGGCATTATATTATTATTATATGTATGTACACATACAGTCAATATTAACCAGGCCAGAATTCAGTTGACAATGGTCGATTTGTCCAAGCCAACTCAATTTTAATATAACAGCTGATGTCCCTTTGATATGTTTATCTTATGGCCTGTTAACCTAATTGAACATTTCAAAGGGTACATTGTTTAAAGCACCATAGAAGAAGTATTTATTGATGGGATTAACAATGGGATCAAGGAGTGTTTTGGGTTGGCCTAGCGGAGGCTCCCTCCTGGGGTGCTAATATATCAGGGGGGACTTGTTGATGTTAATATGCAAGAATACAGAGTAGGAATGTAGGTATTCCAAGGGCTCAAAAGGGTGTTCAGGTGGTATATGTTAATCTAATCTAATTACACATATCTAAGGGGACTTGTTGATGTTGATATGCGGGAGTGCAAATTGGGGCGGTTTATGACTGCAGCTGTTCACGGCTGGGGGTTGTTGTCTGTCTGAAAGACTAAAGCATATCAAAGGCCTAAATGGAAACGGCCAATCAAATTGCTCAGCCATTCAGTGTCTAGTGAATATAACATGGCGTTCAGTCTATAGTTTAGAAGGGTTCTGTCTGTGTATGACTATGAAGGCACAGACCTAGGAAAAATGGGACTCTGAATTATATTTCCTCTGTCGGATTTTTTGTCATCTGTGGACTTTGGACTTTGTTCTGTATTGGAAGTCAATAAAGTGCATCTCTCTGGAAGAATTGGGTTGCTGCGGAAGAGTACTTACATCATCATTATAATAACTACTAATTAATTATCTACCCACTACAAATCAAATCACTACACTTATAAATGAAGAATACATGGAGAGGCTTACCACTTTTAAATTTTTTATATACGGACCACTTGGTCTTTTTTTCTGCCTTCACTCTTCTATGTTTCTAGGTGCTCAGGAAATGTGGTTTGGATGAAAAAATGCTGGGAAACTTCTACCGCTCTTCTGTTGAGAACATACTGGCATACTGCTTTTTTGGTGTGGTATGCTAGTTGCTCAGCGGCTGTTAAAGTTGGTTTGCAAAAAAATTATTTCCATACAAAAAACTATTGACTGTCAACTCCCGTCTATAAATTATATTTTTAGCTCCTGCTGCCTGGGTAGAGCAAGCTGTATTTCAAAGCATTCTTTGTGCCAGAGACATAATATTTATTATTGCCTTTAAGCAGGCATTATAGAAATACTAAAATATAGACAACGTAGAGATTTTCTTTCCCAGAGTTAGAAATGCACTGAATGTTAATAAAAAAGTTTACAGCAAGTAACAAATAAATAGGAGTAATTTAATGGAAAATATTCTAAATCATGCTTAAAAGTTAAAATTTTATTTATTGCATTATGCAGCGTACACATGAGCGGACTTTACAACCGGACTGGTCCGACGGACCGAGTTCGGGGGACAATCCGATCATGTGTGGGCTTCATCGGACCTTCAGCGGACATTTCCAGTCGAAAATCTGACCGACTTTAAATTTGGAACATGCTTCAAATCTTTACGTCGTAACTCCGCCAGACCCAGAAATCCGCTCGTCTGTATGCTAGTCCGACGGACAAAAGCTGACGCTAGGGCAGCTATTGGCTACTGGCTATCAACTTCCTTTTTTTATCCCGGTGCATGTCATCATGTACAAATCCGTCTGACTTTGGTGTGATCATGTGTAGGCAAGTCCATTCATTAAAAAGTCCATCGGAAGTCCGCCGGAAAGTCTGTCGGACCAGTCCGGTCGAAAAGTCCGCCCGTGTGTACACGGCATTAGTTATTCATTTAATTTAATCATAAGTGTGGTAATTTGGAGTTGTTTTGGTTGTATTTGTGTGTATAAGACATTGTTTTTAGGTGTAGCATTTCAATTTTGTTGTACCTTCTTTGTAAAATGAAAGGCATTCTATTGAATTCTCTGCTATTCTATTCATATTTTAAAATCTAAAAACGATTTTATATAAACTACCTAAATAAGTATATTTTTCGTTAAAAATGTAAGGTACAAGTATGTCAAGGGGTAACTGAAATATGGTGACAAATAGAGGGATACTTGATAAAAATGCAGGCATTCATGTAGGTTTACAGTATATACACATTAAAGGTTGGAAAACCCTGTCTTATATGACATTTATCTAACCTGAAAGCTCTAGTATGGAAGTAAATATTTTATCCCACATCTTTTGGTATTCTGGAAGTCCACATCTGGAAGGTAGGAATATACAAAAGAGAGGAGACCCTTCATACAGGGTTTGTAATGTACAGCAAGGAAATTACATTGTACTGGATCAAAATAGCTCTCCTCTTCTCTTAAAGGAACAATATCATGCCGGCTTATAAACTGCAACTAAGCGCTACAGTTTTTTTTCCAAACAGCTCTGATGAGGTTGGTAAGCAAACTGGTGAGTTAAGCTGGGAATTTTCTCTGGTTTTGTCTTGCATGCGTTGTCCTTCCATGTGCTCTTTGCTGTAAAGGCCAGTTATAGGTGGGGGCAGTGGCCATTTGTTTGTTACTGATGTAATATTGGTGAGGGGACACCTTTGCTGCCATTGTACTATGTGCTGGGTGTCCAGTGTGCCCCTGTGCCTTTTAAGGAGGACTGGGCTACCTCCAGGCCCACCTACCCTCTATCTAATCTATTAGAATGCATGTGCTCTCACTGTTGGAAACACTCATAAATTTACAAGAGTTAGGACTGTAGGTAATACAGGGTGCCGTGAACGTTTGCAAATGTGTGCTAACTAAACCCTTGTTTTTAACGCATACTGTTAGACAGGTTAATTCGGTTGGTGAGCAGACTGTTTGGTGAGTTGAGCTGGGAATTTTCTATGGTTTTGCCTTGCCCTATTTCAGGTTGTACATTCAGATTTATTTAAAAGACCCTGCATTTTGTAAGGAATCCACAATGTACAAACAATTACTGTACTTTATCAAATTATCAGTCAGCATTTACCTTTTGTTTTGCACTATGACACAAAGAACCTAATATCAATTATATTTGAAGTATGACAGACAATAAAATAAATACATTGACCATACCTTCTATTAGTAGTTCCCTGTGGAGTTTTGTAAGCCCAAGTTTCACTGCTGTTTTAATAGCTTCTAGATTCCACTCCGTTGTTGAGTCATTTAGCATAATCACATGGAGAGTATAATTGCCATTCCTGCACATTAATGTTAGCTGAGCTGGTATCCATAAAAGAATGTGCACAAAAAGACATGCTGTTGACTTCACCATCTTACATCAGTTATGTTCACTAAACTGTGAAGATGTCAGTGATGCTCTTTATAGCAGGAACTGCTAAGGTCTGGTGATCACCTGCTTCTTCCTTTAACTCCCATTTTAGAGTTGCCTGGTCACCTATTAACAGCTTTAGATAACGCAAAGTGTATTTTTTTAAAGCTGTATATTTGTACAAAGAAAGGTTAGAGCCAATAAACTTGGCAGAAAGCTGCACATACCAATATAAAGCCTGGTACACACAATAAGTTTTTTTTTTCATTCAACACAATGGGCTGAACTAATAAAAACTGACATATCACTGTACAAGTGATGAACAGAAGCGATGGTAACACAACGATCTTCCCCGCTGTGCTATTGTGTTCTGTCTGACAGGGGGACCTTTCCCCCAGCCCCCCCCCCCCCTGTCAGAACACACAGGTCAGAGTTTGCAGCCATTGGCTGTAAGCGCTGATCAGATGCTGATCTTATGCTGGTTTTCTAGCATGCCCATTCCACAGAAGCCAGTCGTCAAAATGTCAGCCAGTTTCTACTGTATTGGCTAATTTCGACCGATATTCGGTCCGTGTGGACCTGGCATAAGAGTTACTTTTGATTGGTACGCTGAGAAAAATGCATATTTTAAACAGTGATTAGACTCTCGCTTACTTATGCCACTCAGGTTGAGAACGTATGTTATTGTTGTTGTTGCTATGTGCATTTGGTACACTGAACAGGTAAGCAGCTGGAAAACTAATGAAAAATCATATAAATATTATTTATTTTGAAAAAATTGTTTATGTAAAATTGATGTAGCACCCTGATGTTTAGGCAGGGTTGCTAGTAATTTTACCTGCCAGGTATAGTCGCCTTGGCCATTAATAGGGGATTAATTAATTCTACCCTAAGCCTGGAATTGCTGCACTTCCCTCTTCTGTCACTGACGGCCGGGTGTCTGGAGACATTAGATAAGACAAGGGCATTGCAGAGACAGATTAGGAATAGATGGGGTATCTCAGCCAATGAGCAGGGATCTTCTTTGGTCCTTTGGCCTTCTGGGAGAGCCTATTTATTTGGGTGAGGTCAGGTGATCAGGGTTCTGTGCCACCTGAACGGCTGTCTGGGTGAACGTGTGCTGTGCTGTCCCGAGCTGCTAGGCCAGAGCCTAAGGCCTATCCAGGGACATCTGGCTGCTAGGCTATCTGAGGGCCTATCCAGAAGCAAGAGAGCAGCATAGGGTTGGGACTGCAACTTGCAGTCTAACCAGAAGTGATGGTTCTGCTGGCCCGGAGAACCTGTCGTGGTTGGAGGTAGAGGGGAAGCTGTTGCCACTGAGGGACCATCCACCTTATTACCGGGGACCACTGTGAGTAGCTGAAGCAATTACCAGAGCAGTATTTTCACCAACCGGGGACAGTGAAGAATTGGGAAACCTCAGCAGGAGTCAAGACAGCTAGTGGAGGTGACGCTTGCAGAGCAGCCTTGTGTGTCAAGCCAGGGACCAAGCAGGCCAGTGGGGTGACACTTGAGGAGTATCTTGGATGCCGAGCTAGGGACCCAACAGGGAAGTGGGGGTGACGTTTGAGGAAGATACTGAGAGAGAAGGTTGGAAGAGCTCGGGAGATCCAGTGGCAGTGGATTAGCAAGTCTAATGAGAGAGACTGGGAGCTTGGCTGAGTGAAGATCCACAATAGGAGATTGTAGCGGAAGTGAAAGAGTTCATTGTAACCTTTGTTAGAAACTGTTCAAGATTGTTGCCATTGGAGACAGCGTGCCTACACGTGCAGATGTGGGGTGCCTTTCCCTACATGGCTGTCTACCTATAAAAGTCTCGGCGTCTGCCAATATAATTTCAACTACTAAAAGGTATCCTTACCCTAAACCCTCTCTCCCACAGTTCTGTTTAAGAGACAATAAATCTCTTTGCATTCAAGAAATGTCTGGCGCCCATGAATCTACCTTGCATTACACCCATCATGCCTTGCAACCCACTCTACATAGGATGTCAGCTATCTCAAACTCTGGAGGTTCTCTTTAGACCAAAGGGGACCCAGGACTTGGCTACATTTGGTGCCCAACGTGGGGCAAAGGCGTCACCTATGGCAAACGGCTACAGCTCCATCAGGATTTTATCTGGCTCCATGTTGAAGGGGCAAGTAACATCTCTACTTCTCATAGACTGTGTTATTATGCATTCTAACAACATGGGGAAGGACCAACAAGTCTCATAGTTCATTGGAGAGTATCAGCCTGGTCTTTTGACACTTCCCGCCAGTGCTGTGAGGGTTAAAACAGACTCCATTACAGATCTGGTATGCGGCAGAAGTAAACGGGCGGGCGCTAACGTTTCCAGAAATGATCTGCACCAAACTGTAGGCAGGGGGAGGAGCCCCCGCTCTGCAGAGGAGGATAAGGAAGTGCTGCCATGTGTGCCTGGTTGTGGGTTGGAGAAGATTGTGTATTGGAAGATGTACGCTCCGGGTGTTGGTTTTGGTCTGAACGAGTCAAAAAGCGGTCTGACACCGGAGTGCGGTGGGACTTGGTACTGATCTGTGGGAAGTGTTCCAGTCTGGCCACTCATCTGAGGCCTTGGATCACCTGTGGATGCTGCGGAGAACCCCTGCTTGAGGTAGTCTCACCAGCCCAACCTCCACAGATACTGCAGGCAGATTGGGACAAGAATCACCCGAGTCGTACGGGAAGCTGCTCCTCCTGTCTCGGCAGCTGCCCCAGGACTCAGTGCTTCGGTCACACCTTGAGGCCACGGTCAGGCCCACCTGCTCTCTCTGATGTCGGAGCTACTGAGGAAAAGGGTGAAAGCAGTGGAAGCCTGTGAGGGGTGAAAGCAGTGTGTCTGTAGGGGAGATAATACCTGTGGCCATTAAGGGAGACAACGTGTTTGTGCCAGTTAGCCAGTGCCAAGAGCAACTACCTCCCGGACGAAAAGTGCTCCACCATAACCAATTCAGACATCCCCGCTGATGGATTATCTGAACTGTTTTCGGACACTTTGTCTTGGACGGGGAGGTGGAGTGAAAGTGACGAGGAGCAAAGGAGTGACATAGAGGAGGATGAAGTTTCTCCTGCTACTTCTGCTAGTGTTAAAGTTGAGCTGTCTGCTAATGCAGCTCCGCTGATGTGCATTACTAAGTCATTTGAGGAGGATCGGTGGGCTTGATGGGTCTCCAAAGCTAGCCATACCAAGCAAACGCCCGTGAATAAGTCTGATTGCAAGCCGGATGTTGTTGCTGGGTACCCATTTCAGCGTGCTCCAGGCGCACGGGTCCTACCTGGGTATGGATGCATACAAGCTCACCTATAGGAGGAAATTCTGGATGAAGAGACCTAATCGGTAGATGAAGCTGTTCGCAGTTTCCTCCGTATCCCTCTACAGGTAGAATTTCCTAAGCTGTCACAAAAGTTGCTGAGAGATATATTTCAATGTGGCACACCTGGGGCTATGGCCGTAAAATCAATCTGGATAGTGTAATTATTCGCAGGCAAGACAAGGACATTAAATACTTCATCACTACGGTAAATACAAAAGGAGACGATTTGAAGTTGCCAGATCCCAGATTTATTGGTAAATTCCATGGTATTGTTTCTGTTCACTAAACCCTCAGATTACAAATGTATGCTGTTTTTGAGTCAAGGACGCTATGCTGGAAGCCACTTCACTTTCAAAGAAAATCTTACTGCTAGTGGAGAACATTCCTGCTGGCTGTACTGCTGAGCTTTTGCTGGACTGAATGCTACAGGGAGATACAGGGAGTGCCCACTTGAGTCATGCAGGCCAGTGTTTTGAAAGTTGCCAGTGTGCCTCCCTCTGAAAAGTAATCTGCTGATGTGACATACGGCAGGTTTGCTCCTCCACTAATGCTGCGTACACACAAACTGAATTTTGGTTGGAAATAAGTATGATGGTTTTTCCGACGGGATTTCGCTCAAGCTGTCTTGCATACACACGGCCACACCAAATTCCGACTGTCAAGAACGTGGAGACATGCAACATGTACGACGGGACTAGAAAAAGGAAGTTCAATAGCCAGTGCGCCATCCTTTTGGGCTCCTTTTGCTAATCTCGTGTTTATCTGGTGTTAGTAGAAGTTTGGTGAGAGACGATTCGCGCTTTTCTGACTCGTGCTTTTTCAGATCGTTTTACTGCTGTTCAGTTTTGTGCTTGTGGGTTTGTATCTGGTTTTCAGTGCGTGCAGTCAGTTCGTATCTGTTTCTCAGTGTGTTCTTGTGCACGCGTTACTGATTGATGCTGGAATTTTTAAAATTTTGTTTTTCGTCCTTCATGCATATTTGCCTTCACTAACCTCCCCAGCATGCTATCCTGGGCCCATATCTACCTAGCCTAGTCACTTAATGTATTTTGTCAGCTCCATTGTAGTGCTTTACCCTAAAAACCCCCTAAAATGTGTCCAAATGTTATTTGTGTCCTTAAATTCAGGCAGAGTGCAAGAGGCTTTTTTGGGGGGGGGCCCCAAATCATTTGGAACCCTCCCTCCCCCCCAACATCCTCTATCTGCTGACTTTGCCAAACCCATACACACTATACCTACCTCTTTTGTGTTCATATTTATGGGTGAATTCACCAAAGCATGTAGTGAAAGGGCCTGCCTGAATACTTTCAAATGGTACTGTTTAAAGTTTTGTTCTCCTATTATTATCTTGATAGGTAATTACAGAATGTAAAAATGTGCTTCCATTTGTACAGTGTGTATTTATATATTTGTATTGTGACACTTTTTACCTATCGAGTGGGCTGCCAATAGTGTAAGTAAGGAGGGGCTGGCCAAAGTAAAACACATTATTTATACATTCAGCTCATATAAAGTTGAGAGCGTTACCTGTCCAAAACATACCACCCCCCCTAAAATATTTCCAAGGAGCCATCAGAGGGGGTGAGGAATCTGATAAGTGGACCTTATATTTTTGCCTTTAAATACTCCTTAAAATAAATGTTATACTGATGTTGGCCAAGAATGTTTGTATCTAATCTGCTTGCAATGTTTATGTGCAAAATTACTAATTATTCTTTCTTGTTTAACTCCACAGTTTCCTTCAACGCCACAGGAATAGCAGACTGTGGCTTTCCAATTTGCCCAGGGGTGGGACTTTCCTAACTGTGGAGGGACAATCGATGGGAAGCACGTCCACATCGTCCCACCACCCCATTCAGGGTCATACTATTATAATTACAAGGGGTTTAATAGTATTGTGTTGATGGCGGTGGTGTCGGCGACATATGAATTTCTGTATGTGGACGTGGGGAGGAATGGCAGGATGTTGGAGTATTTGCCCTGACCGAGTTCTATCGACGTCTCGAGAGTCGTGGCTTGGGATTGCCACCTCTGGAGGAGACGTGGAAGGACTGCCATTTGTCTTCATCGCAGATGAGGCATTCATTCTGGGTGACCGTGTGATGAGGCCAGAGGAACCCCAGAGGACCCTCACCTCGGAGAAGAGAGTTTTTAATTACCGGCTGGCCAGAGCCAGAAGAGTCATGGAGAATGCCTTTGGGATACTGGCCAGCCGGTTCCGCCTATTTCAAACAGCCATAAATATGGCAGAGTACAAACTAAATCACATAATTTTATGTTGCTGCATCCTGCATAACTTTTTGAAACGCAATAATACTAATTATGTTGCCTCAGTTGGGCCTGAGACCGGACTTCAGGAAACAACGGCCCTGGAAGCTGGCCGTTCTGGCTTGCCCCCACAAAGCGCCTGTGAAGTGCAAGAAAAATATGTAGAATGTTTTACAGGTAGTGGGGCCATTGCTATGCCAGCACATTTTGAATACATGTTCTCTTTTATCAGATAAAATCTTGATTTTCATTTACTGCTTGGGTTTATTGTATTGTCTCCTAGGTTCTCCTAGTGCACTTGTAGTGCCAAGTGTTTTTTCCATTATTAAATAACACCCATTGCCACTGTAAATACAAACTTAACACAAAAACTAGTATTGATCATTGAAAGAAGAAGCCACACATTGTTGAGTATAAAACCTTTTACTCCATGCACATTCACATGTGCGTTTTATAAAACATTTGGCGGTAAAAAAAACACATCCTTTTTTTTTTTTCAAAGTTTACCTTGAATTTTTTTAAAAAATACAGAAACAGGCATGTTTCCAAACATAACATACACAACTATAGAATTTACAAAGTTCAACATTGCAAAAAAGAAGGCAATATCAGACATTTTATAGTGTGAAAAGGGTCTTGATCTTGCCTTCATCAGATGGGGTGAAGTCACCCCTGTAAAAGCCAAATTTCGAAGATGCACACAAATTGTGGGTCAAAATGGGGATTTCCTTTCTGATCCCATACCTAATGTCAACATGTGCTATCTCCCATCATGGGGGATCAATGGACGTGTTTTGGGGGTGCAACCACTTCCTCTCACCTACTAGAGTTTTGGGAGGAAGAGGTTGCACCCACAAAACGTGTACATTGAAATCCCCTGATGGCAGATAGCACTGTGTGCATCTTGCAAATTTGGCTTTTAAACTGTATTAAAACTTTAGATAACATTTTTAGAAAAAAAAAAATCCAGGAATCTTTTTAGGATTTAGATTCTCCCTAGTACATCAATCATGTTCTTCAGTCTTTGTTCAATCTCCTTGGTTTTTTCTTTGATAAGGTCCAAATCACGACTACAAAACATGATTTCCTGGATAAGCCGTTGTGCGCTGTCACTGGTGAAATGACTCGATTTTGGTACCACAACCTAAACATCACCTAAAATAGAAAAATACACACCATGTATTAAAAATATGCAGGCATACCCTCTATTACCTGAATCTGTGGTGTCAGACACTCACCTGTTGTGGTGTTAATTTCAACCACCTCTCCTTCCTCCACATTCTCAGGTTGTGACCTCTGTTCCCCTTCTTCAGGAGGTGGGGGGTCCCTGGTGTCCTCATATTTTCAGAGTCTTTGCTCCCCTATGAGAATGAAACAAAAGGTATACTTAGCACAACGAAATGTGAGGCCAGAAATAGGAATATGAAACATTGCTTGGAAGTGGGGTACCATTGTCTGTTTTGGCAGAGTTCAAAGCTGAATACATGATTTTTCCCTTACCAAAGCTGGAATACTTACCTTTTTTGGACAATTTTCACATATGTAGACACCCCTAGTATCCACTGGAGCACCTGTGGGACACCCTAAAAAGCTTGTTCTTGTGTCCCACACTAGTGCTCCTGAGTCCAGATGTGTAAACAGCTGCTGAGTGTCCTCTACTTACATTACACTGAATCAAGTTTGCAATTCATTCTAGTTTGAAACACATTTAGACAACAATGTCCTAAACTTCTTTGAATACAAATTATCATGACCAAATGTAGTTAACCCTGTATCTGCCAAAAACATTGTATTTATTTGGCAAACGAATGATGTTTACTACGACCGATTACTGTGCCCACGAACATGAAAGTAGCCATTTTAAACTGTCCAACAGTAAAAAAAAGCACATGGCGCAGCATGCAAGGGATAATAATAATAGGAACACAAAGCAACTACTTACTTTTTAGAAACACTTTCTTGATCTTTCTGTACTGATCCTGTTCCCTCAGTTTCAGGTCTGACCAGCGTTTCCTCAATTGCTCCTTTGATCGTCGTACCCCAAAATTCCTGTGCAGACTCTTCACAACTTTAGTCATGATCTTTGCCTTTCTCTCATTAGGGTTGGTGTACGGTCCATACTTCCCATCATAGTCGGCCCTCTTCAATATGTCCACCATCTCTACAAAAGACATATTTGAGGCCTTAAATCTCCTACTGGATCAGGATGTTTCTGGCCCTGGACTTTCCTCCTCGTCGTTACTGCTATTATGCACCTGCTGTGTCTCCGTTATGTTCCTCTCCCCCACTGCGACGAAAGAGACGGGGCGGGGAATATTATAGAAAGAACATCAGGGGAGGGCGGAGCTTCATGCATGCGCAGTGTCTATAAAGCTAACACGCGTGTGTCGTACCTACGTTCTGTGTGCGGAGGAAGGAGGAACGGAAGCGACGAACAGAATAACGAAGGTAACATTTTAACTTGGGACATGAGTGGCCTATACTGATTCTAGATTAAGGCCTATATTGGGATAAGATTAGGAGAGTTTAGTGTTATTATATTATATTAGTGTTTTTGTCTTTTTGTTTGGTCTTGCAGCAAAAATGAAACAATTTAAAGACCCAGACTTCCTCGGTGAATCCATAGACAGATACAGGGATATGCGCAATTTGTGGGAGGTGAAAAACCCCATATATCGCAACAAACCAGCAAGGAAGGCATCGCTGGAGAAACTGCTGGAATTTGTGAAGACTTGGGTCCCTGACGCAGACATCGAGTTTGTGGATAAGAAAATTGGTAGCTTGAGAAGCACGCATAGGAAGGAGCTTCAGAAGGTCCAGAAGTCCCTGAGATCAGGAGCAGCAGCAGAAGACGTGTATGTACCCAGTCTGTGGTACTACAACAGGATGCGTTTTATAGAAGACCAGATTGAAGCCAGGGAATCACTTTTGACTCTTCCGGCCCCCCTTCCATCCACCCCAGCTGAGGCTTCTGAGGAACAACCTGGGCCTTTCATCCTGGAAGAAATTGAGGAGCCCAGATGGAGCCCGGTATGGTATTTTTATACATATTTTTTGTGGGAAAATGATTGTTGTTAACTCAATGTTATTATTGCTAACAAATGAATGATTTAACAAAGTGTTTTATATATCAATAGGCAGTAGGGGCCAAAAATGATTGGGACATGAATGAAAAATGCTGGGTTCAGAATGATAGTCTTTTCTATTTATTAACATTTCATTTGCAACAGTGAGCTGAAAATTGTGTGTGATTGATGATCCAAAAACTAAAACTATGTCCCTTTTTCATACACAGGAAGACCTCGGCCAGGGCGAGGCTCTGGAATGTGGCATACAGGAGAAGGTGGGGGGGAAGTGTCAGCCAGGAGGTGGGGGTTAGTGTCAGCCAGGAGGTGGCGGGGCCCAGTCTCACCCAATCCCAGGTCCCTCCCCTCCGCCTTCCACCCAAAAGGCCCAGGAAGGGGAGGAGTGTGGAGGAGGCAGCACTTGTCCTCATGAAGGAGGCTAATGACGCCCTGAAAGCCCCTCTCGACGCTGTAGAGGCCTATGGCATCTATATAGCCTCAAATTTGCAGCAAATGGAGGAGGGCCCATGCCGCAAATGTGAGAAAATGATTTTTGAGGCCATCCATAAGGGGTTGAGTGGCCAAATGATGGATGATGTCCTTTTATGTACGCTCGCCCATCCTCCTCCTCCTGCCACAAGTCCACCTTCAGAGCCACAGCCTCCAAGGAAGGCTGCAGGGAAGGCTGCAGGGCAGCGTGGAGGGAAGGTTTCACAGAAGACAAGAAAGTGGAGGTGGAGACTCAGCTCTTTGCACAGATGGAAAGGGCTGCAAGGCCTGGGACGGTGATAATAATGGGGGATTTTAACTACCCAGAAATTGACTGGAGTAATGGCACTGCTGGGACAGTTAAAGGGCAAAAATTTATAACCCTATTACAAGACAATTTTATAGTCCAGTTTATTGAGGCCCCAACTAGGAATGAAGCTCTGTTGGACCTGGTAATCTCAAACCATGCAGAGCTTATTACTAATGTTCAGATAAAGGAACACCTGGGTAGCAGTGATCATAACATGATTTCATTTGATGTTAGCTGTAAACAAGAAATACATACGGGAAAGATAAAACCACTTAACTTCAAGAGAACAAATTTTCCAAGGATGAGGGCTGTTCTCAAGGATTTAGACTGGGAGGGAATATTGGCATCGATAAACACAGAAAAGAAATGGGAATTCTTCAAAAAAACTGTTTGGGACCTCACTGCAAAGTATATTCCCATGGGCAATAAGTTTAAAAGGCTAAAAATGAAACCTATGTGGCTCATGGTCAAAGGTAAAAAAGCTATAAACAATAAGAAGGGCTTACAATAAGAGCTTTTAAAAAAATGTAAAAATGAAGGAACACTAGTGTCGTTTAAATGTTACAAAGAATTTACCAGAATAGGATGCAAAAATTCAAAACGAACGACAGATTGCAAAAGATAGTAGGACAAACCCCATTCTTCAAATCTCTTAATAGTAAAAAGGTCATGTCAGAGCATGTAGGCCCTTTACAAAATAATCTAGAGTGGGTGACTGGGGACAAAGAGAAGGCTAATTTATTAAATACTTTCTTCAGCTCTGTGTATACAAAAGAGCATGGGGGAGGTCATGTCCATAATGGGGGTTGGTATTGACACAGCCCCGAATGATCCACAATGGCTCAAAAGTGATATGGTCCAGAAATATTTAGACAGAATAAAGGTGGATAAAGCACCTGGGCCTGATGGCATCCACCCACGGATCCTAAAAGAATTGAGCTCTGTAATTTCAAAGCCATTGTATCTAATTTTTAGGGACTCATTAATGATGGGAATAGTACCACTGGATTGGTGCAGGGGGAACGTGGTGCCTATATTTAAAGAGGGATCAAAGTCTTTACCAAGTGACTATAGTCCTGTTAGTTTAACTTCTATAGTCGGGAAGATAATGGAGCGTATGCAACAGACAGCATGGATTCATGAAAAACAGAAGTTGTCAGACAAACCTGATTTCTTTTTATGAAGAGGTAAGTAAAACCTTGGACAGAGGGGTGGCTGTGGACGTGGTATACTTGGATTTTGCAAAAGCGTTTGATACAGTTCCGCACACACGGCTCATGTGTAAGGTAAAGTCTACAGGCTTGGAAATATCAGTTTGTAAATGGATAGAATTCTGGCTAAAAGACAGAATTCAGAGAGTAGTGGTTAATGATTCTTACTCTGAATGGTCTAAGGTTATCAGTGGTGTACCCCAAGGTTCAGTGCTGGGACCCTTACTTTTTAATAACTTTATAAATAATATTGGGTCTGGGATCAAAAGTAACATTTCTGTCTTTGCAGATGACACCAAGCTATGCAGTGGAATAACTTCCTTACAGGATGTCTCCAATTTACAAGCCAACCTCAATGCACTGTCTAAGGCTCTGTTTCCACTAGTGCGACTTATTTTGCGACTTGACACATGTCAAGTCGCATGACAAGTCAAAACCCATGTATTTCAATGGTCCCCGTTCTAATTGGTGCGACTCAAGTCGCAGCGACTCGAAAAAAGGTTCTTGCACTACTTTGTTCCGTCTTCGGTGCGACTTGTTCTCCATAGAAAGGTATTAAGTCGCAATGAAGTCGTATGTACATGTCTGACACCGCGACTTTCTTGCGACTTCCACGGAAGTCTACGGAAGCACATGATCTCTGCTCCTCCCAAATACATCACTTCCTATATTGATGTATGTGAGTGTGGAAGACAGCAGGAAGCATGCCTAGGGCTAAAAAAAATAAGCGACAAGTGCATGACAATGAGGAAATTATTCGGCTTGTCAGACAACGTCCGGCAATATATGACCTCAGAGATCCAGGTTACAAAGATCATGCAAAGAAGGAGAGAGCATGGTTGGAGGTGGCTCGCATATATTATGAGACCTGGGACTCTTTCTCAGCCACAGAACGTTCTACAAAAAGTAAGTGGTTGATATATGCTGCTTAGCACTTTCTATAACCAATGGGTGTGTGCACTGTGTTTTCTTGGTGGGGACCGCTTCTCCTGGCAGGAGATCACAATGGTTTGGCAGGAGGGAATCCCCTGTCAACACTATCTGTGTTGATGGTGGAATTTATATAGTTACTTTCCTGTTACCTGTGGCTGCAGGAAAGTAAATCTGTGTGTGTGGGCCAGCAAATAATATTTGACCACGGTCCTAATAATATTAAATGATATTAAAGATGGCCCTGTCAACATCCTCCAGCACATGTCAAATTATGTAGGTGTCATGGGTAATATATTTAGTGGTTGTTTTAACACCATCCATATCAATTATGCAGCCTAGCAAATGAATGACCTATAGGCAGTCACTAAAGATTTTTTTTAAAATTTATTATTTGCTTTATATTTTGTAGTGCACTCGTTACAAACTCGATGGAGAAGTCTCAAAGACTGCTACAACCGGTACTTACGCAAATTAAAAGAAGGAAGGAGTGGTTCCGGCTCAAAAAGATTAGCCCCATATGCCCATGCCGGGGATCTTGATTTTTTGAAACCAGTGTTGGAAATGCGAGAGTAAGTTATCAGCAGGCATATGTTACGAATTCTACATATCAAATAGTAATGCTTACTTAAAAAATATGTGATTTGTATTTCAGAACCCAAGCAAGCTGGGAAGACAGCACACAGGGTTTGGCAGCAGAAGATGAGGCAGAGGAAGCTGCGGAGGAGGAGGAGCAAGAACAATTCCAAGACAATGTTGACAAGGAACTGTTCGTAGATGAATCAAGGTCAACATCAAACTCAATGAATGAGGAGGATGCAGAACCAGGACCTAGCAATGTCTCTAGGCCTTTGCGAAGGTCTTCAAGGGGCAGTGCCCGGCCTGTGAAACCCATGGAGAAAATTTTAGATGTAGTCAGTCAGATGTCCACTAAAATGGCTGAAAACCAGTGTGAAGACACAGCATTTCTCACTGTAATTTTAGGCATATGTAAACAGGTACCCCCTGAGAAAAAATATGCACTCAGGATGGCTTTAATGTCAACTGCTCAATCATTTGTGGGTGAGGGGCCAACAACATCCTCAGCATATATGCAACCCCCCCTTCCCCAATATCCCCCTTATCAACAATACACTCACTTTCCAAGTACACAGTATGCTCCACCAATAAACCGTCCATACTGTGACCAGTATGGTAAAATGCTGAATCCCTCAAGGCCACGCATGTTGCATCCAATTCCTGACCCCACTACCTCTACCCTTGGCCCCCCAACCACTCACCAACTTAGGCAGCCTACACCCAGTCATGTTCCGCCTTTTCTGGACAGGAAATATTACCCTGGTCCATCAGTGGATTTCCCTGGACCAACCAATAGTTCAGTTTCCGGGACCACTGAAAACAAAACATACGAGCAATTGTAATTTACTATTATTTTTGATGTGTGTTTAAGACTTGTTCTCTATTTTTTGGTTGGTTGAGGAGGCCAAAACAACAACTGTTGAATTTTTAAGTTCATGGAACGTATTTCTTTATTTTTGCCTTCTTGCAAAAAGAGTTGTCTTGTAAAAAAGATTCAGATATTTTTATTTTTTTTTGGAAAGATTTTTATTTTGGTGTTTTTCATAGAGAAATATTTTATTATTTAACTATTTGTTGTGCTTGGTAAAAACTAAAAAAAATGGTGTAGTTCACCCAAACACATAACTAAAAAATTTTGGGTGCTTTCCTGCACAAAAAAACAGAAAATAAAAATTATTTGGGTTACATTGTGCATTTTCTGATTCTCCTTTTTTAGAATTTGAGGTAAATACCTGTAATTCTGCTTTTGGATGCAATGAAACATAACATACATCTAAATAATATTCACAGAAAATGCATGACATACATTATGCTATGGCATCCTGCTGCCAGGGGACAGAACCAGCAGCAGACAGAAAATAAGATGAGAATCCCTCACGCACACTGGCACCATTGGTGGTGCCCCTACTGGCACTCCATTGTGCACCTTCCAGATCGTGCATGAGGGAATCTTCAAAAAGATAGCCATCACGAATTCTAACAAAATTATGAAGCACACATGCTGCTTTTACTGCAGATATTGCATTCTCCAGTTTTAAATTAATGGGGGTATGTAGCAAACGCCACTTGTTGGCTAAAATGCCAAAAGAACATTCTACCACTCGTCTTGCCCTCGTTAACCGGTAATTGAAGATTCGCTTCTCTTCACTCAGACACCTATTTGAATAAGGCCTTAATAGATGCTCACTGAGAGCAAAGGCCTCATCCCCAACAAACACAAATGGCATTGGCGGCCCATTTGTTCCTGGCAACGGACAGTCCTGTGGCAGGTCCAGACCATTTTCCCGCAACATTCTTCCAAAGGATGATCTTTGGAAAATACTGGAGTCTGAGCTGCTGCCATATGATCCAATGTCTATAAAGCTGAAACAATAATTGGCATCAGCCACTGCTAGTAAGACAAAAGAAAAATATTTTTTGTAATTAAAGTATTTTGTTCCACTGCCAATGGGCATCACTACCCTCATATGTTTGCCGTCAATTGCCCCTAGACAATTTGGGAAATTGCAACGATCCCAGAAAAGTTCCGCTTTCTTGCACCAATCTTCGGAAGTGGGCTTCTTCATACCCAAATCCCTAAGGACATTCCAGATGTCTCGGCAGGTATCGTGGACAATATTGCTGACAGTAGTTTTGCCAACCAAAAACTCATAATGCAAACTGGAAAAGGAATGTCCAGTTGCCAGGTACCTAAAATGGAAAAGTACATACATTTTATGATAATGATACATATTGACACTAAGCTACATCAATAAACCAAAAAAAAAGAGCTAGGAAGGAGGTGCCTGAGGAAGTGAAGAATGAAGAAGAGGAGCAGGAGAAAGACACAGG
This sequence comes from Lithobates septentrionalis, assembly GCA_037952835.1. NCBI lineage: Eukaryota > Metazoa > Chordata > Amphibia > Anura > Ranidae > Lithobates > Lithobates septentrionalis. The sequence goes on from JBBDGP010001344.1 coordinate 2,189,309, forward strand.
TGATGTAGAGGCAGAGTTAAGATTGTAAAAACAAGCTTACGCACAATTACATGCTAGTATTTATTTTTGGACTTCATGTAAAGATGATGAAAGAATGATGTGGATCTCCAAAAGCCACATAGAAGTTAAGAAGAAGAAACAGTAGGTATGTAAATTTACCTCAATGTTATTATGAGTCTTTCAACAGATGGAATACTCCTTCTGAAACTGGTGTTTTGTCGCTCTAGATGACTAGAGAGCAAAGCCAACAATTCATCAAAACTGTAAAGATAAAAAATATGGCTAGTATCTACACTGACCATGTAAAAATCAAACATTTACAAATGGAGTTCCATTTTTCAAACAATTTGATCAGGTTCTAGTTAACACTTCGAGCTATTCAAATCTAAAAATACTAAAAAGAGTCATACTGACCAGGCATATACACATTTTCATAAATATATCTGGCAGCATTTGCAAGTTGACATCAAAAAATGTTCTCACCTTCTAATTGACATCCTTGTATAGTTGAAGAATTTGTCTTCATGAGCCCGGAGGTCATTGTAAAGGACCCCAAACTGGCCTCTCACTTCCCTTTGGGCGATGATGGGATGTATCCAAAACCGATGCCTTCTCCTCCTCCGGTTATCCTCCTCTTCTTGATCTATAAATGCTGCTACAGCAGCCAAAATGACTGCTGACCCAACATATTGCATAGCCAACATGTTTGCTAACAAACATACAACACGTGACAACGAAAGAGGAAGGGGAAATAAATAAGCAGGATAAGGAATTACATCGCTAGGACTAAATCGCAGAACATCCAAGTCGCACAAAGTCGTTATTAAAGTCGCAACAAAACGCACCACAAATCGCAACGCACAATCGCAGTGTAAATCGCGCGACTTTGGGGACGCAATAGTGGAAACATAGCCTAATTGGGCGACTTATATGGCAGATGAGGTTAAATGTTGAGAAATGTAAAGTTATGCACTTGGGGGCTAAGAATATGCATGCATCATACATGCTAGGGGGAGTACAACTGGGGGAATCCGTAGTGGCGAAGGATCTGGGGGTTTTGGTAGATCATAAGCTCAATAATAACATGCAATGCCAAGCTGCGGTTTCCAAAGCGAGCAAAGTCCTTTCTTGTATTAGGAGAGGTATGGACTCCAGAGAGAGAGATATAATTTTGCCCCTGTTCAAATCATTAGTAAGACCTCATCTGGAATATGCAGTTCAGTTTTGGGCACCAGTTCTCAAAAAGGATATCGGGGAACTGGAGAAAGTGCAGAGAAGGGCAACCAAACTGATAAGAGGCATGGAGGAGCTCAGCTATGAGGAAAGAGTAGAGGAACTGAATTTATTCACTCTTGAGAAGAGGAGAATAATGGGGGATATGATCAACATGTTCAAATATATAAGGGGTCCATATAGTGAACTTGGAGTTATTCTCTTTACGGTCAACACAGAGGACACGGGGGCACTCTTTACGTCTAGAGGAATAGAGATTTCATCTCCAAATACGGAAAGGTTTCTTCACAGTAAGAGCTGTGAAAATGTGGAATAGACTCCCGCCAGAGGTGGTTCTGGCCAGCTCAGTAGATTGCTTTAAGAAAGGCCTGGATACTTTCCTAAATGTACATAATATAACTGGGTACTAACATTTCTAGGTAAGGTTGATCCAGGGAAATTCTGATTGCCTCTTGGGGGATCAGGAATGAATTTTTTCCCCTGCTGTAGCAAATTGGAGCATGCTCTTCTGGGGTTTTTTGCCTTCCTCTGGATCAACTGTGGGTATAGAATTGGGTATATTGGATTGTACGATATTTTTTATTTTTTTTCATTTATTTTTTTTATGGTTGAACTGGATGGACTTTTTTCGACCTGACGAACTATGAAAGTAATGGCCTGGCCTGGGTTCAGTCTGGTCTGACAGAAGACGCAGCCTGTTGTAGTACCACAGCCTGGGGACATACATGTCATCTGCTGCTGTTCCTGATCTCTGGGAGTCCTGGACCAAATTGTGCTCCCTTCTGTATGGACTTCTCAAGCTACTAATTTTTTTATCCACAGAGTTGATGTCTGCCCTGGGGGCCAAAGGCTTCGCAAATTCCAGCTGTTTTTCCAGCGTTGCCTTCCTCTTTATTTCGTTGTTATGAGCTAGAATAAATGGAGATTTTGCCTATGTGTTTTTCTTCAAATAGGACCGTTTTTTGTGAGTAGGCAGGTACATTTCAAAAATACAATGTCAAATTAACAAGGGACACCAACACCAAGCAACCTCCTTGAGGTTTACAAATACATTATAATAATGGTGTTGTGGAAACGCGACATACAAAAAAAATATGGTGATGACTATAAAATAATAAAAAAAAATACAACAGGAGATCTTGATTAAAAAAAATGACTATAAAAATTTTTAATGTGTGAATATGAGCAGCAAAACAACTTCATTCTTCTAGCATTTTAAAGAAGAAAAGAATGCGCTGCATTGAAAGATATAAAAATATGTAGTGTGACAAATGTGCCATCTTCATTACGTTTTTGTTTTACCAGACTGAGCATCTCCGTCTCGTACTTGATTCTGAGCATGCGTGGTTTTTTGCGCGTCGGAATTGCATACACACAAACAGAATTTCCGATAGATACTTTTTCCTTCGGAAAAAATGAGAACATGCTCTCAATCTTTTGCTGGCGGAAATTCGGCCAGCAAAAGTCCGATGGAGCATACACACGGTCGCATTTTCCAACCAAAAGCTCTCATCGGTCTTTTGCTAGCTGAATTTCCGATCGTGTGTATGTGGCATAATGGGGAAGTCTTCCTCAGTCCCTGGCTGTCATTCGGACAGACTGAGGTTACTATTGCAAGGGGACCTGTGTCCAGTGTCCAAGAGTGCGATCCCTTGCACCATGGCTGGGCTGCTTGTTGTCTGAATGCAGCTGTGCGTCTTGTTCCCAGAGTTACCCTTAAAGAAGAAAGGGAAGTGCTTGGAAATGTTGTTCTACCTCACATGAAACAACTTTGATAGACTGTGAAACGTCAAGGACATTGAGGTATTTAGCTAGTTAGGTAAAATGAGCTGTGGCAAAGGGGCAAATTCTCACCTTACAATTAAATGATGGACCGCTCAATGTACCAGGACTGTTCTTATGCTGGTGATCAGGCGGCGTGAGCGGTGCTGACCTAAGTAAACCTTAATTCACATTATAAGTAATTGATAGAATAGGCTAAAGGAAAATTTCTGTAGACTAGTTGTGGAAGGGGGTGGCATCTTTAGAGGATGGGACCCATTTTCATTTATAATTTTATATGCATATAGTTTAGACATATTATAGGGCGTATTTACACTGCTATGCTGTTCTCAGCTGAGGACAATTGATAACTTCTTAAAGTTTACTTATGTACATATTACACTGTATTATCATAGGGACAGGATGCATTTGCCGTAGAGTTCAGTATTGAGTTGGCCCACCATTTGCAGCTAGAACAGCTTCAACTCTTCTGGGAAGGCTGTCCACAAGGTTTAGGAGTGTATCTATGGGAATGTTTGATCATTCTTACAGAAGCGCATTTGTGAGGTCAGCCACTGATGGCACTGGAAGTCAAGCCCAACCCCTGAAAAACAATCCCACACCATAATCCCTACTCCTCCAAATTATTTGGACCAGTGCACAAAGCAAAGTCCATAAAGACATGGATGAGCAGGTTTGGGGTGGAGGAACTTGACTGGCCTGCACAGAGTCCTGACCTCAACCTGATAGAACAACTTTGCGATGAATTTGTGCAGAGGCTGCGAACTAGGCCCTCATCCAACATCAGTGCCTGACCTCACAAATGCGCTTCTGGAAGAATGGTCAAACATTCCCATAGACATACTCCTAAACCTTTTGTGAGGTTGCGCATTTGTGAGGTCAGGCACTGATGTTGGACGAGAAGGCCTGGTTTGCAGTCTCCGCTCTAATTTATTCCAAAGGTGTTCTATCGGGTTGAGGTCAGGACTCTGTGCAGGCCAGCCAAGTTCCTCCACCCCAAACTTGCTCATTCATGTCTTTATGGACCTTGCTTTGTACACTGGTCCAGATCATTTGGTGGAGGGGGGATTATGGTATGGGATTGTTTTTCAGGGGTTGGGCTTGGCCTCTTAGTTCTAGTGAAGGGAACTCTTAAGGCGTCAGCATACCAAGACATTTTGGACAATTTCATGCTCCCAACTTTGTGGGAACAATTTGGGGATGTCTCCTTCCTGTTCCAACATGACTACGCACCAGTGCACAAAGCAAGGTCCATAAAGACATGGATGAGCAAGTTTGCGGTGCAGGAACTTGACTGGCCTGAACAGAATCCTAACCTCAACCCGATAGAACACCTTGTGGGATTAATTAGAGCGGAGACTGCAAGCCATGCTTTCTCCTCCAACAACAGTGGCTGACCTCACAAATGCGCTTCTGGAAGAATGGTCAAACATTCCCATAGACAACCTTTCCAGAAGAGTTGAAGCTGTTCTAGCTGCAAAGGGTGGGCCAACTCAATATTGAACCCTACGGCGGACTAAGACTGGGATGCCATTAAAGTTCATGTGAGTGTGAAGTCAGGTGTCACAATACTTTTGACAATATAGTGTGTATGTGTGTGTGTGTATGTATGTATGTATGTATGTTGTATGTATGTGTGTGTGTGTATGTATATATATATATATATATATATATATATACATATATATAGTGCCTTGCAAAACTATTCACCCCCCCCCCCCCCTTGGCTTTTTACCTATTTTGTTTAGTTCAATGTTTTTTTTTAATCTGACTTATACGTGATGGATCAGAACACAATAGTCTAAGTTGGTGAAGTAAAATTTGAAAAATATATACATAAAACTATTTTTCAGATATAAAAAAATTATAATTGGCATGTGCGTATGTATTCACTCCCTTTGTTATGAAGCCCATAAAAAGCTCTGGTGCAACCAATTACCTTCAGAAGTCACATAATTAGTGAAATGATGTCCACCTAAGTGCAATCTAAGTTTCACATGATCTATCATTACATAAACACACCTTTTTTGAAAGGCCCCAGAGGCAGCAACACCTAAGAAAGAGGTACTACTGACCAAACACTGCCATGAAGACCAAGGAACTCTCCAAACAAGTAAGGGACAATGTTGTTGAGAAGTACAAGTCAGAATTAGGTTATAAAAAAATATCCAAATCTTTGACGATCCCTAGGAGCACCATCAAATCTATCATAACCAAATGGAAAGAACATGGCACAACAGCAAACCTGCCAAGAGATGGCCGGACACCAAAACTCACTGACCAGGCAAGGAGGACATTAATCAGAGAGACATCACAGAAACCTAAGGTAACCCTGGAGGAGCTGCAGAGTTCCACAGCAGAGACTGGAGTATCTGTACATAGACAATAAGCCGTGCGCTCCATTGAGTTGGGCTTTATGGCAGAGTGGCCAGAAGAAAGCCATTACTTTCAGCAAAAAACAAAATGGCATGTTTTGAGTTTGCGAAAAGGCATGTGGGAGACTCCCAAAATGTATGGAGGAAGGTGCTCTGGTCTGATGAGACTAAAATTGAACTTTTTGGCCATCAAAGAAAACGCTATGTTTGGCTCAAACCCAACACATCACATCACCCAAAGAACACCATCCCCACAGTGAAACATGGTGGTGGCAGCATCATGCTGTGGGGATGTTTTTCAGCAGTCGGGAATGGGAAACCGGTCAGAGTTGAGGGAAAGATGGATGGTGATAAATACAGAGATATTCTTGAGCAAAAACCTGTACCACTCTGTGTGTGATTTGAGGCTAGGACGGAGTTTTACCTTCCAGCAGGACAATGACCCCAAACACACTGCTAAAGCAACACTTGAGTGGTTTAAGGGCAAATATGTAAATGTGTTGGAATGGAATAGTCAAAGCCCAGACCTCAATCCAATAGAAAATCTGTGGTCAGACTCAAAGATGTTCACAAGCGCAAACCATCCAACTTGAAGGAGCTGGAGCAGGTTTGCAAGGAGGAATGGGCAAAAATCCCAGTGGTAAGATGTGGCAAGCTCATAGAGACTTGGAGCTGTGATAGCTGCAAAAGGTGGCTCTACAAAGTATTGACTTTAGGGGTGTGAATAGTTATGCACATTGACTTTTTCTGTTATTTTGTCCTATTTGTTTGCTTCACAATAAAAAAAAAAAAATCTTCAAAGTTGGGGGAATGTTCTGTAAATTAAATAATGCAAATCCTCAAACAATCTACCGTATATACTCGAGTATAAGTCAAATTTTTCAGCACATTTTTTTGTGCTGAAAGTGCCCCCCTCGACTTATACTCGAGTCAAGCACTTTTCTGCAGCAAAAAAATTCATTTTCCGAACCGAATTTGGGGCCCCGTATCTCAGGGCCCCCTGGAGCTAGGAACCCCAAATTTGGTGTGCAAACCCAGTGGAACTGGTACCATAACATATCCAAAGCTGAAGTTCCTAGCTCTTAGTGGCCCCGAGATACGGGGCCCCAAAATCGGTTTGGAAAATGTCATTCTCTGCTGCAGAAAAGTGCTTGACATTTTCTGAACCGACTTTGGGGCCCCATATCTCAGGATTACTTGGTGCTAAGAACCCCAGCAAAAAAAATCATTTTCTGAACCGAATTTGGGGCCCTGTATGTCAGGGCCCCCTGGAGCTAGGAACCCCAAATTTGGTGTGCAAACCCAGTGGAACTGGTGCCATAATATATCCAAAGCTGGGGTTCCTAGTACCAAGTGGCCCTGAGATACGGGGCCCCAAATCCGGTTCAGAAAATGTCATTCTCTGCTGCAGAAAAGTGCTTGACATTTTCTGAACTGATTTTTGGGGCCCTGCATCTTGGGGCCACTTGGTGCTAGAAACCCCAGCTTTGGAAATTGTTTGGTGCTAGTTCCCCTGGGTTTGCACACCAAATTTGGGGTTCTTAGCACTAAGTGGCCCCGAGATACAGGGCCCCAAATTTGGTCAACTGTGTCTATCTGCAGCAATGTCATTTCGGGACCCTTTGGGTTCAGAGACCCCAAATTTTGGCTGCAGCTAGGGGGCATCTAGGAACCCTTAACTACTGAGTTTGAAGTTCAGGGGACCTATGGCTGCAAATGGGCACAGTGAGGCATGCAAATGGGCACAGTGATGCTGCAAATGGGCATTGTTGACCCTCTTTTCCACTTACAGTAGCTGTGCATTTCTCATCCTCGTCTTATACTCGGGTCAATAAGTTTTTCCCAAATTAGGGCCTCAACTTATACTCGGAACGACTTATACTCGAGTATATACGGGTATGTTAATTCCAGGTTGTGAGGTGAAACATGAAAAATGCCAAGGGGGTGAATACTTTTGCAAAGCACTGTGTGTGTGTATATATGTATGTATATATATATATGTGTATGTATGTATGTATGTATGTGTGTGTGTGTATGTATATATGTGTATATGTGTATATGTTATATATATATATATATAACATTTTATATCGACATCGATCAACTTGGGTACAACCGGCATCCTGGGTTTTACCTGCGATTATCCCTAGACGCTAGCCTGGAGAAGACAATGGCCCAGCAGGAGGGATTCCCACATCAACACTGTCTGTGTTGATGGGGGAATCGAGCAAATTTCTTTCATGCAACCCGTGGATGCGGGAAAGAAATTTACTGTGTATGGCAGGCCAGCCGGCCTTAGTGAATATAGGGTGTGACAGGAGACAGAAGCAGGACTATATATATATATATATATATATATATATATATAATATATACAGTCAGGTCCATAAATATTGGGACATCAACACAATTCTAATCTTTTTGGCTCTATACACCACCACAATGGATTTGAAATGAAACGAACAAGATGTGCTTTAATTGCAGACTTTCAGCTTTAATTTGAGGGTATTTACATCCAAATCAGGTGAACGATGTAGGAATTACAACAGTTTGTATATGTGCCTCCAACTTTTTAAAGGACCAAAAATAATGGGACAGATTAACAATCATCCATCAAACTTTCACTTTTTAATACTTGGTTGCAAATCCTTTGCAGTCAATTACAGCCTGAAGTCTGGAACGCATAGACATCACCAGATGCTGGATTTCATCCCTGGTGCTGCTCTGCCAGGCCTCTACTGCAACTGTCTTCAGTTCCTGCTTGTTCTTGGGGCATTTTCCCTTCAGTTTTGTCTTCAGCAAGTGAAATGCATGCTCAATCGGATTCAGGTCAGGTGATTGACTTGGCCATTGCATAACATTCCACTTCTTTCCCTCCCTTAAAAAACTCTTTGGTTGCTTTCGCAGTATGCTTCGGGTCATTGTCCATCTGCACTGTGAAGCGCCATCCAATGAGTTCTGAAGCATTTTGCTGAATATGAGCAGATAATATTGCCCGAAACACTTCAGAATTCATCCAGCTGCTTTTGTCAGCAGTCATATCATCAATAAATACAAGTGAACAAGTTCCATTGGCAGCCATACATGCCCACGCCGTGACACTACCACCACCATGCTTCACTGATGAGGTGGTATGCTTTGGATCATGAGCAGTTCCTTTCCTTCTCATCACTCTGGTACAAGTTGATTTTGGTCTCATCTGTCCATAGGATGTTGTTCCAGAACTGTGAAGGCTTTTTTAGATGTTGTTAGGCAAACTCTAATCTGGCCTTCCTGTTTTTGAGGCTCACCAATGGTTTACATCTTGTGGTGAACCCTCTGTATTCACTCTGGTAAAGTCTTCTCTTGATTGTTGACTTTGACACACATACACCTACCTCCTGGAGAGTGTTCTTGATCTGGCCAACTGTTGTGAAGGGTGTTTTCTTCACCAGGGAAAGAATTCTTCGGTCATCCACCACAGTTGTTTTCCTTGGTCTTCTGGGTCTTTTGGTGTTGCTGAGCTCACCGGTGCATTCTTTCTTTTTAAGGATGTCCCAAACAGTTGATTTGGCTACACCTAATGCTTTTGCTATCTCTCTGATGGGTTTGTTTTGTTTTTTTAGCCTAATGATGGCTTGCTTCAGTGATAGTGACAGCTCTTTGGATCTCATATTGAGAGTTGACAGCAACAGATTCCAAATGCCAATAGCACACTTGAAATGAACTCTGGACCTTTTATCTGCTCCTTGTAAATGGGATAATGAGGGAATAACACACACCTGGCCATGGAACAGCTGAACAGCCAATTGTCCCATTACTTTTGGTCCCTAAAAGGTGGGAGGCACATATACAAACTGTTGTAATTCCTACACCGTTCACCTGATTTGGATGTAAATACCCTCAAATTAAAGCTGAACGTCTACAGTTAAAGCACATCTTGTTTTTTCCATTTCAAATTTTATTGTGGCGGTGTATAGAGCCAAAAAGATTAGAATTGTGTGGATGTCCCAATATTTATGGACCTGACTATATATATATATATATATATATATATATATATATATACACATACATATATATATATATATATACACATACATATATATATATACACATATATATATATATATATATATATATATATATATATATATATATATATATATATATATATATATATATATATATATATATATATATATATATATATATATATATATATATATATATATATATATATAGTTTTTGAGGCTCAATATTACTTTTTTAATATTTCCCAATGGGATTGTTAACAACATAGCTCCCATAAGGTCCCCTAATATTACTAAACTTTGCATCGTAAAAAAAGGTAAATTATAATGTAAAATGTATGTAAACCCTAGCATTGAAAGTCCTTTATTTGCTCCCATTTGGTCTGTTAAATACAGTGCCTTGAAAAAGTATTCATACCCCTTGAAATTTTCCACATTTTGTCATGTTACAACCAAAACGTAAATGTATTTTTGGGGATTTTATGTGATGGTGAATCTTGGCACGTTTTGGAACTACATTTCCCATGATGCTCTTGCACTTCTAAGTGTAGTTGAGCATCATGGGAAATGTAGTTTCAAAACATCTGGAGTGCCAAGGTTTGTCATCACTGTAGATAGACCAACACAAAGTGGCACAAAATTGTAAAGTGGAAGGAAAATTTTAAATGGTTTTCAAAGTTTTTTTTACAAATAACTATCTGAAAAGGGTGGCATGCATTTGTATTCAGCCCCCCTGAGTCAATACTTTGTAGAACCACCTTTCACTGCAACTACAGCTGCAAGCCTTTTTGAGTATGTCTCTACTAGGGATGAGCTCGATGTTCAGGTTGAACATAAGTTCGACTCAAACATCGGGTGTTCGCCCGCTCGCCGAAGAACGAACATTATGGGGTGTTTGCGGCAAATTTGTGGAACACGAGATCGCAGTGAATTGCTGTATGATGATTGGCCAAAGCATGCACCTGACCTGCATGCTTTGGCCAATCCCAGCGTCCTCTGCTAAGAGAGCCATAATTGCCCAAAGGCAGGGTGCCTTTGGCCAATCATGGCTCAGGGGGACTAAGTCCACGCCCCACACTACATAAGGCTGCCTACACGGCGGCTCTGTGTAGTGTGGATGGAGAGATAGCTTGATTTAGATCAAGCAGGCAGGATATTCAGTTTGTGGCAGTGTATTTGAGAGAGATCTAGATATATACAGTCAGTCTAGTATGTACAGTCTCGTGTGTGTGTGTGTATATATATAAATATATATATATATACTCTGCATCCAGTGTAGCTTATATATGTGTGTGTATATGTATGTGTGTGTATATATATATATATATATATATATATATATATATATATATATATATACTCTGCAACCAGTGTAGCCTATATCTACAGTGCATTCCGTGGTGTACTTTCTACTACACTTCTGGTGGTGTACACAATACAGTGCAGCCATAGTGCATTTGTTACTACTTTTCTAATGGTGTATTCAATTCAGTGCAGCTGTAGTAAGTTGCTACTACACTTCTGGTGGTGTACACAGTATACAATACAGTGCAGCCGTAGTACAGTTGCTACTATTTTTCTGGTGGTGTGCACAATACAGTGCAGCTGCAGTGCAGTTGCTACTACCTTTCTGGTGGTGTACACAGTACACTATACAGTGCAGCCGTAGTGCAGTTGCTGCTACTTTTCTGGTGGTGTACACAATACAGTGCAGCCGTAGTACAGTTGCTACTACCTTTCTGGTGGTGTACACAGTACACAATACAGTGCAGTTGCTACTACCTTTCTGGTGGTGTACACAGTACACAATACAGTGCAACCGTAGTGCAGTTGCTACTACTTTTCTGGTGGTGTACACAGTACATTGCAGCCTTAGTGTAGTTGCTACTACTTTTCTGGTGGTGTACACAATACACAATACAGTGCAGCCGTAGTACAGTTGCTACTACCTTTTTGGTGGTGTACACAGTACTCAATACAGTGCAGCCATAGTGCACTTGCTACTACCTTTCTGGTGGTGTACACAATACAGTGCAATCGTAGTGCAATTGCTACTACTTTTCTGGTGGTGTACACAGTACACAATACAGTGCAGCCGTAGTGCACTTGCTGGAGGATGTGCAGCGATTTGAAGGATCCGATGTTGGTTCCCAGGTTGAGGAAGGGAGTAACATGAGCCTAGAGAGAGGGGGTGCCCAGGAAGGACAAGAAACTGGCAGTCATAATCCACCAGCTGCAGTATACTGCCAAGTTTGCTCCAGTGACGAGGAGGGAGGGGATGATGAGGTCACTGACTCTACTTGGGTGCCTGATAGAAGAGAGGAGGAGGTGGCACAACTCCAATGAGGCAAGATGTCCTCTTGGGAGCAGCTTAAGGGCAACCACCCTACTGCATCACACCTCAGAGCTCCGCAGGTGCAGGGCGCTGATGACTCCTTGCTGATTTTGAAAAGTTCTCTGGTGTGGGCTTTTTTGGCACGTGTGCAGCAGATCGCACCGTTACTGTTTGCAACCTATGTCTGAAGCGGATCAAGCGTGGCAAGAACAGCAGCCGCTTTGGCACCACATGCTTGACCAGACATATGACGACCTCCCATGCAGTCCATTGGGAACAGCACTTGAAAGATCCACATCAAAGAAAAAGGCGGACTTCTCCTTGCTCCTCATCTGGGATCTCTAACCCCACTATACCTCCAGTTCTCTTTAAAAACCTGCACTGAGAGGAATGGAGGTATAGCAATAGGGGTCCCAAGTACTTGCAGCCAATCTGCTATCAGTACACCTCCATCTAATTTTAGCAGGCAAATTTCCCTACCCCAGTTGCTAAACCGTAAAAAGAAATTTGGTCCCAGCCATCCACATGCTTTAGTGTCTGAATGCTAGCTTGGCCAAATTGCTAGCACTGCAACTGCTGCCTTTTCAGCTGGTAGACTCTGCCCCCTTTCGTGAATTTGTGGAATGTGCTGTACCTCAGTGGCAGGTTCCAAAACGCCATTTCTTTTCACGGAAGGCCATTCCGGCTCTCTACCGGCATGTGGAAGGCAATGTTTTGGCCTTGTTGGACAGGGCGGCCAGCAGTAAGGTGCATATTACCTCTGACTCATGGTCTAGCAGGCATGGGCAGGGACGTTGCCTTTCCGGCGCACTGGGTAACTCTGCTGGCAGCTGGGAAGGATGCAGGACAGGGAATCAGTATTGTTGGAGCTTGTTCCGCCGCCACGCCTCCAAAATGCTAGTGGTGATTCTGCCACAGCTCTCTCCTCCACCCCCTCCTCTTCTTCTTCCTCTATGGCCTCTTCTGCAGATTTGTGCTCTGAACCAGCAGTGCTTCGTAAGCATTCAAGGGCCTTCGCAAGCACTCAGGCAAAAAGATGCCATGTGGTGCTTGAGTTGGTCTGCTTAGGGGACAGGAGCCACACTGGGGCAGAGATTCTGTCAGCTCTGCAGGGGCAGGCTCAATGATGGTTGACGCCACGCCAGCTTCAGCCAGGAATGGTTGTATGCGACAATGGCACCAACATTCTTTCCGCCCTCTGACAGGGACACTTGACCCATGTCCCATGTTTGGCACACGTCCTGAATTTGGTGGTGCAGTGGTTCTTGAGCAGGTACCCAGGCTTACAGAATCTCCTGAGGCAGGCCACAAAAGCCTGTGGTCATTTCCGCTGGTCATACACTGCCAGTGCTCGGCTGGCTGACATTCAAAGAGAATGCAACCTGCCCACCAACCACCTCATATGTGACATGCCCACCGGGTGGAACTCAACGTTGGCAATGCTGCAGTGGCTGCACATGCAGCAGAGGGCCATCAATGAGTACCTGTGTGAGTATGGCACCAGGACAGGGTCAGGGGAGCTTGGCTTCTTTTCACCACACCAGTGGCTACTGATCAAGGATGCATGCACTGTCCTGTCACCTTTTGAGGAGGCCACAAGGATGGTGAGCAGCAACAATGCATGCATCAGTGATACTGTCCCTCTTGTCTTCCTGTTGGATAACACGCTTCATGGAATAATGGACGGGACACTTGAAGCAGAACAGTGGGAGGAAGAGGAGGACTTCCTTACCTCTCAAGGCCCCCTTTCTCTAGATAGTATTTCTGTGGGCCCGCAAAACACACAGGAATAAGAGGAGGAGGAGGAGGATTGTGTCAGCATGGGCGTGGAGGATTAACACTCAGCAGCAGTCTTCAAGGGATGGTTTTCAGTCCCCAGACACCCAAGGAGTTGTACGTGACTGGGAGGAGGTTGTTACGGATCATGTGATCCCTAGTGACCCAGAGGACTCAGAATCAAATGCCTCTGCAAACTTACACTGCATGGCCTCCCTGATTCTGCAAAGCCTGCAAAAGGACCCTTGGATTCATGGTATCAAGGAGAGGGGTCATTACTGGCTGGCAACCCTTTTCGATCCACTTTACAAGGGTAAGGTTGCAGAACTCATCCTGCCTTCGCAGAGGGAATGTCAGGGCTGGGCTCAGCCCTTCCTTCTCTGAGCTGGCTGCTCAGCTGTCAGCTATTTGCCAGCTCACATCTCTCTCCACAGTTACTCAGCTGTTGTTCACATCCTGCTCTTCAGTCCTACTTACTTAAGCCGTCAAGTCCAGAGGGTCTCTGCCTTCGCCTTGGTCAACATCACAAGAAACATCTCCTGCGTTTCTGTTTAAAGACTGGCTTTGCTGACATCCCTTCTGGCTCCAGATCATGCTTGCTGTTCCCCTACTTTGATCCCTGACTTATGGCTTGGCTTTTTATCCGTTCCAGTTACTGAAATCTGGCTATGTTTTGACTACGTTTGTTCTTTTTACTTTTATTATTAAACAAGTGTGATTTAACTGTACTTCTGTCTCGGTCTGATTTCATGGTTTTTGACAGGGAGTAGAGGATGAAACATCTTCAGGAGGCTTTGAAGAAAGGTTTGTGCAATGCATTTCCAGACCCTAGGAGGTTACCGTTTCCTGGTGCTGGACAACATGTTGCTGAGGCTACATCCAGTCAGAGGAAGAGCGGTGGAGAAGGTGGCCGGCTGACCGATGCCTTTAGACAATTTTTCAGTCCTCAGAGCCAAGGTCTGATCGGTTCCCATCGGCAACCATTACCAGCGTCTGCATTACATGGTGAAGGAATATCTTGGGGCAAGAGCAGACTTGGAGACCTTTTCAACAGACCATCCACTGGGTTACTGGGTCTTGAGGATGGACCACTGGCCAGAACTTGCTCAATATGCAATTGAGCTACTGGCCTGTCCCGCATCCAGCGTTCTTTCTGAACGCACAACCAGTGCTGCTGGAGGGTTTGTAATGGATCATAGAGTGCGCCTGTCCACAAACTCCGTTGATAGGCTCACATTCATAAAAATGAATCAGTCTTGGATCAGCAGCAGCTATCAAGCACCTGATGGTGATGTAATTGATTGATTTTTCTATGGATGTGGGATCCCTTGAATACTGCCTATACTGAGTGACTATCCTATTCCTCCTCAATCTTGATGATGCTAGCTTCCAACAATATTTTTGGTTTAGGGCACCACCACCACTGCCTAAGGCCAAATTTTTCTGGCCCTGTTTGACAGGGGCATGTAATTACAATTTTTGATCTAATATTTCACAGCAGGCCCCATTCCTGCGCCCACCAAGAGTAACTGTGAGGGCTTACAGTGTTGTGGCACCACCACCACAACCACCACCAAAGGCCCAATTTTTCTGCCCCTGTTTAACAGGGGCATGTAATTACAATTTTTGATATATTTCACAGCAGGGCCCGTTCCTGTACCCAACAAGAGTAACTGTGAGGGGTTACAGTGTTGTGCCACCACCACCACCACCCAAGGACCAATTTTTCTGCCCCGTGTTTAACAGGGACATGTAATTACAATTTTTGAAATAATAGTTAAGCAGGGCCCGTTCCTGCGCCCAACAAGAGTAATGCCCCGTACACACAGTCGGACATTGATCGGACATTCTGATAACAAAACCCTAGGTTTTTTTCCGATGGATGTTGGCCCAAACTTGTTTTGCGTACACGTGGTCGCACAAAGTTATCGGAATTTCCGATCGCCAAGAACGTGGTGACGTAAACCACGTACGACGAGACTAGAAAAGGCCAGTTCAGAACCAAGCGCGGCACCCTTTGGGCTCCCTTTGCTAATCTCGTGTTAGTAAAAGTTTGGTGAGAGACGATTCGCGCTTTTTCAGACTCGTGGTTTTCAGATCGTTTTCTGCTGTTCAGTTTGTGCTTGTTGGTTTGTATCTGCTCTTCAGTGCGCGCAAGCAAGCTACGCGTGACTTTGTCATTGTGTTCTTGTTCGTTCATTACTGTTTTTCAGGCCGCTATTCACAGGCCTTGCTGTTCTTCAGTGCGTTCTGTTACTTCGTTCTGAGCAGCCGACCATTTTCTAGCCATGTTGCATATACGTACTCCTCGTAGAGTTCGTGCTGTGCGGGGGCTTGGTGTTGGGGTCCTGACCTTGACACAAGTCCAGTCCATGAACAGGGTGGGGAGGAGTTCATGGACCAAGAATTGGTTGCTTCAGCATGACCAGTTCTGTCATATGCCTTTGCTCCGTGAGATCCGTGAGAATAATCCTGATGATTTCAGGAACTTTCTCCGGATGACGGACCCCGTATTTCACCATTTGTTGGCTTTGTTGACCCCCTATATCAGCAGGCAGGATACCTGCATGAGGCAAGCCATCACTCCGGAGCAGAGGCTCGTCGCCACCCTGCGGTACTTGGCGACGGGGAGAAGCCTGCAGGACCTCAAGTTCTCAACAGGCATCTCACCCCAGGCTCTGGGTATCATTATCCCAGAGACCTGTTATGCCATCATCCAGGTCCTGCAGAAGGAGTATATTAAGGTAAGATTTCTATCCTTTAACATCACATTTTATTGTATTTAATGTTTGCTAATATATTGTATTTCTTTCCTCATTCCCTAATTACCATGATTGTAATATGCTGTGAATGTCCCCTTTGTCCTCATGCATGCTGGATTTTTAGGTAATTATTTTTGTTGTCCTTCATACATATTTGCCTTCACTTACCTCCCCAGCATGGTCTCCTGCCCCTATATTCACCTCATGTAGTCACTTAACAATGTATTTTATCAGCTCCATAGTAGTGCTTTACCCCAAACAGACCCCTAAAATGTTTTTAAATGTTATTTGTGCTTTAAATTCAGGCAGAGTGCCAGAGTTTTTTTTTGGGGGGTCCCCAAATCATTTTGAAACCCCCAACTGCTAAGTCAGCTGATACCAATTCTCTATCTATCCTCAATCATCTATCTACTGACTTTGCCAAACCCATCCACACTACTATACCCATCTCTTTAGTGGTCAGATTTATGGATGAATTCCCCAAAGCATGTAGTGCAAGGGCCTGCCTGTATACTTTCAAATGGTACTGTTTTAAAGGGTTTTTTTTATCCTATTATTATCTTGATAGGTAATGGCAGAATGTCCAAATGTGCTCAAATGTGTACAGTGTGTATTTATATCTTTGTATTATGACACTTCTTACCTGTCCAGTGGGCTGCCAATAGTGTAACTAAGGAGGGACTGTTCAAAGTAATACCCATTATTTAGGCATTCATCTCTCAATGAAGTGGAGAGGGTTACCTGTCCAAGAGCTCCCCCCCTATAATGTTAGAAATGGCCCAGGAGAGGGGGGGGGGGGATATGATAGGTGTACCTTTATACTTTGGTGTTTAAAAATTCACATAAATAAATGTTATCTTGATGTTGGCCAAGAATGTTTGTGTCTAATCTGCTTTCCATGTTTATGTGCAAAAAGACTAATTTTTTTTTGTTTTCCTCAACAGTTTCCTTCCACGCCACAGGAATGGCAGACTGTGGCCTCCCACTTTGCCCAGCGGTGGGACTTTCCTAACTGCGGAGGGGCAATTGATGGGAAACACGTCCACATCATCCCACCACCCAACTCGGGGTCATACTACTATAATTACAAAGGGTTCAATAGTATTGTGATGTTGGCGGTGGTGTCGGCTACTTATGAGTTCCTGTATGTGGACGTGGGGAAGAATGGCCGGATGTCCGATGGTGGAGTAATCGCCCAGACCGAGTTCTACAGGCGTCTACAGAATGGCAGCTTGGACTTGCCACCTCCAGAAGACAATGTGGAAGGACTCCCATTCGTCTTCATTGAGGATGAAGCCTTTGCGCTGGGGGACCAGCTTATGCTGCCATTCCCGATGAGGACCCTCACCCCGGACCAGAGGGTTTTTAATTACCGGCTGGCCAGAACCAGAAGAGTGGTGGAAAACACGTTTGGAATCATGGCCAGCCGGTTCCGCCTATTTCTTACACCCATACACATGGCAGAGTACAAACTGAATCATATTTTCCTGGCGTGCTGTGTTCTACACAACTTTTTACAGCAACATTCTGCCAACTATGCTGGCTCAGTTGGGCCTGAGGCCGGAATTCAAAATGAACAAACCCTGACCCTTGAAAGTTACCGTCTTGGCTTGCCCTCCCTGAGTGCCCGTGATGTCCGGCTAAGATACCTTAAATTCTTTGCGGGTAGGGGGGCTATCAATATGCCAGACAATGTGTGAAACCTTTATCAAATAAAAAAAAAACATTAAGCAAATCTTTGGTGACATTTACTGCTTGTGTTTGTTTTAGCTGACCCTGACAGAAATGTGTTGAGTGCTGAAAATGGCTTGATTGTGTAACCTTATACAAAGTATTGTTGGGTGTTATTTACTAAAGGCAAAGACACTGTGCACTACAAGTGCACTTGAAACTGTACTTGGAGTGCAAAGTGGATTTGCCCTTAGGAAATAACCCCCATTGTCACTGAAAACACCAATTAGAGCACAACAAAAGTGTTGTAGCGTTGAGACAATAATCCACACATTCTTGATTAACAATCTTTTTAATACCTGCACAATCACATGTGCATTTAGAAAAGGTTTTTAAAACAAACCAACATGTTTGTAGTATAACAATTTTTGGGGTCACATTAGAAAAAGTAGAAATGTCCATTTAAGATAAAACAGGCATGTTTAAATCCAACAAGAAAGACACAAATCTTGAACTTACAAAGTTCACATTTGGTAGAACTTGAAGGCAAAATCAGACATGAGTATTTAGGAACTGTGTTTGATATTGCGTTCAGATGGGGTGAAGTCACCCCCGGAAAAGCCAAATTTTGAAGATGCACACCAATAGCCGAATGACAACATGTGCTAGCTGCCATAATGGGGGATCAAGGGACGTGTTTTGGGGGAGCCACCCCTTCCCCACAGCTACTTTATTATTCAGGAAGGGGTTGCACCTCCAAAACGCGTCCATTGATCTCCCGTGATGGCAGATAGCACATGTTGACACACTGTGTGCATCCTCAAAATTTGGCTTTTCTCCAATTAGACAAAAAATGTTAAAATTGTAGCACACCATAAAATAAAGGGCTTTGGAGGGGTTTTAAACTCTCCCCAAAACATCAATGATGTTCTTATTTTTTTTGAAGAACATCATTGATACTTTTCTTGATGTTTTCCAAGTCCCTATTACACCCCATGATCTCCTCAATCAGGATCTGTGCACTTTCCGAGGTGAAATGCCCTGGATCCACAACATCACGATCACCTAAAAAGATAGAAACCAAAAAAAACATGTATTATAAATATGCAGGCATCCATCTCTTACATGAGCCTGTGGTCGCAGACACTCACCTGTTGTGGTGCCAATTTCCACCACGTCTTCCTCCTCCTGCTCTTCTTGTCTTTGGGGGATTTCCCCTTCTTCCAGAGGTGGGGGGGCTCTGGTCTCCTCGGATGAGGGGTGTCCTCCGAGTCTTTTCTCCCTTATGTAATAAAAAAATGGTATACTTGACACACAGATATTTGATGGCAGAACTATAAATATGAAACATTGCTTGGAAGTGGGGTACAATTGTCTGTTTTGGGAGAGTTCCAAGATGTAGAATTTTTAGTGTCCTTTTTCAAGCTTCAATACTTTACCTGTTTTGTACAAGCTTCACAGATGGAGACACCCCTATAGTAGGAAAGACATATAGATAGTCCAGCGCTCAGGCTATAATTAAAAAGCAAAATGCAGCAAACATAAAAGTTTTTGGTTGATTTAATAAACCAGTGGTGAGTCGGTAATAAACAATGGTCTAAAATAACAATGATAACTGTAAAAAGACCAGGTACAGAGGGTCTGTTATCAAAGCAAACGCATTGTAGTAAAAAAAGCACACAATAAAACAAAGTTAAAAATCACATTCTCTTGATAATAAGTAGTCAAATCAACATCAATAAGGAGACAGAAGCATGGAACAGCAGGAGGCTAACACAGGAGATCCATCCAATGGGGGTATGCAGAAACCACTGAGTGAAATATGAAGGCAAACACTTGGGCTCAAGGCAGGTGACAAAGGGCAAGATGATGGGGGTATGCCAGAAGTACTCACAGCCAAGTAGAAGAGCTCAGAGTTGCCTCATACGGTGGAGAGGTTGGCGCCATGTAGATGCATTCACAGGCTGGGATGGATGTGAGATGGCCGCGGTGTGGAGATGTGAAGCTCCGCCGTGCGGAGAGCAGTCTGGCCGGAGCTGCGTGTCAGTGGGGGATGACGTCAGCACGGAGGAGCCGCTGAAGCGTCGGAGGAAGTGAACAGACCGCTGGACAGCTGAGAAGTATCTCCACAGGAGTGAAGTCTCATCAGTGAGACATGGTGACGCTGCGCTGAGGTCTGAACTGTCACTGCAAGGCCGTCTGAAGGGGGAATTGTGGCGGCAGGCTGATGGAGCTCACATCAGCCTGGCCAGCCTGGGAAGGTAGCCAGCAGCCATGTGAGGAGGAAGTGTTGAAATAAATAATAAAATAATTGATGGTTGAAATGATGAAAAAAATAAATAAAAGGATAAACAACAAACTTCAACTGGTCACAAGGCGCCAAACCCGGATGGGGTAGTAGAGATGGTGAAGTTTGAAGGACACACTTGCTGGTTGAAGGGGCGGCTTCACAGGAAAGGTGGATGAGCATATGAATGGATGAAAAATCGCAGTGAAGGGTTCAAGCTGAAGCCTCTGTCATGTGGAGGGGGGAAAAAAGAGGTTGCCTTGACGACGCGTTTTGCGCATGAGCGCTTTGTCATAGGACTATGACTATGACACTGTGAAGCCGCCCCTTCAACCAGCAAGTGTGTCCTTCAAACTTCACCATCTCTACTACCCCATCCGGGTTTGGCGCCTTGTGACCAGTTGAAGTTTGTTGTTTATCCTTTTATTTATTTTTTTCATCATTTCAACCATCAATTATTTTATTATTTATTTCAACACTTCCTCCTCACATGGCTGCTGGCTACCTTCCCAGGCTGGCCAGGCTGATGTGAGCTCCATCAGCCTGCCGCCACAATTCCCCCTTCAGACGGCCTTGCAGTGACAGTTCAGACCTCAGCGCAGCGTCACCATGTCTCACTGATGAGACTTCACTCCTGTGGAGACACTTCTCAGCTGTCCAGCGGTCTGTTCACTTCCTCCGACGCTTCAGCGGCTCCTCCGTGCTGACGTCATCCCCCACTGACACGCAGCTCCGGCCAGACTGCTCTCCGCACGGCGGAGCTTCACATCTCCACACCGCGGCCATCTCACATCCATCCCAGCCTGTGAATGCATCTACATGGCGCCAACCTCTCCACCGTATGAGGCAACTCTGAGCTCTTCTACTTGGCTGTGAGTACTTCTGGCATACCCCCATCATCTTGCCCTTTGTCACCTGCCTTGAGCCCAAGTGTTTGCCTTCATATTTCACTCAGTGGTTTCTGCATACCCCCATTGGATGGATCTCCTGTGTTAGCCTCCTGCTGTTCCATGCTTCTGTCTCCTTATTGATGTTGATTTGACTACTTATTATCAAGAGAATGTGATTTTTAACTTTGTTTTATTGTGTGCTTTTTTTACTACAATGCGTTTGCTTTGATAACAGACCCTCTGTACCTGGTCTTTTTAGAGTTATCATTGTTATTTTAGTTACATAGTAGTTACATAGTAGGTGAGGTTGAAAAAAGACACAAGTCCATCAAGTCCAACCTATGTGTGTGATTATGTGTCAGTATTACATTACATATCCCTGTATATTGCGGTCATTCAGGTGATTATCTAATAGTTTCTTGAAGCTATCAATGCTCCCCGCTGAGACCACCGCCTGTGGAAGGGAATTCCACATCCTTGCCGCTCTTACAGTAAAGAACCCTCTACGTAGTTTAAGGTTAAACCTCTTTTCCTCTAATTGCAATGAGTGGCCACGAGTCTTATTAAACTCTCTTCTGCGAAAAAGTGTTATCCCTATTGTGGGGTCACCAGTACAGTATTTGTAAATTGAAATCATATCCCCTCTCAAGCGTCTCTTCTCCAGAGAGAATAAGTTCAGTGCTCGCAACCTTTCCTCATAACTAAGATCCTCCTGACCCTTTATTAGCTTTGTTGCCCTTCTTTGTACTCGCTCCATTTCCAGTACGTCCCTCCTGAGGACTGGTGCCCAGAACTGGACAGCATACTCCAGGTGCGGGCGGACCAGAGTCTTGTAGAGCGGGAGAATTATCATTTTATCTCTGCAGTTGATCCCCCTTTTAATGCATGCCAATATTCTGTTTGCTTTATTAGCAGCAGCTTGGCATTGCATGCCGTTGCTGAGCCTATCATCCACTAGGACCCCCAAGTCCTTTTCCATCCTAGATTCCCCCAGAGGTTCTCCCCCCAGTGTATAGATTGCATTCATATTTTTGACACCCAAATGCATTATTTTACATTTTTCTACATTGAACCTCATTTGCCATGTAGTCGCCCACCCCATTAATTTGTTCAGGTCTTTTTGCAAGATTTCCACATCCTGCGGAGAAGTTATTGCCCTGCTTAGCTTAGTATCGTCTGCAAATACAGAGATGGAACTGTTTATCCCATCCTCCAGGTCATTTATGAACAAATTAAATAGGATTGGTCCCAGCACAGAACCCTGGGGGACCCCACTACCCACCCCTGACCATTCTGAGTACTCCCCATTTATCACCACCCTCTGAACACGCCCTTGTAGCCAGTTTTCAATCCATGTACTCACCCTATGGTCCATGCCAACGCACCTTATTTTGTACAGTAAACGTTTATGGGGAACTGTGTCAAATGCTTTTGCAAAATCCAGATACACCACGTCTACGGGCCTTCCTTTATCTAGATGGCAACTCACCTCCTCATAGAAGGTTAATAGATTGGTTTGGCAAGAACGATTCTTCATGAATCCATGCTGATTACTGCTAATGATATCATTCTTATTACTAAAATCTTGTATATAGTCCCTTATCATCCCCTCCAAGAGTTTACATACTATTGATGTTAGGCTAACTGGTCTGTAATTCCCAGGGATGTTTTTTGGGCCCTTTTTAAATATTGGTGCTACATTGGCTTTTCTCCAATCAGCTGGCACCATTCCAGTCAATAGACTGTAAAAATTAGGAACAACGGTCTGGCAATCACCTGACTGAGTTCCCTAAGTACCCTCGGATGCAAGCCATCTGGTCCCGGTGATTTATTAATGTTAAGTTTCTCAAGTCTAATTTTAATTCCGTCCTCTGTTAACCATGTAGGTGCTTCCTGTGTTGTGTCATGAGGATAAACACTGCAGTTTTGGTTACTGAAGCCCCCCGATTCACTCGTGAATACTGAGGAGAAGAATAAATTCAATACCTCTGCCATCTCCCCATCCTTTGTAACCAGATGTCCTTCCTCATTCTTTATGGGGCCAATATGGTCTGTCCTCCCTTTTTTACTGTTTACATACTTAAAGAATTTCTTGGGATTTTTTTTGCTCTCCTCCGCTATGTGTCTTTCATGTTCTATCTTAGCCATCCTAATTGCACCCTTACATTTCTTATTGCATTCTTTATAAATTCTGAATGCTGTGGATGATCCCTCAACCTTGTATTTTTTGAAGGCCTTCTCCTTTGCTTTTATATGCATTTTTACATTGGAGTTAAGCCATCCAGGATGTTTGTTCGCTCTTTTAAATTTATTACCCAATGGGATACATTGGCTAATGCCCTTATTTAATATGCTCTTAAAGCAAACCCATCTCTCCTCTGTATTCTTTGTTCCTAATATTTTATCCCAATTTATGCCTTTTAGCAAGGTTTGTAGTTTAGGGAAGTTGGCTCTTTTGAAATTCAGTGTCTTTGTGTTCCCTTCATGTCTCCTATTTGTGTGATTTATACTGAAACTAATTGACCTGTGATCGCTGTTACCTAAATTGCCCCGTATTTCCACATCTGTTATCAGGTCTGTATTGTTGGTAATCAGTAGATCTAGTAATGTTTTATTTCTAGTTGGTGCGTCTACCATCTGACCCATAAAATTGTCCTGCAAGACATTAAGGAACTGGCGAGCCTTAAATGAATGCGCGGTTCCCTCCGCCCAGTCTATGTCTGGATAATTAAAATCCCCCATTATGATAACACTTCCCATCCTTGCTGCTAATCCAATTTGTGATAGGAGATCCGTCTCCACTTCCTCCCTCAGGTTAGGGGGCCTATAGCATACTCCCAGTATTATTTTCCCCTTAGCTTCATCCCTTTGGAGCTCTACCCATAAAGATTCCACCTCCTCCCTAGCCCCCTCAGTGATGTCATCTCTCACATTCACTTGTACATTATTCTTGATATATAGGCATACCCCTCCCCCTTTTTTACCCTCTCTATCCTTGCGGTATAGGGTATACCCTTGAATGTTTGCCAGCCAATCATGAGAGCTGTTGAACCAGGTCTCTGAAATTCCCACAAAATCCAAATCCTCCTTGTACAACAGTATCTCTAGTTCACCCATCTTGTCCGCCAGGCTCCTGGCATTGGTGAACATGCCACATAGTTTAGACCGGTCGCATATTGTCCTCGTATTGGGTGTTTCAAGATTGCAACTTGGACTTGCTACTATACTCACCTTGTGTTTTTGTGCTTTGGTTAACCTACCACTAATGCCCTCAATACTACCCTCTGGAATATCTTCCGCGCTGGCTATCACTGTCTCTGGACCCTCCCCCCCATCGCCTAGTTTAAAAACCCCTCTAACTTTTTGGCCATCTTCATTCCCAGCAGATCTGCACCCTCCTCATTTAGGTGCAGTCCGTCCCTTCTATAGTACCGACTCACCACTGGTTTATTAAATCAACCAAAAACTTTTATGTTTGCTGCATTTTGCTTTTTAATTATAGCCTGAGCGCTGGACTATCTATATGTCTTTCCTGTTATGATCTGTTTCCACCAGTTACAGTTCGTCTGGCAGCACGGGCTATCATCATTATGTTTATTGTAGTTTTTGGTTTCTTGTTTTAATCTTGTACATGCAGTATGCTATATATACTTTAACATTTTTAATGGATGGCACATTTAACACATCTATTTTACCCGTTTTGTTTTAACTCTCTGGGCGGCCTACCACTGGCGCTGGGTTACTTTTCTGTGACACCCCTATAGTATACACTGGAGCACCTGTGTGGGCCCCCTAATAAAAAGGGTATTCTGGTTTCCCACACTAGTGCTCTAGCATCCAGATGTCTAAACAGCTGCTGAGTGTCCTCTCCTTACACAGAATCTAGTTTGCATTTCATTCTATTAACAAACACATCTACACAACCAAATTAGTTTCAGACAAGTAGGCCCTAAAAAATGTTGGCAAATGCATATGGCCCAAACAATGGTGTTTTATAGACCGAAAGACAAATTTTTGATACGAACGAATAATGTGCCCATGAACATGAAAGTTGACATTTTAAACTGGATTAACAGTTAAGAAAAGCACATGGAGCACCACGAACGAAGACAAAAAAGACTAGGAACACAGGACAACTACTTACTTTTTTGCAGCACTCTCCGGATTTTTCTGTACTGCTCGTGTTATCGTAAATTCAGGTCCGACCACCGCTTCCTGAGCTGATCTTTCGATCGACGTACCCCGAAATTCCGGTGCAGACTTTTGACCACTTTCGCCATGATCTTGGCCTTTCGGACATTGGAGTTGGGGTAAGGTCCATACTTCCCGTCATAGTCGGCCCTTTTCATTATGTCGACCATCTCCACCATCTCCCCAAAGGACATATTTGATGCCTTAAATCGTCTCCTTCTGGATCGGGACGTTTCTGGCTCCAGGCTTTCCTCCTCCCCCTCCTCCTCATTGGTGTAAATATCAGACACCTGCTCTGACTACATGTGCTCTTCCCCACTGCGCCAAACGAGAAGGGGCGGGGAATAGACTAGAAAGAACGTCAGGGGCGTGCGGAGTTTCACGCATGCACAGTGTCTATAAAGCGTAACACGCGTGCGTAGTACGTACGATCTGTGAGCGGAGGAAGGAATAACGGAGGCGCCGATCGCCATAACAAAGGTAAGATTTAACATTGGGCTTATACTGCTTCTAGATTGAGGCCTGTATTTGCACAAGTTTAGAGACTTTAGGCTGACATTAGGGTTTGTCTTGTGTTGTAAATAGAACAGAAAACCGCGCTAAAACAATAATGAGTAAAGTCCAATTAACAATTGATGAGACAGAGTCCAATTGAAGTCCAGAACAAAACAGTAGATTTCTCTATGTGATGAGATGGAGAAAATATATTAAAAATAACTGTGTGGTGAACTGCTTACCAGAACGTAAGCCAAATCAGACAGATGGCTTAAACCCAGCCCAGGCCTTTAAGAGCGTTCCAAATAGGCAGGATCCGTCGCGCTCATGCAGCAGAACGGGTCCGCATAGGGTTTAATCAGAAAAAATACAAGAACCATAGCGTGATACTGACATAATAATATATTAGATCAAAAAAGGAAAAAATTTTGTGTTCCCACAAATAATCATGAAAATCATAAATGCACCCTGAATGCACAGCATATACAGGGACGTGAAAATGGTGACATGCAACATGCAATGAGTAGTGCCCTTGGAAGTGAAATTTAAAACACCAAGTGTATCTGTTTATCAGAAGATAACATTGGAAGAGCAGAAAAAACGCCAAAAAACAGAAAAACACACCAGGTGCACAGACACAAGAGGCCGCTTACCAGATGGCAAACTGGTGAAGATATAATCAGCTGTAGGCTTACTGCCTCTGTGTGACCCAGAGTATAAACTTAATTGAACCCATAGGGGTTCCTGCTCACCAGAAGGTTGATTGGAAATGGCCCAAACGAAACCCTGGCGGAGTCACCCCGATCCCGTCCTGGCAGGCTCTTCACAGGCCAGTGCCCTACACCCCTCCAGCGGGCCTTGTACGAGTCACCACTCTCTATGACTTCCTTCCATCCTCCCGGACCGCACGGGAAAAAAGCCTTTTTTCCCATGCGGTCCGGGAGGATGGAAGGAAGTCATAGAGAGTGGTGACTCGTACAAGGCCCACTGGAGGGGTGTAGGGCACTGGCCTGTGAAGAGCCTGCCAGGACGGGATCGGGGTGACTCCGCCAGGGTTTCGTTTCCGACCGACCGTGTGTGGGGGGCATAACTGTGAGGGGTTACAGTGTTGTGGCACCACCACCAAAGGCCCAATTTTTCTGCCAATTTTTCTGTTTAACAGGTGCATGTAATTACAATTTTTGATATAGTATTTCACAGTAGGGCCGGTTCCTGCGCTCACCAAAAGTAACTGTGAGGGCTTACAGTGTTCTGGTACCACCAACACCTAAGGCCCAATTTTCTGCAGAGTATATAGGGCAGGCCGTATATATATACTTCTGTTCAGAGTATATAGTGCCTGGGGGCCCCCCCACACTGTTTTTTTTTTTAACCAGTTGCTGACCGCCACACGACGATGTACGTCGGCAGAATGGTACGGGCAGGCATAAGAACTTACCTGTACGTCCTTGCCTGCCGCCATGTCCGATGGAGCCCACACACGGTCGGAATGTCCGACAACACGCTCCGATCGGACATTTTCCATCAGGAAATCCGACCGTGTGTGGGGGGCATAACTGTGAGGGGTTACAGTGTTGTGGCACCACCACCAAAGGCCCAATTTTTCTGCCAATTTTTCTGTTTAACAGGTGCATGTAATTACAATTTTTGATATAGTATTTCACAGTAGGGCCCGTTCCTGCGCTCACCAAAAGTAACTGTGAGGGCTTACAGTGTTCTGGTACCACCAACACCTAAGGCCCAATTTTCTGCAGAGTATATAGGGCAGGCCGTATATATATACTTCTGTTCAGAGTATATAGTGCCTGGGGGCCCCCCCACACTGTTTTTTTTTTTTAACCAGTTGCTGACCGCCACACGACGATGTACATCGGCAGAATGGCACGGGCAGGCATAAGAACTTACCTGTACGTCCTTGCCTGCCCGCGGGCGGGGGGTCCGATCGGACCCCCCCAGTGCCTGCGGCGGTCGGATTATCGTCAGGGGCAATCAGAGGTGAGGGGGAGGCCACTCATTCGTGGTTCCCCCCTCGCGATCGCTCCTGGTGAATGACAAGCTTCCTCGGCTTCTGTAATGTAAACAGAAGCGGAGGAAGTGATGTCATCTCTCCTCGAGCCGGTCATCAATGTGAGTTTGCACAACACTACACTTACAGTAGAACACGCAGGCACACTTTTCACCCCCCCCAGTCACCCCCCGATCACCCCCTGTACCCCCTGTCACAGTGACACCAATAGCAGGTTTTTTTTTTGCATTGGTGTCAGTTTGTGACAGTTATAAGTGTTAGGGCAGTTAGGGTTAGCCCCCTTTAGGTCTAGGGTACCCCCCTTTAGGTCTAGGGTACCCCCTAATAAAGGTTAACCCCTTGATCACCCCCCCCCGTTGCCAGTGTCACTAAGCGATCGTTTTTCTGATCGCTGTATTAGTGTCACTGGTGACGCTAGTTAGGGAGGTAAGTATATAGGTTCGCCATCAGTGTTTTATAGCGACAGGGACCCCCATATACTACCTAATAAAGGTTTTACCCCTTGATTGCCCCCTAGTTAACCCTTTCACCAGCGATCACCGTATAAGTGTTACGGGTGACACTGGTTAGTTTGTTTATTATA
The DNA here is from genome assembly GCA_037952835.1 of Lithobates septentrionalis. Lineage (NCBI taxonomy): Eukaryota > Metazoa > Chordata > Amphibia > Anura > Ranidae > Lithobates > Lithobates septentrionalis. Next base: position 2,217,728 of record JBBDGP010001344.1, read on the forward strand.
GTTTATGGGCACCCGCCGTTTATTACCTTATAAAGGTTTAACCCCCTACTGGCCCGGCGGTGCTATAAGTTAAGTTTTTAGGGTCAGATAAGGTCTGCATTGCCCCAGGCAGCGTTAGGTTAGTGCCAGTACTGCTAACACCCACGCACGCAGCATACACCTCCCTTAGTGCTATAGTATCTGAACAGATCAATATCTGATCCGATCAGATCTATACTAGCGTCCCCAGCAGTTTAGGGTCCCCAAAAACGCAGTGTTAGTGGGATCAGCCCAGATACCTGCTAGCACCTGCGTTTTGCCCCTCGGCCTAGCCCAGCCCAGCCCACCCAAGTGCAGTATCGATCGATCACTGACACTTACAAAACACTAAGCACACATAACGGCAGCGTTCAGAGTCAGGCCTGATCCCTGCGATCGCTAACAGTTTTTTGGTAGCGTTTTGATACAGTCGCTAACAGTCAGGAACTTTTTTGCCTGTGAGTCTCACTAGTGTACCCCTAAATTTAGAGCCCAAAATGGCAAATCGAAGGTACACTAGTGAAGAGGCCTACACGTTTCTGAGCATGACAGATAGTGAAGAGGAAATCACTCATCTGTCAGATTCAAGCTCAGAATACGATCCTGTAGACGACAGCGGCTCCATGACAGATAGATCTGACGACGGAGTTGTGGTCCCTGCCAAGGTCCGGCGTACCAGACCCCAAACTTCTTCTTCTGTCCTTGAAGTGCAAGAACCGCAGGGCTCTCGTATGGAGCAGAACAGTACTAGCGCCGCTATTCCTTCTGGTGAACTGGCAAGCACCAGTGGCTTAGTACACCCTGGTCGTGATACTGCAGTATCACCTGGTGACGTGGCGAGTCCCATAAGTGCAGTTCAAGCTGGCGAGGTGGCAAGCACAAGTAGTGTCCCGCTGCCACCAAGAAGACGAACACAGGCCCGTCGTGCCCATAGTGCCCTTCCTGCTGCATTCGCCAATCCGAATTGGGAGCCCACCACTTCTGCAGCACCCGTACTTCCCCCACTCACTGGCCAACCCGGAATTCAGGTGGAAACAGTTGATTTTACACCACTGGATTTTTATTCGTTGTTTTTCACCGAAGATCTCTATAGATCTATTGTGGACCAAAGCAATTTATATGCTGGTCAACACATCGCCACTATTCCCCAGTCCTCCCTTGCCAGAGATTGGAGACCAATTACGGTCTCTGAATTTAAGATCTTTCTGGGCCTTTCCCTCAACATGGGCATAACTAAAAAGAGTGAGTTGTGGTCATATTGGTCCACTGACCCAATTCACCATATGCCCTTGTTCTCTGCCTCCATGACCAGGGCACGATACGAGCAGATCTTGCGATTCATGCACTTCAACAACAATGAACTCTGTCGTCCTCGTGGAGACCCTGAATACGATCGGCTCTACAAAATTCGGCCCCTCGTAAACCACTTCAACCAACGTTTTGCAGACTAGTTTACTCCCCATCAAGTTGTCTGCGTTGATGAGTCCCTGATTAACTTTTCTGGCCGCTTGTCATTCAAACAGTACCTTCCCAGCAAGCGTGCCAGATACGGGGTCAAGATGTATAAGCTCTGTGACAGGGCCACAGGCTATACATGTAGTTTAATGGTTTACGAGGGCAAAGATAGTCACGTAGAGCCGACAAACTGCCCTGACTACATAGGAAGCGCTGGCAAGATTGTGTGGGACTTGGTGTCACCCTTATTCGGAAAGGGGTACCATTTTTATGTGGACAATTATTACACGAGCATGCCACTTTTTAGTCACCCTTTTGATCATCAAATTGGAGCATGTGGCACCGTGCGACCTAATCGCCGGGGCTTTCCCCAGCGGCTTGTAGATTCCCGTCTTAGGCTGGGGGAGAGAGCCTGCTTGCGGTGTAATAATTTGCTCGCTATGAAGTGGAGGGACAATAAGAATGTTTTCGTTCTTACCTCCCTTCATGCAGACACGACGGTCCAAATTACTACTGCGACTGGTGTTGTGGAGAAACCCCTTTGTGTCCACAAATATAACCAAAATATGGGAGGGGTGGACCTCAACGACCAGTTGTTGGCGCCGTACCTAGTTGCCCGTAAGGCCAGACGCTGGTATAAAAAAGTGTCTGTATACTTATTTCAATTAGCTTTGCTGAACGCTCATGTGCTATACAGAGATTCAGGACAGACTGGATCCTTCCTTAAATTCCAGGAAGAGATCATCAGACCCCTTCTGTTTCCAGACGGTGCTCCACCTCACCTTCCCCAACCAAATGCAGTAAGCCGGCTGCATGAGAGGCATTTTCCTTATGTCCTCCCGAGTACCCCTACCCAACGAGCCCCCCAAAGAAAATGTTGTGTCTGCAGAAAGCGCGGATATAGGCGTGACACCCGGTATTATTGTCCCTCCTGTCCTGACCTGGTCTATGCATTGGTGAATGTTTTGAGCGCTACCATACACTAGTTGTGTTTTAGCGTAGGGTATAGCATTGCACAGACTAGGACACACTTTCACAGGGTCTCCCAAGATGCCATTGCATTTTGAGAGACCCGAACCTGGATCCAGTTACAGTTAAAAAAGTTACAGTTATAAAAAAAAAAGTAAAAAAAAAAAAAAATACACAAAAAAAATATAAAATAAAAAAAAACAAAAATAGTTGTCATTTTATTGTTCTCTCTCTATTCTCTCTCTATTGTTCTGCTCTTTTTTACTGTATTCTATTCTGCAATGTTTTATTGTTGTTATGTTTTATCGTGTTTGCTTTTCAGGTATGTAATTTGTTTTTATAGTTTACTGTGTTTTATTGTTAATCATTTTTGTTTTCAGGTACGCCATTCAGCTGCAGCGTGGATTTATTTATCTTGACAGTAACAGCGTTTGCTCCCACGATACATAAAGCTGTGACTCCAGCGCTGTCGGAGGTGATTTCACCACCACAGTTACATACTTCAGCATATATGCCGAAGCGTGGTGGCAGCAGTGGGCGGAGGAGCGATTTGCTCCTACCTTTTGCGGGAGGATGCCCCCATGCTTCGGCATATATAAACGGTGCATATATGCCCATCATTAGAAGTGGGTGGATGAAGGGAGGTATTCTAATGGTGGGCATACCCACCGATCAATCTCTTTTTTTTTTTTGTCCAGTACTGGTATGTTGCTGGACTTTAAGTGGTTATACCAGAAAGATGTCTGCAGGTTTAGGTATCAACTTGGTATCATTCTTTTCAGCCAGCAGTCGGCTTTCATGTAAAAGCAATCCTAGCAGCTAATTAGCCTCTAGACTTCTTTTACAAGCAGTGGGAGGGAATGCCCCCCCACCGTCTTCCATGTTTTTCTCTGGTTCTCCTGTCCCAACAGGGAACCCGAGAATGCAGCCGTTGATTCAGCCAGCTGACCATAGAGCTGATCAGAGACCAGAATGGCTCCAATCATCTCTATGGCCTAAGAAACCTGAAGCTACAAGCATTTTATGACTTAGATTTCGCCGGATGTAAACAGCGCCATTGGGAAATTGGGAAAGCATTTTATCACACCGATCTTGGTGTGGTCAGATGCTTTGAGGGCAGAGGAGAGATCTAGGGTTAAATAATTTTTTCAATAAAGAGTACCTGTCACTACCTATTGCTACCTTAGGGGATATTTAAAGGAAAAAAAAAGAAAAAGCACCCCTTCCCCCCCCGCTCTCGCGCAAAGGCGAACGCAAGCGTCGGTCTGGCGTCAAATGTAAACAGCAATTGCACCATGCATGTGAGGTATCACCGCGAAGGTCAGATGAGGGCAGTAATTTTAGCAGTAGACCTCCTCTGTAAATCTAAAGTGGTAATCTGTAAAGGCTTTTAAAGGCTTTTAAAAATGTATTTAGTTTGTCGCCACTGCACGTTTGTGCGCAATTTTAAAGCATGTCGTGTTTGGTATCCATGTACTTCGGCCTAAAATCATCTTTTTTTATTTCATCAAACATTTGGGAAATATAGTGTGTTTTAGTGCAATAAAATTTAAAAAAGTGTGTTTTTTCCCCAAAAAATGCATTTGAAAAATCGCTGCGCAAATACTGTGTGAAAAAAAAAAATGAAACACCCACCATTTTAATCTGTAAGGCATTTGCTTTAAAAAATATATATAATGTTTGGGGGTTCAAAGTAATTTTCTTGCAAAAAAAAAAAATATTTTTTCATGTAAACAAAAAGTGTCAGAAAGGGCTTTGTCTTCAAGTGGTTAGAAGAGTGGGTGATGTGTGACATAAGCCTCTAAATGTTGTGCATAAAATGCCAGGACAGTTCAAACCCCCCCCCAAATGACCCCATTTTGGAAAGTAGACACCCCAAGCTATTTGCTGAGAGGTATGTCGAGTCCATGGAATATTTATATTGTGACACACGTTGCGGAAAAAAGACAAAATATTTTTTTTATTTTTTTGCACAAAGTTGTCACTAAATGATATATTGCTCAAACATGCCATGGGAATATGTGAAATTACACCCCAAAATACATTCTGTTGCTTCTCCTGAGTTCGGGGATACACATGTGTGAGACTTTTTGGGACCCTAGCTGCGTACGGGACCCCGAAAACCAAGCACCGCCTTCGGGCTTTCTAAGGGTGTAAATTTTTGATTTCACTCTTCACTGCCTATCACAGTTTTGGAGGCCATGGAATGCCCAGATGGCACAAACCCCCCCAAATGACCCCATTTTGGAAAGTAGACACCCCAAGCTATTTGCTGAGAGGTATGGCGAGTATTTTGCAGACCTCACTTTTTGTCACAAAGTTTTGAAAATTGAAAAAAGAAAAAAAAAAAATTTTCTTGTCTTTCTTCATTTTCGAAAACAAATGAGAGCTGAAAAATACTCACCATGCCTCTCAGCAAATAGCTTGGGGTGTCTACTTTCCAAAATGGGGTCATTTGGGGGGGTTTTGTACTATCTTGGCATTTTATGGCCTACAAAACTGTGATGGGTAGTGAGGAGTGAAATCAATAATTTATGCCCTTAGAAATCCTGAAGGCAGTGATTGGTTTTCGGGGCCCTGTATGCAGCTAGGCCCCCAAAAAGTCCCACACATGTGGTATCTGCATACTCAGGAGAAGCAGCAGCATGTATTTTGGGGTGTAATTCCACATATGCCCATGGCATGTTTGAGAAATATATCATTTTGTGACAACTTTGTGCAAAAAAAAAGTTTGTCACTTTCCCGCAACTTGTGGCAAAATATAAAATATTCCATGGACTCAACATGCCTCTCAACAAATATCTTGGGGTGTCTACTTTCAAAAATTGGGTAATTTGGGGGGGGGTTGTGTCATCTGGGCATTTTATGGCCTTCAAAACTGTGATAGGTAGTGAGGAGTGAAATCAAAAATTTACGCCCTTAGAAATCCTGAAGGCGGTGCTTGGTTTTCAGGGGCCCTGTGCGCGGCTAGGCTCCCAAAAAGTCCCACACAAAAGTCCCCCATACTCAGAAGAAGCAGCTAAATGTATTTTGGGGTGCAATTCCACATATGCCCATGGCCTGTGTGAGCAATATATCATTTAGTAACAACTTTTTGTAATTTTTTTTTATTTTGTCATTATTCAATTGCTTGGGACAAAAAAAATTAATATTCAATGGGCTCAATATGCCTCTCAGCAATTTCCTTGGGGTGTCTACTTTCCAAAATAGGGTCATTTGGGAGGGTTTTGTACTGCCCTGCCATTTTAGCACCTCAAGAAATGACATAGGCAGTCATAAACTAAAAGCTGTGTAAATTCCAGAAAATGTACCCTAGTTTGTAGACACTATAACTTTTGCGCAAACCAATAAATATACGCTTATGGACATTTTTTTTACCAAAGACATGTGGCCGAATACATTTTGGCCTAAATGTATGACTAAAATTGAGTTTATTGGATTTTTTTTATAACAAAAAGTAGAAAATATCTTTTTTTTTTTCAAAATTTTCAGTCTTTTTCCGTTTATAGCGCAAAAAATAAAAACCCCAGAAGTGATCAAATACCATCAAAAGAAAGCTCTATTTGTGGGAAGAAAAGGACGCAAATTTTGTTTGGGTACAGCATTGCATGACCGCGCAATTAGCAGTTAAAGCGACACAGTGCCAAATTGTAAAAAGTGCTCTGGTCAGGAATGGGGTAAATCCTTCCGGGGCTGATGTGGTTAAATTTTGGTGAAGGGTTCCCCTTAATATCCATACCAGACCCAAAGAGCCTGGTAATGGGCTGGGGGGAAGGAATCCATGCCGTTTTTCTCAATGATTTTCATCTATATTGCCGGGACCCGACAATACATTACAAGCAGTTTTAGATGACTTTTTTCCTTTAGAAATGTAATTTTGCTGTGGTATTGTTCTAAACATGGGAAAACTGCGCCACTTTACAGGCATACTATAGACACCCCCAGGCATGATATTTAAAGGAATATTTCATTTTTATTGTTTCACTTTAAGCATTATTAAAATCACTGCTCCCGAAAAAACTGCAGTTTTTTAAACTTTTTTTTGCATTGATACATGTCCCCTGGGGCAGTACCTGGGTCCCCAGGGGACATGTATGGCTGTAAGCCCTTTTTATGGCAATAACTTGCATATAAGCCTTTAAAATGAGCACTTTTGATTTTTCACGTTCATGTCTCATAGTATTAACGGTGTTCGCGTGTTCAAATGAACTTTTTGCATGTTCGCATGTTCTGCTGCGAACCAAACTGGGGGGGGGGGGGGTGTTTGGCTCATCCCTAGTCTCTACTAGCTTTGCACATTTAGAGAGTGAAATGTTTGCCCATTCTTCTTTGCAAAATAGCTTAACCACTTGACCACTGGGCACTTAAACCCCTTCCTAACCAGACCAATTTTCAGCTTTCGGTGCTCTCACATTTTGAATGACAATTACTCAGTCATGCAACACTATACCTATATGAAATTTGTGTCCTTTTCTTCCACACAAATAGAGCTTTCTTTTGGTGGTATTTAATCACAGCTGGATTTTTTATTTTGTGCACTATAAAAGAAAAAAGACCGAAAATTCTGTACAAAAATGCATTTTTCTTTGTTTCTGTTATAAAATTTAGCAAATTAGTAATTTTTCTTCATAAATTTTAGCCAAAATTTATACTGCTACATATCTTTGGTAAAAATAACCTAAATTGGTGTATATTATTTGGTCTTTGTAAAGTTATAGAGTTCATAAGCTATGGTGCCAATCTCCGAAAATTGATCACACCTGATGTACTGACGGCCTCATTTCTCATTTCTTGAGACCCTAACAAGCCAGGAAAATACAAACACCCCCCAAATGACCCCTTTTTGGAAAGTAGACATTCCAGGGTATTTAGTAAGAAGCATGGTGAGTTTTTTGAAGTTGTAACTTTTTCCCTCAATTCTTTGCAAATCAAGATTTTTTTTTTATTATTTTTTCACAAAATTTTTATATTAGCAGGTTATTTCTCACACACAGCATATGCATAGCACAAATTACACCCCAAAACACATTCTACTACTCCTCCTGAGTATAGCAATACCACGTGTGTGAGATTTTTACACAGCCTGGCCACATACAGAGGTGCTAAATGCAGTGAGCACCATCAGGCGTTCTTGGAGCATAAATTACACATATAATTTCTTGACTACCTCTTATGGGCCGTACACACAATAGGATTTTCTGACAACAAATGTTGGATTTGAGCTTGTTGTCGGAAAGTCCGACCGTTTGTATCCTCCATAGAACATTTGTTGTTGGAATTTCAATGTTAGAGAGCAGGTTCTCAAATCTTCGGACAAGACTTGTCGGAAATTCCGAGCGTGTGTACACAATTCCGACGCACAAAGTCCACGCATGCTCAGAATCTAGCAGAAGATCCGCACTGGCGATTGAACTTCATTTTTCTCGGCTCGTCATGCACGTTGTACGTCACCGCATTCTTGACGTTCGGAATTTCCAACAACATTTGTGTGAATGTGTGTATGCAAGACAAGTTTGAGCCAACATCCTTCGGAAAAAAAATCCATGGTTTTGTTGTCGCAAAATCCTATCGTGTGTACATAGCCTTACACTTTTGAAGGCCCTGGAGCACCAGGACAATGGAGACGCCCCAAAAATGACCCCATTCTGGAAATAAAACAACCCAATGTATAATCTATGAGGCATAATGAGTCTTTTGAACATGTCAGTTTTTTTTACATGGTAAACGGCCGCTGTCAAGGATATTCCCGACTGCACGCCCCAGGGGGTGCGTGGGAGCATGATTCTGGGAGGACGTCAATGTACGCACTCCAAGAGTTATCGAGCCATGCTGTAGCCGTCATTCAGCTATGGCGCGGTCGTTAAGTGGTTAAAGTGATTGTAAAGTCTCATTTTTTTCCCTATAAAAATAACAAACATGGTATTTAAATGGTAGTCTTATATACATATATCTTTTAGAATGATGCGGTTTGCACATATATATATTTATTATTTTGGTAAACTGGTTTAAATTCCGTTGATTGTGTCTATCATCATTAGAATGTTCTCATGTGCCTAATTCCTTATTACATCTGCTGTATCTGTCTCTAGTGTTTCCGATGCACGGGGACGCGAGGTGTGCGCATGCGCAGTGCGTAACCCAGGGGGCGTGTATTGTAGATTAGATAAAAGGGAGAGTGACAGCGAACACAGCCAATCCCATGAATAAGTCTATCCATGACTAAACATGTCGGGGCGTGGCTGTGAGCTGTGACGTACATGCTGTTAGCCACACAGGAGGATAGGATACGAGCGCACGGAGGGACGGAGGAATCCCGAGGGAGGGGTGAGAACATACCCAGCAGCTGTACACCTCGGGTCCGCCGTGACCATTGTTTATTGGTATATCCACAGAGTTGAGGCTTGCTGTTTACCACACGATTTGTGCCTTTTGTTTTTACACTAATGTGAGTGCTATGTGTGAGGATTGCAGTGATTTTAAATAAATTTTTATTGCTGAATTACACTATTGGGGCATTTATTTTCTTTTATGTGGATCCATTGAAAACCATCGTTGTGAACCTCGTATACACTATTTACCCTGGAGTGTGGTAAAAAGAGCGTGTTTTGCCTTGCATTAAAGTGCTGGCATTTTATTTCGGTGAGTGCAGGTCTGGAGAGTGTGATTCACGAGTACGGTGGTGAGGTGACAGAAGCACGAAGTTACTCATCATTTGATACACATCACTGAGGAATCATTTGTGTGGGACATTTGATTTTTAATTTATCGTCACTATCCTTTGTCACGTGCAGCTGGTTTGGAGGCTGCTTTCATTCATGAACTGTAGATGAATTATTTCACTTTTGCAGCATGAATTAGATTTACACGTGTTCCTTTTTTGTTGCTGTCACTTATATGTGTATATTAATGTATATGGTCACATTATACATTTGTATGATATTTTTAAGTTATTTTTAATTTATTTTTCACAGGTTATATGTATATATATACAATTTTGTGGGTTACTGGTATTTCAGTGTGTTATACTCAGTTGATTGACTCACTTAAAAGAGGGCATCACCACTATTGTATTTAGGTGATTGACTCACGAATAGAGGTTATCACCACGATTGCACACTGCAAAGTACACTGTGTCATTTAGGTTATTCACTGATCATTAAGAGGTTGTCACCATTATTGCACACAGTAAGGTATACACGTTTTGAGCGCCTTCCATTTAGCCTAGGTGTCGGTTTACCATCCTTGTGGTCCAATAACCGATATGTGGGACTAAATATATTATTGATTTATACTGTACATTGAAGAGGGCAGCTCAACATTTTTGTTTTCACTATTTACCATATTATCACGGTCACAAGTGTTTAATCACCTTCATTGGTGCATAATTTATTTATTTTATTTATTCATTTAGCTATTCATTTAGCAACACACTTATTTAGTGGAATCACTGGCGCGGTGGAGGTGTTCCTCGTGCGGAGGGCGTTAGCATATAGGATACCTATTTTTCTATGGTATACTTATCTGCTCTGTTGTAGTGGTTTTGTACAGAGCAGCCCGAATCCTCCTCATCTCTGGTCCCTCTTCAGTGATCCTGGCCCCTCCCTCCTGTTCAGTGCCCCCAAAGCAAGAAGCTTGCTATGGGGGGCACCCGAGCCGAGTCACAGCTCCCTGTGTCCATTCAGACACGGAGATCCGACCCGGCCCCGTCCCCTGATTGGCTAGCTGATTTTAATTGACAGCAGTGGGAGTCAATAGCACCGCTGTTGTGTCTCACTCAGCAAATCAGGAAGGAGAATCTGGACGGCTGAGACACTCGTGGACAGGGAGGGACTCAGGTAAGTGTTAGGGGGTGCTGGGGAGGCTGTTGCACACAGAAGATTTTTATCTTAATGCATAGAATGCATTAAGATAAAAAGCATTCTGTCTTTACAACCTCTTTAGGCTCTGTCAGATTGGATGGAGAGCATCTGTGAACAGTCATTTTCAAGTCTTGCCACAGATTCTAAATTGGATTTACAGTGGGGACAGAAAGTATTCAGACCCCCTTAAATTTTTCACTATTTGTTATATTGCAGCCATTTGCTAAAATCATTTAAGTTCATTTTTTTCCTCATTAATGTACACACAGCACCCCATATTGAGAGAAAAACACAGAATTGTTGACATTTTTGCAGATTTATTAAAAAAGAAAAACTGAAATATCACATGGTCCTAAGTATTCAGACCCTTTGCTGTGACACTCATATATTTAACTCAGGTGCTGTCCATAATCCTTAAATGGAAGATGTTTGGGACAACCAAAACCCTTCCTAGACCTGGCCGTCCAGCCAAACTGAGCTATCGGGGGAGAAGAGCCTTGGTGAGAGAGGTAAAAAAGAACCCAAAGATAACTGTGGCTGAGCTCCAGAGATGCGGTCGGGAGATGGGAGAAAGTTGTAGAAAGTCAACCATCACTGCAGCCCTCCACCATTTGGGGCTCTATGGCAGAGTGGCCTGACGTAAGCCTCTCCTTAGTGCAAGACACATGAAAGCCTGCATGGAGTTTGCTAAGAAACACCTGAAGGACTCCAAGATGGTGATAAATAAGATTCTTTAGTCTGATGAGACCAAAATAGAACTTTTTGGCCTTAATTCTAAGCAGTATGTGTGGAGAAAACCAGGCACTGCTCATCACCTGTCTAATACAGTCCCAACAGTGAAGCATGGTGGAGGCAGCATCATGCTGTGGGGGTGTTTTTCAGCTGCAGGGACAAGACGACTGGTTGCAATCAAGGGAAAGATGAATGTGGCCAAGTACAGGGATACACTGGACAAAAACCTTCTCCAGAGTGCTCAGGTCCTCAGACTGGGTCAAAGGTTTACCTTCCAACAAGACAATGACCCTAAGCACACAGCTAAAATAACGAAGGAGTGGCTTCACAACAACTCCGTGACTGTTCTTGAATGGCCCAGCCAGAGCCCTGACTTAAACCCAATTGAGCATCTCTGGAGTGATCTAAAAATGGCTGTCCACCAACGTTTACCATCCAACCTGACAGAACTGGAGAGGATCTGCAAGGAGGAATGGCAGAGGATCCCCAAATCCAGGTGAGAAAAACTTGTTGCATCTTTCCCAAAAAGGCTCATGGCTGTATTAGATCAAAAGGGTGCTTCTACTAAATACTGAGCAAAGGGTCTGAATACTTAGGACCATGTGATATTTCAGTTTTTATTTTTTTAAAAATCTGCAAAAATGTCAACAATTCTGTGTTTTTCTGTCAATATGGGGTGCTGTGTGTACATTAATGAGGAAAAATAATGAACTTATATGATTTTAGCAAATGGCTGCAAAATAAAAGAGTGAAAAATTTAAGGGGGTCTGAATACTTTCCGTCCCCACTGTAGGTCTGCACTTTGACTGGGCCATTATAATACACAAATATGCTTTGATCTAAACCATTCCATTGTAGCTCTGGCTGTATGTTTAAGGTTGTCCTGCTGGAAAGTGAACCTCTGCCCCAGTCTCAAGTCTTTTGCGGACTCTAACAGGTTTTCTTCAAGATTGCCCTGTATTTGGCTCCATCCATTTTCCCATCAACTCTGAGCAGCTTCTCTGTCCTTGCTGAAGAAAGGCGTCCCCACAACATTATGCTGCCACCACCATGTTTCACGGTGGGGATGGTGTGTTCAGGATGATGTGCAGTGTTAGTTTTCCACCACACATAGTATTTTGCATTTAGACCAAAAAGTTGAATTTTGGTCTCACCTGACCAGAGCACCTTCTTCCACATTTGCTGTGTCCCCTACATGGCTTCTCAGAAACTGCAAACTGGACTTCTTATGGCTTTCTTTCAACAATGGCTTTCTTCTTTCCACTCTTCCATAAAGGCCAGATTTGTGGATTGCATGACTAATAGCTGTCCTGTGGACAGATTTTCCCACCTGAGCTGTGGATCTCTGCAGCTCCTCCAGAGTTACCATGGGCCTATTGACTGCTTCTCTGATTAATGCTCTCCCTGCCCAGCCTGTCATTTTAGGTGTATGGTCATGTCTTGGTAGGTTTGCAGTTGTGCCAAACTCTTTCCATTTTCGGATGATGGATTGAACAGTGCTCTGTGAGATGTTCAAAGCTTGGGATAATTTTTATAACCTAACCCTTTCTTAAACTTGTCAACAACTTTATCCCTGTATGGTGTGTTCCTTGGCCTTCATGATGCTGTTTGTTCACTAAGGTTCTCTAACAAACCTCTGAGGGCTTCACATAACAGCTGTCCTGAGGAACATGTATCAATCATTTTTTTTTTTTAACTATCGTTTTTTTTAGGAGCAGTGATTTTAATTATGCTTAAAGTACAACAATAAAAATGAAAAATTCCTTTAAACATAGTTCCTGGGGGGTTCCCCTTAATGTGCCTGTAAAGTGACGCAGCTGTAGCATGCAAAACATGGTGCAGCAAAAATGAAATTTCTAAAGAAAAAACAAACAACTCAAATCCCATTTAAAATCCCAGTTACAATTGCCAGCACCTGGCTATTAAAAAAATGACTGCATGGGGTCCCCCCCAGTCCATACCAGGCCCTTCGGGTCTGGTATGGATTTTAAGGTGATCCCCATGCCAAAAGTTAAAAAAAATACAGTGTGGGGTCTCCCCCATAAATCCATACCAGACCCTTATCTGAGCATGCAGGTCCCGCTCCTTGCCTATATAAGAACTGTCAGAGAGCAGAGCTGCCATATGGTGGGAGGCCTCCCAGGAGGCGGAGCATTTTTATTTTTTTCAATTTCAATTTTTTTTCAATTTTTTGGATCGGCGGGCGTCGTGACTGACCATGGATATACATCGAGAAACACTATTTTTTTATTTTTTAATAAAGGACTTGTCAAAAACTGTTTCTTGTGTTTTTTTTCTTTTTGACACTTTTTTGGTGAATGGGTAGGGGTACAATGTACACGATACCCATTCACATAAGGGGGCCTGGGATCCGATAAGCCACAGACCTCAACAACCACAGCCCAGGGTTTTCGGGAAGAGGCCCTTGGCCTGGTATGGTTCAGAAGGTGGGGGGGCGCTCACTTGTCTCCTCCCCCTCCCCTTTCCTGACCTGACAGGCTGCATGATCGGATAAGGGTCTGGTATGGATTTTGGGGGGGACCCCACGCCATTTCTTATTAAATTTTGGCATGGCCATTTTTGTCTTTATTTATTTTTAACTGCACTTTTTTTTTATTCAGCTGTCAGCGGTTAAACCCATTGACAGCTGATGACTCATCGGTTGTTAAGGACAGCTTCCTACTCTGCTCCTTAACAACTAGCGTAGGTGTGCCCGGATTGGGCAAAGCTTTGCCCAATCAGGGCGCAGAAATGCACTGTGCAGCACTCAGTGCATTGCAGGGTGTTCATCTGGGCGAACACCCTGCAAATTCGGGTATTCGGCGAACGGCCCAACAGGCAAATGTTTGGCCTGAACTCATGCTCTGGGTGAACCATTCGCCCATCCCTATAACAGATTAATATGCTGTGGAGGGGTTTAAGCACCCTAAAATAAGCTATTGTTGATTGCTAAATGGTGTACATAATAGGGGTGTGCAGACCTTTATTGCTAATTACATTGGAGCAGAGACAGGGACAGGGGAATCAGCTTTGATTATTGAGCTGGCTGCTCTAAAGTACAGTAGGTGGGGGTATGGAGGTAGGGCAATCCTTCCTCTGTGGCTGAGCCGAGGTGGAGGTAGCCGGCTGTCTGCTGCCCAATAAGCATTGGGGTTTATTTACTAAAGGCAAATCCACTGTGCACTGCAAGTGCGCTAGAAGTGCAGTCGTTGTAAATCTGATGGGGATATGAAAGGAAAATAAAAAACTATTTTTGCTTGCACATGATTGGATGATAGAAATCAGCAGAGCTTCCCCACATTTCAGATCTTCCCTTCAGATCTATAGTGACTGCACTTCCAAGTGCACTTGCAATGCACTTCCAAGTGCACTTGCAGTGCCTTAGTAAATCAACCCCAATGTCTGTATCTGTCTCCCATTAGTAGCAGGCTTCGGTGGTGCCATTTTTAGGTATAAAGCAGAAAAATGTTACACCCACCACTCTGCTTACCAGGAGTACTGTGGAGCATTCTGAAGCACTATAAGGCCCAAATAAAACAAGTGTGTCTTTTCTGCCCTCACAATGTCTTCAAAGTACAAGGCTTGGCAGACAGCTAACAGCTTCCCAATAAAGACTCAGAAGGAAGGGCTAATAGTTGTAATCTTTACTGAGAACACGTTTTTTGTAAAACTGCAAAACACAAATTATAAAAATATGCATTAGCATTTAACATTACATCACAAATGCAAATGGTAACAGGCATGCTACAATAGTGTTAAGGCACTAGCTAGCAAAAATGTGGCCTAGCTGAATGAATTTCCTGACAGAAACATCCCACCAAACACACATATAAAATGTAATTGAATTAGTAGAACATATACTAATTAATTGAAAACTAATGACAGCCTACTTACAGACTTATGCTTCCAAGTCCTGTATTAAGAAATAGTGGAGGTCTTTAACATGCTTCCTTCACTGTAGAAAGAATATCTGATATGTCTACTGGGCAGGAAGTGGGCGTAATATACTACAGTTCCTGTTAATAATTGATGCCAATTTAAAGCAACAGTAAGATCAGTAAATATATACCTTAAAATGATCAGAACACTCCCCACCTGGCATAATAAACATTATACCACTATGTTTCCTTTTTAAGACGTAAAACAATTTCAGAGATAGATCTAAAGTACACCTTAGGGGTGCCCTGTCTCATGACTAACTTTGACCTTTTTTAACCTTACTATCATTACTTAGGTACAGTCTCGACAATGAGTCCAACTGGCCATTCGTTTCTGTGGACCTGAGCATCTTTTAGTAGGACAACATCTCCGACTTGCAGGTTAGGCTTGTCAACTTGCCATTTTCTACGTGACTGGAGCGTCACTAGGTACTCTTGTTTCCATCTATTCCAGAAGATGTCTGCAAGACTCTGAACTTGCTTCCATTGCTTGGTGTAAAGACTGCCGGCATTTCTGGATCGGTAGACACTGTAACTAAGGGTCGAGCGTTCATGATAGCCATGACTTACTAACAGAAATGAAATGTGATGACTCTTGGGCATTATGAAAGGATGTTTCTCTTTGACCGTCATATCAACTGCTCATGAACGACCTCACTCTTATCACTTCATCTTCATCAAACATTGGGTTCAGTTTTTTCAGCGGACTGTGTTTGGAGATCTCTTCTCTTTTAAGAAGGCACTTGATGTCTTCTTTGAAAACTTCTTGCTGAACCCATCTAATGATGATGATTTTGGCTTGCATAAGATGATTGCTTTTACACTTGTCAGTGTTTGTAGCTCTACAGAAGGATTTGACTAGGTGAATAAGCTTTCTTATAGCTCGAATGTGTGACTTCCAGCTGGAGAATCTTTCAAACCTGTGTGCGCCAAGGTTGCCTCTAGTAGTTATGGTGCTAAACGCTGTTACTTGTGCACGTACTTCTTTGTCGTTATCTGGTTCTACAAGTTCAAATGTCTCAAACTGAGTGGTCGCTTCGATTTCTGATCTAGAACCAGTTAGTGTGCTTAAGAACAGCCGCTAGAACTGGTCTAGTCCCATGATCGGCTGGATTTTTATCTGTACTGATGTAGTGCCACTGTTCTGGGCGCGTGGACTTTCTGATGCGTATCACTCTGTTTGACACGTACATGTAGAATCTTCTCGAAGCATTGCGAATATATCATAACACAATCTTACTGTCCGTGCAAAACTTCACTGCATGAATTTCAATGTCCAGTTCAGCAACGTTCAAGTCTGCCATCTCCACTGCTAAGACAGCAGCACAAAGCTCCAAACATGGAACAGTGTGAGCAGGACGTGGAGCTAGTTTGGACTTTCCCATGATAAACCCAACATAACTTTCAAAGTTGGACTTCAAAGTCCATTACTCTAAGGTAGGCTACAGCTGCTATAGCCATAGTGGATGCATCTGAGAATACACACAATTCTCTTTGCTTCGTGGCAGACAAAGAAACAGTGACATATGACCTTTGGATGATAAGTTGTTCAAGCTCTATTAATGAGTCCTTCCACAACTTCCACTGCATTTCTTTCTCCTTAGGTAGAGGCGTATCCCATTCACTTTGTTCATGTTCAGTAGCAATTTCTCTCAAAAGAGCCTTGCCTTGCATGGTTATGGGGGCTACAAATCCTAGGGGGGGTCATAAAGGCTGTTGACCGTGGACAAGACACCTCTTCTCTTGAACGGCTTCTCTTCTCTGTATACTCTAAATGTAAAGCTGTTGGTTTTCAGATCCCAACTGAGCCCTAAACTTCTTTGAAGGGGCAGTGAATCTGTTCCTAGATCCAATCCTATTGTATTGTATTATACTGTATTGTCTCCCTTTTATATTGTAAAGCGCTGCGTAAACTGTTGGCGCTATATAAATCCTGAATAATAATAATAATAAGATCCACGTCCCTGAGGTCTTTTGCGCGGTCCTCTGAGGGAAACGCTTCCATGACTTTGCTGCTGTTGGATGCTATCTTGTGTAACCTTACGTTGGATTCTGCTAACATCTCTCTTGTTCTTTTCAGGATGTCGATAGCCTCTTCGTTGCTGGAGAAAGAAGCGAGTCCATCGGCCACATAAAAATTTCTCATGACAAACTGTTTGGCATCTGTGCTGTGCTCTTCTTCACCTTCCTGTGCTGCTCGTCTCAGGTTGTAGATAGCTACAGCTGGAGAGGGGCTGTTCCCGAACACATATACTTTCATCCTGTATTCTGTGACATCTTTGTTAAAGTCATTGTTTTCATACCACAGGAACCTTTGGTAGTCTCTGTGATCTTTGCGGACAAGGAAAGTGTAGAACATTTGTTGTACATCTGCTGTTACTGCAACAGATTATTTTCGGAATCTGATGAGGACTCCGAGGAGTGTATTATTCAAGTCAGGTCCACTGAGGAGGACATTGTTTAGGGAAAGGCCTTCATACTTTGCACTGGAATCAAATACTACTCGTATCTGTCCTGGTTTGTGAGGATGGTACACTCCAAATATTGGTAAGTACCAACACTCTTGTCTTTCCTTCCAATGGTGGTGCTTTTTCAGCTTGACCACTGTCGAAGATCTTCTGCATGAAATCATGGAAGTGTTCCTTCATATCTGTCTTTCTGTCTAGAGTGCATCACAATGAGGTGAGACGCTTCACTGCTTGTCCTTTGTTGTTAGGAAGGTGACGTCGGGGTGAACAGAAAGGTAGAGGAGCTACCCAGCTGTTTGACTCATCTCATAAAGACTTCTCTGTCCATGATCTCAAGGAAGAGGCTATCTTCAACAGATGGTGCTGGTTTGTCATCATCTCGCATTCTTTCAAACACCTTGCATCCTAGCTCATCTGTTTCTTTAGATGAGGTGATAGCCTCCATGTAACTCTGAACTTTCTGCTGTTGTATTGGGTTGACTAGTCTCTCTGTAATCTGTATCCTGTTGGTACAGGGGCTAAGACATGATGTACGGCTATTTTGCAACATGTTTGTCTTGTAGACATTCACTTTTGCCGGCTTGTGAGCTCCATCCAGACATACATCACCAATGATGACCCATCCAAGGTCAAGACGTTGTGCAAATGATGCATTGTGTGGCCCATTGTATTGCTCTCTGACCTTGTGCACTCTCAGTATGTCTCTTCCAAGTAGAAGGATAATTGCAGCACCTGGGTCCACTACTGTAATCTTGTCTGATATTTGCATGAGATGAGGGTAGTGACATGCAATTTCAGGTGTGGGTATCTCTGATCTATCATCTTCTATCATATCACATTCTATGAGAGTGGGCAGAGTCAGCTGCGTTTTCCCATCTAATGACTCAATGATGTAGTTGTTTGCTCTCCTCCCTGATGTCTCCACAACTCCTGAACATGTCTTCAAAGTATACGGAGTTGGAATTCCTCTGTCACCGAAGAGGTCAAAGAAATCTGTTCTTGCCAAAGATCTGTTACTTTGTTCATCTAAGACCGCATACATTCTGATTGCCTTCTCTCTGAGGCCTGCAGGATACACCTTGACTAAACATAACAGGATACACCTTGACTAAACATATCTTGGAGCATGATCTAGAGCTAAATGTGTTTGTGCAGATCTCAGTGCACTTTGAGGTTATTGCTGGTAATGCACTCTCTTTTTGCTCCCCACCATGATCTTCTTGGGTTACAGGATTCTCTGTTTTCCATGGTGCTGGTCCTGGGTGTAAAGCAGACAGATAGTTGTCATTATTTCATTCTTTGCATTGAATTGTTTTCACACAGTCTTTAGCAAGATGTTGAGTTGAACCACAGCATCTGAAACAAATGCGCTTGTCCTTAAGATAAGATTTGCGCTCCTTTTATAGTCTTGCTTCTGAAACTGCAACATTTTCTCAGTGGATAAGGCTTGTTCTGTAGTGGACACTGCTTATCTGGGTCCTCAATTCGCATTCCCGAGCTTTTATCCTGGTTGGCCTCAAACTAATTTGGTACTTCTGTACAGAACTGGAGCCCCCATGTTCAAAAAGGCGAAGCTTGGGTCATTGCGTATTTTAGCTTGATTCACAATGAATTTGACTAAGAAGGAGAAAGGTGGAAATGCCACCTGATGATCTTTCTTGTATTTTGATGCTTGCGTGATCCATCTTTCCTGTAGGCTGTAAGGAAGCTTCTCGATTACTGGTTTGACTCCACGTGCTGTATCCAAATATGAGAGGCCTGGCAGGTATCCACCAGCCTTTGCCGCCTCCAGCTCTAAAAGTATGTCACCAAGCTCTCTCAGCTTCTGATTGTCTTTGTTTGTTATTTTTGGATCATTTTCAATTTTCTTCAGAAATGCATCTTCAATTACTTCAGGTGACCCATAGCAGTCTTCCATTCTCTGCCATACCATTGTAAGCCCTGCTGTCGCATCATGAATATGTACTGACCTGATTCTTTTGGCTTGCTCAGTGGACTCTGCTCCGAGCCATCTGGAGAGTAGGTCAAGCTTTTCCCTGTCTGTCAGATTTAAGTCTTGGGTGCTGCTTAGAAAAGATGACTTCCAGACCCAATAGTTTTCTGGACAGTCATCAAACTTCAGGAGACCAGAGCTCACCATTTCACGGCGTATCAAGTATTTTGTCACATCTGTGGCTCCTGCTTCCTCAGGTGGGCATTTTATGGGAACAAACACAGGGCATGTCTGTGGCTGGTAAGACGGTGGGGGTGCTTGGTTAAATCCAGTTAAATCCACTATAGTCGTGTGGTTGTTCTCGTTTACTGTAAGTCTTTCTGCTATAGGCCAGATTTATATTTTCCCGAGGAGGGATTATGTCACCATTTGTTTGATTTCCTGAAGGGCCAACAGATTGGTCTCTGAGTATGTAACTACTTGGTTTGTTATAGTAAAGTTCTGGTTCAGTCTTGTAGCATCGAGCAATATCAAAGTTGTCTGCTGCTAGCGGGACCCTTGACGATTCTAATGCATCATTGGACTGTTGATCAGTGTCCATGGTCGCATGCAATTGTACATACTCACAGGTGCATTGGATTGCACTGAGTGGTGCCATCTGGGTATCTATCACAGAGTGCTCTCTGTACTGTTCTTCGGCAGCTCTCATGAGCACCTCGGCTTCAGCCAAGGCTGCTGAAGCAGTTTTTTCTTGCTTGATAATATGTAAAGGTGCTTTCACCTCTGCTTTTCTTCTAAGTGCTTCAGCTTTACCTTTAGCTTTAATCATATGATGTTCTTCATCTATGCAGCCCTGTTCTCTTATCCTTTCAGCTTCACGTATTGCATAGGAAGCCAGTGCACGTGTGGCTTCTGCTTTTGCACGGGCCCTGGCAGCTGCAGCACTGGTGGAGGACAGGCTAGAGCAGCTTGAATGTCTAGAGCTAGTGCGCTTGGACCTGGCAGAGTCAGCACTAGCTGATGTCTGATCCGACTGACTAGAGACTCTGGAGCTTGTGCAGCGTGACCTGTTGGTTGGCATATTGTGTATGCTTTCCTCTGCTTGTGTATGCTGAGGGATAACTGGTGTAGTATGCTTGTCTGTGTGCTGCATGATGAAACATTACTTCTTTGTAGTGTCTGTGGCTGTAGAGGTTAGCTGATGATGATGAGCAGAATGAATCCACTCTTCTTTAGACCCGCTTGGTTAAAAGTCTTTTTACTGTTCTGCCCTCACAATGTGTTCAAAGTACAAGGCTTGGCAGACAGCTAACAGCTTCCCAATAAAGACTCAGGAGGAAGGGATAATAGTTGTAATCTTTACTGAGAATAAGTTTTTTGTAAAACTGCAGAACACAAATTATAAAAATATGCATTAGCATTTAACATTACATCACAAATGCAAATGCATCACAGGCATGCTACAATACTGTTAAGGCACTAGCTAGCAAAAATGTGGCCTAGCTGAATGAACTTCCTGACAGAAACATCCCACCAAACACACATATAAAATGTAGTTGAATTAGTAGAACATATACTAATTAATTGAAAACTAATCACAGCCTACTTACAGATTTATGCTTCCAAGGCCAGTATTAAGAAATAGTGAAGGTCTTTAACATGCTTCCATCACTGTAGAAAGATTATCTGATATGTCTGCTGGGCAGGAAGTGGGCGTAATATACTACAGTTCCTGTTAATAATAGATGCCAATTTAAAGCAACAGTAAGATCAGTAAATATACCTTATAATGATCAGAACCGTGTCAGTCACCGAAAATGGTGGGAGAACAGGCAGGGAGAGAGCTGCTGGATAAACATATAAATATGCTGGATAACTGCTGGATTAATAGACATGGAGCAGGTGTACTCAACAGAACTCCGCAGTAAACTCAAACAGCACAAAGTCATAGGGCTCAGGATAGATGTAAAGCAGATATGCTCAAATATTCTCAAATGTACTCAGCAAAGTGATATTGCAGCAACAGGTTCAGCAAGGCTTAACACACTCAGTAAAGCTGGATACACACTATGCAATTGTCTTTAGTTTTTTCCCTTTAGTATTACCAAAGCCATATAATATGAGGTCAAACCTTAATGCCCTGTACACACAGTCGGATTTTCCGATGGAAAATGTGTGATAGGACCTTGTTGTCGGAAATTCCGACCGTGTGTGGGCTCCACACATTTTCCATCGGAATTTCTGACACACAAAGTTTGAGAGCTTGTTATAAAATTTTCCGACAACAAAATCCGTTGTAGGAAATTCCGATCGTGTGTACACAAATCCGACGCACAAAGTGTCACGCATGCTCAGAATAAATTAAGAGATGAAAGCTATTGGCTACTGCCTCATTTATAGTCCCGACGTATGTGTTTTACGTCCCGCGTTCAGAACGATCGGATTTTCCGACAACTTTGTGTGACCGTGTGTATGCAAGACAAGTTTGAGCCATCATCCATCTAAAAAAATTCATGGATTTTGTTGTCGGAATGTCCGATCAATGTCCGACCGTGTGTACAGGGTATAAGAGTTTCAATCAGTATACAATCAGACAAGCCCTTGCACTACATGGTTTTGGTAAATCTAAAGGAAATCGGACAACAAAAGTTGTATAGTGTGTATTGGGTATTACATATCCAGGCAAGACCCAGTAATATCCTCAGGTAAAATTCAGCCACAGGACTCAGCGGAGTTTCATTGGGCATGAATAGCTCACACAGCTGCAACCAGGTAGTAAGATTTCAGCTACACACCTGGTAGTTCAGTGGCAGGACACAGCAGGGCTCAGAGGGGAATCAGCTGGGTGCAATCTCATTTCTTGAGGTACTAAACAGCCAGAACAGTATAAATACCCCCAAATGGCCCATTTTGGAAAGGCAGTCCAAGGTATTTAGTAAAAGGCATGGTGAGATGTTTGAAGCTGTAATTTTGTTGTCACAATTTTTTGGATAATTAGAAAAAATGTTTAAAAAATTTTGTCACAAAGTTGCCATTTTAACAAATTATTTTTCACACACAATATACTTATAATTGCACCCCAAAGCACATGTGTTAGACTTTTTCACAGCCTAGATGCATAGAGGGGCCCAAAATCCAAGGAGCATAACATACATGTAAATTATGCATCCAATTTACTGACTACCTATCACATTTATCGAGGTCTTTGAGCACCAGAACATTGAAAACTCCTACAAAATGAACCCAATTTTGGAAAGAAAACACCCCATCACATTTTCTGAAAAGCATAGTGAGTCTTTTGAAAATGTAATTTTTTGCCACAAGTTTTTGGAAAACACACAACATTTGAACACAAAATTGTCAATCAATAAAATATTTCTAACACACAGCATGGGCCTTCTTAGAATTACAAACCAAAACACATTCTGTTACTCCTCACGACATCATATGTGTGGGACTTTTTCATTGCCTAGCCATATAGATAGGCCCCCAAATCCAGAGAAGCACCTGGAGCACCAGACAGTAGAAACACACTCAAAATAACCACATTTTAGAGCGTAAACACCCAAAGGTATTTTTAAGAGGCACGGTGAGTCTTTTGAAGACTTTTTTGCCACAAGTTTTTAGGAAAATGCAGAAAGAAAATGTATTTTATTTTTTTCATTTAATAAGATATTTCTCATATGCAGCATGGGCATATTTAGAATTACACCCCAAAACATATTCTGCTACTCCTCCTGAGTATGGCGATACCACGTGTGTGAGACTTTTACACAGCCTGTCCACATACAGAGGTGCAAAATGCAGTGAGCACCATCAGGCGTTCTTGGTGATACCACATGTGTGAGACTTTTTCACTGTCTGGACTGATTATGTGCTGGACATTGTATCTTGTGTATCATACAAATCAACCAATTGTGTCCTAACTAAAAGTACTGTAATAATCATCTCTGTACGAGTGGTTAGGGGATATAGCTTAGTGTAGTGCCACCTATAGCAGTCCCAGTTCCTATATGTCAAGAAAGCATAGCCTACTGGTACAAAATAGAGAAATCACACATTTGGAAATTAAGGTTCTTGGTTCAATTGGGCTTGCCGGCATGGTAGGGGGATGTGGATTCCTTTTGCAATTTCCCACTTTGACATGCTCCAACCAGGCCGGCGAAGATCTCCTCTTTGGCCCTGGGAGGAGCACTCACATGGCGACGGCATCCCTTGATCCCCTCTGGACGGTCAAACGGCAGGGCACACATGTGTGACCTAGTGTCCCGTGTATGCGTGATGCCGTGATGTCACGCACTTGTTATGGAGGTGATGGCGGTGGTCGAGGCCTGGCCTTCCGGGGTGCTGAGGGAGCCACGCAGTGGCTAATTGTATGGTCAGGACACCTGGATGACGGGAACTGGCGGCACCTGTGGTTAATCATTCAGCTCTCCTAGAGTATAGGAGGCACTATATAAGTGCTAAGCTCCCTGTGATTTACAAGATGGTTCCATAGACGCCACCAACACAGATGATCAACACACACTGATGGTATTATGTAAGTACAGATTTCAGCAATGCCAGATTGACATTTTCATTCTTCCCCTCCCATTTGCTACATGGTCAGACAGGAATTACAGCTAGCACAATAGATTGCAATAAACAAGCACTGGATAGGACTTTTTGGCTCTTTTTCTTTGTTTGCAGAGCCTATTACCCCATTTGCACTCTTCAGCTCTGTATTAATTTATCCTTAACTTAAATGGTTTCACAACAGTTGTTTCACTAGTATTTCACTAATTATATATATATATATATATATATATACTTATTTATTTTTTCCACACTGTTTTCACTATTCCTGCTTTTGAGCAGGTTATCTTGTGGATTGTTATGAGTCTAGTCATTATTATTATTTCACATCCACTGCCTAATTGACACTTCGATTTTTGATCTTTCACTTACACACACTATTTTTTGATCTCGTACTTCTGCAATTAAATATTATAGATATCGTTCCTTTATTATTATTTTTTGATCACATTCCCCCCATGTTGGGTTTTTTCTCACACTACACACACACTGACATTAGTGTTTCACACACACATATTCATACTTCAAATATACATTCCAATATACATATACATATTACATAAGGTTACTTATATTATAATATAACTTTATTGTTAGTCTGGCATTCTGTCAGTACCCTTAAGGTTTGATCATATAACATATATTAATTTATTATCATCATTGGGAATTATATCGCAGGTGTCATTTGTTTCTTCCTCTGGAGGTATCAAGAGTGTAGCCTCTTGCAAGCTCCTTTGGACTAGATTCCATCTTGGGGGGACGAGGAGCGATCATGGATCCGTCGGGAATATTCAATTTCTTTTAATTGTCTGATTATAGAATCTTTGTCCCATTTTCATTCTTTAGCAGTAAATATACCATTGACGTGTATATAGATGTGTGTGCACTATGAAATGCTTTGAATTTTGAGTTTCTTAATGTACAGCGGGGACAGAAAGTATTTACACCCCCTAAATTTTTCACTCTTTGTTATATTGCAGCCATTTGCTAAAATCATTTAAGTTCATTTTTTTCCTCATTAATGTACACACAGCACCCCATATTGACAGAAAAACACAGAATTGGATGACATTTTTGCAGATTTATTAAAAAAAACCCCTGAAATATCACATGGTCCTAAGTATTCAGACCCTTTGCTGTGACACTCATATATTTAACTCAGGTGCTGTCCATTTCTTCTGATCATCCATGAGATGGTTCTACACCTTCACTTGAGTCCAGCTGTGTTTGATTATACTGATTGGACTTGATTAGGAAAGCCACACACCTGTCTATATAAGACTTTACAGCTCACAGTGCATATCAGAGCAATCATGAATCATGAGGTCAAAGGAACTGCCTGAAGAGCTCAGAGACAGAATTGTGGCAAGGCACAGATATGGCCAAGGTTATAAAAAAAATTCTGCTGCACTTAAGGTTCCTAAGAGCACAATGGCCTCCATAATCCTTAAATGGAAGATGTTTGGGACGACCAGAACCCTTCCTAGAACTGGCCGTCCGGCCAAACTGAGCTATCGGGGGAGAAGAGCCTTGGTGAGAGAAGTAAAGAAAAACCAAAGATCACTGTGGCTGAGCTCCAGAGATGCAGTCGGGAGATATGAGAAAGTTGTAGAAAGTCAACCATCACTGCAGCCCTCCACCAGTTGGGGCTTTATGGCAGAGTGGCCCGACGGAAGCCTCTCCTCAGTGCAAGACACATGAAAGCCCCCATGGAGTTTGCTAAAAAAAACACCTGAAGGACTCCAAGATGGTGAGAAATAAGATTCTCTGGTCTGATGAGACCAAGATAGAACTTTTTGGCCTTAATTCTGAGCGGTATGTGTGGAGAAAACCAGGCACTGCTCATCACCTGTCCAATACAGTCCCAACAGTGAAGCATGGTGGAGGCAGCATCATACTGTGGGGGTGTTTTTAAGCTGCAGGGACAGGACAACTGGTTGCAATCAAAGGAAAGATGAATGCGGCCAAGTACAGGGATATCCTGGACGAAAACCTTCTCCAGAGTGCTCAAGACCTCAGACTGGGCCGAAGGTTTACCTTCCAACAAGACAATGACCCTAAGCACACAGCCAAAATAACGAAGGACTGGCTTCACAACAACTCCGTGACTGTTCTTGAATGGCCCAGCCAGAGCCCTGACTTAAACCCAATTGAGCATCTCTGGAGAGACCTAAAAATGCCTGTCCACCAACATTTACCATCCAGCCTGACAGAAATGGAGAGGATCTGCAAGGAGGAATGGCAGAGCATTCCCAAATCCAGTTGTGAAAAACTTGTTGCATCTTTCCCAAAAAGACTCATGGCTGTATTAGATCAAAAGGGTGCCTCTACTACATACTGAGCAAAGGGTCTGAATACTTAGGACCATGTGATATTTCAGTTTTTATTTTTTAATAAATGTGCAAAAATGTCAACAATTCTGTGTTTTTCTGTCAATATGGGGTGCTGTGTGTACATTAATGAGGAAAAAATGAACTTAAATGATTTTAGCAAATGGCTGCAAAATAACAAAGAGTGAAAAATTTAAGGGGGTCTGAATACTTTCTGTCCCCACTGTAAATCCAATTTAGAATCTGTTGCAAGACTTGAAAATGGCTGTTCACAGATGCTCTCCATCCAATCTGACAGAGCCTAAAGGGGTTGTAAAGACAGAAGGCTTTTATCTTAATGCATTCTATGCATTAAGATAAAAAGCCTTCTCTGTGCAACAGCCTCCCCAGCACCCCCTAACACTTACCCGAGGTCCCTCTCTGTCCACGAGTGTCTCAGCCGTCCACATTCTCCTTCCTGATTTGCTGAGACACAACAGCAGTGAGGCTCCCACTGCTGTCAATCAAAACTAGCTAGCCAATCAGGGGACAGGGCCGGGTCAGATCTCCGTGTCTGAATGGATGAATGAAAAGGGTGCTTCTACTAAATGCTGAGCAAAGGGTCTGAATAATTAGGACCATGTGATATTTCAGTTTTTGTTTTTTAATAAATCTGCAAAAATGTCAACAATTCTGTGTTTTTCTGTCAATATGGGGTGCTGTGTGTACGTTAATGAGGAAAAAAAATAACTTAAATGATTTTAGCAAATGGCTGCAATATAACAAAGAGTGAAAAATTTAAAGGGGTCTGAATACTTTCCGTCCCCACTGTATATAAAAATTTTTTTTAGAGTAATTATCCCCCCCCCCCCGAGGATGACCATAACAGGTCAAAACGCATCTGGGTATCTATGTGGCTGGCATTATGTAATGTAATGTTTTGCTCCACTGTATCAACATCGCTATTTATGATGAAATGTGTTTTGTATTGTATAACCATATTTTAATTCATACATGTTATTGGATTTCCATATGGCAATAAAAAGAATTTTACAGTCTCGCGGAGCCTGAGGGAGAAGGCATGACTCCTTAGAGCTCCGCTCCAGGGACGGGCACACCAGAGAACCACAGGTTCCAGCGATCAAACGAACAGCACACGATCGTGTCTTTCACATCACAGAACCCTTCGGCACCGGTATCATGGTCCTTAGGGGCCAGGAAATCAATTTTAAAGCCATTTCTAAAAAGGAAACTTCGTCCAGGCCGTTATCCAAGATGGTGTCAGCTGCCCCCTCACAGTGCAGTACACAGAGCGGCCTTAAGCCTCTGTCACACAGCTTAAAGTCACAGGAACCTGCTGGTGAGTCTGACTCTGACACAGGGAGCTCAAAATCAGTAGTTCAATCGACTATGTTTAAACAATTTTAACGTACGTTACAAAAAGCTCTTAAACAGACATCTGACCACATAACTGACAAACTGACTAAGGAAATTAGAGAGATGGGACAGAGAACAGCTGAATTAGAAGTGTGGGTGAAAATCACACTCAACAATATACTTCTGAACTAAATAACATTAAAGATGGAAATTTGTTGTTACAATCCCGTTTAGAGGACCAGGAAAACAGGGCCCGTTGTTCCAATTTGAGAATCAGGGGGATCCCTGAGTCCATTGTAGACATACAGGCTACTATGATAGTCCTCTTCCAGGAACTACAACTTGGCATTCCTGTTGAAAGGCTAGAGATGGACAGAGTACACAGAGCTCTAGCCCTACGCAAGAGAAATGGTCCACCCAGGGACATAATATATAAATTGCACTTCTTCCGTACTAAGGAGCAATTACTTTCAGCAGCCAGAGATAATAATAATCTCAATTTTCAAGGACACCCATATCAGCTCTTTGCAGACCTATCTCCACTCACTGTTGCCAAGAGACGAGCGCTCAAACCCCAATTGCAAGTACTTATTAACAATCAAATTACGTACAGTTGGGGATTCCCGTTTTCACTGCGCTTCACCCATCTTGGACACAAATATGTGTGTCGCTCTTCTAAGAAATTGCAGACAGCATTGCTTAAAATGGGCCTTGTGGATCAAATTTCATCTAGGGACCACCCTCGCAGACGCTCTGCTTCTAGATCCCCACAGCAACAACAATCATCAGTTGGATTTGAAACGCCTGTTTCTTCGCATCAAAATCTACACAAACGTGGTAGATATGATAACCCACTATCGGCTAATACTGATTCTGTGGACTGAGTGTATTCTACCATTTTATCCTATTTCTTGTCACTTTCCTCAATAGCCTTCTGAAATTCTGGCTAGAGGTAACATCAGTTAATAATCACTTTACTGGATTCTGGCTTATTGTTATGACTCCACTTTCATTGCTCTCTTCCAGGAAAATATATATATATATATATATATATTTTTTTTTTTTTCATATATATTATTTTTTTTTATTTTATTTTCCCTTCCCATAATCTTTACTTGCACAAGCCTTTAGTGTCACCTGGAATTTGCTCTTACATTAAAATTCCTGTTTCATCTTTCAATTTATGAGACTCAGCCTGGTTTAGTGTTCTTTCACGGAAGTCTCCAGGAATAAAATGAGAAATAGAACTTATCTATATGAATTTGGTTCATATATTACGCATTGGATAGCCTGAGCGGTCCTGATGAACTGAAGTCAATTCTAGACTATTCCTTTTCACATAATTTTTTTTTTTTCTACAGGTATTTCTCTGTCATTTTTGGCCACAAGCGGCCCTGATGAATTCTTAGTGGTTTTGTTACTATTTTGATGCTTTTTCTTTTTTTTCTGGTTCTCAATACACTATTACTTTTTAATTAGCTATAGTGGTTCTCCGGTGTTGTTCTTCCTTTAGGAAAATCTTGCAGCCCCTTACGCCACCCCCAGACCCCCACTACGACTATGTGGGTCTCTGATGGTGGCATTGGAGACTCTCTGGAATTTCCTCAGATACGCTCCTGTACCCTATTGATAGCGTATTACATGTTAATATTTCTTGCATCTACTAGGGTTGTTTGTTTGGATTTTGTTTTTTCTCCCTCTGTCTCTTTCCTTTCTTTTCTTTCTCTCGGGGTGGTGGTTGCGGCTCACGGTTCGGGTTGTGTATTCCCTGATATAATGAATGTCTTTGACATGTTATGGCCCCCATAAATATATTGTCCTTGAATGTACAAGGATTTAATATTCCACATAAGTGCACCAAGGCTCTACACTCCCTTGCTACCAAAAAGGCCCATATTATTTGTCTACAGGAAACCCATTTCATTGATAAGGCCTCTCCTAAATTTCTATCTGCCTCATACCCACAATTCTATACAGCCTCAGCTACTGTCAAGCAACGTGGGACACTTATTGGGTTTCATAAAACTATGCAATTTACTCTTGTCTCCCAACTGAATGACCCGGAAGGTAGATATCTCCTACTTACAGGATTTATTTCAGATACACCAGTAACAATTGTATCGTATTATACCCCAAATAAACGACCAGAGGCTTTTCTATCACATCTTTTCCAAATCATCGATACTCACAAGTTTGGGACAACCATTTTATGTGGGGATTCGAATACTACTGTTTTTCCGTATTTGGATAAATCTCCACCATCTCCTATTACAAATTCTAACAAATTATCCCTCCAACGCTTGCTAAGTATCCATGGTTTGGTAGACTCTTGGAGAGAACTTAACCCCACTAGTAGACGTTTTACTCACTACTCATATCCGCACAATTCCTTTTCGCGTATAGACCACATTTTGACCCTGTCTAGTATGCTTCCAGTGATTATTTCCTCTAAAATCATTCCCTTTTCTTGGACTGATCATTGTGCAATTGTCACCACCATAGCTTCTCCGATACCCAGGTCACAAGATACATCTTGGTATATCAATGATTCGACACTAACCCACCCATCCCATAGCTTAGAGATAGAGGCAGCACTCACAGATTACCTTTCATTTAATGATACTGCAGATATCTCAGCCCTTACTCTATGGGAAGCCCATAAAACTGTTATTATAACTTATATAACAGGCCACATCTCTTAACCACTTGCCGACCGCCTAACGCATATATACGTGAACAAAATGGCACGGGCAGGCAAAATCACGTACCTGATACGTGATGCCTTCCCGCGGGCGGGGGGTCCAATCGGACCCCCCCCCGGTGCCATAGGTGGTCGGCTCTTGTTCGCGGGTGATGAGAGGTGAGGGGGAGGCCATCCATTGACCCCCTCCTGATCGCTCCCAGCGAATGAAATGCTTCCTCTCCCTCTGTAATGTAAACAGAGGGAGAGGAAGTGATGTCATCCTTCCTCAAGCCGGTCTTTTCGTTCCGGCGCCGAGGAGAGAAGACATCCGAGTAAGTTGCACCAACACTACACGTTCAGTAGAACACGCAGGCACACTTTTCACCCCCCTTCACCCCCCGATCACCCCCCGATCACCCCCCTGTACCCCCTGTCACACTGACACCAATAGCAGTTTTTTTTTGCATTGGTGTCAGTTTGTGACAGTTATAAGTGTTAGGGCAGTTAGGTTAGCCCCCTTTAGGTCTAGGGTACCCCCCTTTAGGTCCAGGGTACCCCCCTAACCCCCCCTAATAAAGGTTAACCCCGTGATCACCCCCCGTCACCAGTGTCGCTAAGCGACCGTTTTTCTGATCGCTGTATCAGTGACACAGGTGACGCTAGTTAGGGAGGTAAGTATATAGGTTCGCTGTCAGTGTTTTATAGAGACAGGGACCCCCATATACTACCTGCTAAAGGTTTTAACCCCTTGATTGCCCCCTAGTTAACCCTTTCACCAGCGATCACCGTATAAGTGTTACGGGTGACGCTGGTTAGTTTATTTTAGTTTTAGGGCACCCGCCGTTTATTACCTTATAAAGGTTTAACCCCCTAATTGCCCGGCGGTGATATAAGTTACGTTTTTAGGGTCAGATAAGGTCTGCGTCGCCCCAGGCAGCGTCAGGTTAGCTCCAGTACCTCTAAAACCCACGCACGCAGCATACACCTCCCTTAGTGCTATAGTATCTGAACGGATCGATATCTGATCCGATCAGATCTATACTCCCCAGCAGTTTAGGGTTCCCAAAAATGCAGTGTTAGCGGGATCAGCCCAGATACCTGCTAGCACCTGCGTTTTGCTCCTCGGCCCAGCCCAGCCAAGCCCACCCAAGTGCAGTATCGATCGATAACTGTCACTTACAAAACACTAAGCACACATAACTGCAGCGTTCGCAGAGTCAGGCCTGATCTTTGCGATCGCTAACAGTTTTTTGGTAGCGTTTTGAATCAGTCGCTAACAGTCAGGAGCTTTTTTGCCTGTGAGTCTCACTAGTGTACCCCTAAATTTAGAGCCCAAAATGGCAAATCGAAGGTACACTAGTGAAGAGGCCTACACGTTTCTGAGCATGACAGATAGTGAAGAGAAAGTCACTCATCTGTCAGATTCAGGCTCAGAATACGATCCTGTAGAGGACAGCGGCTCCATGACAGATAGCTCTGACGATGGAGTTGTGGTCCCTGCTAAGGTCAGGCATACCAGACCCCGAACTTCTTCTGTCCTTGAAGTGCAAGAACCGCAGGGCTCTCGTATGGAGCAGAGAAGTACTAGTGCCGCTATTCCTTCTGGTGAACTGGCAAGCACCAGCGGCCTAGTACACCCTGGTCGTACATCCAGCACTGCAGTATCACGTGGTGACGTGGCGAGTCCCATAAGTGCAGTTCAAGCTGGCGAGGTGGCAAGCACTAGTAGTGTCCCGCTGCCACCAAGAAGACGAACACAGGCCCGTCGTGCCCATAGTGCCCTTCCTGCTGCATTCGCCAATCCGAATTGGGTACCCACCACTTCTGCAGCACCCGTACTTCCCCCATTCACTGGCCAACCCAGAATTCAGGTGGAAACAGTTGACTTTACGCCACTGGATTTTTATTCGCTGTTTTTAACCGAAGATCTCTATAGATCTATTGTGGACCAAAGCAATTTGTACGCTGGTCAACACATCGCCACTATTCCCCAGTCCTCCCTTGCCAGAGATCGGAAACCAATTACGGTTTCCGAATTTAAGATCTTTCTGGGCCTTTCCCTCCTCATGGGCTTGAATAAAAAGAGTGAGTTGCGGTCATATTGGTCCACTGACCTAATATACCATTCGCCCTTGTTCTCTGCTTCCATGGCCAGGGCACGATACGAACAGATTTTGCGAATTCATGCACTTCAACGACAATGAACTCTGTCGTCCTCGTGGAGACCCTGGATACGATCGGCTCTACAAAATTCGGCCCCTCGTAAACCACTTCAACCAACGTTTTGCAGACTTGTTTACTCCCCATCAAGTTGTCTGCGTTGATGAGTCCCTGATTAAATTTTCTGGCCGCTTGTCATTCAAACAGTACCTTCCCAGCAAGCGTGCCAGATACGGGGTCAAGATGTATAAGCTCTGTGACAGGGCCACAGGCTATACATGTAGTTTTATGGTTTACGAGGGCAAAGACAGTCACGTAGAGCCGACAAACTGCCCTGACTACATAGGAAGCGCTGGCAAGATAGTGTGGGACTTGGTGTCACCCTTATTCGGAAAGGGGTACCACTTGTACGTGGACAATTATTACACAAGCGTGCCACTTTTTAGCCACCTTTTTGATCATCAGATTGGAGCATGTGGCACCGTGCGACCTAATCGCCGGGGCTTTCCCCAGCGGCTTGTAGATTCCCGTCTTAGGCTGGGGGAGATAGCCTGCTTGCAGTTTAATAACTTGCTCGCTATGAAGTGGAGGGACAATAGGAATGTTTTCGTTCTTACCTCCCTTCATGCAGACACGACGACCCAAATTACTACGGCGACTGGTGTTGTGGAGAAACCCCTCTGTGTCCACGAATATAACCAAAATATGGGAGGGGTGGACCTCAACGACCAGTTGTTGGCGCCGTACCTAATTGCCCGTAAGGCCAGACGCTTGTACAAAAAAAGTATTTATTTCAATTGGCTTTGCTGAACGCTCATGTGCTATACAGAGCTTCAGGACAGACTGGATCCTTCCTTAAATTCCAGGAAGAGATCGTCAGAGCCCTTCTGTATCCAGACGGTGCTCCACCTCACCATCCCCAACCAAATGCAGTAAGCCGGCTGCATGAGAGGCATTTTCTTTATGCCCTCCCGAGTACCCCTACCCAATGAACCCCCCAAAAAAGATGTCGTGTCTGCAGCAAGCGCGGATTTAGGCGTGACACCCGGTATTATTGTCCCCTCTGTCCTGGCAATCCTGGTCTTTGCATTGGTGAATGTTTTGAACGCTACCATACACTAGTGGAGTATTAGCGTAGGGTACAGCACTGCACAGACTAGGACACACTTTCACAGGGTCTCCCAAGATGCTGTCGCAGTTGAGAGACCCAAACCTGGTACCAGTTAAAAAAGTTAAAGTTACAAAAAAACAAAAAAAAAACAAAAAAAAGAAAAAAACACAAAAAAATATATATATAAAAAAAAAAAATAGTTGTTGTTTTATTGTTGAGATGGTGTGGTCCTTCGCGCTTGTAGTGAGAAAAAAGTGAATGTGGTGACAATCACAAAATAATTGAAATAAATAACATAATATCATAAAAAAAACTCGCAATGGGTGATAATTATGATGATATCTTAAAGATTGCAGCAAAATCGACAAGTGAACACATTGCACTCCAAAGATAGATAAAAGTGAAAAGATTTCGCGCATAAAATCTATCATAAAGAAGTAAATAAATCACGTAAAATTATCACATAAAATATTGTGTGTGAATGTGCAAAAACAGAATCATAAAATTCAACACCGAAAATATTCTAAGATAAAATTCATCAATCAGAAAAAATTCAGAAAAAATATTGGATAATATATTGTGCAAAAAAGGCAAAACCTTAATAATAATGTGCAAAAATGCAAAAAACAAAGTTTCAAATGGTTTACCTCAAAGAAAGTCCCAGTGAATGAGTATTGCAATATAAAAGTTCATAAAAGTGAGAATTATCGCTGGGATTAAATAAATAGAGAGATGAAGATAGATGGTGATAATATAGGTGATCTTCTTCATATAAAAACTGCCGGCCCTAACAGGCTCTCTAAACTCTCACCTTGAACAAAGAGATAACGGGCATCGATGTGTGTCTTTAAATTGGTGTTGTACGTTGCAGCATACAGATATGGTGAAGGCTGGATTCTCTTCTCAATCTGACAGGCACCTATTAAAATAGAAGGGATTTTTCCACAGTTTTCGTCTGTAGCATGCAGATCTCCACTCCTGTGTGTCTTTCCTCTCAGTCCCTCTTTTATTGTTATCTCTCTATTCTCTCTCTATTGTTCTGCATTCTATACTACAATGTTTTATTGTTATTTTTTTATCATGTTTGCTTTATAGGTATGCAATTTTTTTATACTTTGTTTTTTATTGTTAACCACTTTTTTGTTTTCAGGTACGCCATTCAGCTGCAGAGCGGATTTATTTATCTTGACAGCAACAGCGTTTGCTCCCACGATACATAAAGCCGTGACTCCAGCGCTGTCGGAGGTGATTTCACCACCACAGTTACATCAGCATATATGCCGAAGCGTGGGGGCAGCAGTGGGTGGAGGAGCGATTTGCTCCTGCCTTTTGCGGGAGGATGCCCCCATGCTTCGGCATATATATATTTTAGGTAGGCACAGGTTGCGTTAAATGTTTTATTTTTTACTATGTTTTTTTTTGTATTTTGCTTTGCAGGTATGGTAAGTATTACTGTTATACTGTAATGTTACTTTGTTTTTTGTTAACCATCATTTGCTTAGCAGGTACGCCATTCAGTTGCAGCGTGGATTTATTTATCTTGACAGCAACAGCGTTTGCTCCCACGATACATAAAGCCGTGACTCCAGCGCTGTCGGAGGTGATTTCACCACCACAGTTACATACTTCAGCATATATGTCGAAGCGTGGGGGCAGCAGAGGGCGAAGGAGCGATTTGCTCCTAATTTTTGCGGGAGGATGCCCCCATGCTTCGGCATACATATATGGTGCATGTATGCCCATCATTAGAAGTGGGTGGATGAAGGGAGGTATTCTAATGATGGGCATACCCACCGATAAATATCTTTTTTTCGTTCAGCCCACAGGCTGCATGAAAAAAAAGTTTACAATGTATGCCCAACAAGGACCAGCAACGTACTGGTATGTTGCTGGACTTTGAGTGGTTATACCAGAATGATGCCTGCAGGTTTAGGTATCATCTTGGTATCATTCTTTTCAGCCAGCGGTTGGCTTTCATGTAAAAGCAATCCTAGCGGCTAATTAGCCTCTAGACTGCTTTTACAAGCAGTGGGAGGGAATGCCGCCCCGCACCGTCTTCCATGTTTTTCTCTGGCTCTCCTGTCCCAACAGGGAACCTGAGAATGCACCCGGTGATTCAGCCAGCTGACCATAGAGCTGATCAGAGACCAGAATGGCTCCAAACATCTCTATGGCATAAGAAACCGGAAGCTACAAGCATTTCATGACTTAGATTTCGCCGGATGTAAACAGCGCCATTGGGAAATTGGGAAAGCATTTTATCACACCGATCTTGGTGTGGTCAGATGCTTTGAGGGCAGAGGAGAGATCTAGGGTCTAATAGACCCCAATTTTTTCAAAAAAGAGTACCTGTCACTACCTATTCCTATCATAGGGGATATTTACATTCCCTGAGATAACAATAAAAATGATTAAAAATAAATAAATATGAAAGGAACAGTTTAAAAATAAGATAAAAAAATAATAAAGAAAAAAAAAAAAGCACCCCTGTCCCCCCCTGCTCTCGCACAAAGGCGAACGCAAGCGTCGGTCTGGCATCAAATGTAAACAGCAATTGCACCATGCATGTGAGGTATCACCGCGAAGGTCAGATCGAGGGCAGTAATTTTAGCAGTAGACCTCCTCTGTAAATCTAAAGTGGTAACCTGTAAAGGCTTTTAAAGGCTTTTAAAAATGTATTTAGTTTGTCGCCACTGCACGTTTGTGCGCAATTTTAAAGCATGTCATGTTTGGTATCCATGTACTCGGCCTAAGATCATCTTTTTTATTTCATCAAACATTTGGGCAATATAGTGTGTTTTAGTGCATTAAAATTTAAAAAAGTGTGTTTTTTTCCCCAAAAAATGCGTTTGAAAAATCGCTGCGCAAATACTGTGTGAAAAAAAAAATGAAACACCCACCATTTTAATCTGTAGGGCATTTGCTTTAAAAAAATATATAATGTTTGGGGGTTCAAAGTAATTTTCTTGCAAAAAAAAATAATTTTTTCATGTAAACAAAAAGTGTCAGAAATGGCTTTGTCTTCAAGTGGTTAGAAGAGTGGGTGATGTGTGACATAAGCTTCTAAATGTTGTGCATAAAATGCCAGGACAGTTCAAAACCCCCAAATGACCCCATTTTGGAAAGTAGACACCCCATGCTATTTGCTAAGAGTCATGTCGAGTCCATGGAATATTTTATATTGTGACACAAGTTGCGGGAAAGAGACAAATTTTTTATTTATTTTTTTTGCACAAAGTTGTCACTTAATGATATATTGCTCAAACATGCCATGGGAATATGTGAAATTACACCCCAAAATACATTCTGTTGCTTCTCC
Source organism: Lithobates septentrionalis (assembly GCA_037952835.1). Lineage (NCBI taxonomy): Eukaryota > Metazoa > Chordata > Amphibia > Anura > Ranidae > Lithobates > Lithobates septentrionalis. The sequence continues at coordinate 2,254,634 of JBBDGP010001344.1, forward strand.
TGAGTACGGGGATACCACATGTGTGAGACTTTTTGGGAGCCTAGCCGCGTACAGGACCCCGAAAACCAAGCACCGCCTTCAGGCTTTCTAAGGGCGTAAATTTTTGATTTCACTCTTCACTGACTATCACAGTTTCGGAGGCCATGGAATGCCCAGATGGCACAACACCCCCCCCCCAAATTACCCCATTTTGGAAAATAGACACCCAAAGCTATTTGCTGAGAGGTATAGTGAGTATTTTGCAGACCTCACTTTTTGTCACAAACTTTTGAAAATTGAAAAAAGAAAAAAAAATACATTTTTCTTGTCTTTCTTCATTTTCAAAAACAAATGAGAGCTGCAAAATACTCACCATGCCTCTCAGCAAATAGCTTGGGGTGTCTACTTTCCAAAATGGGGTCATTTTGGGGGGTTTTGTGCTATCTTGGCATTTTATGGCCTTCGACACTGTGATGGGTAGTGAGGAGTGAAATCAAAAATTTACGCCCTTAGAAATCCTGAAGGCGGTGATTGGATTTCGGGGCCCCGTATGAAGCTAGGCTCCCAAAAAGTGCCACTCATGTGGTATCCCCGTACTCAGGAGAAGCAGCAGAATGTATTTTGGGGTGTAATTCCACATATGCCCATGGCATGTTTGAGCAATATATCATTTAGTGACAACTTTGTGCAAAAAAAAAAAAAATTTGTCACTTTCCCGCAACTTGTGTCAAAATATAAAATATTCCATGGACTCGACATGCCTCTCAGCAAATAGCTTGGGGTGTCTACTTTCCAAAATGGGGTCATTTGGGGGGGGGGGGTTTTGCCATCTTGGCATTTTATGGCCTTCAAAACTGTGATAGGTAGTGAGGAGTGAAATCAAAAATTTACGCCCTTAGAAATCCTGAAGGCGGTGCTTGGTTTTCGGGGCCCCGTACGTGGCTAGGCTCCCAAAAAGTCCCACACATGTGGTATCCCCATACTCAGGAGAAGCAGCTAAATGTATTTTGGGGTGCAATTCCACATATGCCCATGGCCTGTGTGCAGTGGCGTAGCGTGGGCTGCCAGCGCCCGGGGCAAGGCAAGTAATTTGCGCCCCCTAACCTGCGGACAATTCGCACTCCCTGAGTCCCTTCCCTTCCTACAATAATACTGACCTACCTGACCACTAATCTGATTCCTATACTGACCACTACACTATACTACTACACTATACAATACACTGACCTATCTCATTCCTATACTGACCCTTACACTGACCTACCCGATTCCTACAAGGACCACTACACTACACACTGACCTACCTGATTCCTATACTGACCACTACACACCACACCAACCTACACGATTCCTACATCGACCACTACACTACACACTGACCACTACACTGTACAATCCAGTACACAATCCACTATACACTGACCACTACACACCACACCAACCTACCTGATTTCTATACTGACCACTACACTATACTACTACACAATACACTACACTATCCACTGACCACTACACTACACACCACACACCACTAAACACTGACCACTACACACCACTAACCACTACACACTGACCACTACACACCACTAACCACTACACACTGACCACTAACCACTACACACTGACCACTACACACTGACCACCACTAACCACTACACACTGACCACTACACACTGACCACTACACACCACTACACATTGACCACACTACACTACACACTGACCACTACACACTAACCACACTACACTACACACCACACTGACTACTACACTACACACTGACCACTACACTACACCCTGACCACTACACCACACTGACCACTACACTACACACTGACCACACTACACACCACTAACCACTACACACTGACCACTACACACTACCCACTACACACTGACCACTACACACTGACCACTACACTACATCACACACTGACCACTACACACTGACCACCACTGACCACTGCACACAACACTGACCACTACACACCACACTGACCACTACACACTGACCACCACTAACCACACACCACCACAACACACACTGACCACCACTAACCACTACACACCACTAACCACTACACACTGACCACTACACTACACACTGACCACTACACACTGACCACTACACACTAACCACACTACACTACACACCACACTGACTACTACACTACACACTGACCACTACACTACACCCTGACCACTACACCACACTGACCACTACACTACACTACACACTGACCACACTACACTACACACCACTAACCACTACACACTGACCACTACACACCACTACACACTACCCACTACACACTGACCACACACCACGCTGACCACTACACACCACTACACTACACACTGACCACTACACTACACTACACACCGACCACACTGACCACTACACACCACTACACTACACACTGACCACTACGCTACACACCACACTGACCACTGCACACCACTACACTACACACTGACCACTACACTACACTACACTACACACTGACCACACACCACACTGACCACTACACAATACACTACCCACAGACCACTACTACTCAATACACTACATACTGACTGCTACACAACACTCTACCCACAGACCAATACACTACACACAATACATTATACACTACCTACAACACTATACATTACACTATACACTAACTTTCTGGCTGCTCCCTCTCCCCAGACCATATCTACTCCCCCCGGGCCGAGTGAGTCTCTTACCTTTTTTTCTTCCATCTGCTCTGCCTCTGCGCCGCCGACTGTCACACTGCCTGCCCCGGCGGGGATATGATGATCAGTGACCCGGGCCAGAGAGGAGGAGAAGACAGCGGCCACAGACTGCCTGCCGCGACGGCCGACGGGGTCATGATGATCAGTGACCCGGGCCGGAGAGGAGGAGGAGGAGGAGAGGAGGAGAGGAGGAGAAGACAGCGGCCACAGACTGCCTTCCGCGACGGCCGACATGATTGGTGACCCGGGCCAGAGAGGAGTAGCAGGAGAAGACGGCGGCCACAACGAAGGCCAGCCCTGCTCCCCACACGATTGAGGACAGGCCAGCCCCACCTGCCGCACATGACCCCTTTCGCCCAATCACAGGGCGCCAGGGGCCGGCCTGAGAATTATCATGGCGGCCGGAGCGCGGGGTCACAGAACAGAATTTAGCTGTATGGAGAGAGGGTGACACATACTGGAGCAGGATGTCGCCCCCCCATGCTACGTGACTGCCTGTGTGAGCAATATATCATTTAGTGACAACTTTTTTTTTATTTATTTATTTTTTTGTCATTATTCAATCACTTGGGACAAAAAAAATAAATATTCAATGGGTTCAACATTCCCCTCAGCAATTTCCTTAGGGTGTCTACTTTTCAAAATGGGGTCATTTGGGGGGGTTTGTACTGCCCTGCCATTTTAGCACCTCAAGAAATGACATAGGCAGTCATAAACTAAAAGCTGTGTAAATTCCAGAAAATGTACCCTAGTTTGTAAATGCTATAACTTTTGCGCAAACCAATAAATATACGCTTATTGACTTTTTTTTTTACCAAAGATATGTGGCCGAATACATTTTGGCCTAAATGTATGACTAAAATTGAGTTTATTGGATTTTTTTTATAACAAAAAGTAGAAAATATCATTTTTTTTCAAAATTTTCGGTCTTTTTCCGTTTATAGCGCAAAAAATAAAAATGGCAGAGGTGATCAAATACCATCAAAAGAAAGCTCTATTTGTGGGAAGAAAAGGACGCAAATTTAGTTTGGGTACAGCATTGCATGACCGCGCAATTAGCAGTTAAAGCGATGCAGTGCCAAATTGTAAAAAGTATAAAATATCACATTCAATATCTTAAGGCTAACAAACCTGACACCCTAATGGCAAGTATTCTCTGGAAAATACAACACACACAGACATCTATAAGACTGAAAACCTTTCGTTACACCTACACAAGTAATCCAGTTAAAATATTGGAGCTTTTTTGCTCTAACCTGGCTAAATTGTTTTCCTCTAACATTGACTTTGACAAAACTAAGGCAGATGACCTGTTCTCTGGTATTAATCTCCCTACTTTAGAACAAAAGCAATGTGATCTTCTTGAGAAACCTATTACAACTTTAGAAGTTCAAAATGCCATCAAATCCTTAAAACTCCATAAGAGACCAGGTCCAGACTGATTTTCGGCAACTTATTTTAAACAATTTGCGTCCATTTTATCTGCAATCTTAACTAGAGCTTTCAACTCTTTGTTGTCCGGAAATTTGTTTAGAACCTAAACCCTGACCTCCATAATATCCATGCTTCCCAAACCCCATTCTGATCTCACCTCCTGGACTAATTTACGCCCCATTTCCTTCCTAAATTTGGATATCAAATTATTAGCCAATATCATAGTGACACGTTAGAATGTGATTTTAGGTCAATTGATACATCGTGATCAAATGGGTTTTATGCCCATGCGACAGGCAGGCGACAATATAAGACGAGCTCTCTTGCTCGTCCATACTGCTAAAAAAAGAAAGATCCCGACATGCCTTCTAACTTTAGATATTAGAAAAGCCTTTGACTTACCCGCCGATTAGCCATGCTGGAGTGCCTCATACCTCAGATACCATCCCTTACTTCTATTCACGATCTTATCTCTGACTATCTCTGTTTTCTTTTTATTAAATACTGAACCAATCACTTACACATGTAATTAAAGATCATATCCTCAGAATAGTTCAATGATTTGATTATCTATAATAGGTGAATACATGATCCCTACAGCATTCTAATTCAGTGAGAGGGAGTCCTCAGATAACGCCAACACACAAAACCACCAGGTCCATTATATGTTGGCTCCCACTCAGTGCTGGGACAAGGCCATTTGGTGCCCAGGGCGAAGATGGCAAACTGCACCCCCCCCCCCCCCCATTTTTAATTAAGAATCAATGTCGTTTCAAAACAAGAATATACCTAAAACAATAAACATTCAATTATCACCCCACACACAGTATTTCACTCTTTACATGACCCCCCCCCCCCACACACACACAGTGTTATTACTATTATGCCTGCTAACAACCCACCCAGGGCCTTCTTTAACCACTTGCTCACCAGTGCATGACGATATACGTCACAATGGCACGGGCTGGGCAGGTTTTTTTTAAAAAAAAGTTTTTCTTGAACAATTTACATTTTGAACATAGTTCTGCAAGTTACAAGGCAATACTGGAGGAATGCATAAAACAAAGAAATGTGGATTATACACAGCAGATCAAAAACATTCAGATAGCCACCTTTGTATCCCCCCCTTCTACTGCCACCTTTGTATCCCCCCCTTCTACTGCCACCTCTGCACCCCCCTTCTACTGCCACCTCTGTACCCCCCTTCTACTGCCACCTCTGTACCCCCCTTCTACTGCCACCTCTGTACCCCCCTTCTATAGCCACCTCTGTACCCCCCTTCTATAGCCACCTCTGTACCCCCCTTCTATAGCCACCTCTGTACCCCCCTTCTATAGCCACCTCTGTACCCCCCTTCTATAGCCACCTCTGTACCCCCCTTCTATAGCCACCTCTGTACCCCCCTTCGTATAGTCACCTTTGTACCCCCCCTTGTATAGTCGCCTTTGTACCCCCCCTTGTATAGTCGCCTTTGTACCCCCCCTTGTATAGTCGCCTTTGTACCCCCCCTTGTATAGTCGCCTTTGTACCCCCCCTTGTATAGTCGCCTTTGTACCCCCCCTTGTATAGTCGCCTTTGTACCCCCCCTTGTATAGTCGCCTTTGTACCCCCCCTTGTATAGTCGCCTCTGTACCCCCCTTGTATAGTCGCCTCTGTACCCCCCTTGTATAGTCGCCTCTGTACCCCCCTTGTATAGTCGCCTCTGTACCCCCCTTGTATAGTCGCCTCTGTACCCCCCTTGTATAGTCGCCTCTGTACCCCCCTTGTATAGTCGCCTCTGTACCCCCTTCTATAGTCGCCTCTGTACCCCCTTCTATAGTCGCCTCTGTACACCCCCCTTCTATAGTCGCCTCTGTACACCCCCCCCTTGTATAGTCGCCTCTGTACCCCCCCCCCCTTGTATAGTCGCCTCTGTACCCCCCCTTGTATAGTCGCCTCTGTACCCCCCCCTTGTATAGTCGCCTCTGTACCCCCCCCCCTTGTATAGTCGCCTCTGTACCCCCCCCCCTTGTATAGTCACCTCTGTACCCCCCCCCCCCTTGTATAGTCACCTCTGTACCCCCCCCCCTTGTATAGTCACCTCTGTACCCCCCCCCCCTTGTATAGTCACCTCTGTACCCCCCCCCCTTGTATAGTCACCTCTGTACCCCCCCCCCCTTGTATAGTCACCTCTGTACCCCCCCCTTGTATAGTCACCTCTGTACCCCCCCTCTTGTATAGTCACCTCTGTATACTCCCCTCCCCCCCCCCCCGTCCACAACCCCCTCTGTATCCACCAACACCCCCTGCCCCCCCCCCCCCCGTCAGTCCACAGCCACCATTGTAATCCTCCCTTTAGAGTTCTCACCTCTTTTCACAAATTCCTCCCCCTCCTTCTCACAGTTCTCATCCTCCGTGACACTGCACCTCTCTGGTATGTGTGTGCGCGCTCTTTTTCGAACACGGTCTCAGATCTGTAGCATACAGCCATAACACTTCACTCTGTTCTGTGCTGTGCTATAGAAGTGTGTGTGTGTGGGGGGGGGGTGATGGGACGGGGGAGCACGGACGATCGCTCTGCCTCACTTCCTGTCACAGACCAGCCACTCCAAACCTGCAGCTCCTGACAGAGGGAGAAGCAGGACGAGTCGGCACTTACACACAGCCCGCAGCTGTTCTCCTCCCCTGTCAGTGTGGCCACCTATGTTAACCCGGCCGAGAGAGCAAACGGGGAGGGCGGCACAGCTGTGTTCGTGACAGCTACACCGGGAGAACTATTCTAAGCAGTGCGGGCTTCAGGGGCAGCTGCTTTTGCTCTGCGTTAAAGAGGACCCTGAACCCGCCCCCTCTCACACTCCGCCCAGGGCACTTGCCCCTCCCGCCCACCCCTTGTACCGGCTCTGCTCCCACTCCAATGTAATTCTTCTCATATATCAAAGATTTCAATATACAATATGATAAACCAGTATTGCACCTAAAGATGCATATTAGAAAGATCATTCATGTTTATACATGGTCAAGATACACCTCGCTAATCTATGTATGCTATATGTGATGTTTTACTGTAAAGAACGGTATTTTTCTGATATTCTCTTTGTGTTCCTGCTTTTGAAATAAACTAAGATTGAAAAGAAAAGCCTTTGATTCGGTTTCCTGGCCATACATGCAATATATCTAGCAGAAATGGGGTTTTGAACATAATTTTCTAACACAGGTTGCCTCTCTTTATGATAATCCACAGGCTTACATTAAGTACGCTGGTTATAAGTCAGCAAAGATTGACATTGGTAGAGGTACTATGCAAGGATGTCCTTTATCCCCATTGCTCTTTGCCTTACTTATAGAGCCCTTGGCACAATTAATCCGTTCTAATCCTAATATCAAAGGCATAGAGTTGGATACAAACTCAAATTATGTCTCTTCGCAGATGATATCCTGGTTTTCTTAACTTATCCACATGTGTCGGCCCCTAACTTAATAGACTTGTTAGATAAATTTGCACTAGTTTCTGGACTTTTTGTTAACCATAATGAATCAAATGCGCTAAAAGTTTCTTTATCACAAGCGGAATTTCTCCAAGCTAAATCCTCATTACCATTTAACTGGGTATCATATCATCTTACATATTTAGGAATACAAATCACAAACTCATTAACAGATCTTTTTTCAATTAACTACTTACCACTTTTAAAATCAATCACTGGTTTATTGAAGCAATGGTCTTCTCTTTCCTTGTCTTGGTTTGGACGGATTAGTGCCATTAAGATGTCAATTTTACCAAAATTCCTTTACCTATTTAGGGTACTTACCATTACAATACCATCATACTTTTTACGTCTTACACAGCGCAAAATTATGTAATTTATTTGGAGCACCAATAAACCCCATATCCCTAAATCTACACTTTTCCTTACCAAATTGAAAAGCGGATTAGGGTTACAAAATTTTTCTTCATATTATTACGCAGCACAATTATCCCAATTACCTAAATACCATTCCACTATGGAAACTCCTCTACGGGTTGCTGTCGAATCTGTTGATACTGACCCCATCTCTGTGGCTAACATGTTATGGCTCCAGCCTAAAGATAGAATACATATATCTAATTCTATTACCAAGCATTCTTTAGCTATTTGGGACAAATTTAAAAGTTCGCACAATCTTCAATCCCCACATAACAGTTTCTAACAACACATTATACACATTTCCCGAATTATGTGAAACCTTCGGACTTCCCAGAACTGAAATTTTTCGATACATACAAATTAAAAATTGTTATACACCCTTCCAAAAGGGTGTATAAAACACGGCGGCAAGACTGCTAACAGGAAAAAAACCCTGCGAATCCATCTCCCCATCCCTGAGGAGCCTGCATTGGCTAACCGTAAAGAATCGGATCACCGTCAAGACCCTCTGCCTCATCCACAAATGCATACAAGGAAACACTCCCTCAATACCTTCAAGAGAAGATAAAACACTACACACCCAATCGCAGTCTTTGATCATCTAACCATAAACTCCTCCACATTCCCAAATACCGCTACAAATCAAAGGGAGAACAAAGATTTGCAGTCCAAGAACTGCGGCTATGGAACGCTCTTCCGACTTACAGCCACATGGAAGAAAACCATCAGGCCTTCAGGAAAAAACTCAAAACCTAGCTCTTCTAAGAAGCTGACAACACAGAACGGATCTAGCGCCTTGAGGCGATTCAGTTCACATTTGCAGCGCTTTACAAATCATTCATTCATTCATTCCTTAGGACAGGTTCTCCACTCAATCAGATGTCACAGTTTGAGCACATTTGTAAGAGCGACCCACATATTAGAGGCCTGATTTCACTCCTGTATCGACACGTTAATTTGCCTTCTAATGAAACATTACCCTCATATAATGTCAAATGGTCGCAAGATATGGATCGCACCTTTGACATAGAGGAGTGGTCTAATATCTGGTTAGCTACTAAAACTTCTTCCCCCAAATTGCTTTGCGTTAGAAACCAATTTTAAAGTTTTGGCTCGATGGTATTTAGTACCGGCTAGAATAGCAAAATTTGTTCCATCCTATTCAGACTCTTGTTTTTGGGGATGTCCAACGCCTGGTACACACTTTCATATCTGGTTGCTATGTCCGATAGCCCAAGAATTTTGGAAGAAAATATTTGAGATAGCCTCCAAAGCTCTGGGCACCTCTATTCTTCCAGACCCGGCAATGGCCCTCTTGGATCTCAAACCATCGGATCTAATGCAAACTCAATTCAAATTATTCATTCACCCTTGCCACTGCAGCTAAACAAACTATAGCCAAAGCATGGAAATCTCAAACCTTGGTAGTAGCTGAAGCTAAACATAGGATGAACAGAGCCCTTACCTTTGCCAAAATGACGGCTATTGAAAATAATAATATAAATAAATTTTGTAATATTTGGCAACCATGGGTCGAACATTATTTACCGACTGACTTTGACCAATCGTTATTGCTACCTTGCTAAGTTTACTCTTTTTTTCTTCCATTGACGGCCATTAGGCATATGCACCGCCCGGGTGGGGGCCGCACCACCACCACAAGAGACTTTCTTTCTTTCTTTCTTTCTTTCTTTCTTTCTTTCTTTCTTTCTTTCTTTCTTTCTTTCTTTCTTTCTTTTTCTTTCTTTCTTTTTCTTTCTTTCTTTTTCTTTCTTTCTTTCTTTCTTTCTTTCTTTCTTTCTTTCTTTCTTTCTTTCTTTCTTTCTTTCTTTCTTTCTTTCTTTTCCCTTTGTATCCTTCCCCTGTTATTCTTTCTTTTATTTCTCCACATACTGACTTACTAACATTAGCTAGAGGTGAACGATACTTACTTTGCATTTTTTTTTCCCTCATATGTAAATGGGAACTTGTGTTGTTCACTTCTGTTCTACTAATAGTTTCTTTCCCTTGTTTTTACTTTCCTACTTTCTTCTTTTCTTTTCCTTTTTATTTTCATCCTATTATCCTCATACATGAGGTCATATACCATTATTGAAATTTCAGTCATACATTGTTCATTTTCCTTACATTATCACCTTTTTTGTATATACCTTATTTACTCTATACAGGAAGAAAACACGAGTTGTTGTTTTCATACCTTGATCACTCTAATAGGGCGTACACAGGGTCGGACTTTGTTCGGACATTCCGACAACAAAATCCTAGAATTTTTTCCGACGGATGTTGGCTCAAACTTGTTTTTCCTACACACGGTCGCACAAAGTTGTCGGAATTTCCGATCGACAACCACGCGGTCACGTACACCACGTACGACGAGACTAGAAAAGGCCGGTTCAGAACCAAGCGCGGCACCCTTTGGGCTCCTTTTGCTAATCTCGTGTTAGTAAAAGTTTGGTGAGAGACGATTCGCGCTTTTTCAGACTCGTGGCTTTCAGATCGTTTTCTGCCATTCAGTTTGTGCTTGTGGGTTTGTATCTGCTCTTCAGTGCGTGCAGTCAGTTCGTATCAGAGTTTTCTGTGTGATCTTGCCTGCTCGTTGCTGTTTTTCAGGTCGCTCTTCACAGGCCTTGCTGTTCTTCAGTGCGTTCTGTTACTTCGTTCTGAGCAGCCGACCGTTTTCTAGCCATGTTTCGTATGCGTACTGCTCGTAGAGTTCGTGCTGTGCGGGGGCTTGGTGTTGGGGTCCTGACCTTGACACAAGTCCAGTCCATGAACAGGGTGGGGAGGAGTTCATGGACCAAGAATTGGTTGCTTCAGCGTGACCAGTTCTGTCATATGCCTTTGCTCCGTGAGATCCGTGAGAATAATCCTGATGATTTCAGGAACTTTCTCCGGATGACGGACCCCGTGTTTCACCGTTTGTTGGCTTCGCTGACCCCCTATATCAGCAGGCAGGATACCTGCATGAGGCAAGCCATCACTCCGGAGCAGAGGTTGGTCGCTACCTTGCGGTATTTGGCCACAGGGAGAAGCCTGCAGGACTTGAAGTTCTCGACAGGCATCTCCCCCCAGGCTCTGGGGATCATTATCCCAGAGACCTGTTCTGCCATCATCCAGGTCCTGCAGAAGGAGTATATGAAGGTAAGATTTTTATCCTTTAATATCACATTTTATTGTATTGAATGTATGATAATATATTGGATTTCTTTCCTCATTCCCTAATTACCATGATTGTAATATGCTGTGAATGTCCCCTTTGTCCTCATGCATGCTGGATTTTTATGTAATTATTATTTTAGGTCCTTCATACATATTTGCCCTTCAATAACCTCCCCAGCATGGTGTCTCCTGCCCTATATTCACCTCATGTAGTCACTTAACAATGTATTTTATCTGCTCCATAGTAGTGCTTTACCCCAAACACCCCCTAAAATGTTTGGTAATGTTATTTTTGATTTAAATTCAGGCAGAGTGCCAGAGGCTTTTTTTTGTGGTGTCCCCAAATTTTTTGTAACCCTCCCTCCCCCAACTGCTAAGTCAGCTGATCCCAATTCTCTATCCTCAATCATCTATCTGCTGACTTTGCCAATCCCATACACACTATACCCATCTCTTTACTGGTCAGATTTTTGGATGAATTCCCCAAAGCATGTAGTGCAAGGGCCTGCCTGTATAATTTCCAATGGTACTGTTTAAAGTTTTTGTATCCTATTATTATCTTGATAGGTAATATCAGAATGTCCAAATGTGCTCAAATGTGTACAGTGTGTATTTATATCTTTGTATTCAGACACTTCTTACCTGTCCAGTGGTCTGCCAATAGTGTAACTAAGGAGGGGCTGTTCCAAGTAATACCCATTATTTAGGCATTCATCTCTCAATGAAGTGAAGAGGGTTACCTGTCCAAGAGTTCCCCCCCCTATAATGTTAGAAATGGCCCATGAGAGGGGGGGAGGGGGAATATGATTGGTGTACCTTATACTTTGGTGTTGTTAAATTCCCCTTAATAAATGCTATCTGGAGGTTGCCCCATAATGTTTGTGTCTAATCTGCTTGCCATGTTTCTGTGAAAAAATAGTAATGTTTATTGTTTTTTCCTCAACAGTTTCCTTCAACGCCACAGGAATGGCAGACTGTGGCCTCCCACTTTGCCCAGCGGTGGGACTTTCCTAACTGCGGAGGGGCAATTGATGGGAAACACGTCCACATCGTCCCACCACCCAACTCGGGGTCGTACTATTATAATTACAAGGGGTTTAATAGTATAGTGATGTTGGCGGTGGTGTCGGCTAATTACGAGTTCCTGTATGTGGACGTGGGGAAGAATGGCCGGATGTCCGATGGTGGAGTCATCGCCCAGACGGAGTTCTACAGGCGTCTCCAGAATGGCAGCTTGGACTTGCCACCTCCAGAGGACAATTTTGAAGGTCTCCCATTTGTGTTCGTTGCTGATGAAGCGTTTGCGCTGGGGGACCACCTGATGCGGCCATTCCCAATGAGGACCCTCACCCTGGAACAGAGGGTTTTTAATTACCGGCTGGCCAGAGCCCGAAGAGTGGTGGAGAACACATTTGGAATCCTGGCCAGCCGGTTCCGATTATTTCTGACACCCATCCATATGGCGGAGTATAGGGTTGTCCCGATACCACTTTTTTAGGACCGAGTACAAGTACCGATACTTTTTTTCAAGTACTCGCCGATACCGATTACCGATACTTTTTTTTTATGTCACGTGACAGTTTTTTTTTTTTAACAATGCTTTCTTTTTTTTCGGGGGGGGGGGGGGGGGGAGGGGTGAACGGTGTCTGTGTTTTTTTTTTTTTTATTTACAATTTTTATTTTTTACAATAATAATTTTTTTATTCATTTTTGCAATATGTTTTTTTTTTTTTTTTTTTAAATCAGCCCTGTTGGGGGGCTTTGGTGAGATATCAGGGGTCTTAACATACCCCCGATATCTCCCCCTTGAGACAGAGAAAGAGACCGAGGATAGAGATTCCCCAGTCCCTTTCTCTGCAGCCTTCAGCTGCACTGAGAATGAATGGAGAGAAGACAGCGGCTCCTCTCCATTCATAAACTGACACATTGTAATCACAGGAGATTACAATGTTTCAGTTATGTGAATGGACAGAGTCAGCTGACTCTATCCATTCACAAAGGAAGGAGGAGGGGGACGGCGGACCGGAGGGGACAGCGGAGAGGCAGAGGAACGGAGGAACGGAACGGAGGGGGACAGAGAAGGAGAGGGGGACGGAGGAACGGAACGGAGGGGGACAGATAAGGAGAGGGGGACAGAGGAACGGAACGGAGGGGACAGCGGAGAGGCAGAGGAACGGAGGAACGGAACGGAGGGGGACAGAGAAGGAGAGGGGGACAGAAGAACGGAACGGAGGGAGACAGAGGAGAGGGGGACAGAGGAACAGAGGGGGCATGGAGGAGGCACTGGAGCACCTGTGTGCCCCCCCTAATAAAAATGGTGTTCTTGTGTCCCACACTAGTGCTCCAGTGTCAAGATGTAAAAACAGCTGCTTAGTTTCCTCTCCTTACACAGAATATAGTTGGCATTTCATTCTAGTAACAAACCCATCTACACAAACAAATATTTGGCATCCAAGTAGGCCCAAAAAAATGTGGGAAAATGCATATGGCCTAAACAATGGTGTTTTAGAGGCCCAAAGAAAAATGTTTGATACGAACGAATAATGGGCCCATGAACATTAAAGTTGCCCTTTTAAACGTTACAATTACTAAAAGCATATGGAGCAGAACGAACGGAATAAAGACAGAAAGAATAGGAACACAGCACAACTACTTACTTTTTTGCAGCACTCCCTGGATCTTTGGGTACTGCTCTGGCTCTCTCAACTTCAGGTCCGACCACCGCTTCCGGAGCTGATCTTTTGATCTTCGGACCCCAAAATTCCTCTCCAGACTCCTGACCACTTTCGCCATGATCTTGGCCTTTCTGATATTGGGGTTGGGGTAAGGCCCATACTTCCCGTCATAGTCGGACTTCTTCATGATGTCCACCATCTCCAACATCTCCCCAAAGGACATATTTGTGGCCTTAAAACGTCTCCTTCTGGATCGGGACGTGTCCGGATCCGGGCTTTCCTCCTCCTCCTCCTCGTTCCTGCAATTAGCACGCACCTGCTCTAACTCCGCCATCATGCTCTTCACCCACTGCGCCGAACGAAAAGGGGTGGGGAATAGACTGGAAAGAACGTCAGGGGCGGGCGGAGTTACACGCATGCGCAGTGTATATAAAGCGTAACACGCGTGCGTATTACGTACGATCTGTGAGTGGAGGAAGGAGCATTGGAGGCGCCGATCGTAAGAACGAAGGTAAGAGACAAACTTGTGCCTATACTGCTTCTACATTGAGGCCTATATTGTAACAAGATTAGGAGAGTTTTGTCTGACATTAGGCTTTGTCTTGTGTTGTGTCTTGCAGTGAACATGGATATGGTACTCAAAGATAATGACTTCATGTCAGTATTCATAGATATGCTAAGGGAGCTGCCCTGTCTGTGGGAAATTAACCACCCCCATTTCAAGAACCAAGCAAAGAGGAAGGCAGCACTGGTGCAATTGTTGGTAATTGTGAAGCAGGTGATCCCCACGGCAGACATCCCTTATTTAAAGAAATTAATTGGTGGCCTGAGGAGCACATATCTGAGGGAGCTCAAGAAAGTCCTGGATTCGCAGAGATCCGGAGCAGCAGATGACATCTAAGTCCCCAGGGTGTTGTCCTACGACAGGCTGCATTTTCTGGCAGGCCAGACTGAACCCAGGCCATCCCTCTCCAGTCTTCCTTCCACGCTTCCTTCCCCCCCGGCTGAGGCTTCTGACGCCCAACCTGGGCCTTCCAGGCAACATGTGGAGGAGCCCAGATTGAGCCAGGTATAGCATTCCTCTAAATATTTCTGCTTGTCCAATCAATGATGTTAACTAGGTGTGAGTTTGGAGTACTAATTTAGGATTGTGATTGATGATGCAAAACATAAAACCATGTCCCTTTTTCATACACAGGGAAGTCTCAGCCAGGAGGTGGCCGGGGCGAGCAGGCTGGCTGATATCAAGGTCCCTCCACCCCCCCTGGAAACAGAAAGTGGCAGGAGGAGGAGTGCCCTAGAGGAGGCTACCGGAGGAGTCTTTTGGAGGGCTACAGAGGTCCTGGGAGCACGACAGACCGTGGAGGAGGACATTGCTGCCGTCATTGCATATAAAATGCAGAGGATGGAGGAGGGCCTACAAGTAATGTGTGAGGCCCTCATATCGGAGGCTCTGGAGAAAGGTATGAGGGGCCAAATTACACCTGAGACACACCTTTGTGATGGTCCTCCTCCTCCTACTGCAGGTCCTCCTCCTCATCCTCCCTCTCCTCCAGGTCCTCCCAGTCCTCCTCAAGGTCCTACTCCTCCTCCTGCCACATCTCCAACTGCACAGCCACAGCCCGGAAGGGAGCGTGAAAGGAAGACCAGAAAGTGAGGACCCTGGATCCAGTCTGGTCGGCCAAAAAATGCAGCCTCTTGTAGTACCACAGCCTGGGGACACAGATGTCATCTGCTGCTATCCGAGTCTCTGCGAATTCCTGACCAGACTGCCCTCCCTTATATATGGACTCCTCAGGCCACCAATTTTGATGTTGAAGAATTGTTGTCTGCCGTGGGGGTCCCAGGCTTCACTAATTTCTCCTGTTGATCCAGTGTTGCCTTCCTCTTTGTTTGGTTCTGATCCTTAATAAAGGATTTTTGTTTTGAATTATACTCTCCTATGTGTTTTACTTCAAAAATGACAGTTGGTTTGTGAGGATTCAGGTACATTTCAAATATACAATGTGAAATGAACAAGGGACACCAACACCAAACAATCTCCTTGAGATTAAATAATACAAGATATCAATGGTGTTGGGGTAACTTGACACACAAAACACACCCAAAAATATTCTGGAGTAAAAATAAAAATAACATTGAACAAAGATCAGCCTTGGAAAAAATCCAAACATTACAGAAAAAAAAAGGCTTAAAATACAAAAAAAAAAACAAAAAAAAAAATATATAAAACTGTCAGATGTGACAACTAATAACAATATATTCAGGGAATCCCACTAAAAAAACACAAATAAAAGTTTGTGAGAAGTGTGTGTGAATATGAGCAGCAAAACTACTTAATTCTTGTCACATTATAAAGAAGAAGAGAGTGCGCTGTATTAAACCATTTTTAACATTGCAGCGTGACGAAAGTGCTGTATCCATTGCGAACGCTAAGTTTACCAGAACGAGCTGTCCCGCGAATTTCTTCTGAGCATGCGTGGCACTTTGTGCGTCGGAACAGGCCACACACGGTCGGAATTGACGCGATCGGATTTTGTTGTCGGAAAATTTTATCTCCTGCTCTCCAACTTTGTGTGTCGGAAAATCCGATGGAAAATGTTCGATGGCGTACACACACGGTCGGAATTTCCGACAACACGCTCCGATCGGACATTGTCCATCGGAAAATCCGACCATGTGTACGGGGCATAAGATTCGTCAAATTCTCTCTCTATTCTGTAAATTGATAATTCATTGTCTTATGATCATGCCCCCATCCGTCCACAGTTTGATCCCATTTGGGGTGGTCGGGTGGTCCGGAGGCATGGCTTAATTGATGCGCAGATAATTGAGGGAATTCTGTTTTTTCTATTTTTACTTTTTAGGGACTTATACTCTCTAATGAATGGATCGAGTTTATTCCTAATTCTTTTCAACTTCTTTTGTATGTATTTAATAGGGATGAGCCGAACACCCCCCTGTTCGGTTCGCACCAGAACATGCGAACAGGAAAAAAGTTTGTTTGAACACGCGAACACCGTTAAAGTCTATGGGACACGAACATGAATAGTCAAAAGTGCTAATTTTAAAGGCTTATATGCAAGTTATTGTCATAAAAAGTGTTTGGGGACCTGGGTCCTGCCCCAGGGGACATGGATCAATGCAAAAAAAAGTTTTAAAAACGGCCGTTTTTTCAGGAGCAGTGATTTTAATAATGCTTAAAGTCAAACAATAAAAGTGTAATATCCCTTTAAATTTCATAGCTGGGGGGTGTCTATAGTATGCCTGTAAAGGGGCGCATGTTTCCCATGTTTAGAACAGTCTGACAGCAAAATGACATTTCGAAGGAAAAAACCCATTTAAAACTACTCGCGGCTATTGCATTGCCGACAATACACATAGAAGTTCATTGATAAAAACGGCATGGGAATTCCCCACAGGGGAACCCCGAACCAAAATTTTTAAAAAAATGACGTGGGAGTCCCCCTAAATTCCATACCAGGCCCTTCAGGTCTGGTATGGATATTACGGGGAACCCCTGCCAAAATTTTAAAAAAAAATGACGTGGGGTTCCCCCTAAATTCCATACCAGACCCTTCAGGTCTGGTATGGATTTTAAGGGGAACCCCCCGCCAAAAAAAAAAAAAAATAACGGCGTGGGGTCCCCCCAGAAATCCATACCAGACCCTTATCCGAGCACGCAACCTGGCAGGCTGCAGGAAAAGAGGGGGGACAAGAGTGCGGCCCCCCCCTCCTGAACCATACCAGGCCACAACCCCTCAACATTGGGAGGGTGCTTTGGGGTAGCCCCCCAAAACACCTTGTCCCCATGTTGATGAGAACAAGGGCCTCATCCCCACAACCCTGGCCGGTGGTTGTGGGGGTCTGCGGGCGGGGGGCTTATCGGAATCTGGAAGCCCCCTTTAACAAGGGGACCCCCAGATCCCGGCCCCCCCCTGTGTGAAATGGTAAGGGGGTACTTACCCCTACCATTTCACTAAAAAACTGTCAAAAATGTTAAAAATGACAAGAGACAGTTTTTAACAATTCCTTTATTTAAATGCTTCTTCTTTTTTCTATCTTCCTTCATCTTCTTCTTCTGGTTCTTCTGGCTCTTCTGGTTCTTCCTCCGGCGTTCTCGTCCAGCATCTCCTCCGCGGCGTCTTCTATCTTCTTCTCTTCAGGCCGCTCCGCACCCATGGCATGGGGGGAGGCTCCCGCTCTTCTCTTCATCTTCTTCATCTTCTTCTTCTCTTCTTTTCTTCTCTTCTTCTCTTCTTCATTTTCTTCTCCGGGCCGCTCCGCACCCATGCTGGCATGGAGGGAGGCACCTGCTGTGTGACGGCGTCTCCTCGTCTGACGGTTTTTAAATAACGGGGGCGGGGCCACCTGGTGACCCCGCCCCCCTCTGATGCACGGTGACTTGACGGGACTTCCCTGTGACGTCACGGGGAATGCCACAGGGAAGTCCCGTCATGTCCCGTGCATCAGAGGGGGCGGGGTCACCGGGTGGCCCCGCCCCCCGTGATTTAAGAACCGTCAGACGAGGAGACACCGTCACACAGCGGGAGCCTCCCTCTATGCCAGCATGGATGCGGAGCGGCCCGGAGAAGAAAATGAAGAAGAGAAGAAGGAAGAAGAGAAGAAGATGAAGAAGAAGATGAAGAGAAGAACGGGAGCCTCCCCCCATGCCATGGGTGCGGAGCGGCCCGAGGAGAAGAAGATAGAAGACGCCGCGGAGGAGATGCTGGACGAGAACGCCAGAGGAAGAACCAGAAGAACCAGAAGAAGATGAAGGAAGATAGAAGAAAGAAGAAGCATTTAAATAAAGGAATTGTCAAAAACTGTCTCTTGTCATTTTTAACATTTTTGACAGTTTTTTAGTGAAATGGTAGGGGTAAGTACCCCCTTACCATTTCACACGGGGGGATCTGGGGGTCACCTTGTTAAAGAGGGATTCCAGATTCCGATAAGCCCCCCGCCCGCAGACCCCCACAACCACCGGCCAGGGTTGTGGGGATGAGGCCCTTGTCCTCATCAACATGGGGACAAGGTGTTTTGGGGGGCTACCCCAAAGCACCCTCCCAATGTTGAGGGCATGTGGCCTGGTATGGTTCAGGAGGGGGGGCGCACTCTCGTCCCCCCCTCTTTTCCTGCGGCCTGCCAGGTTGCGTGCTCGGATAAGGGTCTGGTATGGATTTTTGGGGGGACCCCACGCCGTTTTTTTTAAATTTTGGCCAGGGTTCCGCTTAATATCCATACCAGACCTGAAGGGCCTGGTATGGAATTTAGGGGGACTCCCACGTCATTTTTTTTAAAAAAATTTGGTTCGGGGTTCCCCTGTGGGGAATTCCCATGCCGTTTTTATCAATGAACTTCTAAGTGTATTGTCGGCAATGCAATAGCCGCGAGTAGTTTTAATTGGGTTTTTTCCTTCGAAATGTCATTTTGCTGTCAGACTGTTCTAAACATGGGAAACATGCGCCCCTTTACAGGCATACTATAGACACCCCCCAGGTACGAAATTTAAAGGGATATTACACTTTTATTGTTTGACTTTAAGCATTATTAAAATCACTGCTCCTGAAAAAACGGCCGTTTTTAAAACTTTTTTGCATTGATCCATGTCCCCTGGGGCAGGACCCGGGTCCCCAAACACTTTTTCTGACAATAACTTGCATATAAGCCTTTAAAATTAGCACTTTTGATTTCTCCCATAGACTTTTAAAGGGTGTTCCGCGGCATTCGAATTTGCCGCGAACACCCCAAATTGTTCGCTGTTCGGCGAACTTGCGAACAGCCAATGTTCGAGTCGAACATGAGTTCGACTCGAACTCGAAGCTCATCCCTAGTATTTAAGTTCTTTCTTGTATTATTTAAAAGAGATTGTAGCTTCAAATGTATGACATTGTTTCTTCATTTCCGAATCTTATGTACATGTCAATATACTGTTATATTCTCCTTTTTTATTGTAAATCTCAAACATATTGAACAAGAAAAATAATTTTACAGTTACCTCCCTTTTTTGATCAATTCAATCCCTTTTTGCTGCTAAAACCCCCTTGTGGGAATTTTTCCATATTGCAGCCTACTGGTACATGGCTGCCCCCAGGAATGCCATGTCCAATGGCCTGGTGTCTTGCAGGTTTGTAGTCAGCGGGATATGCAGATGGGTCAGTTCAAGCCACAGGCAGAGACATGGTGCGTTAACAGGCAAAGGATTGGCCCAGGCAGCAGGCAGAAACATGCTCAATAAATAGGCCAGTGTTAGAACAGGTGGCAGGCAGAGACAACACTGCAGTGGTGTGGTGGTGATCAAGTACACTGTGCTGGTATGGTGGTGATCAGGGACAATATGACTGGTGTGGCAGTAATTAGGGACAACATGACTAGTGTGGTGGTGTTAGGGGCTGTCATGGCCTGGACTTGAACCCGGGACCTCTGCTGTGTCTGGCAATGATTCTGAATAGTAATAGAATGATCCTGCCTTGAACCTTGTTTGTCTGAACCTTGAATTCCTTGCTCCTTCCACATACTTCCCAATTGAAGCCATGTCTCTGCACTTCCTGTTTGCCAGATTATTGTGCTCTCTTCAGCCAATATCTCACTTTTGTCTCTACTGCTGCCATCTGTATCTTCGCTACCATTCGTTACCTACCTTTGGCTTGTTCCTAGATTACATTTTTACTTAATCCCAACCTGCAACCATTCGTTACTGACCTTTGGCTTGTTTACTAACTACGCTTCTGCTTGATCCCTACATGCTATATCTGCTACTGGACCCCAGCTTGCTCACCTCCTGATGGGATGATCCTGAGGAAAACTACCTCGAACTAACACGCAGCAAAACACATCACCACTTTAGGAGCTCTGGTAAATACTGGTTAGTACTTAGGACCCCACACATCAGGTGAACCCGCGTCATCAGCCAGGGTAACCTGCTTGTATACCTGTCTTGCTTGTCGGTGGGTGCTGCTCTACTGCTATAGTTACTGGCCTCTGAAGCTGATTCTAGACTGTGACAGGGGCACAGTAACTGGTGTGGCAGTGACCAGGGACACGCTAACTGGTGTGGCAGTTATCAAGAACACAGTAACTGGTGTGGCAGTGATTAGGGATCAATCATCCCTGATCGGTGACCAGGGACAATATGACTAGTGTGGTGGGGATTAGGGACACTAAGTGGGTGGTGGTGATTAGGGACACTGTGAGTGGGTGGTGGTGATTAGGGACACTGTGGGTGGGTGGCGGTGATTAGGCACACTGACTGGTGCAGCAATGATTAGGGACCGGTGAGGTTGAAAAAAGACACAAGTCCAACCTATGTGTGTGATTTTATGTCAGTATTACATTGCATATCTCTGAAAGTTGTGGTCGTTCAGGTGCTTATCTAATAGTTTCCTAAAACTATGGATGCTCCCCGCTGAAACCACCGCCTGTGGAAGGGAATTCCACATCCTTGCCGCTCTTACAGTAAAGAACCCTCTACTCAGTTTAAGGTTAAACCTATTTTCTTCTAATTTTAATGAGTGGTCACATGTTTTATTAAACTCCCTTCCGTGGAAAAGTTTTATCCCTATTGCGGGATCACCAGTACGGTATTTGTAAATTGAAATCATATCCCCTCTCCAGCGTCTCCTCTCCAGAGAGAATAAGTTCAGTGCTCGTAACCTTTCTTCATAACTAATATCCTCCAGTCCCTTTATTAGTTTGTTGCCCTTCTCTGTACTCTCTCAATTTCCAGTACATCCTTCCTGAGGACTGGTGCCCAGAACTGGACAGCACACTCCAGGTGCACCGGACCAGAGCCTTGTGGGAGAATTACCGCTTTATCTCTTGAGTTAATCCCCTTTTTAATGCATGCCAATATTCTGTTTGCTTTGTTAGCATCATTGCTGAGCCTATTTACTAGGACCCCCAGGTCCTTTTCCATCCTTGATTCCCCCAGTTGTCCCCCTCCTAGTGAGTAGATTGCATTGATATTTTTGCCACCCATTTACATTTTTCCACATTTAACCTCATTTGCCATGTAGTTGCCCACCCCATTAATTTGTTCAGATCTACTTGCAAGGTTTCCACATCCTGCGGAGAAGTTACTGCCCTGCTTAGCTTAGTATCATCCGCAAATACAGAGATTGAGCGGTTCACCCCATCCTCCAGGTCGTTTATGAATAAATTAAATAGGATTCGTCCCAGGACAGAACTCTGGGGGACCCCACTTTCCACCCCTGACCATTCAGAGTACTCCTCATTTATCACTACCCTCTGAACTCGCCCTTGTAGCCAGTTTTCAATCCATGTACTCACCCTATGGTCCATGCCAACGGACCTTACTTTGTACAGTAAATGTTTATGGGGAACTGTGTCAAATGCTTTTGCAAACTCCAGATACACCACGTCTACGGGCCTACCCTTATCTAGATGGCAGCTCACCTCCTCATAGAAGGTTAATAGATTGGTTTGGTTAATGATACCATTTTCATTACTTTAATCTTGTATATAGTCCCTTGTCATCCCCTCCAAGAACTTGCATACTATTGATGTTAGGCTAACTGGTCTGTAATTCCCAGGGATGTATTTTGGCCCTTTTTTAAATATTGGAGAAAAGTTAATATAGCACCAATCAGCTGGTACCATTCCAGTCAGTAGACTGTCAGTAAAAATTAGGCACAATGGTCAGGCAATTACTTGACTGAGTTCCCTAAGGGCCCTCGGGTGCAAGCCATCTGGTCCCAGTGACTTATTAATATTAAGTTTTTCAAGTCTATTTCTAATTCTATCCTCTGTTAGCCATGAGGGTGCTTCCTATGATGTGTCATGAGGATAAACACTGCAGTTTTGGTTACTGAAGCCCCCCGCAATTCCCTCATGAAGACTGAGGAGAAGAATAAATTCAATACCTTCGTCATCTCACCTTCTTTTGTAACCAGATTCCCTTTCTCATTCTTTATGGAGGCAATATGGTCTGTCCTCCTTCTTTTACTGTTTATATACTTAAAGAATTTCTTGGGGGGTTTTTTGCTCTCCTCCGCTATGTGTCTTTCGTGTTCTATCTTGTAATTGCACCCTTACATTTCTTGTTGCATTCTTTATAAAGTCTGAATGCTGATGATGATCCCCCAGCCTTATATTTTTTGAAGGCCTTCTCCTTTTGCTTTTATATGCATTTTTACATTGGATTAAGCCATCCAGGACTTCTGTTCGCTCTTTTAAACTTATTTCCCAATGGGATGCACTGGCTAATGCACTTATTTAATATGCTCTCAAAGCAAACCCATCTCTCCTCCGTGTTCTTTTTTCCTAAGATTTTATCTCAATTAATATCTTCTAGCAAGGTTCGCAGTTTAGGGAAGTTGGCTCTTTTGAAATTCAGTGTCTTTTTGTATTCCCCTTATGTTTCCTATTTTGTGTGTTTTATACTGAAGCTAATTGACCTGTGATCGCTGTTTCCTAAATTGCCACTTATTTCCACATCTGTGATCAGGTCTGTATTGTTGTTAATCAGGAGGTCTAGTAACGCATTGTTTCTAGTTGGTGCGTCTACCATCTGACCCATGAAATTGCCCTCCAAGACATTTAGGAACTGGTGAGCCTTAGACGAATGCAGGGTTCCTTCTGCCCAGTCTATGTCTGGATAATGAAAATCCCCCATTATGATGACACCTCCCATCCTTGCCGCTAATCCAATTTGTGATAGGAGGTCCGTCTCCCCATCCTCCCTCAGGTTAGGGGGCCTATAGCATACTCCCAGTATTACTTTCCCCTTATGCCGCGTACACACGGTCGGACTTTCCGGCATACTTGGTCCGGCGGACCAGAGTGTGCCGGACAATCCGCCCGTGTGTGGGCGGCGGCGGACTTTTCCGGCGGACTTCTTCCCAAAAGCCCGCCGGACCTAGATTTGAACCAAGTTTCAAATCTTTCCGTCGGACTCAGTTTCGGGCGGAAAGTCCGCTCGTGTGTGTGCTGGTCCGACGGAAAGGCCGCTCGTGTGTATGCTGGTCCGACGGACCAGATACGACGCGAGGGCAGGGTATTGCATCTCGCGCTCGCTGCAATAGGAAAAACAAATTTTCCTATTGCGGCGAGCGCGGGGCATACCAGGCCCTTAGGTCTGGTATGGATTATAAAGGGAAGCCCCTACGCCGAAAAACCGGCGTGGGGTCCCCCCTAAAATCCATACCAGACCCCGATCCGAGCACGCAGCCTGGCCGGTCAGGAAAGGGGGTGGGGACGAGCGAGCGCCCCCCCTCCTGAACCGTACCAGGCCGCATGCCCTCAACATGGGGGGGTGGGTGCTTTGGGGGAGGGGGGCATCCTGCGGGGCCCCCCCACCTCAAAGCACCTTGTCCCCATGTTGATGAGGACAAGGGCCTCTTCCCGACAACCCTGGCCGTTGGTTGTCGGGGTCTGCGGGCGGGGGGCTTATCGGAATCTGGGTGCCCCCTTTAATAAGGGGGCCCCCAGATCCCGGCACCCCACCCTATGTGAATGAGTATGGGGTACATGGTCCCCCTACCCCTTCACCTAGGGAAAAATTGTAAGTAATAAAACACACTACACAGGCTTTTAAAATATTTTATTAAACAGCTCCGGGGGTGGGGATCTTCCTCCGGCTTCGGGGGTCTTCTTCCGGCTTCGGGGGTCCCTCCGCTTCATCTTCTCCCGGCGTCCGGTTGGTTCTTCTCCGCTCTCTTCTCCCGGTGTTCCAGTTCTTCGGCCGGCTCCTCTGCTGTGTTCAGGTAGCTCTCTTGCCAGCAGAGGTCCGGACTTCTGAGCTGCTGGGCTTCTTCTCTTCTCTTCTCTTCTCCAGATGTTGACACGATGCTCTCTCCGGCTGGACTGCTCTCCGAGGGCTGCGTTGTGACTTATATAGGCGGAGACCCCGCCCCCTTTTGATGTCACAGTCCCTGGGCATGCTGGGACTGTGACGTTTTAGGGGCGTGGTCAACATCACCCAGTGACCACGCCCCCTAAAACGTCACAGTCCCAGCATGCCCAGGGACTGTGACATCAAAAGGGGCGGGGTCTCCGCCTATATAAGTCACAACGCAGCCCTCGGAGAGCAGTCCAGCCGGAGAGAGCGTCGTGTCAACATCTGGAGAAGAGAAGAGAAGAGAAGAAGCCCAGCAGCTCAGAAGTCCGGACCTCTGCTGGCAAGAGAGCTACCTGAACACAGCAGAGGAGCCGGCCGAAGAACTGGAACACCGGGAGAAGAGAGCGGAGAAGAACCAACCGGACGCCGGGAGAAGATGAAGCGGAGGGACCCCCGAAGCCGGAAGAAGACCCCCGAAGCCGGAGGAAGATCCCCACCCCCGGAGCTGTTTAATAAAATATTTTAAAAGCCTGTGTAGTGTGTTTTATTACTTACAATTTTTCCCTAGGTGAAGGGGTAGGGGGACCATGTACCCCATACTCATTCACATAGGGTGGGGTGCCGGGATCTGGGGGCCCCCTTATTAAAGGGGGCTCCCAGATTCCGATAAGCCCCCCGCCCGCAGACCCCGACAACCAACGGCCAGGGTTGTCGGGAAGAGGCCCTTGTCCTCATCAACATGGGGACAAGGTGCTTTGAGGTGGGGGGGCCCCGCAGGGCGCCCCCCTCCCCCAAAGCACCCACCCCCCCATGTTGAGGGCATGCGGCCTGGTACGGTTCAGGAGGGGGGGGCGCTCGCTCGTCCCCACCCCCTTTCCTGACCGGCCAGGCTGCGTGCTCGGATCGGGGTCTGGTATGGATTTTAGGGGGGACCCCACGCCGTTTTTTCGGCGTAGGGGCTTCCCTTTATAATCCATACCAGACCTAAGGGCCTGGTATGCCCCGCAACGGGGCTCGCAAGGTGTCAATCTCGCCAATAAAAGCGGCGAGATTGACTTCCTTTTCTAGTCCCGTCGTACCCGAGTCACGTTCAAAATGAACGGACTTGGCCGTGTGTGGGCAAGTCCGTTCATTCTGAAAGTCCGCCGGAACTCCGGCGAAAGTCCGTCGGAAAGACGGGCGGACTTAGCCCGCCGGAAAGTCCCGGCGTGTGTGGGCAAGTCCGTCCGTTTTAAAGTCCGGCGCACCTGGCGGACAAAGTCCGTCGGAAAGTGTGCCGGACCAAGTAGGATAGAAAGTCCGACCGTGTGTACGCGGCATTAGTTTCATCCCTTTGCAGCTCTACCCATAAGGATTCCACCTCCTCCCTAGCGATGTCATCTCTCACATTCACTTGTATTCTTGATATATAGGCATACCCCTCCCCTTTTTTACCCTTCCTATTCCTGCGATAAAGGGAATACCCTTGAATGGTTGCCAGCCAATCATGAGAGCTGTTGAACCAAGTCTCTGAAATTCCCACAATCAATCATTCATTCACCATCATACATGCAAAGATGGATGCTTTGGATACAGATAATTTAAAGAAGTTCGAAACTTTATGGAGACCATGGATTACACATTACCTACCTAATAACTCTAACTGTCAAGTACTCTCGTTATGGTAACAGATGTTTCTTCATGTGGTTACACCACTACCTTCTATAAATGATTTTGCCCCCAAAAACTTGGTACCCCAGTTACCCTAATACCCTTACGTCTCCTTATTTGCTTCTTTTCTCTTTTTTTTTTAGTTTTTTTTCTTAAATTGACTGATATCATCACTAATGGCAAATAGTACCACGATCTTAACCCCAACTGCAGATGTCGGTATAGGTTTTTGGGAGACCTGAATTTCCCTATGCCTGGTGAGACTACCTTTATGGTGGTCATCTGTAGTCGGTAAGGAGCCTTATTTCTCACTTGGGTGTGAACTATCTTGGATGCAGGACTGTTTTTTCACTATATTTTCCTGTGGAGCATCACCTTTACACTATATATGGACTCCTCTGTTGGTTGACCTTTTTTGCACTATTTGAAATTGGGACTTTTATATTTTTTCTTTTTAAGTGATTGGTTAAGCTAATCTTCCTTTTCACGTTTTACATTCATCACTTCATTTATGTGTTTATTATTTACTTTCATTATATTAATTTCTAACAATCTATTTTTGTGATATCTGCTTTAGTTTTTTTATGTGAGAGTTTTTTCTCCATTACTCTAATTATCTACTGCTTTGTTTTTAAACATTCAAACATTTTTTGGTATTAGATAGAATTGGGGCATCACTTTCAGTATTTTTAGTGTGGTATTTGCCTTAGTTTTTATTAATTTAGAGTTTTTTTCACCATTAAATTTTTTTTGGATTAATATACCTATTACATCATTATATTAGCGCTGCATATTCTTTTAATTTTCTTTTTCTTTTAAATAATATTATTTATTAACAGATGATTCTGATTATATACAGATACCACTAATATCATTAATATGATAAATAGATATATTTAATTCTAGGGTTTGCAGATATGACACTTTAAATATAATAGATTTATTAACATTACAAATGATTTAAATAAATGTATATATAACATATATAACATGTCTTGTTTCTGTGATGTAAAAAAATAAGACAAGGATAAATCATTGCAGAACTTTTTCCACCTTTAATGTGACCTATAAACTGTACAACTCAATTGAAAAACAAACTGAAATCTTTTGGGGGGGAGTAAAACTAAAAAACTAAGGCCCCTTTCATACTGGGGCGGGAGGTGCGTCGGCGGTAAAGCACCGCTATTATTAGCGTTGCTTTACCGTCATTTTAGCGGCGGTATTCAGTCGGTAGCGGGGCAGTTTTACCCCCCGCTAGCAGCCGAGAGAAGGTTAAAAACCACCGCAAAGCGCCTCTGCAGAGGCGATTTGCCGGCGGTATAGCCACGCTGCCCCATTGATTTTAATGGGCAGGAGCAGTGTATACACCACTCCTTCACCGCTCCGAAGATGCTGCTAGCAGCACTTTTTTCCCGTCCTGCTAGCGCACCACTCCAGTGTGGAAGCTCTCGGGCTTTCACACTGGAGACACAGCAGAGGCTGTTGTTAGCGCAATAGCCCCTGCAAACCGCCCCAGTGTGAAAGGGGTCTTAAATAATGTGGTTGCATAACTGGGGATGTAGCTGTGTTCAGAATTAAGCAATCACATCCAAACTCATGTTAAATAGGAATCAGTACACACCTGTCATTAATTAAAGTGCCTCTGATTAACCCCAAATAAAGTTCAGCTGTTCTAATAGGTCTTTCCTGACATTTTCTTAGTCGCATCCTACAGCAAAAGCCATGGTCCACAGAGAGCTTCCAAAGCATGAGAGGGATCTCATTGTTTAAAGGTATCAGTCAGGAGAAGGGTACAAAATAATTTCCAAGGCATTAGATATACCATGGAACACAGTGAAGACAGTCATCATCAAGTGGGGAAAATATGGCACAATAGTGATATTACCAAAGAACTGGACATCGCTCCAAAATTGATGACAAGACGAGAAGGAGAAGAAAACTGGTCAGGAAGGCTGCCAAGAGACCTACAGCAACATTAAAGGAGCTGCAGGAATACCTGACAAGTACTGGCTGTGTGGTACATGTGACATCAATCTCCCATATTCTTCATATGTCTGGGCTATGGGGTAGAGTGGCAAGATGAAAGCCTTTTCTTACAAAGAAAAACATCCAAGCCCGGCTAAATTTTGCAAAAGCACACCTGAAGTCTCCCAAAAGAATGTGGGAAAATGCGTTATGATCTGATGGTACCAAGGTTAAACTTTTTGGCCATAATTCCAAAAATATGTTTGGCGCAAAAACAACACTGGACATCACCAAAAGATCAGCATACCAACGGTGAAGCATGGTGGTGGCAGCATCATGCTTTGGGGCCGTTTTTCTTCAGCTGGAACAGGGGTCTTAGTCAAGGTAGAGGGAATTATGAACGGTTCCAAATACCACTCAATATTGGCACAAAACCTTCAGGCTTCTGCTAGAAAGCTGAACATGAAGAGGAACTTCATCTTTCAGGGTGACAATGACCCAAAGCATACATCCAAATCAACAAAGGAATTACTTCACTAGAAGAATATTAAAGTTTTGGAATGGCCCAGCCAGAGCCCAGACCTGAATCCGATCGAAAATCTGTGGGGTGATCTGAAGAGGGCTGTGCACAGCAGATACCCTCGCAATCTGACAGATTTGGAGTGTTTTTGCAAAGAAGAATGGTCAAATATTGCCAGGTCAAGATGTGCCATGCTGATAGACTCATACCCAAAAAGTCTGAGTGCTGTAATAAAATCAAAAGGTGCTTCAACAAAGTATTCGTTTAAGGGTGTCCACAGTTATGCAACCATAATATTTTATTTTTTTTATTTTTACTTCCTTCCACCTAAAAGATTTCAGTTTGTTGTTCAACTGAGTTGTACAGTTTTTAGGTCACATTAAAGGTGGAAAAAGTTCTGAAATGATTTATCTTTGTCTCATTTCTTTACATCACAGAAACCTGACATTAACAGGGGTGTGTAGATTTTTTATATCCACTGTGTGTGTGTATGTGTGTGTATATATATCAGTGTTTCCAAGCCGAGACAGACACAGATACAACTAACACAAAAGATGCAACAAAGAATTACAGACATGACACAGACCTGAAGTGTGCCTTTGTCAGCTGGTCAGTATGCCTAAAGGGGGCAAAGAGAACTAGAAAACTAGGAAAATAAATGCTTATTGAACAACAAGTTATGTCACTGGGCTAACTTAGCAAATGCTTGTGACATTTTTGACCTGAGGGTTTGGAACATACCAGGAGAAGCAAGAGGATTTCCACCTGAACAACCTCCTGATGACATGAGCAGGGACTCCGTGCCTGGAGGCAGCTGATGCCGTATCAATACGGAATGAGTGACCCAAATGCAGACGGGTTAGGCCCCAAGTTAACAAGGAGAATACGTACATGTCTTATAAACTGACTAGTACCAAGGGGACCGAAAGGGAATGGTAACAATGGACTATAACTGGACTTGTTGGGCAAGTGAGTTAAGCTTTTTGTTCTCCTTCTGAGGATTTATCCCTTTTTGGATTTTTTTCCTCTAAATGAGTCTCTGCTTTAACACTGGATATGGGGTACTTTCTTTTTCCCACATATCCAGTTATTCATGGTGATTTTTGAGGTATTTGTTAATCTTCATCTTTATTAGAGACCATGCTGTACACTTTACTTTGAACCCTTGATTTATAGGGGTGGGAATTGTCTTTTGACGTGCCCCCTGTTATGCGCGGATCTGATGGAAGGTGTTCTTGCCTCCTTCAAGATCCAACATTGGACGTTTTTCCAGTAGTATTAGCAGTGTATGTCTCTTTGTGCGTCCTTTCGATCGTGGACGATTGGGGGGGCGGGGCGGAGTGCCGGCCTGTCTCTCCCCACGTCCTGACATACGGGCGCTCTATCAGTGTCAGCAGTGTATGTCTCCCCATGCGTCCTTCCGGTCATTGACGTTGGGAGGGGCGGGGCGGGATGCCGGCCTGTCTCTCCCCACGTCCTGACATACGGGCGCTCGTTTGACATGTAATGTGAGCGGAGGAAATGACGTCGCCTCTGCTTCTCGAGGCGGCGTCATCCCCTGACGCTCGTTAAGTAATTCATTAGCACTGACTTATAAGGAGAACGCCGGGAGCCCCTGAGCCGCCAGCGTCATTTCTCTATCACTTGTTGTTAGGATCAGACAGCCGTGGGTTTGTACTTGGGCTCGGAGCAAATTTTTGTCCCTCCTGGACCCTGTTGGACTCTGGATAGACCTGTGCTCATCTGTGGGAGATATGCTTTAAAACTGTGGTAAGCTTCAATCATTATTCTTTGACTGATTGATATATTTCATTATTTACTGCCCTTCCTCTCCAGACTTTTTTTCCCTTATTTGTGGACACTGTCCGGGGAGTGAGATATTTTCTAGTTATATTCATTAATTTATGGGGTCATTTCTACATGGCTGCTTCTTGGCCATGAACGCATGGCCAATAGTTTTTTACTCATACATATTACATATAATTCTTTCAATTACTGAAGATTGGAACTTCCCCCCTTTGGGGTAAATCCCGTTTCTTCATTGTACCTTCAGGCTTCAGCGCCTTCATGCGATTTTATTCATTGATATTTGTACATTACTTTTTTCATCAGTGTTATATATATCTTTTCATTACG
The DNA here is from genome assembly GCA_037952835.1 of Lithobates septentrionalis. Classification (NCBI taxonomy): domain Eukaryota; kingdom Metazoa; phylum Chordata; class Amphibia; order Anura; family Ranidae; genus Lithobates; species Lithobates septentrionalis. The sequence continues at coordinate 2,285,572 of JBBDGP010001344.1, forward strand.
AAACATATCAGACTCAGTCCCCTTTTGGGTCAAGTCCAACATGATGTCTGGACACAATTGGTACTGTTTTTCTACCTTCATGTATTATTATTTTTTATTTTTATTTTTATTTTTTATTCCTCTTCCCCCTTTTTTTCTAGGATGGGGAATTCTCCCTCTCTACTGTATATTGAATTTTTCGCATTTGAAGGCACATAAACTCGCATCTTCTATGCAAGGTTGGTTTGTTTCCTTTTCCTTTTTTTTTTTTTTTTTTTTTTTTTTTGCCACAGATGTTATATCTCCCTTACAGATGATGTGTGTGTATATATATATTTTTTCACAGATTCCACATCCCCCTCCCCCCTAGCGTCTCCTTTTTTTGCTCGGGGTAATTTGGCGTCTCTCTTTGGATCTCAATATCTGGGGGCTCTTTTGCACGACTAAAGACCGTTACTGACTGGATGGGAGTTTTTTGGAGTGATACGCTGAGAATCCGCTGGGTCAATCATGATTACTGTAAGCCCTTTTTTTACACATATTTTCTGTTGGTATTCCAAATATATATGTATGTATACTTATGTTACTTTTGTGCCTTTCAGATAATGGCAAAAACTTATCCCTGAAGAAGAAATTTAATTATTTTGAAACGCGTTGGATTGTATGATTTTTTGCCACTTCTGTAGTGTATCACATTCTTTTATTCTCCTTAAATGTATATTTTCATGTGTTTAATTATTTTTTAATAATTTTTTGTATAAATAAAATTTATCTAATTTTTAAATATTCCCATTTTTTGTTGCCCTAAAAATCCCAATTATATGAGGTTCCTATTTACACTGTTTAGGGATGATGGCAACCTTTCACACTAATCCTTGAGAAGTCTACAACTATTCCATATTCTAGGGGTGGAGAATACACCCATTTCCTAATTTTTCAGACTTTCTCTTTTAGTTGTGAACCCCGTACTTAGACCACTATACACTGGTTTGTTGTGAAATTCCAGGGATGGCCCTTCATTAAGGGAGATACCTCCGTTTTCTGGTTTTTCTTTTTTGGTCCTTGGTTTTGTTTTGGACCAAACGTTTAACTGTTTATCTTTCACTGTTTTTCCTTGTGGCTATTCAGGATGGGTGACCTTTTAGTTGAGAATTGGGAGGATCTCATGTCCACCATTAAGAGTAATTACTAAGCAAAAGAACAAGTTAAAACTGATTTGACCTCACTCTTCCATAGTCTTACCAAAGCATTGGAAAAGAAATGTGCATTACATTGGCACATACAATCCCTAGATCGGTATATTCAAGAAAACATCAACCCAATAGGTCTAAGGATTCAAATCTTTCCTATTCTAGACCATATTTCTGATAACTTGAAGAAAAATTGGGAATCTAAACTCAATGACTGCTCTAGAAATCTTATGCTGTTATTGCAGGATGAATATAGATTACAATTGAACAATCTTGATGCTGAAATTGATGCTCTTTATATTCGCTTGACTCCCCTGAAAACACACGAGGACTATTCAAACCTCGAAGAAAAATTGAGGGAACACCTCAAAACCTCCAGCAAAGCTATTCTTCAAAAAAAAAGACAAAAAATTCTGGAGGGATAAAAATGCGTTCGGGGAGAATAGAGCGTATAAATGGCATCAAAATAAAGATTTCAGGAATAAAACTACTAAAAATCTTCCAAGAATAGGGGGGAGAAAAATTACTATAGTTCAGACACTACCTCTAATGCCTCTTCCTCAGCCTCTTCCCTTACAGATCGCTTCGTAAGGAAAAGAAAGGGTCCTTTTGCCAAAACACAAGAAATGGATGGTGAATTACAACAAATCAATAAAAAACGAATTGCAGAGACCCCACACACATCACGGGGCAGCAAAGGTGAGAATACACCAAGACCCACGGAAGGCATTAAAGGACCTAGTTCCTGTAAAGGCAAGACAACTAAAACCACTAAAGATTTGGGAGCCATCCCAAAGAATCAAACTCAGCTAGATAATTTTTTAGACAAAATGACCTTAACACAGGCCCTAACCACACAAAAGGAGCAGGATTCAACACCGACTCCAACTGTGTAGGTGATAGGTTGAACATTATTAACCTATCTTCACACACATTGACTGAGGCTGAGAAGGAGGTTCTTTCTCTGGGACTCTCTTTTTGTCCCAGTAGAAGTCTTGATAACTTTGAGGTAGTTAAAGATATTTTCCTGTTTGCAAGAAAATTACTTTTCAAAAGCATGTACACTAAAACCAAGAAATGTGAAGAAACAATTGCACCAAATCTTAAAACAGCGGACTTTAGGGCCCTTCGGGACCTAAACCTACTGCTACAGGAAAATGAGGGAATTGAGTCGAGTTGGCTGGATGCCTGGGAAAGTGACGATAGTGAAGAGGAAAAAATAGATGATTCAAAATAATACAAACAATTCAAGAGGAAATCACATAGATTTCCGGCACTCAGTCAGAATCCAGCCTTGGCATTGTTTGTCAAACAAACTGCCAAGGAAATTGAATCTTTAAACAAAGACAAATCAATCAGAAATCTGACCCCTGAGCAACAAAGTGCTCTACACTCCCTCAAAAACAATCTAGATATAACCATTAAGGGATCCGACAAGGGCGGCAATATTGTGTTAATGGATAACTCCAAATACGAGGAGATGTGTTTAAAGATCCTCAATAATCGAAAGTGTTACCGAAAAATTTCAGCATCTTTGGTCGATGGATTCAATCAGGAATTCTACCGACTAGTTGATGAAGCCTTTGTAATGGGAGCCATTACGGGTGAGCTATTGGAATTTATACGTACTAAACACCCTTGTATCCCTACTATGTACGCACTTCCCAAGGTGCATAAAGACTTACACAATCCCCCGGGCCGCCCTATCATATCCGGCAATGGCAGTATATCAGAAGGCATTAGTCAAGTTATTGACCAACACCTCAGACCCCATGTTCTAGAATTGGCATCCTATACCAAGGATACTATCCATTTATTACAGGTTTTGGAGGACCTTGTGATTCCAGAGTCATCCATTCTAGTGACTATAGATGTCGAGTCATTATATAATAGTATACCACATGACTTGGGGGTAGCTGCGGTTGGTCGCGTTTTACATCAAAAGGCGACGACTGAATGGAAATTCAATAAATTTATTCTTGAAATGCTTGACTTTATCCTTCGACACAATGTGTTTCTGTTCAGGGGTTCCCACTACCTCCAGGTACAGGGTGTTGCTATGGGGACGTGTTGCGCCCCCTCTTACGCAAACCTGTACCTGGGGGAGTGGGAAAAGGGATTTCTGACCAATGATGAGTTAACCATGTACACTGAACATGTCATTCTATGGCAAAGATACATAGATGACATTTTCTTGATATGGAATGGCCCAGAAGATATCTTAAAAAGCTGCCTCAAAGCAATGAATCACAATGCTATGAATCTTTTCTTCACTATGTCCTATGACCATCAACAGATCAACTTTTTAGACGTCACTATCTATAAGGACAAGAATGGTCAAGTTGCCAGCAAATTGTACAGGAAGGAAACTGCCGGCAACACCCTTTTGCATGCTGACAGTTTCCACCCGGAACCTTTGAAAAAATCTATACCCTTTAGTCAGTTTTTAAGATTAAAACGCAATTGTACCACTATGGAAACTTTCCAATGTGAGGCGGATAAACTTAGTAAAAGATTACTTATAAGGGGATACACTAAATCCTCCTTGAAAAAAGCAATTAATCGTGTCAAAGATCAAGATAGACACGCTTTAATTTTTGGGACCAAAACTCGCAAATCTGATGATACAACAAGGATTATCCTACGCTACTCCAATGAGCATAATACTATAAGAAGAATTCTTACAAAACACTGGTCAATTTTGACTGATGATCCAGTTTTGGGAAGTTTGTTAACTTCAAAACCACAGATTACTTTCCGGAAGGCAGGCTCCCTAGCTGATTTACTAACTCAAAGCGAATACAAGGGGAATCAAAGAAGGGACCCCTGCAAAACATGGGGGACCTTCCCTTGTGGCAATTGTTCTTTTTGTAACGTTATTGGGAAGAGAACCTCATTTCTACTACCCAATGGGGAACGTTTTCAATTAAAGCATTTCGCCAACTGTAAAACCCGAGGGGTAGTATACTTGGTACAATGCCAATGCGGGGCCTTTTATAATGGCGAAACCCGCCAAGAATTTGGACAACGCGTCAGCAAACACCTGCTGAGTATGCAGATTTTCAACTTGTATCTCCCCCTCGGCAGACATGTAGCCAGGGGACATGGATACAGGATGCCATCCGTGAACTTCACGGTGGTAGATCGTGTCCATGTCCCCTTGCGAGGGGGTGACTGGAACAAAACCCTTCTACAACGCGAAATGCGTTGGGTAAGACATCTGGATGCCACCACCCCACCAGGTCTGAATGAGGCAGAAAGCTTTAGACCTTTTCTTGAAGGTTTTAGTTCTGGTAAAACAGACTGAATATAATCTCCCCAGCCTTTCATTCTTTTATGGTCAAACCTCTTTCTTTTTCCTCCCCTTTCCTCTCCCCCCTCCCGTCCATTTTTTTCACACTGTATATAGCCGATGGATCAGCATTTGGAATGATAATGTCTATTGGGGTATATTCTGTTTATATATGGCTTTATGTATTTCTTTTGTTTTGTCTAATGACAGTTCGTGGGCTGGTTGAGAAAATCCCGTGTTCTCTCTGTCGTGTCCATGATATTTTTCATGATTTGTTTATTTATCTATTTTGTATTTTTCTGCTTCAGTTCTCATGACATGATTGTTTCTCGGGTGGTCCTCCAATTGCCCCCATTCGGATCTGTGGTCATATCGTGCACTCGGCACAGGGGGGGCCCCCAACATTAGTTTGGGGGCCCTTGTTTTCCATTGCCATTCGAGGCGTCTATCCGACGCCATCCTCTGGCATATGATGGATCTTCCTGTGTCGGGGGCTTTTTGTTCTCCTTCTGAGGATTTATCCCTTTTTGGATTTTTTTCCTCTAAATGAGTCTCTGCTTTAACACTGGATATGGGGTACTTTCTTTTTCCCACATATCCAGTTATTCATGGTGATTTTTGAGGTATTTGTTAATCTTCATCTTTATTAGAGACCATGCTGTACACTTTACTTTGAACCCTTGATTTATAGGGGTGGGAATTGTCTTTTGACGTGCCCCCTGTTATGCGCGGATCTGATGGAAGGTGTTCTTGCCTCCTTCAAGATCCAACATTGGACGTTTTTCCAGTAGTGTCAGCAGTGTATGTCTCTTTGTGCGTCCTTTCGATCATGGACGATTGGGGGGGCGGGGCGGAGTGCCGGCCTGTCTCTCCCCACGTCCTGACATACGGGCGCTCTATCAGTGTCAGCAGTGTATGTCTCCCCATGCATCCTTCCGGTCATTGACGTTGGGAGGGGCGGGGTGGGATGCCGGCCTGTCTCTCCCCACGTCCTGACATACGGGCGCTCGTTTGACATGTAATGTGAGCGGAGGAAATGACGTCGCCTCTGCTTCTCGAGGCGGCGTCATCCCCTGACGCTCGTTAAGTAATTCATTAGCACTGACTTATAAGGAGAACGCCGGGAGCCCCTGAGCCGCCAGCGTCATTTCTCTATCACTTGTTGTTAGGATCAGACAGCCGTGGGTTTGTACTTGGGCTCGGAGCAAATTTTTGTCCCTCCTGGACCCTGTTGGACTCTGGATATACCTGTGCTCATCTGTAGGAGATATGCTTTAAAACTGTGGTAAGCTTCAATCATTATTCTTTGACTGATTGATATATTTCATTATTTACTGCCCTTCCTCTCCAGACTTTTTTCCCCTTATTTGTGGACATTGTCCGGGGAGTGAGATATTTTCTAGTTATATTCATTAATTTATGGGGTCATTTCTACATGGCTGCTTCTTGGCCATGAACGCATGGCCAATAGTTTTTTACTCATACATATTACATATAATTCTTTCAATTACTGAAGATTGGAACTTTCCCCCTTTGGGGTAAATCCCGTTTCTTCATTGTACCTTCAGGCTTCAGCGCCTTCATGCGATTTTATTCATTGATATTTGTACATTACTTTTTTCATCAGTGTTATATATATCTTTTCATTACGAAACATATCAGACTCAGTCCCCTTTTGGGTCAAGTCCAACATGATGTCTGGACACAATTGGTACTGTTTTTTTCTACCTTCATGTATTATTATTTTTTATTTTTATTTTTATTTTTTATTCCTCTTCCCCCTTTTTTTCTAGGATGGGGAATTCTCCCTCTCTACTGTATATTGAATTTTTCGCATTTGAAGGCACATAAACTCGCATCTTCTATGCAAGGTTGGTTTGTTTCCTTTTCCTTTTTTTTTTTTTTGCCACAGATGTTATATCTCCCTTACAGATGATGTGTGTGTATATATATATTTTTTCACAGATTCCACATCCCCCTCCCCCCTAGCGTCTCCTTTTTTTGCTCGGGGTAATTTGGCGTCTCTCTTTGGATCTCAATATCTGGGGGCTCTTTTGCACGATTAAAGACCGTTACTGACTGGATGGGAGTTTTTTGGAGTGATACGCTGAGAATCCGCTGGGTCAATCATGATTACTGTAAGCCCTTTTTTTTACACATATTTTCTGTTGGTATTCCAAATATATATGTATGTATACTTATGTTACTTTTGTGCCTTTCAGATAATGGCAAAAACTTATCCCTGAAGAAGAAATTTAATTATTTTGAAACGCGTTGGATTGTATGATTTTTTGCCACTTCTGTAGTGTATCACATTCTTTTATTCTCCTTAAATGTATATTTTCATGTGTTTAATTATTTTTTAATAATTTTTTGTATAAATAAAATGTATCTAATTTTTAAATATTCCCATTTTTTGTTGCCCTAAAAATCCCAATCATATGAGGTTCCTATTTACACTGTTTAGGGATGATGGCAACCTTTCACACTAATCCTTGAGAAGTCTACAACTATTCCAGTGAGTTAACAATTGGTCCAGAACTGCAACAGCACCACACGGTGAGAGTCTGGAACAACTTAATGTCCATGTCCCTACCGGCCTGTTGCGCCTTGGATACTGTTAAATGTAACACAAAATGATCCTGATGTTGGGATAGGTGGCCCATGCATGGTATCTGTGAATTGGGTCCTCTATATGTAAACTCGCCTGGATGCAGGAAACCGTAGAAGGCCAAGTAGATGGCAGCTTTGATGCCTAGACTGGGCAGAAAACCAAAAGTGGATCGTGAAAGCATGGCAGACATATCCCTGAACATGGTACTAGATACGGGTAACCGTTTAGCCCCAGCCACTTGTTTGCACTTCTGAATGCCTCGAAGAATAGCTTTGACCGTGTGGGCCGCAAACAGGGAAGGCTTTTTGGGGTTCTGTAAGGACAAGAAGTGTTGTATGCCGGCCAGGTACAACCTAATGGTATTGTGGGACAACACCAAATCCATGTGACAATATGACACAAATGCCAAAACATATTTAATGTCACCTACACCCAACCTGGTGTAAGAGACTTGGAACCTACAGAAAGTGTTCCATGCAGTATGGTATACTTTTAAGGTATTGCGGGACAGGGATTGATTGAACAGGCATTGTGCAAATGACTGCTTAGTACATTATCAGCTGAGACCAATGTGGGATGGGAGACGCTATTGGATCGGCTCCTAGGTTCTGTTGGAGAAACAATGGAAAGTTAAAATTAGATAACGCATCTGCTGCAACATTTCCAGAAATAAAGGGACAGTAAACTTGTGCTGTAGTGAAAGCTGAACCAGCCTACGCAAAAACTACATTATGGCCAAGGATTCAGACCTACCTTTATTGATGATCTCAGCCGTGGCCAGATTGTCAGAGAAGAAAACTATTGTTTGCCCTACCCAGGTGTGACCCCAAACCTAAGCTGCTGCTATTATGGCATACTGCGACTCAAACAAGGAGGACGTCTGACTAAACCCAGGGATCAGCAGAATCTCTTGAGGCCATGGACCTGCGAATCAGTGGGGGCCATAAATTGCTGCCAATCCTTTGGAGGCCGCAGCATCCGTAATTACATGAGGAGAAGAGGTAGAAGCTACCGGGATAAACATTGACACACCGTTCCAGTTATTCAGGAACTTATCCCACATGGCCAGATCAGCCAAAGCTAATTGATCTAGTCTAAGGACCTGGTCCGAGCCCTGTGCCAGAAGCAGTAAGATAAAACAACGACCCTGAGGAATGATCCTTATGGTAAAATTAAGCATCCCCAATAAGGACTGTAACTCCTTTTTAGTACAAACCTGCGAACGGGCGAAACCGTGAATAACAGACCTAATATGAGTCAACTTATCAAGTGGAAGGCTGGCCTGCATGGAACCTGTGTCTAACGTAATGCCTAAAAAGGTGATAAACTGTGAAGGACCTTCTACTTTGTATTCTGCAATGGACAAATTAAGATTACCAAAGACATCTCTTAGTTTACACAAATCCGTGGGGGTTTATCAGGCCTCTTGATCAAGAGGAAATCGTAGAAATAATGGATAACCTTCTGACAACAAGCTCTTTGGGACAATATCTAAGTGAGTGACTGTGTATGTATTGAATAGCCACAGACTACTTTTAGAGCCAAAAGTAAATTTGATCACAAAATAATATGAATCCTTCCACTTAATGCCATGCCACTGCCACAAGGACGGATCTACAGTGGGGACTGAAAGTATTCAGACCCCCTTAAATTTTTCACTCTTTGTTATACTGCAGCCATTTGCTAAAATCATTTAAGTTCATTTTTTTCCTCATTAATGTACACACAGCACCCCATATTGACAGAAAAACACAGAATTGTTGACATTTTTGCAGATTTATTAAAAAAGAAAAACTGAAATATCACATGGTCCTAAGTATTCAGACCCTTGACTCAGTATGTAGTAGAATCACCCTTTTGATCTAGTACAGCTATGAGTCTTTTTGGGAAAGATGCAACAAGTTTTTCACACCTGGATTTGGGGATCCTCTGCCATTCCTCCTTGCAGATCCTCTCCAGTTCTGTCAGGTTGCATGGTAAACGTTAGTGGACAGCCATTTTTAGGTCTCTCCAGAGATGCTCAATTGGGTTTAAGTCAGGGCTCTGGCTGGGCCATTCAAGAACAGTCACGGAGTTGTTGTGAAGCCAGTCCTTCGTTATTTTAGCTGTGTGCTTAGGGTCATTGTCTTGTTGGAAGGTACACCTCGATTGCAACCAGTCGTCCTGTCCCTGCAGCTGAAAAACACCCCCACAGCATGATGCTGCCACCACAATGCTTCGCTGTTGGGACTGTATTGGACAGGTGATGAGCAGTGCCTGGTTTTCTCCACACATACGACTTAGAATTAAGGCCAAAAAGTTATATCTTGGTCTCATCAGACCAGAGAATCTTATTTCTCACCATCTTGGAGTCCTTCAGGTGTTTTTTTAGCAAACTCCATGCGGGCTTTCATGTGTCTTGCACTGAGGAGAGGCTTCCGTCGGGCCACTCTGCCATAAAGCCCCGACTGGTAGAGGGCTGCAGTGATGGTTGACTTTCTACAACTTTCTCCCATCTCCCGACTGCATCTCTGGAGCTCAGCCACAGTGATCTGTGGGTTCTTCTTTACTTCTCTCACCAAGGCTCTTCTCCCCCGATAGCTCAGTTTGGCTGGACGGCCAGCTCTAGGAAGGGTTCTGTTCGTCCCAAACGTCTTCCATTTAAGGATTATGGAGGCCATTGTGCTCTTAGGAACTTTAAGTGCAGCAGAAATTTCTTTGTAACCTTGGCCAGATCTGTGCCTTGCCACAATTCTGTCTCTGAGCTCTTCAGGCAGTTCCTTTGACCTCATGATTCTCATTTGCTCTGATATGCACTGTGAGCTGTAAGGTCTTATATAGAGAGGTGTGTGGCTTTCCTAATCAAGTTCAATCAGTATAATCAAACACAGCTGGACTCAAATGAAGGTGTAGAACCATCTCAAGGATGATCAGAAGAAATGGACAGCACCTGAGTTAAATATATGAGTGTCACAGCAAAGGGCCTGAATATTTAGGACCATGAGATATTTCAGTTTTTCTTTTTTAATAAATCTGCAAAAATGTCAACAATTCTGTGTTTTTCTGTCAATATGAGGTGCTGTGTGTATATTAATGAGGAAAAAAATGAACTTAAATGATTTTAGCAAATGGCTGCAATATAACAAAGAGTGAAAAATTTAAGGGGGTCTGAATACTTTTCGTCCCCACTGTACATGCAGTAGCTTGAAGGCATCTGAAATACCCGCTTTAGATAGCCACGCACCAACTCCTATACTAACAATGCATTGTATAGCTTGATCGATAGAAGTATATTTGAGTGGAATCAGGGAATTTAGGCTGGGGACATGAGTATGGAAAACAAGGAGCAGACAGGTCATACATTAGCTGAAGTTTATTGGAAAATGTACCTTTAACAAGCCCAATAAGGCTATCTCTCCAAGAATTAAATGGGGGTACAGGGAAAGGTCTGATGATGAAACCTCTATCTGGCTCTGTTTGCAACAGAGTGTCAATAGCCTCAGTGTCAGTGGTGGCAGACAGCAAATTTTTACCCTCGTGGGTGGCATGTGGTAGGGTGATGAGACCAGTGTGAAACCAGAATGAAAAAACCATGTACTAAGAAGTGCGTGAGCAAAGGAGATGGATGCACGGCCCAATAAAAGTACAGAAAATGGAAAGAATTTCCCCAAGCGGTTTTGTATTGCAGCAAAAGAGTCCAAAATGACTTTTAAAAATTGTTTATTACAAAAATAATTTACAGAAGCATAGCTGTCTGTTAAAACATGAGCTCTGTGCGGAGGCTGGCAAGCATACATAATATGCATATTGACACAGCTGTACAGTGGAAATTAAAACATGGCATGATATATAGAGCATCATACTGGGGTTTTCCCAGTATGATTCTCCTAAAGGATTAGGCCCAGAGGGAATCCTAAATTTAGAATTGAATGTATTTTTATAGATATATTCCTTTTTCAGTTTTTGCAGCCTGAAATTTGGGCCTCCCTTTTTCTCTGCTTGGGTGCCCTTATGGGATTTTATCCAGTGGTCCCTGTATGTGGTGAAAGGCTTGTCTCTTTAGTGAAATAATCTTCGCGCCAAAAACAACTAGTAATAAATATAAATAATAAGATGTATTAATTGCTGCTCCTCTGAAAGAATAAAAGTGACTCCAAATAGCATAAATAACAAAAAAGGAGGCGCTGTTCATGTGCCACAGTGATCATGAACCTGTGCTTAACATATTAGACAAATATGATGCTAATGAAATGCACATACAGGAGGTCCCCGAGTTATGAACCTCTGACTTGCGAACGACTCCTACTTATGAACAGGAGGCGGCGTGACATTCTGCGCATGCACGGCCACTTTTCGACGGCGGGCATATCAGAAAACATCTAAAAACAGCGGGAAAACATTGGAAAACGACGTCTGCGCATGCGCGGCTATTTGACAGAACATTGGAAGACATTGGAAAGCGACGTCTCTGCTGTTCTGCGCATGCTCTTCCGACTTATGTACAAATCCGACTTAAGAACAAACCAGCAGTCCCTAACTCATTCGTAACTCGGGGACTGCCTGTATGTGAAAAAAAAAAAATCAAAATAGTCCCAACAAAGTTTAAGCAATCTTAAACATCCAGTGACAGAAACTTCTTGCTGTGTGATATTGATAAGGTGCAATCCTTCACTAAGACATCTTCAAAAAAAAACAACACCCAAAGTGCAAAAGATAAGTTGACTGCTTACGAGATGTATCCGACTTCTTTAATTAAAAAGAAAGCCAGATATCGCTTTGCCAGGATAATGCCTGCTCGCATATCGATATGACAGGAGTAGTATGGTACCTCTTCCCCTTAGTTAAAGGCAAGATATAGAAAACGAATGGAAAGCATCCATAGTGTAATGCTTATCCTGCCTTTAACTACGAGCAAGAGGTACCATACTACTCCTGTCATATCGATATGGAAGCAGGCATTATCCTGCCAAAGCGATATCTGACTTTCTTTTTAATTAAAGAAATCGGATACATCTAGTAAGCAGACAACTTATCTTTTGCACTTAGGGTGTCGTTTTTTTTTTGGAAGATGTCTTGGTGAAGGATTACACCTTATCAATATCACACAGCAAGAAGTTTCTGTCACTCGATGTTTAAGATTGCTTACACTTTGTTGGGACTATTTTGATATTTTTTTTTTTCACATATGAGCATTTCATTAGCATCAGATTTGTCTAATATGTTATATTAAGCACAGGTTCATAATCACTATCACTGTGGCACATGAACAGCGCCCCCTTTTTTGTTATAAAGGCTTGTCTCTGCAGACTTCTATGATAACCATTGGTGTTGAGTGAATGCTCTCTCCAATAATATAGCTGATATGTAAGTTTGATGCTTTAGGTTTTTTCAATGTTTTATATGATATTCATTTATCTGGATTCTAAATTGCATTTATACTCTATACTTTCAGAAGTGGTATTTGTCCCCGAAGAGGAATATCATTTATACACATTTCAAAACGCATTGGATATTCCTACTACTCATCATCATCTGTAACCTGTATGGATGGTATATCTGGGTATATATGGTATATATGTATAGTGGGGTTGTTACCACTTTTAGATCATTGTGCAATATTATGATACATGTACATGTGGTTTTTTGTCTTGGTTTCCCATTTGGGAATCTTTTTTTTTTTTTGTAAAATCTTTATTTAGAAACATTTTAGTAAAGAACTACATACAAATCAGTTATACAAAAACCGTATTGAATTAGGCGAATGCCCAGGAAACACATAGACATGTATAACCTATCTAGAAAATAGTTGAGAGCGTAACAAAATACGTAGAAATTATTCTCCCGAGGTTTTTGTATGTTTGAAAGGATAGGGGGCATCCCTCCTGTGGGAGTCCAGGAGAGGGGGGCCATACTGCCTCCATTAACCGCACCCGACCCACCACTTCAGCAGGGAATGCCTGCGGCAGTCTCTTGTTGCTGGGAGGGGGATACAAAGGCCCACCCCAAAAGGGGGGCCTCCCTCCTCACAGCTAGCCACTATGACCATAAGTCCAGTTGGAGCAAGAGGTAAAGCAAAGAACTACAACCTGGTAACAAGGAGGCATTAGGTAGTAAAAAGGCAAAAGATAATAAGAGAGAGAGAAAGAGAGAAGAGATTAGAAGAGGGGAAAGGAAAGAGAAGGGGGGAGGGTGAGGAAAGGGGGTGGAGCATACCGGTGGTTCAAAGTAGTCTTTTAATTCTGCACCGAGCGAGCCTCATCAGGGACAAGCCACCTCCAGAGGAAGCAGGGGTAAGGGGTGTCTTTAAATGGACAATATTGCCACTTTCTATACGAGATCTAAGGGACGGTTCTGCTAGCTCCAGCAGTGCCAAGTCTCCATTTGGGAATCTTTTAAATTGCCTTAAAATTCCCACTTAGAGGTATTTACAATTTTCATATATACAGGGATGATGGCAATTTACACGCCAAGCTGCATGAGTCTATAAATTTCAGCAGAAGAGAAGCTATCTTTTCATACCTGAATGAAGCAGCTTTACCTACTTTGACTGCCAAGGAAAAGGAGATGTTATTGGCCCCAATCTCTGCAGAGGAACTAGCTATAGCAGTGGCTTCCACTCAAAATGGGAAAGCACCAGGCCCAGATGGCCTAACAGTACCTTATTACAAAGCATTTTTGCCCCAACTTTCTCCTTTCTTTGTGGAGGCATTTAATTCTCTTTTAGAAGGCCTTGTTATAACTAGGGCTTCAATTTCCGTAATCCCAAAGCCTAAAAAGACTCTCTGCTCTGTGCTAGCTATAAGCCAATATCCCTGCTGAACTGTGATCTACAACTTTTTTCTAAAATTCTGACCAACCGTCTCAGCCCCATTTTACAGCGGATCATTACCCCTAACCAAGTGGAGTTTATCCCTACATGGGAAGTAAGGAACAACAAAATTCGTACACTTAACGTTATCTCTTGGGCCAAGCATATGTCCACCTCTTTACTTTTACTGTTAACAGACGCTGAAAAGGCCTTTGACAGGGTGGATTCAACGTTTCTGGAAGCTGTCCTTACACTGATAGGACGATCCTATGTGTCTATGGATCCAGGCACTTTATGCCACACCATCTGCCACGGTTTGGGTTTTTTTTTTTAATAATCAAAGTTTTTTATTTTTATCATAGATTTCACCATCTCAATTCAATATTATACACATTCTTGTATTTCACAGTTTACATTAAGATACACAGGGATTAACATTGCAAGAAAAAACTAGGTACGAAGCTATCTTGTCAAAAGTTTACCAGTTATACTATCCTTTCCCCTCCCCCCTAAATAAAAGAGAAAAAAAAGTTATTAATCCCCCCCCCCCCCCCGCCATCCCTGGGGTAAGTCTGCTCTATCCCTTCCCACTCCATTCCTTCTACTTTAAGTCATGTATTCTCCTACTATAACCTCCTGTGTCAAAAAAAAAGAGACAACCCCACCCCACCCCACCACCCAACAAAGATGTCACTGTTGGCCATGGTGTATGTTCATTTTAGTGACAAAAAAAAAGAAAAAATGGGGATTGTGCCATGTGATTAAATATTGATTATCCATAATTGTGTATAACGACCTTCATGGCCTAATTCCCCAACTCTAAGTGACACTTCAAAATAAAAGAGGAAAAAGGAATGATCCCCTCTCCTATTTCCACGTGTTTACCAAAACCTCATATAATATAAGAGGCCTCTAATGGCCATAGTGTTAAAAATAATTATACCATGTGATAAAGATATTATCAACCTTATTGCATATGAACAAACTTCTTGACCCACTCCTCCCCCCATTTTGAGTGCCAAACCCTCCACCCACCTTCCCATCCCCCCTCACTACTAGGGATGAGCCGAACACCCCCCTGTTCGGTTTGCACCAGAACATGCGAACAGGAAAAAAGTTTGTTCGAACTCGCGAACACCGTTAAAGTCTATGGGACACGAACATGAATAATCAAAAGTGCTAATTTTAAAGGCTTATATGCAAGTTATTGTCATAAAAAGTGTTTGGAGACCTGGGTCCTGCCCCAGGGGACATGGATCAATGCAAAAAAAAGTTTTAAAAACGGCCGTTTTTTCAGGAGCAGTGATTTTAATAATGCTTAAAGTCAAACAATAAAAGTGTAATATTCCTTTAAATTTCGTAGCTGGGGGGTGTCTATAGTATGCCTGTAAAGGGGCGCATGTTTCCTGTGTTTAGAACAGTCTGACAGCAAAATGACATTTCGAAGGAAAAAACCCATTTAAAACTACTCGCGGCTATAGCATTGCCGTCCGACAATACACATAGAAGTTCATTGATAAAAACGGCATGGGAATTCCCCACAGGGGAACCCCGAACCAAAATTAGAAAAAAAAAATGACGTGGGGGTCCCCCTAAATTCCATACCAGGCCCTTCAGGTCTGGTATGGATATTAAGGGGAACCCCGGCCAAAATTTAAAAAAAAAATGACGTGGGGGTCCCCCTAAATTCCATACCAGGCCCTTCAGGTCTGGTATGGATTTTAAGGGGAACCCTGCGCCCAAAAAAAAAAAATGGCGTGGGGTCCCCCCAAAAATCCATACCAGACCCTTATCCGAGCACGCAAACTGGCAGGCCGCAGGAAAAGAGGGGGGGACGAGAGTGCGCCCCCCCTCTCCTGAACCATACCAGGCCACATGTCCTCAACATTGGGAGGATGCTTTGGGGTAGCCCCCCAAAACACCTTGTCCCCATGTTGATGAGGACAAGGGCCTCATCCCCACAACCCTGGCCGGTGGTTGTGGGGGTCTGCGGGCGGGGGGCTTATCGGAATCTGGAAGCCCCCTTTAACAAGGGGACCCCCAGATCCCGCCCCCCCCTGTGTGAAATGGTAAGGGGGTACTTACCCCTACCATTTCACTAAAAAACTGTCACAAAAAATAGGCCGAAGGGAGAGAAGGAGGGGAAAAGAGAAAAAAAACATAAATCAGTCCTGGTCAAGGTTCATAATTCGACTCTTTATTCCTCTATGGCTAAAACCATAAGCAGCTATACTAGGGGCCTTATGGATCCACTACCCCCCCTACCTTCCCATTCCCTGTCTCTTCTCCTAGCCCATCTCAGATGCACACTGTATCCAGCCTGCCCATATCTTCTCAAATTCCCCTTTTTGGTCCCTCACTACTTGAGTCCATCTTTCAGCTTCCATTATCCAGTTAACCTCCTTTTTCCAGAAATCTAGTGTTGGGCAGGCAATCTGTTTCCAAAATCTTGGGCAGGCAATCTGTTTCCACGGTTTGGGTTAATAACACTGATTCCTCCCCTTTGCTAGTTTGTAATGGCACCCAACAGGGTTATTCTTTGTCTCTTCTGATTTTTGTACTTACGTTTAAAGCTTTTGTGCAACACATCTGCAAACACCCTGACATTACTGGTCTCAGAGCCTGTGGTTACCATCACAAAGTTACTTTTAATGCAGATATTGACCTTTGCCCATAAGGCGTAGATTAGTAATAAATACCAAGAAATTTCTTATAAGATTGTCACCAGGTTAAGGCCTACATCCCCAGTGTTTGGAAAAGCAGCTCTCCTCTGACTGTGGGACAGTGGTTTGCCACGGTAAATGATATTCAGGAAATGGAGGACCTTACGGCGGCCTTTGGGAAAAAGAATGGCCTGAAGTTGTATTGTGCCCTGTGTATAGAAATACAACAAGTACCCTCTAGGGTTGGCACTATCAAAGATTGTCAATCTGGAGTAAAAAATAAAATGTATTCGACTCCTAGAACCTCCAAACTGCGCACCAATTTCTGTCTCGGCCGTTCTATGGCCCCCTCATAAACTTCGCCCCCATCCTTAGCCCTCTTATTCACCACAGTCTGAAACTCTGGGACTCAGTTTGCTACTTTGGCAGCCTCATGTCCCCCTTCTATCCCCTCCTCCCCCTTCTCAATAATTCCTTATTTTCACTTGGATTTGACCAACCGGACTCTTTCTCCTGGTGGTCGACCCACATATTCACTGAGGTCCGCCACTTCCTTTTGACCTGCACTCTCCTCCTCCTGGTCCTCCTTCCAGAAAACCCATGAGGCGCCGCCCGTTGAATTTTTTCACTATGCCCAACTACACCATTGGGTGTCTTCACTGAGACACATTTGCCTCCATTCTCCTGGCTCCCCAGGCACCATCTCGAGGATTTATTCCTCCCTTAATGATATAGACCCCCCCTGTAGCAGCATCTTACAAGTTGCAGTGGGAGCGCAACCTGGAGGTTTCTATCGACCCAGAGTAGTGGAGCAGAGCCTGGTCTTCCATAGACTAGTGCTCCATTAAAACGCCTACACTAGAAGCTGCATACAAAGTTCCCGGCCCAGATAGTGAGCTTGAACCTATCTTATAATGACAGGTGCTTCAGAGGTTGTGGTCAACAAGGGGATTTTGTTCATACCTGGTGGTCTTGCCCTCGTCTGACGGGGTTCTGGTTCAGGGTGTTTCGGCTTCTCTACTCCTTGTTCCACATAAAAATTTGCAAGGATGTTAAAGTGGCCCTATTGCATTGCCCGATTCAGGATTTGTTCACATATCTATTAATACCAACTAAGCAGGCTATTGCCAGAGCTTGGAAAAAGCCCTCTGTTTTGTTTACCATGGTGAAGAGCATCTTGACTGACCTCATGATCAATGAAAAAATGTCTAGCATTCTATATGACTTGCATTCAAAATTTCGGACCTGGTGGTCTTATGCTCTCCCCACCCTACATCCAAACAGCCTGGGCCTCTCCGAATTCCCTTCATATGAACTTCCCCAGCCTGCGGGATTCCTCCCTTCCCCCTCTCCTTCCCCTCCTTCTCTTTCTCCTCCCCCCCCCCTTCTTTATTTTCCTCTTTTTCACTTTTCTCATTTCCTCGCACATTGAGATTCGGCAATGGTTTGCCCTTTCCATAGTACGGCCTTTTGTCTGTGGATCTAGGGCATTTTGGTGGACCTGCGGGCAATGCTGCTAGGTCATAATTTCTGCATTTACCCCACTGTGATATTAAACAGTGAATGTTTCTAGTCATCGTGTTATTTTTGTTTACTCATATAGACCCCCTGGCCTGGAGATCCAGTAGAGCTACACATGTCTTACCTCTAGTTGTTTATTAGTGCACCTGAACCATGGGCTCCCTTAGTAGGCCTTCGAGACCTAGGCGAAATATGTGGACCTACAGCTTATAACCCTAGGTCGCTCAGGGAATGTTGTGTATTTCTAAAATACCTAGTTAATAATATCCTTGCCCATGTCATTGTGATATGTGGAAGCTCAGGTTGCATCACTGCTGCCAACCGTCAATATTTTTACTGGCAGCCAGTAAAAACAGGCACTTTTCTCCTGCCAGTAAATGCCAATGACAGGAAAAAATTGGCAGTTAAAAATAGGGCTGTGACTCTTGGCTCGAAACTGTGCATACACAGTTTCAGTCCGGAGCCAGCTGAGACCATCCGTGCCTCTTGTGCGGGTCTGAGGGACAGGAGCAAGGCAAGTCGGGAGCAGGGCGGTCAGTGCTGTTTGGACAGGAGTGGACTGAAGGGAACACCTGGTGTGGAGAGAGACTGTCACTGTGACTCAGGAGGGGATGCATCGTGACGGTGAGGTGTCATCATCTGTGCTGCTGTACACTGCTGACGGTGTCACTGTGAGAGTCAATTTCTTGTGTGTGTGCCTACCCATTCTAAAATTTTGCCCTCCTGAATCCTGTCCCTGAGCTTACTTATATCGAAAATAAAATAAGAAATATGTTTTTGCCTTAATAGCTACCTTAAATCATATTGATAATTGGATAATGTACTTGTTTGTAGCCTAAATACTGAGATTTGCACTTAAAACTGTAATTTTGTAACTTTTGGAAATGCCAGTAAAAACTTGGCTGTGCCGGTAAATTTTAGGTGTTGTGTCACTAAATATCAATATGGTAGGTTGGCAACACTGGGTTGCATTGAGTTGTATAAGCCAACAAATGCCTTCTAACCTGCACAATTATTGTGCTTCTTGCTCTGTTCTTCCAGAATAATTTGATTTGTAGACTGTTTTTCTGTAAAATGTACAGAGTGCTCCTTTCTTAAAATAAGAGATGTTTAAAAAAAAAAATTGGGCAGACTCGAAGGACTACTGTTTTTTTCTACTGTCACTTTTCTATGTTTCTATGTTTACAGACAGAGGCTGAAACGACTGTAGAAGCAGCTTTTTTTTGAGCTTCAGTGTGCATAAGGGCTAAGGCTGAGGTGTTGTTTCAGAATAATTTCCCATCAAAGAGAATACTTGCTTTTGTTACACCAGACCATAAAAATTCCTCAAACCTCACGGGTTTAAAAAAAGATAAATAATATTTTGCTAAAATATGTTCTGGCAGATTAACAACCTATTTATATTAGGCTGTAAAAGCTACTCTTCAAGGCCATCTGGTATCTGTATGCTAAGGATCAAACTTTTGCTTTAAAGAGGAAGTTCAGTTTAACGTTACCCTCACATTAATTTTCGAATCCAGGGATTGTCAGCCAGAGCAGTAAAAAAATAGGATCTGAATTTTCTAGATAGAGTATTTAGTTTGAGTCCCCTGACATGAGGCACTTAAAGTGGTTATAAACCCTTACATATACCCAGTGAAGTGACTGGCCTCCGGTGATACACAGAGATGAAACTGTTATATAAATAAATAAATATAGCAGAAATCAGACTGTCAGGCATTCTGACCTTGTCCTTCTCATAAACCAATCCTATCTAGTCCGGAACTTGGAAGAAGAATAACTTAGCCTCGAAAAAGGGAAAAAGAAGACTATGAATCACTAAAAGATCCCTGACTGCTATATTTAAAGCGTCACCAGGGAGCGGTTTGCATTAACAGATTAACACTTTTTACTCTTAATCTGGCTCAGCACTCTGGGAAGGACCGATATAGGGAGAAAAGCATTAATTAGACAGAATATCCATTCCTGAATCCTGATGAATTTGTCCACCCACTTTGGGGAATGCTGTGGATTTAGAGACTGAAAAGCTGTCCAACTGACTGTTTTTGCCTTTTGGCAAACAAATGAAAATAACCTACAATACTACCCAAGAACATATCCAGGGGGCTAGCACTTAAAACACAGTGCTCCAAATGCCCCTTGCCTAATTATATAGCCCAGTACTTATTTTTGTTAAAATAAATCTTTACAAGACTGCTGGTAACAGTGACTTCCAACACACCCTCAAACCTCCCTAGTTCAAAAATAGGAAGTTTTTTATTGAGAGCATATTGACCCATAGCTCTCAGGGTTCAAGTATCTTGTGAGTGTGGATTGTGAATTTCACAGGGGTGACCACAGTTCAGTTTTGGAAACGCAGGATATTACACTTTCTTTATAAGGGGAGAGAGCACTTGTGATTGTAAGGACACTAAATATGGGACTTTTGAATTGAAAACACTATCGTTTGCACTAAACACCACCTCTGCACTACTTGTCAGATGTTACTTCCAGGTCATGATTTGTGGTACAGAAGCATTCTGAATGACCTGGAGATAATGATTCCCTACCTCTTTCACGCCCTGTGACAGACTGACTATCAGTGACTCACACACAATGTTGAATTTATGCCCTCTGACTTTTTTTACCTGCATTCCAAAATCAGATGGGCTAGATCTGTCCCTGGTGATCCTTAGCTGAAACCTGACTCCTATATAGAGCTGAAACAAATAAGTGGATTATGTCACCATGGCAGGGCTACTAGGGACATAAGATAATAAACTATGCCTCGTCCCTATGAAGTATAAGCGAGAAATAGAAACCAGAAAATGTGGGACTTTATGGGCACCTTATCAATGAATAACTATGTATAAAGGTTAAATATAATTATTTATTAGAAAATAGTTTTAAAAACATGATAAAACATCGACAGTAATAACCTAGACTACTGTGTGAGTATAACCACCCCCTATACATAGGTAGGGAGCCTCCAAAATATTAACAATAGTGAATGTAAAACATAGTATAGAAGGTCACCAAACGCTGGTAATAAGCATGGGGCTATAGCTGCGGAGGGGTGAGTAGCTTTACGCTAGATGGAAAGAACTGTGCTCAACGTGTTTTGCATTGACGAATAATGCTTCTTCAGGAGTGTGAAGGGTTAATTAAAGTTTTAAACCAAACAACATACATGGATCAGGGAGAGCGAGGAATAAAGCTGGTGGTAAGCGTGACCCCCATGGGTATACAGATATGGGGATACACGGTAAAAAATTGTTTTGTAAAGGGCTAAAAGATCTAGTAGTAACGTGGTTTTAGATCTCCGTGGTATTAAATACAAAAGTTGAATTGTCCAGGAAAAGTGCATCTGTTATGTGTGTCCAATAATTGTATAAAGCCTCTATCTGGCATGCAACTTCTTATTTTTGAACTAGGGAGGTTTGGGGGGTTTTGGAAGTCACTGTTGTCAGCAGTCTTGTAAAGCTTTATTTTAACAAAGATAAATACTGGCCACATCTTGTTCATACTGCTTTAAGGCAAATGAACAGCCATAGCCCTCCCTTTGGACAACATTGTCCTCTGTGTGTAGCTATGTCTACTCCTCGTCTGCTGACTGCAAAACCATCAACTGAGAATGATCAGCGGGACCCTGATGTTATGAGGGATGCTGATAGAGACACCTGATATGATGGGGCACAGGTTCTGTTTAATCTAATGACAGCCTTATACATACCAGAGTTCTCTTTTCACTCCTGCACCACCTCTATACTACTTGTCAGATGTTACTTCCAGGTCATGATTCGTGGTACAGAAGCATTCTGAATGAACTGGAGATAATGATTCCCTACATCTGTCACACCCTGTGACAGACTGACTGTCAGTGACTCACACACAATGTTGAATTTATGCCCTCTGACTTTTTTTAACTGCATCCCAAGTGTCAGAGAAGGGTCCTCTTCAGTCACAATTATCC
The DNA here is from genome assembly GCA_037952835.1 of Lithobates septentrionalis. NCBI lineage: Eukaryota > Metazoa > Chordata > Amphibia > Anura > Ranidae > Lithobates > Lithobates septentrionalis. Next base: position 2,307,570 of record JBBDGP010001344.1, read on the forward strand.
TGTCCCTGGGCGCGTGCCCGCTGGATTGGCGCTTCGGCGCATGCGTGCACGCGCCCCGATGGAGCGGCGAGCGCACGTGCACGATAGCACACGGGTGCGCGCTGTGACTCATGCACGCCCACCGTGACACTCTGGTGGGGCTATTTAAATCAGCTCCAGCACCCAGACTGGTTGCTGGTTTGTCTTCAGCTCCTGTTGCTTCCTGCTTCCTGTTTCCTGTTTATGCTCACCTGATCTCCTGTTGTGACCCGGACTGCTCTTACCACGCTGCCTCTCTCCTGGATTGACCCGAGGCCTGATTAACGGACTTCCTCTGCTTGATACCAGTGTTTGACCCCCGGCCTGATTAACGGACTTCCTCTGCTTGATACCAGTGTTTGACCCCCGGCATGTTCTATGGACTTGTCTTGCTTATTGCCTGTGTTTGACCCTCTGCTTGCTTACAGTTTGTTGGCTCCACCCAGCAACAGGACTTCCACCAGTTCCTGGACTCCTGCATCCCCAGACCCGGCTCTGCAGTTTCCCACAAGGGACCCATACCTGCTGGTGGCCTGTGCTCCTTAGTGCCACCCATTCCCTGTTTCATCTCCAGGTGACGGGATGCGTGTAGTGGCAAGGGCGAACCGCTCTTGGCATCTCGACCTCGGTAAGTACTTACCTGACAGTACAAACCAGCCAGATGTCTAAGGCCGACAGAGCGCGTTCCCCTTTAGCGATCCTGTGCCAGCAGGTCTCAGCCCTCACTGACGCAGTCCAGAAACTACAAGAGGGCTATACCCAAATTGACAGCCGCCTTCAGCAACTATACAGTCCGCCTGTACCTGCAGCCGCAGCTCCCGCACCTACTAGTGGGGCCTCCGCCCCTCAGCCCACTGCAAGCTCAACGGTAGTTATGGCGCTCCCTGAGCCCAGGGTCCCTACACCTGAGCGCTTCTCAGGGGATCATAAAAAATACAGAGGCTTCAAGAATGCCTGCTCGCTCTATCTGGCCCTCCAGCCCAGGACTTTTTCTTCTGACGCAGTAAAAGTGGAGTTTGTTATCTCCCTTCTAGCTGAGGAGCCACAAGCTTGGGCTCGCAGTCTGATGGAACAAAGGAGCCCTGTCTTGAATTCTATTGATACCTTCTTTGAGAGCATGGCTCAAATTTATGATGATCCACAATGCACTGCTACCGCTGAAGCAACCCTGCATAACCTCTCCCAGGGAAAGAGGCCCATAGAGGATTACACAGTGGAATTCCGCAATCGGGCAGCCGACACGGGTTGGAATGAGCCTTCTTTAAGGTACCAATACCATCAAGGTCTGTCTGAGGTCCTTAAGGATGAACTGGCTAGGATAGAAACCCCAGCCTCTCTAGAGGAACTAATCCAATCAGCCACCAAGCTGGATAGGCGTTTACATGAGCGACGCGCAGAACGTTTTCAAGGGCCACGATCTAGTTGGACCCCCTTCAGGCCAATGTCTATCCATACTCCACCTCCTACTGCTGCTACCTCCTCGGCTCCTGAAGCCGAGCCCATGCAACTCGGACTGGTCCGTGCTCCCCTGACTCCTGAAGAAAGGCAACGCAGACGCCAATCCAATCTGTGTCTGTACTGTAGAGGTTACGGTCATTTCCTCCGCAGCTGTCCAGTGAGGCCTAGTAAGTCATACCTGCAAGACACTGTGAATTACCGATCCATGGGTATACCCAAGACTTATGTTTCTCTCCTTATTTCTCTACAGCTACCGGAAGAGGAAACCCGTCTGCCAGCAATAATTGATTCCGGAGCTTGTAGCTGCTTCCTAGACATCTCGCTGGCCCAAAATCTACATGTTTCTCTTCAGGCTAAGGCTCAAAGTCTCCTGGTACATTTGGCTGATGGGTCTCTTCCCCATTCTGGACCCATCACCCGAGAAACCAAGCCCATCCTTACCTCCACCGACTCAGGCCATCAAGAGTTTCTACGATTTGACCTTATCCATTCACCTATCTTTCCTGTAATCTTAGGCCTGCCCTGGCTCCAGGCGCATGAACCTCAAATTAACTGGAAGACCAAGGAAGTATCCTTCTCCTCTCAATACTGCTCCCAGCACTGCTTCACCCCTGCTCCTGGTATTTGCTCAGCAATTTCACCCGTGCCTGACAATCTCCAACACGTCCCTTCAGAATATCTTGAGTTCCGGGATGTATTTGACAAACAGAAGGCGGACTGCCTACCGCCTCACCGGCCCTACGATTGCCCCATTGACCTCCTTCCTGGCTCAGAAGTCCAGTTTGGCCGCATTTTTCCACTGTCAGAAACCGAACTGAAGGTCCTGAAAGATTATATTGATGAAAACTTAGAAAAACGCTTCATCCGTCCTTCCTCTTCGCCAGCCGGAGCTGGTATCTTTTTCGTAGAGAAGAAAGATGGGTCCTTAAGGCCGTGTGTGGATTACAGGCAACTATATTTGTAGGCAGCACAGTGGTGTAGTGAGTAGCACTCTCGCCTAGCAGCAAGAAGGGTCACTGGTTCAAATCCCAACCATGACACTACCTGCCTGGAGTTTGCATGTTCTCCCTGTGCCTGCGTGGGTTTCCTCCGGGTACTACGGTTTCCTCCCACACTCCAAAGACATGCTGGTAGGTTAATTGGCTTCTGTCCAAAAAAATGGACCTAGTATATGAATGTTAGGGACCTTGCATTGTGGGCTCCTTGAGGGTAGGGATCGATGTGAGTGTGCATTATATGTGTGGAGCGCTGCGTAAAAATTGACACAGCACTATATGGGTACCTTAAATAAAAATAGGGATAATTGTAGACACGCACCCACACTTGCTCAGGTTGAACTTGATGGACTGGTGTCTTTATTCAACCTTACTAACTAACTAACTATGTAAATAAAATAACGGTAAAGAACCTTTACCCACTACCACTCATTCCCGAATTGTTCCAACGATTTCGGTCGGCCCAGATCTTCTCTAAACTGGATCTTCGAGGTGCTTGCAATCTCATCAGGATTCGGCCCAGGGATGAGTGGAAGACCGCCTTTAGGTCCAGGTTTGGCCATTATGAGTACCTGGTGATGCCTTTTGGGTTATGCAACGCCCCGGCCACTTTCCAACATCTAGTTAATGACATCTTCCGAGAATACCTTGACGATTTCTTAGTCGTCTACCTAGACGATATCCTCATCTTCTCTGCCACCATTGAGCTTCACCGAGTCCACGTTAAAGTCCTTACCATACTCAGGAATCATAAATTATACCTCAAGGCCGGTTTACAGCGGTTTATTAGTGGTTTTTCATCCATTGTGGCACCTATCACTCAACTTACCCGTCAACACGACCGTTTCCAATGGTCACAGCAAGCACAGAAAGCCTTTATCAAGCTCAAAACCTTGTTTGTTTCTGCACCAATTTTACGACATCCTGATCCGGCTTTACCATTTGTGTTAGAAGTGGATGCTTCAGAAACTGCTACAGGAGCCATTCTCTCCCAGGGACATGGGCCCAAGGCCATTCTTCACCCTGTAGCTTTTGCATCCCGGAAACTGAGTCCACCAGAACTCAATTACGATGTAGGTGACAGGGAGCTGCTGGCCATCAAGTTCGCCCTAGAAGAGTGGAGGTATCTGTTGGAAGGGGCGTCTCATCCTGTTATGATCTTCACCGATCATAAGAATCTAGAGTATCTCAGAACAGCAAAACGGCTGAGGCCCAGACAAGCCCGCTGGGCCCTCTTCTCTAGATTTAACTTTTATAAATCCCACAAACCGTGCTCTAAGAACGGAAAAGCGGATGCGCTCTCTCGGATGTTCTCTGAGACTCCTCAGATCACTGTGCCTAGTACCATCCTCTCTCCACAAAACTTCCTTGGAGTCACCCAATCTGATCTAATGACTTCCATCAAATCCTCGTCTAGCCGCCTTTCCGCTCTTGAAACACATGCTTTTAAAAAACATGATGAGCTGCTCTGGGCCAAAGAGAAAATTTTTGTTCCACAGGATGTAAGGCCTCTAGCCCTCAAAATATTCCATGATCACAGATTCGCAGGCCACTTCGGAACAAGGAAGACTATTGAACTGATCTCCCGTTCTTTTTGGTGGCCGGGGTGGAGACGGGATTGTAAAGACTATGTCTCTTCTTGTTTACCTTGCCAACGCAATAAGGGTCTAAACACCAAATCTTGGGGTCTACTCAAACCCTTGCCCATCCCGGAACGATCATGGGCGGAAGTGTCAATGGACTTTATTGTGGACTTACCTGCTTCGGCGGGGTTTACCACCATCTTGGTCGTAGTTGATCGCCTCTTCAAGATGCTGCATTTCCTACCCATGGTGGGCACCCCCTCTGCTTCTGAAACGGTTAATATCTTCCTCAAGGAAATAATCAGACTCCATGGTGTGCCCAAGAGCATCGTCTGTGACAGGGGTGTTCAATTTACCTCCAAGTTTTGGAAGGAGCTCTGCAAGACCCTGGAAATTAAAATGTGCCTCTCCTCTGCGTACCATCCTCAGAGCAACGGCCAGACAGAGAGGACAAATCAAACCTTGGAGCAGTACCTCCGATGTTTTTGTTCTGGTTCACAGGATGATTGGGCGACTCTCCTACCATATGCGGAGTTCGCCTATAACAACTCCGCTCACTCCGCAACAAACCAAACACCCTTCTGGGCAAACTTTGGATTCCATCCTCCCTTCCTCCCTAACATCCTCCCTGAAATGTCTGTTCCTGCCGTACAAGACCGGATAGGCTCTATTCAATCTAACTTCCAAAGGATCCAAGACACTCTACGGAAAGCTCCGGTCAATTATAAGAAACACCGCCGAGGAGAGAAGACATCTGAGTAAGTGTAAAACACACACACACAGTAGAACATGCCAGGCATACATTACACCCCCGATCCCCCCCCCCGATCGCCCCCCCCGATCGCCCCCCCAACCCCCCCCAATCACCCCCCCCCCCCCTGTCACACTGACACCAAGCAGGTTTTTTTTTTTCCCTGATTACTGCATGGTGTCAGTTTGTGACAGTTAGAAGTGGTAGGGCAGTTAGTATTAGCCCCCTTTAGGTCTAGGGTACCCCCTAACCCCCCCTAATAAAGTTTTAACCCCTTGATCACCCCCCGTCACCAGTGTCACTAAGCGATCATTTTTCTGATCGCTGTATTAGTGTCGCTGGTGACGCTAGTTAGGGAAGTAAATATTTAGGTTCGCCGTCAGCGTTTTATAGCGACAGGGACCCCCATATACTACCTAATAAATGTTTTAACCCCTTGATTGCCCCCTAGTTAACCCTTTCACCACTGATCACCGTATAACCGTTACGGGTGACGCTGGTTAGTTCGTTTATTTTTTATAGTGTCAGGGCACCCGCCGTTTATTACCGAATAAAGGTTTAGCCCCCTAATCGCCCGGCGGTGATATGCGTCGCCCCATGCAGCGTCAGATTAGCGCCAGTACCGCTAACACCCACGCACGCAGCATACGCCTCCCTTAGTGGTATAGTATCTGAACGGATCAATATCTGATCCGATCAGATCTATACTAGCGTCCACAGCAGTTTAGGGTTCCCAAAAACGCAGTGTTAGCGGGATCAGCCCAGATACCTGCTAGCACCTGCGTTTTGCCCCTCTGCCCGGCCCAGCCCAGCCCACCCAAGTGCAGTATCGATTGATCACTGTCACTTACAAAACACTAAACGCATAACTGCAGCGTTCGCAGAGTCAGGCCTGATCCCTGCGATCGCTAACAGTTTTTTTGGTAGCGTTTTGGTGAACTGGCAAGCACCAGCGGCCTTGTACACCCCGGTCAGAGGCGGACTGACCATTGAGCGATTAGGGCACTGCCCGAGGGCCCTGGGCCACTAGGGGGCCCCATCAGGGTTGCCAGCCTCAGTAAAACCAGGGACAGTATGTATAAATCTGTGTTTTTTTTTACATCTGTCTGTGTATACTGTGTGTACATATATGTGTATACTGTGTGATTGTATACTGTGTGTGTGTATACTGTGTGGCCCCATAATCTCTGATTGCCTGGGGGCCCCATAGTCTCCTATTGCCCGGGGGCCCCATGAGTTATCAGTCCGCTCCTGACCCCGGTCATAGTCAAACCAGCACTGCAGTAACACTTGGTGACGTGGCGAGTCCCATAAGTGCAGTTCAAGCTGGCGAGGTGACAAGCTCAAGTAGTGTCCCGCTGCCACCAAGAAGAAGACAAACACAGGCCCGTCATGCCCATAGTGCCCTTCCTGCTGCATTTGCCAATCCTAATAGACTTTTTTTTTTTTTTTGCACAAAGTTGTCACTAAATGATATATTGCTCAAACATGCCATGGGAATATGTGAAATTACACCCCAAAATACATTCTGTTGCTTCTCCTGATTACGGGGATACCACATGTGTGAGACTTTTTGGGAGCCTAACCGCGTACGGGACCCCGAAAACCAAGCACCGCCTTCAGGCTTTCTAAGGGCGTAAATTTTTGATTTCACTCTTCACTGCCTATCACAGTTTCGGAGGCCATGGAATGCCCAGGTGGCACAACCCCCCCCCCCCCCAAATGACCCCATTTTGGAAAGTAGACACCCCAAGCTATTTGCTGAGCGGTATACTGAGTATTTTGCAGACCTCACTTTTTGTCACAAAGTTTTGAAAATTGAAAAAAGAAAAAAAAAAGTTTTTTCTTGTCTTTCTTAATTTTCAAAAACAAATGAGAGCTGCAAAATACTCACCATGCCTCTCAGCAAATAGCTTGGGGTGTCTACTTTCCAAAATGGGGTCATTTGGGGGGGGTTTGTGCCACCTGGGCATTCCATGGCCTCCGAAACTGTGATAGACAGTGAAGAGTGAAATCAAAAATTTACACCCTTAGAAATCCTGAAGGCGGTGATTGGTTTTCAGGGCGCCGTACGCGGCTAGGCTCCCAAAAAGTCCCACACATGTGGTATCCCCATACTCAGGAGAAGCAGCTTAATGTATTTTGGGGTGCAATTCCACATATGCCCATGGTCTGTGTGAGCAAGATATCATTTAGTGACAACTTTGTGCAAAAAAAAAAAAAAAAATTGTCACATTCCCGCTACTTGTGTCAAAATATAAAATATTCCATGGACTCAACATGCCTCTCAGCAAATAGCTTGGGGTGTCTACTTTCCAAAATGGGGTCATTTGGGGGGGTTTTGTACTGCCCTGCCATTTTAGCACCTCAAGAAATGACCTAGGCAGTCATAAACTAAAAGCTGTGTAAATTCCAGAAAATGTACCCTAGTTTGTAGACGCTATAACTTTTGCGCAAACCAATAAATATACGCTTATTGACTTTTTTTTTACCAAAGACATGTGGCCGAATACATTTTAGCCTAAATGTATGACTAAAATTGAGTTTATTGGATTTTTTTTAAAACAAACAGTAGAAAATATCATTTTTTTTCAAAATTTTCGGTCTTTTTCCATTTATAGCGCAAAAAATAAAAACGGCAGAGGTGATCAAATACCATCAAAAGAAAGCTCTATTTGTGGGAAGAAAAGGACGCAAATTTCGTTTGGGTACAGCATTGCATGACCGCGCAATTAGCAGTTAAAGCGACGCAGTGCCAAATTGGAAAAAGTCCTCTGGTCCTTAGGCAGCATAATGGTCCGGGGCTGAAGTGGTTAAGCCTGTGGTGGCCAGCCCTTTCCCTGGGAGAAAGGAACTTCCTCCTCCACCTGTTGAAGTGGATGGGGAGAACGAATTCGAAGTGGAGTCTGTTTTGAGTTGCAGGAAGAGGGGCAGACAGTTCCAATATCTAATTCAGTGGAAGGGGTACCCTCCTGAAGACAATTCCTGGGAGCCTGCTAGGAATCTCCATGCCCCACATTTAATCCAAGCTTTTCATCAGGAACATCCTGAATTGATGTCTAGTCTGGGCGTCCGGAGTCAGCCCCTTGGGGGGGGCACTGTCAGAGAAGGGTCCTCTCCAGTCACATTCATCCTGTCCCTGGGCGCGTGCGCGCTGGATTGGCACTTCGGCGCATGCGTGCGCGCAGACTGATGGAGCAGGGAGTGCGCGATAGCACACGGGTGCGCGCTGTGACTCATGCACGCCCACCGTGACACTCTGGCGGGGCTATTTAAATCAGCTCCAGCACCCAGACTGGTTGCTGGTTTGTCTTCAGCTCCTGTTGCTTCCTGCTTCCTGTTTCCTGTTTATGCTCACCTGATCTCCTGTTGTGACCCGGACTGCTCTTACCACGCTGCCTCTCTCCTGGATTGACCCCCGGCCTGATTAATGGACTTCCTCTGCTTGATACCAGTGTATGACCCCCGGCCTGATTAACGGACTTCCTCTGCTTGATACCAGTGTTTGACCCCCGGCCTGCTTAACGGACTTCCTCTGCTTGATACCAGTGTTTGACCCCCAGCCTGATTAATGGACTTCCTCTGCTTGATACCAGTGTTTGGCCCCCGGCCTGATTAACGGACTTCCTCTGCTTGATACCAGTGTTTGACCCCTGGCCTGTTCTACGGACTTGTCTTGCTTATTGCTTGTGTTTGACCCTCTGCTTGCTTACAGTTTGTCTGCTCCACCCAGCAACTGGACTTCCACCGGTTACTGGACTCCTGCATCCCCAGACCCGGCTCTGCAGTTTCCCACAAGGGACCCATACCTGCTGGTGGCCCGTGCTCCTTAATGCCGCGTACACACGGTCGGACTTTACGGCAGACTTTGCCCGGCGGACTTTTCAACGTACTTTACGACGTACTTTCTGAATGAACGGACTTGCCTACACACAATCCACCAAAGTCTGTCGAATTCATACGTGATGACGTACAACCGGACTAAAACAAGGAAGTTCATAGCCAGTAGCCAATAGCTGCCCATTAGTGCCACCCATTCCCTTTTTCATCTCCAGGGGACGGGGTGTGCGTAGTGGCAAGGGCGAACCGCTCTCGGCATCTCGGCCTCTGTAAGTACTTACCTGACACTAAGATCACAAGGGCTAGATCTGGCCCTGGTGATCCTTAGCTGAAACCTGACTCATATATAGAGCTATAGGGAAGAAAATAGCTTTATAAAAGAGGACTTCCCCAGGGGAGGATATCTAGATATACCATCAGGTGTTGGTCCCCTGTGTATTGATGCAGCTGGTGCTGTGAAATGTGAGGCTTCTGGATTGATGGGGAGCTTTAACTTGACTGGTCTGTCTTTATAATTAAGCTGTAACTACTGATGTTAGTATAGCTATTATGTGACCGTTAGTTAATGGGAAGTTATCACATTGGATTCCACGAGCCCCTAGAGGCCCAACTATTTGGCTTCATATGCCGATTGTGGGCCCTATATGTTGATCATAGTATTGTGTTATCCACTTAAGAAGATCTCTGTGCAGGTGTCAGTGCTTGTCCGGATCAGTGAGACCTTTTCTATACCCCCCAGTGTGTCCTGAAGAAGCGATCAAGTGAAACGCATAGACGCACAGGGGCTCACGCATTCTTTGATGCCATTCTGTTGATCATCATTATTCTACTTGAGTATATGTAACGTCCTTTCTCTCAGTCCATTCTACTGGCTGTTAGTGGACACATACCTTTTTATACAGTTTTATATTTTTGTATGTTTATATGTTCATATTCAATAAAATATGTTATATGATACCGCTCTTCCAATCTGCCTCTAAAGTACGACTGAGTGGGGGGAAAACATTTTCTTCTCTAAATGATTTATACTGATGCGGCATATGAGTCATTTACCCTTAAAAATATTCTATATAGAGCTATAGGGTGAGCAAATATGCACAGGTTCGATCCTTGATAGGGGGGGGGGGGGGGCAGAGCTAGACATTAGCAGCGAATCCCACTAAAGTCTATGAGAGGTGAAATCTTGATACTAACAATTTTTAAGGGTAGGTGGACACTACCCCAGAGAATATTTAATAGGGAAAAAAATATGTACAGTGGGGAAAAGGTCCTTTTAATACAACTTTGAGGGCAATATGTGAAAGCCACCAAGCCTTTAAGCTGTATGTGGTGCTAAAAAAAACAGTACCATTTTTGACAGTCAGTGAAACCCTACTCTTTTAAAATTAGTTTGATGTTGCTAGGACTATGAAAGACTTTGGGCACCTTTGGGCACCCTTGGGCACACAGAGAAATAGGATGAGGCAGGATGCCAGTGCAAAGTGTGGGTGTAGGAAGAAATGCATCCCCCATCCACAGCCCACTGTTGCATTCCTGTCCACCATTTGCCTCTGCTCCCATTATCCACAGCTGAGTTCTACCACCCCCATCTCACCTCTGTACCACCATCCACAGCTTACCTCTACATCCCCCCCCCACCATCCACAGATCACCTTTGCACCCCTCTATCCACCTCTGCACCCTCCATCCACAGCTCACCCCTGCATCCCTGTCCATAGTTCACCCCTGTATCCCCTGTCCAAAGTTGCCTTCTGTGCCCACTGTCAGCTACGCACCTCTGCACCAACATCCACAGTATAGCTCTGTACCCTCATCCACAGCTTACCTCTTTACTTCCAGCCCAGCCCACTTTTACTTTTCCCCCCGCCCTCCAAAATTCACCTCTGCATCCCTGCCCATAGCTCACCTCTGCATTCCACATGCACAGTACACCTCTTCACTCCATGTTAACAGCATACGTCCACAGCCCTGTCCCCATCACTTTCCTCATCTGTTTCCTACCTTCCAACAGCCAGACCATCTCTTTCAGCAGCTGCAGTGCATGGCTATGGGCTTTTCCACTTGTGTACATGCTTCTGCCTTCTGCCTTCCCTGTACAGCATAGTAAGAGCTTCTCAGCTGATAAGCCACAATTTCTCCATGGCAGTGAAGTAAGCAATGTGGATGGCAGTGCCAAAGGTGCCTAGCATGGACGCTCTGAAAGGGGGGTTTGGTCCTCCTTACTCCCCGCATCTTTGCCCTACGTTTTCTGGCATGACAATTATAGGATTTGTATTTTTTTAACTTACATTTAGCTTGGCCTAAATTCAGCAGCAACACCCCAATCTGAATAATTTCAACTTGAAAGAAAGCTTGTTTAGGTAGTTTTGGTTGCAACACCTGATTTTTTTTTTATCCAGTGATAATAGGACTGAACTAGAATTTTTGGAAGTAGCAGCCACAACACACCTAAAAGCTAAAGGAAAATTGAATCTTAAAAAGTTAAATGCCCCAAGGTCTTAGATATTGGCCAGTGGCACAACTACTTAAAAGTATAGTTTGTGAGCTTTTTTTACACAGCCATACTGCTTTGTCTTAAAAATGTAATACAAAAACACCTCAGAACCATGACCACATTGCACAACCCCTCCCATCCCCATATCGCCATTTTTTTCCAAGATTCAAAATGTAGATTTCAGATAGTTCTTTGGTTGAACTAGATGGACTTGTGTATTTTTTCAACCTAACTATGTAACTATGTTGTGTGTTTTGTAGAAATTGGCTAACATTAGGACAGTACAGGACCACTTGAATAAACAGCAAATAGAAAGAGACAAGACAGGTTTTGTTCTTGCAATAAAATTAGATGTTATTGTTACTATTGTTGTAGTGTTATCTGAGAAACAATAGCCACAACAAATTGCTCAGAGGCTGGACAGCATGTCAACATATTACAGAGGAACATGCAGGAAGCAACAGGTAGCAGAATCCTATGGTGACAAGCTGCACACACTTTCCTAAATAAGGACTGTGCAAAAATATGACAGGCAGACGTAAACTGGCAAGTAGAAGTGCTACCATGTGGAGGTAGAGAAGTAGCTGAAAGAGCCTTTCTCTTCTTACTATTCTCAGGCACAGAGTAGCCAGTTGACTGCAAGTGCTGCTAATGCAACCTTTTTTCCCTACTCTCCTGCTAATCCTGGCACAGTCCCACAAACTGGCTATGAGGAGTCAGAAAACCTACAGGCAAATGTTATTCCTAGGCCTGGTTGCAGTATGGGCCTTTATATGCCTTTCATGCTAAAGCAGAATGAATAAATGTTCCAAAATAAACCCCATCTCCATTATCTTACTGCAAGCTTGGCCAAACTGCCAGCTCTGCAGCTGTCCATATTCCAGCCCCTGAAATCACCCCTTTCCCCTAGTTTATGACCTGTTCTACACCACAGTGGCAGGACCTCAGCTGCCAATATTTTGTCCTGAATGTCATCCCCAGCCACCATTATTTTGTCAGAAATCATTCCTGCCCTCCACCAGCATGTGGACTAAAGTGAAGAAGCAGGAGGCAGAATAGAAATACTAGGAGGAGGGTTGGGTGCTGGCAATAAGGAGAAAAGGGGGAAGGCTTCAAGGGGGACATTTTACTCCTCCCAAACCCCAAAAAATTGTAAGGAGTGGAGTGAGATTGGCAAATGATGGTCTTTTATGTTTAAATACCTGCACAAGGACCCCGGGAGTCATCTTATTCAAGAAAAGGGACCCCGTTTGGGTGGCCACCCTATTCAATCCAGCATCCCATAGTGGGGTCAAAATGTGCCCTACGGGGAAGTATATAGCTGTTTGGGGTGTTTACAGGAGCCAGCCGGGTAGAGCATGGTTAGTTCTTTTCATTTGGAGTATTGCATACCTGTTTACCTGTGCTCCTAGTTTGGTGTAGATCCAGCGCAGCATTATATGCTATGGAAGTTTGATGGATAACACATGTGTATGGGACTTGTAATTAAATATATATGTTACTATATATAAATAGGATTTTAAAAAACGGACACTCTTAGGGTCGGTTCACACTGGGGCGACTTGGGATCCGACTTGTACGCCCTCAAGTCTCCCCAAGTCGCCCCAGAAAGAGATTCAATGGGAGTGAATGGGAGCGTCTTAATAGACACTACTGAAGTCGCGTACTCCCTGTACTACTTTGATCCGACTTGGTAGGCGACCTGTACCATAGAAATCAATGGAAGTTGCCTCCAAGTCGGATCTCTCTCTCAAAGTCAAGCGACTTTGCAGGGAAAACACCTCCCTCCCAGAGAGCTGATTGTCCTGTGATTGGCCACAGCCGAAGTCGCCTGTCCTGGAGGCGACTTGAAGTCGCCTTGTAATTTGCTAAAGTCGTGCTGAAGTCACGCTGAAGTCGCGTCGAAGCCGCGTTGAAGTCGCCGTGCAAAGTCGCGCTGAAGTCGTGTTGCCCCTGTGTGAATCGAGCCTTAGCAATGACAGTGCAGAGCTTGCTTCATCCCAGAAAGGGAGAGGAATGTTAAATTATACCCAAGCCACAAACAATATTCAATCTTATATTGATTGTCGTGCAGTGTTCAAACAATTATGGTATTACAAGTATTTAAGAGATGTTCAGGATTATGAAGATAATGTGGTATATGATTGTTCTAATTGGTGAAGCAATCAACATTCAGAAATTAAATCCATTCTGAAAAATCGTAACAGGATGGGGGATAGAAGAGTTAACTTTAGCTCTCCTAATCATTATGATGAGTAATGACAGGAATGCAGTGGTTACAAAAAAAAGAGGTTTATTAGAGGAAAAAGAAACAGAAGGGAAAAAAACTAGGAAACACAAGACAAGAAGGAGAGGAACAAAAAGTACTCTCTCCCAGTTGCTATACACAGCGCAGATGGTACAAAAGGAATTCATACAGTATAACAATGTAATCAATCTTTCTGATGTGCAGCAGTCTTCTCATGAAATGTCTTTTCTTTCAAGAGGTCTTTCCTTTTCACCTACTAGGCATTTTGATTTGTTTGGTACTTTGTTGGATGTAGAATTACGCAAAACATCCTTTTCAGAAAATATTTTGGGAAGGATGTTTTTGAGGAGGTAATTAATGGAGAGTATTGTTAAAACAATTGTACTCTGAAACAAATCAAGGTTTTTGTGGTGAGAAAGCCACTTTTGCTATTGGGGGACACATATTTTACCCTGTGCAGGCTGGAAGTGGGGCTTTCAGGATCTTATAGAACCTTAACCTTACCAATTCAGCTAAAAAAATAAAGGAAGAGCAGCATCATCACAGACCCAATTTAACTAGGGAAAAAATGAGGCTATTCATAATATCAAGGAAAGACAGGATTTAATAATACGAGAAGCTGATAAGGGTGGTCCTGGTTCTGCGATACTGAACAATATAGGCAGGAGGCTATCAGAGAGATAGCCTCCATATTGTTTAAAGTGTTTTTAACCTAAAAAAAATAATGCCCTACCTCTTTAGGACACGCTAGGGTGCATAGTGATCTTGCAAAATTATAAAGTCCTTGCAATGTTGTACAATACCTGGTTGATCCTGCCTGTTCCTGTGTTCCTCTCTGTACTCTGACAATGCCTATCATGGCTGTCAATCCATGATAGCGTGGTCAGTTTACAACCCTCCCTCATCAAGTTCTCTGTGCAGTGTCTGTATCTCACTCTCTCCCCCTCCCTCACTTCCTGTCATTTCTGTGGTCTGTGTGTAAAGCAGCTCTCCTCCTGGCCCTAACCCTCCCCTCCTACCTTCAATGACTGAGCATGTCTCCCTGAGCTGTGCAGACACAAGGTCATAGTGACGTGCACAGAGAGGAATATCAGCCCCTCCCACTGGACGTCCTGTGACCGGCAATGAGAGGAGACCATGTGACTGTAAGGAAGCACTCCTATGAAAAGGTACTTAGCAATGTTTTTAAACATAACTAACCACACTGCACTTACTAGTGCACTAAAAAAGAGAGGATCATAGGATTTTATTGATGTGACTTTACAACTACTTTAAATATCCCTTTGTCTCCAACTAGAGTACTATTGATCTGAATACCAATGTTTTCCCTAGACTACAGTAAAGCCAATAAATCTGTGGAAAGACAAAAATCCTTAAAAAAAAAAAAAAAAATCCCTTTGCCATAATAGGGCACCAAAAAAGCTGCATACTTGAGAAAAGGAATTTAATAGATGAAGGCAGCTTTTGGAATCAGCTAAGCCCAGGGACGTTACTAGGTCTGCAAAAGATCTGGGGCTAGAGCCCATAGCAGCGGTCACCACCCTTTTTTCAGGCCGGGGGGGGGCACGCAGGTGGTAAGCAATTTTTCGCGGGCAATGGCTGGTGTTGGCGCTTTGATCATTACGGTACCATGGTTGATATGGTGTCAGGGTGATATATAATGAAGTGGTTCAACTTACTACTCCTGCCACCAGATGCAGCTTGTTATTTGTCACCGTCGCCTGGTACCCCCGGTTCGGTTCACACCAGAACTTGCGAACAGGCAAAAAATTTGTGCCAACACGCGAACACCGTTAAAGTCTATGGAACATGAAAAATCAAAAGTGCTCATTTTAAAGGCTTATATGCAAGTTATTGTCATAAACAGTGTTTGGGGACCTGGGTCCTGCCCCAGGGGACATGTATCAATGCAAAAAAAAAGTTTTAAAAATGGACGTTTTTTCAGGAGCAGTGATTTTAATAATGCTTAAAGTGACAACCTGGCAGGCCTCAGGAAAAGGTGAGGACGAGAGAGCGCCCCCCCCCTCTCCTGAACCATACCAGGCCACATGCCCTCAACATGGGGAGGGTGCTTTGGGGTCCCTTCCAAAGCACCTTGTCCCCATGTTGATGGGGACAAGGGCCTCATCCCCACAACCTTTGCCCGGTGGTTGTGGGGGTCTGCGGGTGGGCTTATTGGAATCTGGAAGCCCCCTTTAACAAGGGGACCCCCAGATCCCAGCCACCTCCTATGTAAATGGGTATCAGGAAAATTGTACCCCTCCACATTCACCAAAAAAGTGTAAAAATGGTAAAAAATAACAGGAGACAGTGTGGGACAAGTCCTTGTCCCAAAAAAAAAGGTGTCCCGCAATGTAACTCAATTCTTCGATCACAGCGTCTGACAATCTGAGGAAAAAAAAAAGAAACCGGAAAAAACTACACCTTGATGGGAGGCTCCCACTGACTGCAGGCTTTTTCCAGTGACAGCTGTTGTATAGCTGAGGGTGGGACCACCCAGTTATGTAAACCGGTGACCCCGCCCCCTTCTGACATCATTTTTCCAGTTTCTTTTTTTTCGGGTCGTGGGACGCCGTGATCGAAGATGGAATTACATCGCAGGACATTTTTTTTTTAATAAAGGACTTGTCCCTTTTTGGTAAGGCGATACGTGTGTAAAGGGGACGAGCCGAGCCTGTGATGTCACGCCATCAGGGTGGTGAGCGATCAGACGTCTTGTAACATTGTGATAAGCGATTTTACCTTTTTTATTCTTGTAAGTGCAACATTTTAAGGGGTATTTTGAATAAATGATTGAAATGGAGAGCGCTATGTTTCTTGCATTTGTATTTGCATGAACATGAACCATATCCCTAGGAGAAATATCTCGTCTGTGAGTTGTTTATACAACAGGCTGGAGCAGGAGAACTGATATTGAAGTGGAGAGAAAGGAGGGAGCTTTCATTCAGAGCTTTTTTGGCTCATTGTTGAGGTGAGCAGTCATAACATGCCTCTTAGCAAATACCTTGGCGTGTCTACTTTCCAAAATGGGGTCATTTGGGGGGGGGGGGGTTGTGCTATTTGGACATTTCAGGGCCTCCGTAACTGTTATAGGTAGTGAGGAGTAAAATTACAATTTTTTGCCTTTATGAAGCCTGAAGGCAGTGATTGGTTTTTGGGGTCCTGTACGCGGCTAGGCTCCCAAAAAGTCTCACACATGTGGTATCCACTAATTACCCTAACATTGATTAGTGTCACTAATGACACCAGTACAGTGATCAGAAAAAAATCTGAACACTGCACTGGGTGACACAATGACAGGGGGTGAAGGGGTTAACTGGGGTGGTGATTGGGGGGTGGCAAGTGTACCTACGTGAACTGGTGTCAGTGTAGTGTTGGTGCACATACTGTGAGATGTTCTCTCTCTTCAGTCTGGAAAGGAAAAGACGGACACGAGGAGAGATGACATCACTTCCCCTGCTGTGTTTACACTTACACATGCAGGGGAAGGATTTCATTCACCAGGAGCGATCACCAGGTCCAGGCCAGATTTCATTGGCCTGGGCCTGGGGATTGATCGGATCTGGATCGAATCCGATCGTTGCGGCCGCCGTATCATAACAGCGATTCGCCTGCCCGTGACATTCTGCCGCAGTAAAACTGTGGCGGCTGGTCGGGAAGCGGTTAATTTATTCATAAACGACCTGGAGGATGGGATAAACAGCTCAATCTCTGTGAAATCTCTGTATTTGCGGACGATACTAAGCTAAGCAGGGCAATAACTTCTCCGCAAGATGTGGAAACCTTGCAAGAACATCTGAACAACTTAATTGTGTGGGCAACTACATGGAAAATTAGGTTTATTTAATAAAAATGTAAAATAATGCATTTGGGTGGCAAAAATATGAATGCAATTTACTTACTAGGGGAAGAACCTCTGGGGAAATCTAGGATGGAAAAGGACCTGGGGTCCTAGTAGATGACTGGCTCAGCAATGGCATGCAATTCCAAGCTGCTGAAAAGCAAAGAGTATATTGGCATGCAATAAAAAGGGGATTAACTCCAGAGATAAAACAATAACTCTTCCACTCTACAAGACTCTGGTCCGGCTGCACCTGGGGTATGCTGTCAAGTTCTGGGCACAAGTCCTCAGGAAGGATGTGCTGGACCTGGAGAGAGTCCAGAGAAGGGCAACAAAACTAATAAGGGACTGGAGGTCCTTAGTTATGAGTAGGGATGAGCTTTGAGTTTGAGTTGAACCCATGTTTGACTCAAACATCGCCTGTCCGACCGTTCGTCGAATTGCGAACGTTATGGGTCGTTCGCGCCAAATTTGAGTGTTGCGTCACGGCCGATAATTCACTGCGGCATTGCAGTGCATTGCTGGCTGATGATTGGCCAAGCATGCACTATGACCCGCATGCTTGGCCAATCACAGCGCCGTCTGTACAGAGAGCCATAATTGGCCAAAGACAGGGTGGCTTTGGCCAATTATGGCTCAGGGGGTTTAGTACACGCCCCACACTATATAAGGCCGCCTGCATGGCGGCCTTGTGTAGTGTGTTGCGGCGGCGGAGAGAGATAGACAGAGAGACAGTGTCATTTGATTTAAGTTAGAGTAGGCAGGCGAGTCAGTTAGCTGCACTTACAGTGTATTGTGTATATATATGCATCCCAGGTGTTGTATGTGTGTGTATATATATATATATATATATATATATATATATATATATATATATATATATATATATATATATATATATATATATATACACATACACTGTATTCAGTTTAGCTAGATTCGTTCCTGTTATTCTCTTCCTACTGACAGGCAGGCAGGTGTTTTACAGTATTTACAGTTAGTGTACTGTGTCCTTTGCACAGTGTGCACCTAAAGCTACCTGAAGAAAATTGCTGGTGTTCTTCTGATCCTTTTAGTACCACAGGCAGGCAGCTGCAGTATTTACAGTTAGTGTACTGTGTCCTCTGCACAGTGTGCACCTAAAGCTACCTGAAGAAAATTACTGGTCTTCTTCTGATCCTATTAGTAAAACAGGCAGGCAGCTGCAGTATTTACAGTTAGTGTACTGTGTCCTCTGCACAGTGTGCACCTAAAGCTACCTGAAGACAATTGCTGGTGTTCTTCTGATCCTATTAGTACCACAGGCAGGCAGCTGCAGCATTTACAGTTAGTGTACTGTGTCCTCTGCACAGTGTGCACCTAAAGCTACCTGAAGACAATTGCTGGTGTTCTGATCCTATTAATACCACAGGCAGGCAGCTGCAGTATTTTCATTTAGTGTACTGTGTCCTCTGCACAGCGTGCACCTAAAGCTACCTGAAGACAATTGCTGTTGTTCTGATCCTATTAATACCACAGGCAGGCAGCTGCAGTATTTACAGTTAGTGTACTGTGTCCTAAAGCTACCTGAAGTCAATTTCTGGTGTTCTGATCCTATTAATACCACAGGCAGGCAGCTGAAGTATTTACAGTTAGTGTACTGTGTCCTCTGCACAGTGTGCACCTAAAGCTACCTGAAGAAAATTGCTGGTGTTCTTCTGATCATATTAGCACCACAGGCAGGCAGCTGCAGTATTTACAGTTAGTGTACTGCGTCCTCTGCACAGTGTGCACCTAAAGCTACCTGAAGACAATTGCTGTTGTTCTGATCCTATTAATACCACAGGCAGGCAGCTACAGTATTTACTGTTAGTGTACTGTGTCCTCTGCACAGTGTGCACCTAAAGCTACCTGAAGAAAATTGGTGGTGATCTTCTGATCCTATTAGTACCACAGGCAGGCAGCTGCAGTATTTACAGTTAGTGTACTGTGTCCTCTGCACAGTGTGCACCTAAAGCTACCTGAAGACAATTGCTGGTGTTCTGATCCTATTAATACCACAGACAGGCAGCTGCAGTATTTACAGTTAGTGTACTGTGTCCTCTGCACAGTGTGCACCTGAAGCTACCTGAAGACAATTGTTGGTGTTCTGATCCTATTAATACCACAGGCAGGCAGCTGCAGTATTTACAGTTAGTGTACTATGTCCTCTGCACAGTGTGCACCTAAAGCTACCTGAAGACAATTGCTGGTGTTCTGATCCTATTAATACCACAGGCAGGCAGCTGCAGTATTTACAGTTATGCCCTGTACACACGGTCAGATTCTCCGATGGAAAATGTGCGATCAGAGCTTGTTGTCGGAAATTCCGACCGTGTGTGGGCTCCATCGGACTTTTTCCATCGGATTTTCCGACACACAAAGTTTGAGAGCAGGCTATAAAATTTTCCAACAACAAAATCCGATCGTGTCAATTCTGACCGTGTGTGGACAATTCTGACGCACAAAGTGCCACACATGCTCAGAATAAATTCCGAGACGGAACTGCTCGGTCTGGTAAAATTAGGGTTCGGAATGGATATAGCACTTTCGTCAGGCTGCAATGTTTTAAATTGTTTTATGCAGCGCACTCTCTTCTTCTTTAAAATGCTGGAAGAATGAAGTAGTTTTGCTCTCATATTCACACAGAGTTCTCACAAACTTTTTTCTTTATTATTTATCGTGATTTCATCAATATAAAATTTTTATTTGTCACATCTCCCGAAAAAATAATCTTTTTGGGATGTTTTTAGATTAAATATTTTTTTTTGAGTTTTTTAAAGCCTGATCTTGTGTTTTATTTATCTTTTGGTTTTTTTACTGCAGCATATTTTTGGGTGTGTTTTGTGTGTCAAGTTACCACAACACCATTATTATCTTGTATTATTTAATCTCAAGGAGATTGCTTGGTGTTTGTGTCTCTTGTTAATTTTATATTGTATTTTTGAAATGTACCTGCCTCTTCACAAACAAACTGTCCTTTTTGAAGGAAAACACACATAGGCGAGTATAATTGAAAAAAAAATCCTTTATTAAGGGCTCATAACCAAACAAAGAGGGAGGCAACGCTGGATAAACTGCAGAAATTGGCGAAGCCTTTGGCCCCCAGGGTGCACATCAATTATTTTCAGGCAAAATTGGTGGCCTGAGGAGTCCATATATAAGGGAGTACAATCTTGTCCAGAAGTCCAAGAGATCATGAACAGCAGCAGATGACATGTATGTCCCCAGGCTTTGGTCATACAAGAGCCTACATCTTTTGTCAGACCAGACTGAACCCAGGTCATCACTCTCTGGTCTTCCTTACACGCTTCCTTCCCGGCTGTGGCTCTGGTGTTGGAGGTGTGGCAGGAGGAGGAGTAGGACGTGGAGGAGAAGGAGGACCTGGAGGAGGAGGAGGAGGACCATGAGCGAGCTCACAAATGTGGCTTTGGCATGTGAGTTGGCCCCTCAACCCCTTATTTAGTGCTTCTAAAAAGAGAAGCTCACATAAGAGGCGTTGGCCCTCCTCCATTTGCAGCATTTTGCATGCTGTTAGGTCAGCAAAATCCTCTTCAACACTGTGGGGTGTTCTGAGGGCCTCAGTAGCCTTCCAAAATAGGTCAATTGTTGCCTCCTTCAGGTTACTCCTCTTCCTGCCACTTTTTCTTTGAAGGCGGAGGGGAGGGACCTGGGTATCGGGCAGCCTACTTGGCCTGGCCACCTCCTGGCTGAGATTTTCCTGTGTATGAAAAAGGGACATTGTTTTAGTTTTTGGTTCATCAATCACAATCAGAAATTAGTACTCCAAACTAACATATATTTAACATCATTAACTTGACAACCAGAGATATTTAGAAGAATGCTATACCTGACTCAAGCTGGGCTCCTCCACATGTTGCTGCCTGGAAGGCCCAGGTTGGGCGTCAGAAGCCTCAGCTGGGGGGGAAGGAAGCGTGGAAGGAAGACTAGAGAGTGCTGGCCTGGGTTCAGTCTGGCCTGCTAGAAAATGCAGTCTGTCATAGTACCACAGCCTGGGGAGATAAATGTCATCTGCTGCTCCTGATCTCAGGGAATCCTGGACCCTCTTGCGCTCCCTTAGATAAGTGCTCCTCATGCCACCAATTAGGGCCTTCAAATATGTGATATCTGCCGTGGGAATCACCGGCTTCACAAATTCCATCAACTGATCCAGCGCTGCCTTCCTCTTTGTTTGATTCTTATAATGTGGGTGGTTTACCTGCCACAGACAGGGCAGCTCCCTGAACATATCAATGAATTTGGTGATAAAGTCCTGATCCTCCAATATATCCATTTTCTCTGCAAGACACAACACAAGACAAACCCTAATGTCAGGCTAAACTCTCCTAATCTTGTCCCAATATAGGCCTCAATCTATAAGCAGTATAGGCCCAAGTTTAAATGTTACCTTCGTTATCACGATCAGCGCTTCCGATACTCCTTCCTCCGCTCACAGATCGTACGTACTACGCACGCGTGTTACGCTTTATATACACTGCGCATGCGTGAAACTCCACCCGCTCCTGATGTTCTTTCTAGTCTATTCCCCGCCCCTTCTCGTTCGGCGCAGTGGGGAAGAGCACATGGCGGAGACACAACAGGTGCGTGCTAATTACAACAACGAGGAGGAGGAGGAAAGCCCGGAGCCAGAAACTTCACGATCCCAGAGGAGAAGATTTAAGGCATCAAATATGTCCTTTGTGGAGATGTTGGAGATGGTCGACATATTGAAAAGGGCCGACTATGACAGGAAGTATGGACCTTACCCCAACCCCAATGTCAGAAAGGCCAAGATCATGACTAAAGTTATGAAGAGTCTGCACAGGAATTTTGGGGTACGACGATCCAAGGATCAACTGAGGAAGCGGTGGTCGGACCTCAAATTAAGGGAGCACGATCAGTATAGAAGGATCAGGAGAGTGCTGCAAAAAAGTAAGTAGTTGTCCTGTGTTCCTATTCTTTATTTTTATTACGTTTTTTTTTTTTTTTATTGTATTTCGTGCTGCTCCATGTGCTTTTCTTTACTGTTGTACAGTTTAAAATGGCAACTTTCATGTTCATGGACACATTATTCGTTCGTTCGGCCTATAAAACACCATGTTTTGTCCAGATGCAGTTCTATACATTTTTTCTGGCCTACTTCTCTTAAAATAATTTTGGTGTCTAGATGGGTTAGTAACTAAAATGAAATGCAAACTAGATTCTGTGTAAGGAGAGGACACTCAGCAGCTGTTTACACATCTGGACGCTGGAGCACTAGTGTGAGACACCAGAACACCCTTTTTATTAGGGGGCCCACACAGGTGCTCCAGTGTATACAATAGGGGTGACTCCATCTGTGAAGCTTGTCCAAAATAGGTAAGTATTTAAGCTTGACAAAGTAAAAAAAATATTTCTTCATCTTGGAACTCTGACAAAATAAACAATTGTACCCCACTTCCAAGCAATGTTTCCTATTCCTATTTCTGCCATCAAATATCTGTGTGCTAAGTATACCTATTTTTTTTTACATAGGGGAGAAAAGACTCAGAGGACACCACTCATCAGAGGAGACAACAGACCCAGATTGATGTTTTAGGGAGAGTTTAAAACCCCTCGAAATCCAGAATTATTTCAGTTTTTTGGTCCGGAGATTTTTTTGTACTTTTTTTGACAACCCAAATTTTGAAGATGCACACAGTGGGGCTGATTTACGAAGCATTTGTGCCATCACTTGCGGTGCACGCCGATGCGCAAATGACATTTTCGTATTTACAAAGCATTTGCGCCGGTAACACAGCGCGATCCCCCATTTACTATTCTCTTCCCGACGCATGGGAAGAGGCGATCGGTACGCCACTATAGACATGGCGCACGGCATCTTTAACTTAAAATTTAAACAAGCTGGAAGTGCCAATATTATGGGGGGGGGGTGTGGGGTGATGTGGGGAAGTGTAGTACTAACTGTCCAAGTAACAAATATCGCCAAAATAGAATGAGAAAGTGACTTTCTCTGAACAAGCCGGCAGCGCCGGCAAATACATTGTTTCAGTGCGCCGGCAAAACCTTAGTAAATGTCAAGCAACGTAAATGCATTTGCATAGGTTGAACGGGCGCACCTCTAGACTTTTTTTTTTTTTTTTACGCTTGTTCACTTTGCGGCTATAATGAAATGTCGGTCCGGGAATACACATAAAAGTTTGTTGATAAAAACAGCATTGAGAAAAAAAACAAAATTCAGAAAAAAAAATGTGTGGGGTTCCCCCGAAATTCAATACCAGGCCCTTCAGGTCTGGTATGGATTTTAAGGGGAACCCCACGCCAAAATGTTAAAAAAAAGTGGGGTCCCCCTAAAAATCCATACCAGACCCTTATCCGAGCACGCAACCTGGCAGGCCGCATGTCAGAAGAGTTAGTAGACCAGACTGTGTGGACTGCACAGAGATAACCAAAAACGCATCGAAAGTGAATAGTAGTGATATTTATTAAGATAGGTGGGCGGCACAGTGGTGCAGTGGTTAGCACTCTCGCCTAGCAGTAAAAAAGGGTCGCTGGTTCGAATCCCAACCACGACACTACCTGCCTGGAGTTTGCATGTTCTCCCTGTGCCTGCGTGGGTTTCCTCCGGGTACTCCGGTTTCCTCCCACACTCCAAAGACATGCTGGTAGGTTAATTGGCTTCTGTCCAAAATTGGCCCTAGTATATGAATGGGGACCTTGGATTGAGGGTAGGGACTGATGTGAGTGTGCGATGTACAGGGTTAGGGACAAGGGTCAGGGTTGTAGACCCACACCTCACTCAGGTTGAACTGGATGGACTGGTGTCTTTATTCAACCTTACTAACTATGTATCTTAAGGTGATAAATAAGAAATACAAACAGTGCACAACCAACCCAACAAACCCACCAACAACAGTATATACAGCAAGGGGCAGTACCAGAATCACAGATGTCAGCCAGGCCAGGGTCATACACAGCAGATCCGCAGAAAGACAAGGGATGTTCCAGAAACGTAAACATTAGCCAGGCCAAGGTCATACACGGGAGATCAGTAGATGAGGGACTGGGAACCAACAGGACAGGGAGGGGATGGATCGGGCTGAAGGGGAAAGGGTACAGGAACACAGGAGGGCCCGGGTCAGGGTAAGCACGGAACAAGGTCAGATGCAGGCTCAGGATCGGGTAACAGGTGAACAAGGTCAGGGCTCAAAGGGGAGAGATGCCAAGGCAAGCATGTAAGGGCTTGCTGGGTATTTATGGGACTGACAATAATTGTCTTCATGTAACACCTGAGCGCAGGGAGTGTTGTCTGCTCCATACTGCCAGGATCCATCCACTGATGGACGTCAGTACTGCGGCCAAAAGATGAAATAACACCAGCAGGGAAAGATTCCCCTGACAGTTCCAAACTGCAAGGAGACACCTGCTGGTGGACCCCAGTACTGCACACCAAATGATATATCTTACCAGCAGACGAAGCCTTTCCTGACACCGCAGGAAAAGAGGGGGGACGAGAGAGCGCCCCCCCTTCCTGAACTGTACCAGGCCACATGCCCTCAACATTGGATGGGTGCTTTGGGGTCCCGCCCAAAGCACCTTGTCCCCATGTTGATGAGGACAAGGGCCTCATCCCCACAACCCTTGCCCGGTGGTTGTGGGGGTCTGCGGGCGAGGGGCTTATCGGAATCTGGAAGCCCCCTTTAACAAGGGGACCCCCAGATCCCGGCCCCCCCCATGTGAAATGGTAAGGGGGTACAAGAGTACCCCTACCACTTCACAAAAAAACTGTCAAAAATGTTAAAAATGACAAGAGACAGTTTTTGACAATTTCTTTATTTAAATGCTTCTTCTTTCTATCTTCTTTCTTCTATCTTCTTTCTTCTATCTACTATCTTCCTTCGGTTTCTTCATCCATCTTCTTCTTCCTCCGATCCTCTGCTTCTTCCTCCGGTGTTCTCGTCCGGCATCTTCCCCCGCGGCGTCTTCTTCCCTTCTTCTCCTCGGGCCGCTCCGCATCCATGGGAGGCTCCCACTGTGTGACGCTTCTCATCTTCTGACGGTTCTTAAATAACGGAGGGCGGGGCCACCTGGTGACCCCGCCCCCCTCTGACACACAGGGACTTCCCTGTCCGCCCCCTCTGACATCACAGGGAAAGCCTCGGGGAAGTCCCCGTGCGTCAGAAGGGGCGGGGTCACCTGGTGGCCCCACCCTCCGTTATTTAAAAACCATCAGAAGACGAGAAGCGTCACACAGCGGGAGCCTCCCATGGATGCGGAGCGGCCCAAGAACAAAGAAGGGAAGAAGACACCGCGGAGGAAGATGCCGGACGAGAACACCGGAGGAAGAACCAGAAGAAGAAGATGGAGGAAGAAACCGAAGGAAGAAAGAAGATAGAAGATAGAAGAAAGAAGAAAGAAGATAGAAGAAAGAAGATGGAAGATGGAAGATGGAAGATGGAAGATGGAAGATAGAAGATGGAAAGAAGAAGCATTTAAATAAAGGAATTGTCAAAAACTGTCTCTTGTCATTTTTAACATTTTTGACACTTTTTTGGTGAAATGGTAGGGGTACTTTTGTACCCCCCTTACCATTTCACACGGGGGGGCTGGGATCTGGGGGTCCCCTTGTTAAAGGGGGCTTCTAGATTCCGATAAGCCCCCCGCCCGCAGACCCCCACAACCACCAGGCAAGGGTTGTGGGGATGAGGCCCTTGTCCTCATCAACATGGGGACAAGGTGCTTTGGGGGGGACCCCAAAGCACGCTCCCAATGTTGAGGGCATGTGGCATGGTACGGTTCAGGAGGGGGGACGCTCTCTCGTCCCCCCTCTTTTCCTGCGGCCTGCCAGGTTGCGTGCTCCGATAAGGGTCTGGTATGGATTTTTAGGGGGACCCCACGCCATTTTTTTTTAATATTGGCGCAGGGTTCCCCTTAAAATCCATGCCAGACCAGAAGGGCCTGGTATGGATTTTGAGGGGGACCACTACGCCATTTTTTTAAATATTTCGGCGCGGGGTTCCCCTTAAAATCCATACCAGACCTGAAGGGCCTGGTATTGATTTTGAGGGGGACCCCCGTGCCATTTTTTGTTTTATTTTGGCACGGGATTCCCCTTAATATCCATACCAGATCTGAAGGGCCTGGTATGGAATTTCGGGGGAACCCCACACATTTTTTTGTTCTTAATTTTGTTTTTTTCTTAATGCTGTTTTTATCAATGAACTTTTATGTGTATTGCCGGACTGACATTTCATTATAGCCGCAAGTAGTTTTAAATAACTTTTATTCCTTAAGGGCCAGTTCACACCACATGCAGTCCAGTGCATTTTTTTCTGCATCAACAACGCACGGAAAGTAGGTTATATGGTTTTCAATGGCATAGTACACACCAGTGCTTGCAATTCCAGTGCGTTTCCAGTTCCAGAAAAAAATGTAGAACATGCTGCATTTTTTATGCACTGGACTGTACTGGAACGCTGTAAAATGCATCAAAAATGCACTGGAACGCACCTAAATGCACCAAAAATGCACTGCAACACACTTGTCCTTATTTAAGCTTAAGAAAAAAGAGGGGGGAAGCAAGCACTGGACTGCATCAAAAACGCACCAAAAACACACTGGAACACATCAAAAACGTGCATGCAGAAAAGCACCTGGAAAGCATCCGGATTGCGTTTCTATAGTGTGATATGGCCCTTAGGGCCCTTAGGGCTAGTTCACACCATAGAAACGCAGTCCGGACGCATTCCAGGTGCTTTTCTGCATGCATGTTTTTAAAAGCGTTCCAGTGCGTTTTTGGTGCATTTTTGATGCAGTCCAGTGCTTTTTTTCCCCCCTCTTTTTTCTTAACCTTAAATAAGGACAAGTGCGTTCCAGTGCATTTTTGATGTGTTTTACAGCTTTCCAGTACAGTCCAGTGCAGAAAAAATGCAGCATGTTCTACTTTTTTTTTCTGGAACTGGAACTGCAAGCACTGGTGTGAACTATGCCATTGAAAACCATATAACCAAATTTCCATGCATTTTTGATGCATAAAATATGCACTGGACTACATTGGTGTGAACTGGCCCTTTGGCAATATTTGGCATATTTAAAGGCATTTCTCCTTGTTTCGTTTTTGGGGTTGTCCAATTGGTGACATTGATATATGTCCCTTAGGCTCGGTTCACACTGGGACGACTTGGGATCCGACTTGTAAGCCCTCAAGTCGCCCCAAGTCGCCCCAGAAAGAGATTCACATTACAGTGAATGGAAGCGTCTTAATAGACACTACTGAAGTCGCTCCGACTTCAGAGCGTACTCCCTGTACTACTTGGATCCGACTTGGCAGGCGACCTGTACCATAGAAATCAATGGAAGTCGCCTCCAAGTCGGATCTCTCTCTACAGTCAAGCGACTTTGCAGGGAAAAAATTTAGTTTGCCCAGGCAAACCCCTCCCTCCCAGAGAGCTGATTATCCTGTGATTGGCCACAGCCAAAGTCACCTGTCCTGGAGGCGACTTGAAGCCGCGTTGTAATTTGCTTAAAGTCGCACTGAAGTCGCGTTGAAGCCGCGTTGAAGTCGCCGTACAAAGTCGCGCTTAAATCGTGTTGCCCCTGTGTGAACCGAGCCTCAGGGTGGGACCTGGGCCCCATACCCATTTTAAGGTCAATAACTAGAAGATAAGCCAGCCAAGTGGGGACTAGTAAAATTGCCAAGTCAGTTCCCTTAGACTGCAATGGTATTTGTTGTATAACTATTGCACATGTTAGGCTCTTTAGTTGCCCCCCTGAACTGGGGCGTGTTTTGTCCCAAAAGGGGGCATGCTGGATGATGTGCTTAATTTTGGACAGGGGGGTGGCTTATTTTGTGCTAGCTGCATTTGGGTTGTTCTGGGCATGCTCGGGGACTTTGTTTTTTTCCTGTGCCTTTTGGTGTGTGAAATGTATTTGGGTTGGTGTGGGCATGCTCAGGGACCTTTTTTGGTGGTACTTTTTGTGTGTGAACATTACTTGGATGTTTCTAGGCATGCTCAGAGTGTGTTTTTTGGGTTAGTAATTTAAAGCGGAGGTTCACACAAAAAATGAACCTCCGCTTTTCGGAATCCTCCCCCCCTCCGGTGTCACAATTGGCACCTTTCAGGGGGGAGGGGGGTGCAGATACCTGTCTAAGACAGGTATTTGCACCCACTTCCGGCATAGACTCCCATGGGAGTGTATGCCTCTTCCCGTCCCCATGCGCAGTAGGGAACCGGGAAGTGAAGCCGCAGCGCTTCACTTCCTGATTCCCTTACAGAGAATGGTGGCGGCAGCACCCGAGGACCGAGGGACGTTTTGGTCTCGGGTACCGACATCGCTGGACCCTGGGACAGGTGAGTGTCCTTATTTTAAAAGTGAGCAGGTGCAGTATTTGTAGCTGCTGACTTTTAAAAAAAAAAATTTCGTGGGACTCCCTCTTTAAGGACATCCTTAACAGGTGTACTCACTTTTAAGTTCTCTCTACATTGGGTGAACTTGCATTTTGTATGTTTCATGGACTTTCCATGTGTTTGCAATTTTCTCATTAGCACACAAACCTATGTTATATAAAGCTTGCAGATAGCAGTCTTTACTTTGCCCTGAAAAGAGCCAAGATTGTATGTGTGGGGGGCTGGCAAGAGGGTGTCCTTATCGATTTTCTACCGTAACACATGTATTTTCTATTTGTATTTTGTTTATTATGTTCTTGCAAAACAGATGTGTTTTTATGCAATTTATTTGTTACTTTGGTTTTTTTTTTTTTTGGGTGGTGGTTACTTTACCATGACATTTTTTTTATGTTGGCAATTTTTGTTGTTTTTACATTGTTCACTTTGCTTTAACTGTCTATACTGCCTTATTTTTAAAATTCTTTCTCAATATGTTGTGCCTGTTGTTTTAATCCCTAATAGATGTCCATTTGTGGGTGCACGCCTTTTAACTCCTGTTAATTTACACTGCAAAAGTGTCAAACCTCAAATATATTTTGTTAGTGTCTCAAATTAACATACATGTGTGTATTTTGCTTTCCTTGCTTCTTTTCCAAGTCCTGTTTGTTTTTTTGTTTTTTTTGTTTTTTTTTTTTTGTTTTTTGGACCAATAAAATTGTTTCAATTTTTTTATGTTTTATGTGTTCTTTTCATGCAAGGGATTTTCCAGCTGCAGCTTAACTAGGCTATGTCTTAGACAAATCCCTTTTTAATTTTTTTTTTAGTTTTAAGTTACTTTCCTGGTGCCTTCATGGTAGCGCATGCATGGAGTGTGCATATGCTGCCATGGATAGTGACCAGGAAAGTAACATTTCAGAGTGGTAAGTATTCAATTTTCTTTTAGAGCAGTGGTTTTCAGCCTCAGTCCTCAAGTACCCCCCGACAGGACATGTTTAGGAAATTTCATCTAGTCTAAAATAGCTGTCCAAAACACAAAGCCATTGACTTTGATTTCAAGAACCTGTGCAAGATGAAGGAAAACCTGCAAACGTGGCCTGTTGGGGGAGGTACTTGAGGACAGGGTTGAGAATCACTGAACTAAAATGAAGCTAAAGACAATCTTATTCTAATTGTGGACATTTGATGGAAATCAATATTTTTATTTATTTTTTTAAGGTTGGGCTTTGTGTCCCTTTTCTTAAAATTGGCTTTGCTTCCTGTCACATAGCCAAACAGGAAGTGAGAGTAAAACCCTAACAATATTTTTCAATCAATTTCAGGTCAATCTAACTAGTGCCCCCATTATGCAAATTGCACTCTAGCACTTTGTTGTGTACACCCCAAATTATTAGGTATTTTGGGGTTCTTTAAAGGCAAATCATTTCTGCAATACAAGTGTAGTTGATGAAAATCTGAGGGGTAGTACTGGTGATTTTATCATCCAATCATGTAGAGGCAAAGATGCTGTTTTTTTTTTGCTTTTCCTTGCTTGTCCCCCTCGGATCTCTAGCAACTGCACTTGTAGTGCAAAGTGGATTTACCTTTTAGTAAATAAACCCCAAGATGCATAATAATTTGGGATGCACATGGCAAAATGCTAGAGTGCAGTTTCCAGAATGGGGAAACTATTGTGATTGACCTGTGTGTCCCCATGGACATACATTGGTAGGGTTTTACCCTCACTTCCTGTTTGGCTATGTGACAGGAAGTGAATAATTTTGAATGAGAAATTGGCAAAATTTGGGAGGTGTCTTCACCCTATCTAATCCTTCTGCAGTCTATCCCCAAGGAAAAATTAGAAAGGATTTTAATTAGTTTAACTTTGCAAAGACACATTCCTAAGTTCAATTGTGATGCATGTTAATGGCCCATTTAGACCTTTAATAGAAAGTCATCAGTTGCCTTTGACTCTAAACATTATATTTGGCCAGTCCTAGAAATCTTCATCTATTTTACTATTAACCACTTGGTGTCTGTGCTATAGCCAAACAACGGCCACAGCGTGGACCTGAATTTCTGGGAGGCTGTCATAGGACGGGTTCCCCGTAGGCTCCCTGCAGCGCGTGCACTGAGTCACTGAGACTCAGGTGATCACAGATCTGAGTAAGGGGCCGATGGAGCCAGTGACGGCTGATCACATGATGTAAACTAAAGCTCGGTAATTGTTTATTTTTTCTCCTCACGCTGACAGCATGAGGATAAAAATAAAAGGTGATCACCGGCTTAGGTGCAAGGGACATTGGTCCCGAAGAGGCAATTCTGCCTCATCTGTGCCCTCCAGTACCACCTGCCAGTGCCACCTATCAATGCCCATCAGTGGTCCCAAGCAGTGCTGCCTATCAGGGTAACCAATCAGTGCCCATCAGTGCCGCCTCATCAGCGTACATCAATGAAGGAGACAAATTACCTGTTTGCAAAATTTAATATCAAAATATAGAAAAATATAAAAAATTATTTTTAAAAATCTGTCTTTTCTTTTTTTTTTTTTTGAACAAAAGAAAAAAAAACACAGAGGTGATCAAATACCACCAAAAGAATGCTCTATTTGTGGGAACTTTAAAAAAACAAAACATTTGGCTAAGTATGACCAGGCAATTGTCATTCAAAGTGCATCAGCGCTGAAAATTGGTCTGCACAGCAGGGGGGGTTTAAGTGCCCAGTAAGCAAGTGGTTAATTTCCATGCCAAATATTGATTTCTGTAATAAAGATGTGTGCCCGCTGTGTATACGGCATGGGCGTAAGCAAGTCGCACACATATGAACGGTACTCATTGTAAATCATGGGGTAGAACTTGTGATGCAACTTTTCAGTCCCAAGTGGCCTTAGGCTCGCTTTCCACTACTGCAAGTTGTTGTGCGACTTGACACATGTGAAGTCGCAGGACAAGTCAAAACACATGTATTTCAATGTTCCCCCGTTCTAATTGGTGCAACTCCAAAAAAAGTTCTTGCACTACTTTGTTCAAACTTCAGTGCGACTTTTTCTCCGACGTTTTGAACTAGTCGCATGACATGGCATTAAGGCTCGGTTTCCACTATTGCAAGCCCAAAGTTGCGTGTTTTTTGCCGCGAGTTTCCCGGAACTTTTTGCCAAAACTTGAAGCAATGCCTGTGTATTTTTGAGGTCTATGGACCTCAAGTCGCATCAAAGTGGGACCAAAGTAGTGCAGGGACTACTTTGAAGTTGCTGCGACTTGAAGTCGCAGACATTTGAACGGTACTCATTGTAAATCATGGGGTAGAACTTGTGATGCAACTTTTCAGTCCCTAGTGGCATGACAAGTTGCAATAGTGGAAAACAAGCTGAAAAAGCACATTGTAAATCACGCAACTTTGGGGTTGAAATAGTGGAAAGAGAGCATCACACGGTGACCACGCCCCATGCCTATATAAGTCGCCGCACACCTCGCAGACGGCATTACAGGGGGAGAGAGCGTCATCTCAACATCGGAAGAAGAGAAGAGGGGAGAAGAAGAAGACCGGGCCCCCGCTAGCAAAAGAGCTGGAAGAGGATAGCGGGGGGATCCGGCAGAAGATACCGGAGAAGAACCAGACAGTGACAGAAGATCTGGACAGTGGCAGAAGACCAGGCCCACGCTAGCAAAAGAGCTGGAAGAAGATAGCGGGGGAGGCCGCCAGAAGATACCAGGGAAGAACCGGACAGCGGCAGAAGACCGGGCTCCCGCTAGCAAAAGAGCTGGAAGAAGATAGCGGGGGAGGCCGGCAGAAGATACCGGACACCGGGAGAAGAGGCCAGACAGCGCGGAGAAGAACCGGACACCGGGAGAAGAAGACCCCCGAAGTCGGAAGAAGACCCCCGGAGCTGCCTAATAAATGACTTTAAAAACCTGTGTAGTGTGTTTTTTTCTTGACACTTTTCTCCCCCAGGTGAATGGGTAGGGGTACCATGTACCCCATACTCATTCACGTAGGGTGGGGGGCCAGGATCTGGGGGCCCCTTATTAAAGGGGGCTCCCGGATACTGATAAGCCCCCCGCCCGCAGACCCTGACAACCAACGGCCAGGGTTGTCGGGAAGAGGCCCTTGTCCTCATCAACATGGGGACAAGGTGCTTTGGGGTGGGGGGCATGTGGCCTGGTACGGTTCAGGGGGGGGTGCGCTCGCTTATCCCCACCCCCTTTCCTGACCGGCCGGGCTGCGTGCTCGGATAAGGGTCTGGTATGGATTTTGGGGGACCCCCACGCAGTTTTTTGGGCGTAGGGGGTTCCCCTTAAATCCATACCAGACCGAAGGGCCTGGCATGCACCCGTAGGGGGAACCCATGCCGGTTTTTGTGACGCTGCTTTAATAGGAAGATGTGTTTTACCTATTGCAGCGAGCGTGAGATGTACCTCGTCGAGAACCAGCGCGATCCCATCGCGCTGGAAACATTCTTGCGTGTAGGTACTCCTGTGTGTGCGCCGGTTCACACGCTGAATTAAGGATCTATCCAGTGCATCAATTAAGGTCTGAACCAGCGCAGTGCATTCATCTTAGTAAATGACCAACAGTGTGTCAACATGTGCTATCTGCCATCAAGGGAGATTAATGTATGCATTTTGGGGGTGCAACCCCTTCCTCAATAATAAAGTAGCTGAGAGGAAGGGGTTGCACCCACAAAACACGTCCCTTGATCCCCCATGATGGCAGCTAGCACATGTTGACATTCGGCAATTTGTGTGCATCTTTAAAATTTGGCTTATCCAGGGGTGACATCACCCCATCTGCTGAACGCAATATCAAACACAGTTTATAAATCCTCATGTCTGATATTGCCTTCAATTTCTACAAAAGTTGAACTTTGTAAGTTCCAGATTTGTGTATTTCTTGTTGGTTTTAAACATGCCTGTTTTACCTTAAAAGGACATTTCTACTTTTATTAATGTGACCTAAAAATTTGTTATACAACAAACATGTTGGTTTGTTTAAAAACCTTTTATAAATGCACATGTGATTGTGCTTGTATTAAAAAGATTGATAATCAACAATGTGTGGCTTCTTCTTTCAATGCTCAAAAACTTTTTTTGTGGTAAAATTGTTTTTTTCTGTGACAATGGGGGTTATTTCCTAAGAGCAAATCCACTTTGCATTACAAATGCAGTCTCAGTGCAGTCTCAAGTGCACTTGTAGTGCAAAGTGTCTTTGCCTTTAGTAAATAACACCCAACAGTGCTTTATAATTTTACACAATCACGCCATTTTCACGACTCCCCAAATTTCAGTCATGGTCAGCTAAAAGAAACACAAGCAGTAAACGTAAGCAAATATTTGTTGAGTTTAAAATATTTTTTTATTTAAAAAATGTCTCGGATATTGTCTGGCATATTGATGGCCCCCCTACCCGCAAAGTATTCCATGTATCTTAGACGGACCTCGCGGGCACTCAGGGGGGGCAAGCCAGGACGGCCAGCTTCAAGCGCCGTCAGGGTTGGTTCATTGAGATTAATAACTCCGGCTTCAGGCCCAACTGAGCCAGCATAGTTCACAGAATTTCTCCTTAAAAAGTTGTGGAGAACACAGCAAGCCAGGATGATGTGATTGAGTTTATACTCCGCCATGTGTATCGGTGTAAGAAATAGGTGGAACCGGCTGGCCATTATTCCAAACGTGTTCACCACTCTTCTGGCTCTGGCCAGCCGGTAATAAAAACCCTCTGGTCCGGGGTGAGGGTCCTCATAGGGAATGGCCGCATAAGATGTTCCCCCAGCGCAGACGCTTCATCCGCAATGAAGACAAATGGGAGTTCTTCCGCATTGTATTCTGGAGGTGCCAAGTCCAAGCTGCCATTCTGGAGACGCCTGTAGAACTCCGTGTGGGTGATGACTCCACCATCTGACATCCGGCCATTCTTCCCCACATCCACATACAGGAACTCTTAAGTAGCCGACACCACTGCCAACATCACAATACTATTGAACCCCTTGTAGTTGTAATAGTATGACCCCGAATTGGGTTTTGGGACAATGTGGACGTGTTTCCCATCAATTGCCCCTCCGCAGTTAGGAAAGTCCCACCGCTGGGCAAAGTGGGAGGCCACAGTCTGCAATTCCTGTGGGTTGGAAGGAAACTGTGGAGTCAAACAAGAAAAAAAATTAATCATTTTGCACATAAACATGGAAAGCAGATTAGACACAAACATTCTTGCCCAACATCAGTATAACATTTATTTTAGGGAGTATTTAAAGACAAAGTTATAAGGTCCACCTATCAGATCCCCCCCCCCTCTAATGGGCAAATTAAATAAATTTATGGGGGGGGATGTTTTGGACAGGTAACCCTCTCCACTTCATTGAGAGATGAATGCCTAAATAATGTGTATTACTTTGGCCAGCCTCTCCTTACTTTACACTATTGGCAGCCCTCTGGACAGGTAAGAAGTGTAATGATACAAAGAGAAAAATACACACTGTACACATTTTAGCACATTTTTACATTCTGCTATTACCTATCAAGATAATAATAGGATACAAAAACTTTAAACTTTACAACTTTAAACAGTACCAT
This sequence comes from Lithobates septentrionalis, assembly GCA_037952835.1. NCBI lineage: Eukaryota > Metazoa > Chordata > Amphibia > Anura > Ranidae > Lithobates > Lithobates septentrionalis. The sequence continues at coordinate 2,342,724 of JBBDGP010001344.1, forward strand.
TTGAAAGTATTCAGGCAGGCCCTTGCATTACATGCTTTGGGGAATTCATCCATAAATCTGACCACAAAAGAGGTGGGTATAGTGTGTATAGGTTTGGCAAAGTCAGCAGATAGAGGATTGGTATCAGCTGAGTTAGCAGTTGGGGGGAGGGAGGGTTCCAAATGATTTTGGAGCCCAAAAAAAAGCCTCTGGCACTCTGCCTGAATTTCAAGCACACATCACAATTTTCAACATTTTAGGGGGTATTTAGGGTAAAGCATTACTATGGAGCTGACAAAATACATTGTTTACTGAGTAGATGAGGTGGATATAGGGCCAGGAGAGCATGCTGGGAAGGTAAGTGAAGGCAAATATGTATGAAGGACAAAAAAAAATTACATAAAATTCCAGCAAATGAGGACAAAGAGGACATTCACAGCATATTACAATCATGGTAATTAGGGAATGAGGAAAGAAATACAATATATTAACAAACATTAAATACAATAAAATGTGATGTTAAAGGATAAAAATCTTACCTTAATATACTCCTTCTGCAGGACCTGGATGATGGCAGAACAGGTCTCCGGGATAATGATCCCCAGAGCCTGGGGGGAGATGCCTGTCGAGAACTTGAGGTTCTGCAGGCTTCTCCCCGTCGCCAAGTACCGCAGGGTGGCGACTAGCCTCTGCTCCGGAGTGATGGCTTGCCTCATGCAGGTATCCTGCCTGCTGATATAGGGGGTTAAGCAAAGCCAACAAATGGTGAAATACGGGGTCCGTCATCTGGAGAAAGTTCCTGAAATCGTCAGGATTATTCTCACGGATCTCACGAAGCAAAGGCATGTGACAGAACTGGTCACGCTGGAGCAACCAATTCTTCTTCCATGAACTCCTCCCTGCCCTGGACTGGGCTTGTGTCAAAGTAAGGACCCCAACACCAAGCCCCCACACAGCACGAACTCTACGATGAGTACGTATACGCAACAAGTCTAGGAAACGGTCGGCTGCTCAGAACGAACTAACAGAACGCACTGAAGAACAGCAAGGCCTGTCAAGAGCGACCTGAAAATCAGTAACGGATGAACAAGAACACAATGACAAGTCAATGGTAACTCGCTGCACGCACTGAAGAACAGATACAAACCCACAAGCACAAACTGAACAGCAGAAATACGATCTGAAAACCACGAGTCTGAAAAAGTGTGAATCGTCTCTCACCAAACTTTTACTAACACGAGATTAGCAAAAGGAGCCCAAAGGGTGCCGCGCTTAGTACTGAACTGCCCTTTTATAGTCTCGTCGTACGTAGTGTACGTGACCGCATTCTTGGCGTTTGGAAATTCTGACAACTTTGTGCGACCGTGTGTATGCAAAACAAGTTTGAGACAACATCCGTCGGAAAAAAATCCATGGATTTTGTTGTCGGAATGTCCTATCAATGTCCGACCGTGTGTACGGGGCATTAGTGTACTGTGTCCTCTGCACAGTGTGCACCTATAGCTACCTGAAGACAATTGCTGGTGTTCTCATACTAATAATATTACAGGCAGGCAGTTGATTCTGCTAGTATCAGTATATATATACTTCCCAGCTTTGTGCAGCTACATCTCACTGCAGGCCATTAGTATGTCTGGAAGGCCAACAAGGAGAGGCAGACAGTCACAAGCCAATAAAAGAGGGCAAGCAGGCTCTGTATCTAGAGGCAACAGTGCTGGTCGTGGAGACGGTGCATCCTCATCAGCATGTGGCCATGGGACACGCTTGTCCTTTTTTTCGGCAGCTGGCCGCGTTGGGCCACAACATGCCGAAGACTTGCTAGAGTCCTCCTGAGGAATCCCCCGAAATGTTTGACCACAGTGTTGGGTACATGCTCCAGGAGGATGCCCAGCGTTTTGCAGGCTCCGATGATGGTACCCAGCTAGAGGAAGGCAGTAACGTGAGCCCAGAGGGAGGGGGTGGCCAAGAAGGACAGCAATCTGGCAGTCATGTTCCCCCAGCTGCAGCATACTGCCAGGTTTGCTCCAGTGATGAGGAGGGAGGAGATAATGAGGTCACTGACTCCACGTGGGTGCCTGATTGGAGAGAGGAAGAGGCACATCTCCAACGAGGCAGGATGCCCTCCAGGGACCAGCTTTAGGGCAGCACACCGACTGCATCACACCGCATGTGCAGGGCGCTGCTGTCTCTGCTCGTTATTCCAGTTCTTTGGTGTGGGCCTTTTTTGAGACGAGTGCATCAGATCCCACCGCTGCTATTTGCAACATATGTCTCAAGCGTATCTCGCGTGGCCAAAACATCACCCCTTTGGGCACCACATGCTTGACCAGACATATGTCGACCTGCCATGCAGTTCATTGGCAAGCGTACCTAAAAGACCCACACCAAAGAACAAAGCAGACCTCTCCTTGCTCCTCATCAGCTGGGATCTCCAACCCCACTATACCTTCAGTCCTCTCTGAAACCTGCACTGAGAGCAATGAAGGTGTAGAATTAGGTGTGTCACAGCCAAGGCAATCTGCTATCGGTACACCAACGTCAGATTGTACCAGGAAAATTTCCCTGCCCCAGCTGCTGCACCGCCGAAAGAAGTTCATTCCCAGCTATCCACATGCCCAGCAGTTGAATGCTAGCTTGGCTAAATTGCCAGCACTTCAATTGCTGCCTTTTCAGTTGGTAGACTCTGCCCCCTTCCGTGAGTTTGTGAAATGTGCTGTTCCTCAGTGGCAGGTTCCCAAACGCCACTTTTTCTCACGGAAGGCGATTCCGGCTCTCTACCGGCATGTGGAAGGCAATGTCTTGGCATCGCTGGACAGGGCGGTCAGCGGTAAGGTGCATATTACCGCTGACTCATGATCCAGCAGGCATGGACAGGGACGTTACCTATCTTTCACCGCGCACTGGGTGACTCTTTTGGCAGCTGGGAAGGATGCAGGACAGGGTGCAGTAGTGTTGGAGGTTGTTCCGCCACCACGCCTCCAAAATTCTACTAGTGGTGATTCTGCCACACCTCTCTCCTCCACCCCTTCCTCTTCTTCCTCCATGGCCTCTTCCTGTGCTGATTTATCCTCAGAACCAACGGTGCTCCGTAGGCGTTCAAGGGGCTACGCAAGCACGTAGGCAAAAAGATGCCATGCATTGCTTAAGCTGGTGTGCTTGGGGGACAGGAGCCACACTGGGGCAGAGATTCTGTCAGCTCTGCAGGGGTAGGTTCAGAGGTGGTTGACACCACCCGTTTAAACCAGGTATGGTGGTTTGCGACAATGGCACCAACCTCCTATCTGCCCTCCGACAGGGAAAACTGACCCATGTGCCCTGTTTGGCTCAGGTCCTTAACTTGGTGGTGCAGTGGTTCTTGGGCAGGTACCCGGGCTTACAGGATGTCCTGAGGCAGGCCAGGAAAGTCTATGTGCATTTCCACAGGTCATATAATGCCAGTGCTCGGCTGGCTGACCTCCAAAAGTAATTTAACCTGCCCAAGAACCGCCTAATCTGTGACATGCCCACCAGGTGGAACTCAACGTTGGCCATGCTGCAGCGGTTGCACACGCAGCAGAGGGCCATCAATGAGTACTAGGGTTGCACCGATGCCACTTTTTTGACACAGAGTATGAGTACTGATACTTGACATCATGTACCCGCCGATACCAATTACCGATACCTGATTTTGGTCATGTGACCATTTTTTAAAAAATAATGAAAAATTACACATTTTCACCATAATATGAGGAATTGAAACACAGTCAAAAGATTATGAAAGAAAACATGTTTATTTGCCGGTCACAAAGCTGTTAAAGCACAAATTGCAAATAACATGTAATATAAAAAATAATGTCAATGTCATCAATGACATGTACATTGCAAGTTCACAATGTTTAGGCATGAGGAGAAGCAAGAACAGTACAGTACCTCAGTCAACTCACAACACAAGACATTATTTATAAAATTTCCCCTGCATGCATGTGTTCATTCATGGCCAGGGGCGGACTGATAACTCATGTGGTCCCCAGGCAATAGGAGATTATGGGGCCCCCAGGCAATCAGAGATTATGGGGCCACACAGTATACACACACACAGTATACAATCACACAGTATACACATACATGTACACACAGTATACACAGACAGATGTAAAAAAAACACAGATTTATACATACTGTCCCTGGTTTTACTGAGGCTGACAACCCTAATGGGGCCCCCTAGTGGCCCAGGGCCCTCGGGCAGTGCCCGAGTGGCTCAATGGTCAGTCCGCCCCTGTTCATGGCCATTGGCCAAGGAACACTATGTGGTTTCAGAAGTTTAGTGGCAGGGCAGCTTACAGGCAGCAGGCAGAAAAAAAATCCAAAGAAATTGGAAATGGAAATCTTTTGGATTTTTTTTCTGCCTGTAAACTTTCCTGCCACTAAACTCCTGAAACTCCTTGAGGAGCAGATGCTTTTAGCTGCATTGTACAGACATTATGCCTTGAAAATGAAAAAGCTCAAATGTCACACAGAACATGAAATATCATCATTGTTGATGATGCCACTTATAAAACAAACATCACAAGTTCATGTCATCACATCAACCAACCCAAGTGCAATACAGTTAAATAATGTTAGGCCTGAGGAGGAGCAACTGAACAGTACCTCAAAACTAACATTATTTTGTAAAAATGTTTTAAATAATAAAAAAAAGTGCTAGCTTCTAGTTCAACTTCTTATGAAACTCGTGAAAAAACATTTTTCACAGACCAAAATTAGGGTCATTCCAGGATGGCAAGGCCAATGAGCCAAGGACTTAGCAGCAGTAAGGCCACATGCACAATAAAGCTCAAAGTAGCTGCTCCTACAGGCGTTTGAGCCCCCTGTTTTTGAGCCTTTCGTTTGCTTGTAGTGTTAACTCTATGCCGCTCCATATTAGGCTATGTGTCCCCCATGCATTGCATGTTGAATTAATGTGCACACCATAGGTGATTCACTTTTGCACTTAAGGAAAAAGGTTGTGGCATGGAGTTAAAAAGGCATATTTTTTTTTTTTTTTAAAGGCCAACATGGAGGGGAGTTAACAGGCAGAGGAAACGCTAAAAAAAATGCTCAAATGCCAGGTGGAGCAGTTGCTTTGAGCTGCAGCGTGCAACTGTGCATGAGGCCTTACAGTTGGACAGTAACAGGTGATAGATTACTTTTCCAATTCAAACGCAGGTGGTAAGTTTTTTTAAGAAACAGAAGAATCTCTGCATGTATAGTTAGAAGTCAGTTTCTGGTGTTAGTCAGAACGTGTGACGCTGCACTGAACAATCTCTCACTTTCCACACTACTGTAAGGAGCTGAAAGATATTTTTGTGCAATTTGGGCTAGAGTGGGAAATCGCAGTTTAATGACTGCCCAATACTCAAGAGATTTGTCCAAACGAGGCACAGTGACCTCTTCAAGATATGCTTCTAGTTGTATGGTTGCAGCTGTGGGAGCACTGTTCTCAAATGTAGATGAATAAGCAATTTCTTGAAAAACACTGTCCACAGTCACACCGGTACCTGGCTGTTGCTCAGTGCGAGGCCTTTTGGTAGGTGGTTTCTCAAGCACCTCAGGTGTAGCTGCCTGTGCCTGTAGTACCTATACAGAAGATATTTGTTGCATTTCCAGCACGAACATCTCTTTGGCCTGCCTGCCAGCATCTGCATTTGAGAAGAACCGATCTTTATACCTAGAAGAAGAAAAATACAAGACATTAGACAACGTCATGCTAGCAAAGCAACAACTGTGGAAGCTTGCTGTCGGGGCACTGCTAGAAGGAAAGGTGACGGCGGGGGACACGGCCAGTTGTCTGGCCTTCTCTGTGCAAAACCATTACATAGAGGCAGAGCAGGTAAGTGTGTTTTTATCGATTTTGTTTTGTGTTTTTTATGAAGGTGAATACCTAGGGGCAAGATCAGACTTGGACACCTTTCCCACCGAAAATCCTCTGGGTTACTGGATCTTGAGGATGGATCACTGGCCAGAGCTTGCACAGTATGCAATTGAGCTACTGGCCTGTCCTGCATCCAGTGTTCTTTAGGAGCGCACATTCAGTGCTGCTGGAGGCTTTGTAACCGATCACAGGGTGCGCCTCTCCACCGAATCGGTCGATCCGCTGACATTCATAAAAATGAATCAGTCTTGGATCACCAGCTACCAAGCACCTGATGCTGATGTAACCGATTGATTTTTTTTTTTAATGTGAGATCCCTTCAAGACTGCATATGCTGATGCTTAGTGACTATCCTGTTATGTTGATTGACAATCCTCTTCCTCCTCAATTTTCGTGCTGATAGCTTGTAAGAACATTTTTGGTCCTGGGTACCGCCACCAGTGGCCAAGGCCCAAATTTTCTGCCCCTGTTTAACAGGGGCGTGTAATTACAATTTTTGATGCAATACTTTGCAGCAGGGCTCATTCCTGCGCTCCAATTATAGCATCTGTGAGGGGTTGCAGTGTTGTGGGACCAGTGCCTAAGGCCCAATTTTTCTGCCCCTGTTCAACAGGGACATGTAATTACAATTCTTGATCTAATATTTCACAGCAGGGTCCATTCCTGCGCCCACCAAGAGTAACTGTGAGGGCTTACAGTATTGTGGAAACACCACCACCAACACCACCACCAAAGGCCCAATTTTTCTGCCCCTGTTCAACAGGTGCATGTAATTACAATTCTTGATATAATATTTCACAGCAGGGCCCATTCCAGCGCCCACCAAGAGTAACTGTGAGGACTTACAGTGTTGTGGCACCAGCACCACCACCAAAGGCCCAATTTTTCTATCACTGTTCAACAATGGCATGTAATTACAATTCTTGATCTAATATTTCACAGCAGGGCCCGTTATTGCGCCCACCAAAAGTAACTGTGAGGGCTTACAGTGTTGTGGCAACACCAACACCTAAGGCCCTAATTTCTGCAGAGTATATAGGGCAGGACCCTACTTTCAAACATCCAACTTACAAATTACTCCTACTTGTAAACGGAAGGAGACAACAGGAAGTGAGATGAAATCTACCCCTAGGAAGGGAAATTCTCTCCTGTCCGATCGGAGCTTGTTGTCGGAAATTCCGACCGTGTGTGGGATCCATCGGACATTTTCCATCGGATTTTCCGACACACAAAGTTTGAGAACAGGCTATAAAATTTTCCGACAACAAAATCCGATCGTGTCAATTCCGACCGTGTGTGGCCATTTCCGACGCACAAAGTGCCACGCATGCTCAGAAGAAATTCCGAGACGGAACAGCTCGGTCTGGTAAAATTAGCGTTCGGAATGGATACAGCACTTTCGTCACGTTGCAATGTCAAAAATAGTTTAATGCAGCGCACTCTCTTCTTCTTTATAATGTGAGAAGAATGAAGTAGTTTTGCTGCTCATATTCACACAGACTTCTCACAAACGTATTTCTTTATTATTTATTGGGATTCCCTCAATATATTTAGATTTCTCACATCTGCCCAAATTTGTTTTGTGTTGTTTTTAATTTTTTTTTGTTTTATTCCAGGCTGGTTTTGTATTTTTTTTTTTTTTTCAAGGCTGTGTTTTTATTGTTTTTGTTGTGTTTTACTCTATAATATTTTTGTGTGTGTTTTGTGTGTCAAGTTACCACAACACCATTGATATCTTGTATTATTTAATCTGTAGGAGATTGTTTGGTGTTGGTGTCTCTTGTTAATTTCACATTGTATTTTTTAAAATGTACCTGCCTACTCACAAACAAACTGTCCTTTTGGAGGAAAACACACATAGGCAAGTATAATTGAACAAAAAATTCCTTTATTAAGGGCTCAGAACCAAACAAAGAGGGAGGCAACGCTGGAGAAACAGCTGAAATGGGTGAAGCCTTTGACCCCCAGGGCACACATCAACTATTTGCAAGCAAAATTGGTGGCCTGAGGAGTCCATATCTAAGGGAGTGCAGTCTGGTCCAGAAGTCCCAGAGATCCAGAAAGCAGCAGATGACATACATGTCCCCAGGCTGTGGCCATACAAGAGGCTGCATATTTTGTCAGACCAGACTGAACCCAGGTCATCACTCTCTGGTCTTCCTTCCACGCTTCCTTCCACGCTGTGGCTGTGGTGGTGGAGTTGTGGCAGCAGGAGGAGGAGGAGGGGCTAACTCAGGTGGGTATTGGGTGTTCGTTCCCCACTCACCCCCTTACTTAGGACTTTATACAGAAGGTCCTCACACAGCCGGCGTTGGCCCTCCTGCATGCCCTTAAGTTTGGTGGCAGCCATGCAGGCAAAGGCCTCTTCAGGAGTGGGTAAGGCTCTGAGGGACGCAGAAGCCTCCTTAATGAGCCTGAGTGCTGAATCCTGCATGTGAGTCGCCTTCCTCGCTCTTTTGTATGGAAGGCGGAGGGGAGGAACCTGCGATTCTGTCAGGCTGCGACTGGGCCCAGGCTTCTCCTTGCTGCCACTTAGCCCCGCCTCCTCCTGGCTACCCCTTACCCCCGCCTCCTCCTGGCTGCCACATTCCACAGCCTCCTCTTGTGTGCCACATTCCACAGCCTCCTCCTGGCTGAGGTCTTCCTGTGTATGAAAAAGGGACATATGCCCCGTGCACACGGTTGGATTTTCCAACGGAAAATGTGTGATAGGACCTTGTTGTCGGAAATTCTGACCGTGTGTAGGCTCCATCACACATTTTCCTTAGGATTTTCCGACACACAAAGTTTGAGAGCAGGATATAAAATTTTCCGACAACAAAATCCGTTGTCGGAAATTCCGATCGTGTGTACACAAATCCGACGGACAAAGTGCCACGCATGGTCAGAATAAATAAAGAGATGAAAGCTATTGGCCACTGCCCCGTTTATAGTCCCGACGTACGTGTTTTACGTCACCGCGTTTAGAACGATCGGATTTTCCGACAACTTTGTGTGACCGTGTGTATGCAAGACAAGTTTGAGCCAACATTCGTCGGAAAAAAATCCTAGGATTTTGTTGTCGGAATGTCCGAACAAAGTCCGACCGTGTGTACGGGGCATAAGTTTTAGTTTTTTATTCATCAATCACACACAATTTTCACCTCATGACTGTTGCAAATTGAATGTTAACAAATATAACAGACTATTATTCTGAGCCCAGCATTTTTCATTCTTCTCCCAATTATTTTTGCCCACTACTGTCTATTGATATGTCAAACGCTTTATTAAATCAGCAATTAGTGATCAATAATAACATCTAGTAAACATCATTTATTTATTTATTGACCAGAAATCTGTAGAACAATGCTATACCTGGCTCAAGCTGGGCTCCTCCATTTCTTCCTGGCTGGAAGTCCCAGGTTGGACATTGGAAGCCTCAGCTGGGGTGGAAGATAGGGTGGAAGGAAGAGTGGAAGGAAGAGTGGAAAGGGATTCCCTGACTTCAGTCTGGTCTGACAGAAATCGCAGTCTCTCATAGTACCACAGCCTGGGGACATAAATGTCATCTGCTGCCGCTCCTGTTCTCTGGGAATCCTTAACCTTCTTGCGCTCCCTAAGATAAGTGCTCCTCAGGCCACCAATTTTGGCTTTTAAATAAGGGATGGTTGCCGTGGGAACCACCGGCTTCACTCCAGCAGTTTCTCCAGTGCTGTCTGCCTCTTTTGTTTATGATTATAATGCGGGTGTCTCACCTGCCACAGACAGGGCAGCTCCCTGTATTTGTCTATGAACAGGGGGAGGAAATTTTGGTCGTTGAAGCCATCCATTTTCTCTGCAAGACACAACACAAGACAAACCCTAATGTCAGGCAAAACTCTCCTAATATAGTTACAATATAGGCCGCAATTTAGAAGCAGTATAGGCCCAAGTTTAGATCTTACCTTCGTTTTCACGATCGGCGCCTCAGATACTGCTTCCTCCGCTCACAGATCGTATGTACTACGCACGCGTGTTACGCTTTATATACACTGCGCATGCGTGTAACTCCGCCCGCCCCTGACGTTCTTTCTGGTCTATTCCCCGCCCCTTCTCATTCGGCGCAGTGGGGAAGAGCACATGGAGACACAGCAGGTGTCAGATAATTACAGCAACGAGGAGGAGGGGGAGGAAAGCCCGGAGCCTGAAACGTCCCGATCCAGAAGGAGAAGATTTAAGGCATCAAATATGTCCTTTGGGGAGATGTTGGAGATGGTCGACATCCTGAAGAAGGCCGACTATGACGGGAAGTATGGACCTTACCCCAACCCCAATGTCAGAAAGGCCAAGATCATGGCAAAAGTGGTCAAGAGCCTGCACAGGAATTTCGGGGTATGACGATCGAAAGATCAGCTCAGGAAGCGGTGGTCGGACCACAAATTAAGAGCGCACGAGCAGTACAGAAAGATCCGGAGAGTGCTGCAAAAAAGTAAGTAGTTGTTCTGTGTTCATATTCTTTTTATGTTTATTACGTTCGCGCTGCTCCGTGTGCTTTTCTTTACTGTTATCCAGTTTAAAATGGCAACTTTCATGTTCATGGGCACATTATTCGTTCGTATCAAACATAGTTTGTTTGGCCATATGCAATTGCCATCATTTTTTGGGGCCTACTTGTGTGAAAAGAGTTGGGTGGTGTAGATGTGTTTGTTACTAGAATGAAATGCCAACTAGATTCTGTGTAAGGAGAGGACACTCAGCAGCAGTTTTCACATCTGGACACAGGAGCACTAGTGTGGGACCCCAGAACACCCTTTTTATTAGGGGACCCACACAGGTGCTCCAGTGTATACTATAGGGGTGTCTCCATCAGTGAAGCTTGTACAATACTTGTAAAGTATTGAAGCTTGACAAAGGACAATAAAAATGATACATCTTGGAATTCTGCCAAAATAGACAATTGTACCCCACTTCCAAGCAATGTTTCATATTTATAGTTCTGCCATCAAATATCTGTGTGCTAAGTATACCTATTTTTTTGACATAGGGGATAAAAGACTCGGAGGACACCCCTCATCTGAGGAGACCACAGACCCCCCACCTCTGGAAGAAGGGGAAATCCCCCAAAGCCAATCAGAGCAGGAGGAGGAAGACGTGGTGGAAATTGTCACCACATCAGGTGAGTGTCTGCAACCACAGGCTCAGGTAAGAGATGGATGCTGGCATATTTATAATACATGTTTTTTTTGGGTTTCTATCTTTTAGGTGATCGTGATGTTGTGGATCCAGATCCTTTCACCTCGGAAAGTGCCCAGATCCTGATTGGGGAGATCATGGGGTGTAATAGGGACTTGGAAAACATCAAGAAAAACATCAATGATGTTATTCAAAAAAATAAGAACATCATTGATGTTTTAGGGAGAGTTTAAAAGCCCTCAAAATCCCTTTGTCTTTTTGGTGTGCTACAATTTTTGACCATTTTTTGACAAATATTAGAAAAGCCAAATTTTGAAGATGCACACAGTGTGTCAACATGTGCTATCTGCCATCACTGGACATCAATGTAGGCGTTTTGGGGGTGCAACCCCTTCCTCAATAATAAAGTAGCTGTGAGGAATGGGTTGCACCCCCAAAACACGTCCCTTGATCCACCATGATGGCAGGTAGCACATGTTGACATTCTTAAATTTGTGTGCATCTTCAAAATTTGGCTTTTCCTGGGGTGACTTCACCCCATCTGAACGCAATATCAAACACAGTTTGTAAATACTCATGTCTGATATTGCCTTAAAGTTCTACCAAATGTGAACTTTGTAAGTTCAAGATTTGTGTCTTTCTTGTTGGTTTTAAACATGCCTGTTTTATCTTAAATGGACATTTCTACTTTTTCTAATGTGACCACAAAAATTGTTATACAACAAACATGTTGGTTTGTTTTAAAAACCTTTAATAAATGCACAAGTGATTGTGCTGGTATTAAAAAGATTGTTAATCAAGAATGTGTGGATTATTGTCTCAACGCTACAACACTTTTGTGGTGCTCTAATTGCTGTTTTCGGTGACAATGGGGGTTATTTCCTGAGGGCAAATCCACTTTGCACTACAAGTGCAGTTTCAACTGCACTTGTAGTGCAAAGTGTCTTTGCCTTTAGTAAATAACACCCAACAGTTCTTTGTAATGTTACACAATCACACCATTTTCAGGACTCACACATTTGTGTCAGGGTCAGCTAAAACAAACACAAGCAGTAAATGTCACCAAAGCTTTTTTTTTTTTAGTTTTTTTATTTTAAAAATGTTTTAGACATTGTCTGGCATACTGATGGCCCCCCTACCCGCAAAGAATTCAAGGTATCTTAGCCGGACATCACGGGCACTTAGGGGGGCAAGCCAGGACGGCCACTTTCATGGGTCAGGGTTGGTTCATTTTGAATTCCGGACTCAGGCCCAACTGAGCCAGCATAGTTGGCAGAATGTTTCCGTAAAAAGTTGTGTAGAACACAGCACGCCAGGATAATGTGATTCAGTTTGTACTCCGCCATGTGTATGGGTGTAAGAAATAGGGGGAAGCGGCTGGCCATGATTCCAAACGTGTTCTCCACCACGCTTCTGGCTCTGGCCAGCCGGTAATTAAAAACCCTCTGGTCCGGGGTGAGGGTCCTCATCGGGAATGGCCACATAAGATGGTCCTCCAGCGCAAAGGCTTCATCCGCAACAAAGACGAATGGGAGTCCTTCCACATTGTCTTCTGGAGGTGGCAAGTCCAAGCTGCCATTCTGGAGACGCCTTTAGAACTCAGTCTGGGTGATGACTCCACCATCGCACATCCGGCCATTCTTCCCCACATCCACATACAGGAACTCGTAAGTAGCCGACACCACCGCCAACATCACAATACTATTGAACCCCTTGTAGTTGTAATAGTACGACACCGAGTTGGGTGGTGGGACGATGTGGACGTGTTTCCCATCAATTGCCCCTCCGCAGTTAGGAAAGTCCCACCGCTGGGCAAAGTGGGAGGCCACAGTCTGCCATTCCTGTGGCGTGGAAGGAAACTGTGGAGTCCAAACAAAATCACAAATTAGTCATTTTGCACATAAACAGGGAAAGCAGATTAGACACAAACATTCTTGGACAACATCAAGATAACATTTTTTGTAGGTATTTTTTAAAGACCAAAGTATAAAGGTACAACTATCAGATCCCCCCCCCCCTCACATGGGCCATTTCTAACATTATAGGGGGGGAACTCTTGGACAGGTAACCCTCTTGACTTCATTGAGAGATGAATGCATAAATAATGGTTATTACTTTGGCCAGCCCCTCTTTAGTTACACTATTGGCAGCCCAGTGGAGAGGTAAGAAGTGTCATAATACAAAAATATAAATACACATTGTACACATTTTAGCACATTTGGACATTCTGCTATTACCTATCAAGATAATAATAGAATACAAAAACCTTAAACAGTACCATTTGAAAGTATACAGGCAGGCCCTTGCACTACATGCTTTGGGGAATTCATCCATACATCTGACCACAAAAGAGATGGGTATAGTGTGTATGGGTTTGGCAAAGTCAGCAGATAGATGATTGAGGATAGATAGAGAATTGGTATCAGCTGACTTAGCAGTTGGGGGGAGGGAGGGTTAAAAATAATTTGGGGACCCACAAAAAAAGACTCTGGCACTATGCCTGAATTTAAAGCACAAATCACATTTAAAAACATTTTAGGGGGTGTTTGGGGTAAAGCACTACTATGGAGCTGATAAAATACATTGTTAAGTGACTACATGAGGTGAATATAGGGCCAGGAGAGCATGCTGGGGAGGTAAGTGAAGGCAAATATGTATGAAGGAGCCAGAAAATAATTACATAAAAATCCAGCATGCATGAGGACAAAGGGGACATTCACAGCATATTACAATCATGGTCATTAGGGAATGAGGAAAGAAATACAATATATTATCAAACATTAAATACAATAAAATGTGATGTTAAAGGATAAAAATCTTACCTTAATATACTCCTTCTGCAGGACCTGGATGATGGCAGAACAGGTCTCAGGGATAATGATCCCCAGAGCCTGGGGGGAGATGCCTGTCGAGAACTTGAAGTCCTGCAGGCTTCTCCCCGTCGCCAAGTACCATAGGGTGGCGACGAGCCTCTGCTCCGGAGTGATGGCTTGCCTCATGCAGGTATCCTGCCTGCTGATATAGGGGGTCAGCAAAGCCAACAAACGGTGAAATACGGGGTCTGTCATCCGGAGAAAGTTCCTGAAATCATCAGGATTATTCTCACTGATCTCACGGAGCAAAGGCATATCATGCTGAAGCAACCAATTCTTGGTCCATGAACTCCTCCCCACCCTGTTCATGGACTGGGCTTGTGTCAAGGTCAGGACCCCAACACCAAGCCCCCCCTACAGGAGTACGTATAAGCAACATGGCTAGAAAACAGTCGGCTGCTCAGAACGATGTAACAGAACTCACTGAAGAACAGCAAGGCCTGTGAAGAGCGACCTGAAAAACAGTAACGAACGAACAAGAACACAATGACAAGTCAAGGGTACTCGCTGCACGCACTGAAGAGCAGATACAAACCCACAAGCACAAACTGAACAGCAGAAAACGATCTGAAAACCACGAGTCTGAAAAAGCGTGAATCGTCTCTCACCAAACTTTTACTAACACGAGATTAGCAAAAGGAGCCCAAAGGGTGCCGCGCTTGGTTCTGAACTGTCCTTTTATAGTCTCGTCGTACATGGTGTACGTGACCGTGTTCTTGGCGATCAGAAATTTAGACAACTTTGTGCGACCGTGTGTACGCAAAACAAGTTTGAACCAACATCCGTCGGAAAAAATCCTAGGATTTTGTTGTCGGAATGTCCGATCAATGTCCGACCGTGTGTACGGGGCATAAGAGTTAATATGGGAAAAATGTGTCTTCTCTTCACTGATGCTTTATCACCAATCCTTGTTTCACTAAAAAACCCAAATTTTCAAAATCCAATTGTCATTGGGACAGAAAATGAGGTGAAATCTTCTGAAGAGGTGCACAGAGAGCAAAACAAATGTTACAGGGGTGATAACCCTTCCCTATGTTTTCCAAAAAGCTTAAAAATAGATTTTTTGGCTGGAGCTACACTTTAAAAATGTACCAGTTCAAAATTACAAACAGATTCTACTTAACAACAAACCTACAGTCCCTGTCTTGCTTGCACTGCCTGTATACTGCTGTTCAGAGTATATAGGGCCTGGGGGCCCCACGCCTTTCCTTTTTTTAATTTGGGTGTGGGGTTCCCCTTAATATCCATACAAGACCCAAAGGGCCTGGTAATGGACTGGGGGGGGGGTACCCATGCCGTTTGTCTCACTGATTTTCATCCATATTGCCGGGATCCAACATTACATTAAAGCCGCAAGCAGTTTTAAATGACTTTTATTCCTTTAAAAATGTAATTTTGTGCAGGGACTGTTCTAAGCACGGGAAACATAAGCCACTTTACAGGCATACTATAGACACCCCCCCAGGTACGATATTTAAAGGAATATTTCACACTTTTTTCACTTTGACCACTTAACAACCGGCCCATAGCCAAATGACTACTACAGGGCGGTTTCTTAACTCTGGGAGGGCGTACAGTGACATTCCTCCCAGAATTCCGCTCTCGCGCGCCCCCTGGGGCGAGCACCCGAGAACATCCATAACCGCCGGGTACAGAGGACCCGGCGCATCACGGATCACGGTAAACGGCTGCTGATCGCGTCCGTTTACCATGTGATCGCTCCGTCAAATGACGGAGCGATCACATGTAAACAAACCGGCGTCATGTCATGACGCCGGTTCCTCCCTCCCCTCTGTGTACCGATCAGTACAGAGGGGGAGGGATCAGATGGCAGCAGCGCTGTGGGCTGGATGTGTAGTGCGCACAGCGCTGCTCTGTGACATGTGCAGTCACATCCATGGATCCATCCATCCATGCTCAGCCATCCCTCCAAGCTCAGCAATATCCTGCACTACTCTGCAATACTCTGCAATTCCATGTGCAATACTCTGCAATTCCCTGTGCAATACCCTGCAATACACTGCAATACCCTGCAATACTCTGCAATACCCCGCAATACTCTGCAATACTCTGCAATACTCTGCAATAGCCTGCAATACTCTGTGCAATACCCTGCAATTGTCTGTGCAATACTCTGCAATACCCTGTGCAATACCCTGTGCAATACCATGTGCAATACTCTGCAATACCCCGCAATACTCTGCAATACCCCGCAATACCCAGCAATACCCTGCAATACTGGCAATACCCTGCAATACAATTTTTTTTTATTACTTCAGGCTTTCCAGCCTAGAGGTGAGATGTGGGGTCTTATTGACCCCATATCTCACTGTAAAGAGCACCTGTCGTGCCATATTCCTATTACAAGGGATGTTTACATCCCTTGTAATAGGAATAAAAGTGATCAAAAAATACTTTTTTTGGAAAAAAGTGCCAAACTAAAATAAATAAAGTAAAATGAACAATAACATTTTTTTTTTTTTAAAGCGCCCCTGTCCCCGTGTGCTCGCATGCAGAAGCGAACGCATACGTAAGTCCCACCCACAAATAAAAACGGTGTTCAAACCACACATGTGAGGTATCGCTCCGATCAGTAGAGCGAGAGCAATAATTTTGGCCCTAGAACCCCTCTGTAACTCAAAACATGTAACCAGTAAAAAATGTTAAAACGTCGCTTTGGGGATTTTTTTTTTTTTTATATATATCTCTTTATTTGAAAAAGTTATCCGATACAGCATATGCAACAATCACATCGGAAAAAAAAAAAAAACAAAGAAAAAGAAGTGCATAAATAGGGACTGTCACTAAAATCATCAGCTCAATAAGATCATCAATTATTCCCATAAAATTCTCTACATCCGATATATACCAATTCAAAAATATCTATAAGCTGTAACTTTCAAGAAGGGAAACATGGAAACAATTTCTTTATTTTCCCCTATTTCCCCCCCCCCTTCTCCTCCCCTCACCCATCATGCATCCTCACACATACCCTACATCCCTCTCATCCTATATCATCCTCACTCCGCCTCTTATCCAACTCTCTCCCAATCCAACCATGCTTTCCATATTTTCTCAAATTTCTTATAGTTACCCCTTTTCTTATAGATATACTTTTCCCTACAGACCACTTCCCTTACTGCATTTTCCCATTCTGTCAATGTCGGGGCCTCCTTCCTCTGCCAATGCTGTGCGATAAGCTTTTTTCCCTGGAACAAGCATCTGTCTCTTGCCGTCTGTATATCCTTTGAGATCCCTCCCTCCCCCTTCAAGCCCAGCAGGCACTCCCTCGCCTCCACCCTCAGCGATGTCCCAAACACTAATGCCGCGTACACACGGTCGGACTTTCCGGCATACTTGGTCCGGCACACTTTCCGACGGACTTTGTCCGCCAGGTGCGCCGGACTTTAAAACGGACGGACTTGCCCACACACGCCGGGACTTTCCGGCGGGCTAAGTCCGCCCGTCTTTCCGACGGACTTTCGCCGGAGTTCCGGCGGACTTTCAGAATGAACGGACTTGCCCACACATGGACAAGTCCGTTCATTTTGAACGTGACTCAGGTGCGACGGGACTAGAAAAGGATGTCAATCTTGCCGCTTTTATCGGCGAGATTGACACCTTGCGAGCCCCGTCGCGGGGCATACCAGGCCCTTAGGTCTGGTATGGATTATAAAGGGGAACCCCTACGCCGAAAAAACGGCGTGGGGCCCCCCCTAAAATCCATACCAGACCCCGATCCGAGCACGCAGCCTGGCCGGTCAGGAAAGGGGGTGGGGACGAGCGAGCGCCCCCCCCCCCTCCTGAACCGTACCAGGCCGCATGCCCTCAACATGGGGGGTGGGTGCTTTGGGGGAGGGGGGCGCCTTACGGTGCCCCCCCACCACAAAGCACCTTGTCCCCATGTTGATGAGGACAAGGGCCTCTTCCCGACAACCCTGGCCGTTGGTTGTCGGGGTCTGCGGGCGGGGGCTTATCGGAATCTGGGAGCCCCCTTTAATAAGGGGGCCCCCAGATCCCGGCCCCCCACCCTATGTAAATGAGTATGGGGTACATGGTACCCCTACCCATTTACCTAGGAAAAAAGTGTAAGTAATAAAACACACTACAGAGGTTTTTAAAATATTTTATTAAACAGCTCCGGGGGGGGGGATCTTCCTCCGGCTTCGGGGGTCTTCTTCCGGCTTCGGGGGTCCCTCCGCTTCATCTTCTCCCGGCGTCCGGTTGGTTCTTCTCCGCTCTCCGGCCTCTTCTCCCGGTGTCCCAGGTCTTCGGCCGGCCCCTCCGCCATCTTCATGTAGCTCTATTGCCAGCGGAGGTCCGGACTTCTGGGCTTCTTGTCTTCTTGTCTTCTCTTCTCTTCCCCCAGATGTTGACACGACGCTCTCTCCGGCTGGACTGGTCTCTGAGGGCTGCGTTGTGACTTATATAGGCGGAGACCCCGCCCCCATATGATGTCACAGTCCCTGGGCATGCTGGGACTGTGACGTTTTAGGGGGCGTGGTCGACCACGCCCCCTAAAATGTCACAGTCCCAGCATGCCCAGGGACTGTGACATCATATGGGGGCGGGGTCTCCGCCTATATAAGTCACAACGCAGCCCTCAGAGACCAGTCCAGCCGGAGAGAGCGTCGTGTCAACATCTGGGGGAAGAGAAGAGAAGACAAGAAGACAAGAAGCCCAGAAGTCCGGACCTCCGCTGGCAATAGAGCTACATGAAGACGGCGGAGGGGCCGGCCGAAGACCTGGGACACCGGGAGAAGAGGCCGGAGAGCGGAGAAGAACCAACCGGACGCCGGGAGAAGATGAAGCGCAGGGACCCCCGAAGCCTGAAGAAGACCCCCGAAGCCGGAGGAAGATCCCCCCCCCGGAGCTGTTTAATAAAATATTTTAAAAACCTGTGTAGTGTGTTTTATTACTTACACTTTTTTCCTAGGTAAATGGGTAGGGGTACCATGTACCCCATACTCATTTACATAGGGTGGGGGGCCGGGATCTGGGGGCCCCCTTATTAAAGGGGGCTCCCAGATTCCGATAAGCCCCCGCCCGCAGACCCCGACAACCAACGGCCAGGGTTGTCGGGAAGAGGCCCTTGTCCTCATCAACATGGGGACAAGGTGCTTTGTGGTGGGGGGGCACCGTAAGGCGCCCCCCTCCCCCAAAGCACCCACCCCCCATGTTGAGGGCATGCGGCCTGGTACGGTTCAGGAGGGGGGGGGGCGCTCGCTCGTCCCCACCCCCTTTCCTGACCGGCCAGGCTGCGTGCTCGGATCGGGGTCTGGTATGGATTTTAGGGGGGCCCCACGCCGTTTTTTCGGCGTAGGGGTTCCCCTTTATAATCCATACCAGACCTAAGGGCCTGGTATGCCCCGCGCTCGCCGCAATAGGAAGATTTGTTTTTCCTATTGCAGCGAGAGCGAGATGCAATACCCTGCCCTCGTGTCGTATTTGGTCTGTCGGACCAGCCTACACACGAGCGGGCTTTCCGTCGGACCAGCACACACACGAGCGGACTTTCCGCCCGAAACTGAGTCCGACGGAAAGATTTGAAACTTTCTTCAAATCTAGGTCCGGCGGGCTTTTGGGAAGAAGTCCACCGGAAAAGTCCGCCGCCGCCCACACACGGGCGGATTGTCCGGCACACTCTGGTCCGCCGGACCAAGTATGCCGGAAAGTCCGACCGTGTGTACGCGGCATAAGTTTATTTTCCCCACTATCCCTTCCCAGTATCTATGCAGCTTGGGGCAGCGCCAGAACATGTGGATCAAATCCCCGTGTCCCCCTCTGCATCTCTGACATTTCGCATCGGGTCTCTTGCCCCACTTGAATAGCTTCAAAGGTGTGTAATATGCTCTGTATAACAGATACAGATGAGACATCACTTGTGAGGGAGAGAGAGTGACCCTGGGACCCAGCGCCAAGACCTGGTCCCATTGATCGTCAGATATTGTGCCCACATCTTTTTCCCATCTAGCCCTGTTTTTATTTTCAACCAGGCCTTCTTGAGCTGCTGCTTTCAAGCACCCATACATGTCCGAGATCAGACCCTTTGTGGATTCCGCATCGATCAGCTTTCTCAAAGAGGTCATTTCGCACCACACTGGCATTTCCTTCCCAAATTGCGCCTCCAGGGCATGCCTGAGTTGCAGATATCTGTAAAATGACCTGTTGGAGATCGCATACTCCTCTACCAGTTCCTGAAAGGACTTCAACCTCCCTGCCCTATATACCTGTGCAAGGTAGTGGATGCCCATGCGGTCCCATTCCTCTACGCGCCCCATTTTTTTAAGCTCGTTAAGGCTATTGTTGTCCCAGAGTGGCGAAAATTCCGCAAAACCGGCATATCCCAGAGTTTTTTTAGCTTGTACCCAGAATTTACTCATCAACCGGGTAGTAGGACATTTGGTACAAAATGAGTCTGCCTCTAATCCCTCTGCCACTGTATCATGTCTGGTGTCATTCAATAAGATGCTACCCCCATGCTCCTACTTCTCTTAGCCTATTACTACCTCCAATTTGTTGCAATTGGGCTGCCAGGAAGTAGCCTCGTGGATCTGGTACCGCCAGGCCTCCCTTCTCCTCTGGTCGCCGTAGGGTCTCCAGCCCGATCCTGGCCACCCCTTCCTTCCAGATAAGTTCTCTGAATATACTGTCCAATTTTTTGAACCAGTGCTTGGGAATCCGAACAGGAGAGTTCTGCATGACATAAGATTTGAGGTAGCCAGACCATTTTAATCAGATTGCAGCGCCCGGCGACCGAGAGGGGTAGACATCTCCATACTTGACACTTCTGTTTCAGCTTTTTCATCAATGGAACTAAATTTCCAGATATGTACTGGCCTGGGTCTCTGGTAATATTAATCCCCAAATATTTCATTTGCCTGACCACTTGGACTTGGGATGCCTGGTGTGGGAGAGGCTCACACAGGGTATCAATGGGCAAAATCACTGATTTCTCCCAGTTGATCAGTAGCCCAGAAAAAATTCCGAACTCCCTCACTATCCTTATAGCTGTTTCCAGTGACTCCTGCGTATCCGCCAAAAATAATAAAATATCATCGGCATACAAGGCCACTTTATCCACCCCTCTCCTCCTCTTGAATCCCTGTATGCCCTGTGCCATCCTTAGAGCCACCGCCAAAGGCTCAATTGCCAATGCAAAGAGCAGGGGGGACAGAGGGCACCCCTGTCTTGTGCCCCTGCTCAACTGAAACCACTCCGAGCATTGCCCGTTGATTTTTACCTTGGCCCTTGGCTCGCTATACAGCAATTTTAGCCACCGAGCAAACCCGGGGCCAAGCTGATATTCTGCTAGTACCTTCCATAAATAATGCCATTCCAGGGAATCGAAGGCCTTGGCCGCGTCTAGCGAAAGAATTGCTCTCCTACCACTATTTTCTATGGGGATTTGCATATTAAGATATACCCGCCTTATATTCGTGCTTGTGGATCTGTTTGGGATAAACCCAGACTGATCCGGGTATATTAGTTTAGGGATTATTTTGTTAAGCCTTGCGGCTAATACTTTGGCGAGGATCTTCACATCCGAGCACAAAAGCGATATGGGCCTATATGAAGACATATCTATTGGGTTCTTCCCTTCTTTTAACAGAAGTATTACTATGGCTTCTGCCATAGAGGGGGGCAAAGCCCCCTCCTCCCTAGCCCCATTGAATACCTTCAGTAATAAGGGTAACAGTACCTCCCCGTATTTTTTATATAGTTCTATAGGCAGGCCATCCGGGCCTGGGGATTTTTGAGCCGCCATATCTCCAACCGCCCTCTGCAATTCTTTAAGGGTCAACGGGGCATCCAGCATTTCCCGATCTTCCTCTGATACCGGAGTTATCTCCAGCCCCTCAAAGAAACCCTGCATTTCCCCCTCTACATTTACCCTGGAGGAGCTATATAACTTCTCAAAGTATATTTTAAATTCGTCTACTATATCCGGAGTGTTTTTTCTTATTTCTCCTTCCCTCCCTATAATTGCCGGCACTGCACTCGGGGGGCCATTTGCCTTAATTATCAGAGACAGAGCTTTCCCAATCTTCTCTCCCTCTCCAAAAAAGCTCCGTCTCTGAAGGGATCCAATCTTTTCTGCCTTCTCCCGAAGTACCCTACTGTACTCTTCTTGCCTCCGCACCCAGCACTCGTGATTGGCTTGGGATGGTGTTACAACAAAATGCGCCTCTGACAGTCTTGCGTTCTCTTTAGCTTCCATTTCAACAGCTTGCGACTGTTTTTTAACATACGCTATTCTCTGAATTAAAGCTCCTCGGATATGTGCCTTCAAGGAGTCCCAGACCACCCCAAGTGAAGCCGATCCTAGGTTTATACTAATAAATTCAGAAAGCCCCTCCATCATTTTCTCCTCCTCTCCTATAAGTTCGAGCCAAAAGGGATTAATCTTCCGGCTCCCCCTGCCACACTGTCCCCCCACTCTCACAGAGGCAATAACTGGCGTGTGGTCTGAGACGCCTCTTGGCTCATATACTATCTCCTCCGCGACATTTAGTGCCTCTTCATTCCCCAGTACGAGATCGATTCTAGACAGGGTGGCATGGGTCCTGGAGTGACACGAATACTGCCTCTCTCCAGGATGCCTCCTTCTCCAGATATCTACCAGTCCTAGTTCATCACAGTACTGCAGAAGGGGACTCCTGTTGGCCTCTCCAACTCCAGGCTTTGACGGGAACCTGTCTATGCTCCTATTCATCGTCATATTAAAATCTCCCAGTGCTATTACCGGTGTCCCAGGGAAGTCTGCTACAAACCTGGCTAAGTCCTCCATTACCTCTGTGCAAAATGGGGGGGGGGATATACACATTCGCCAATATATATCTTCTATTTTCTATTAAACAGGAGAGGAAAATATACCTTCCCTTTTCGTCTAACCTACTCTGCCCGCAGGAGAAAGCCAGCTCCGTGCTTATCAGTACACTCACCCCTCTCGAATATGATGAGTGAGTGGAGTGAAACTGCGTCCGGAACTGCTTATTGCTCAAAGTTTCGAGTGTATCCTTAACCAGATGCGTCTCCTGCAGGCAGAGTATCTTGACATTCCCCTTTTTGGCTATTGAAAAAATGATTTGTTTTTTAAGCTTATCCCTTACTCCCCTTACATTCCATGAACATATATTGATCCTTTTACCCGTATCCGGGATTTTACCACTCCCTCCTTTAACGCTCATGGGCCGTTCTATCTAATACTGTTACGATATTTTGATCCCCTGTCAAAACTAACCATCTCCCATTACAAGTGTGATAAGGGGATACATAGTATATCTCCCTATCTTTTACCCATCCCACTAATCTAACAGCCTGAATCCACTCATATCCACTCACAGCACTCCCTACCTTCCGCCTCTGGTTATATACATGCCTCTTCCCCCCCACCCCCCACCCCCCATTCCCCCTCACCCTCCCGGGTGGCCTCCTGGTGCTAGCGTTTTGGGACCTATTCTGTGTGCCCGCTCAACAGCAAATGTAGCAGAAAATGAGTCCCTGCCGAACTTCTCCCTCAGCCAGTCCTCCATGAATTGAATGGGGTTATTCCCCTCGCAGCCTTCTGGGAGCCCAAGTACCCTCAGGTTCTCTCTGCGTAGCCTGTTCTCCATACTGTCCATTTTCTGTAAGCAATCCCTTAGTTGGGGATTTTTAAGTAGCGAAGTTTGGCGCCATTCCACGAGCGTGTGCAATTTTGAAGGGTGACATGTTAGGTATCTATTTACTCGGCATAACTTCATCTTTCACATTATGCAAAAACATTGGGCTAACTTTACTGTTTTTTTTTTTTTAAAGCACAAAAAAAACCTGTTCGAAAAATTGCTGCGCAAATACCATGCAAGATAAAAAGTTGCAACGACCGCCATTGTATTCTCTAGGGTCTTTGCTAAAAAAAACATATATTATGTTTTGGGGTTCTATGTAATTTTCTAGCAAATAAATTATGATTTTTACATGTAGGAGAGAAATGTCAGAATTGGCCTGGGTGCTCCAGAACGGCTGAAGGTGCTCCCTGCATGTTGGGTCTCTGTATGTGGCCACGCTGTGTAAAAGTCTCACACATGTGGTATCACCGTACTCGGGAGTAATAGCAGAATGTGTTTTGGGGTGTAATTTGTGGTATGCATATGCGGTGTGTGAGAAATAACCTGCTAATATGACAATTTTGTAACAAAAAAAAAAAAAAAAAATCTTGATTTTGCAAAGAATTGTGGAAAACGTCAAAAAACTCATCATGCATCTTTCTAAATACCTTGGAATGTCTTCTTTCCAAAAAGGGGTCATTTGGGGGGTATTTGTACTTTTATGGCATGTTAGGGTCTCAAGAAATTACATAGGCCTTCAGTAATTCAGGTGTGATCAATTTTCAGATAGTGGCACCATAGCTTTTGGACTCTATAACTTGTTGGAGATACAACAGATTTCAGCTTAGCCTATTAACTGCAGTTCTCAAACAGGACACTAGATGTCGCTAATGCTCAGTGGTATGCTGCAGAGGCGTTGCTAGGGGCGTGCGGGGGGTGCGGTCCGCACCGGGTGACACCCGCTAGAGGGGTGACACCCTCCCGACGGTGTGGAAAGCACTGGTATTTATTTATTTTTTTAATCAGCTGACCCGTCCCGATCATCACCCCGCACTCCGCAGCCTGGTTGAAACACACACCTCCAGCGCCGTGGTGGCGCTTGGTATGTCAGTGTGAGTGTGAGCGTGCTGCGTGTCGTCCTTCCTTCTCCTACTGAGCCAGCCTGAGCCTGTCACATCTCATCTCTCACACTGCACTGCAGAGTGAGAAATTACGTCACTGACTGTCTGTGTCTTAGGCTGGCCATACACTATTCAATTCTCCTGTTCAACTTTCCTTTAGATTTACCAAAACCATATAATATGAGGTGAAACCTAAACCTTTTCAATGTGTATGCAATCAGGCAGGCCCTTGCACTACATAGTTAAAGGTAAATCTAAAGAAAATTGAATAAGAAAATTGTATGGTGTATGGCCAACTTAACACACACACTATCTCCGCCCGGGCGGCGCGCTGCCCTCCGCTCTTCTCTCCATACCCCAGCCAGCTGCTGCCAGATTCGAGACAGGAGGGGGAGGGGGAGGGGGGGTGTGTAGAGGGGGTTGTTGTGTCCTGGTATCCTCCACTGGCCCGAGCTCAAGGGGTGAGGTGAGGCCGACTCCGAGGGGGGTAGGGTGGTTGCCATGGTACCGACACGCCACCAAAGAGCTGGTGTGGGAGGACTCTCACTGTCTGGCGCCCTGGCTGACCTGTGCTGTGTGCAAGTATGATAAGGAAGGGGGGGTGTGCAAGGTGGTCTGCTAGACACAGCTATAGTTAATATATATACCAGCTCACTCAGCTACTGTGCCTATTAATATCTAATATAATATATCTGTGTCCAGCAGCACCCCCTCCCCTTATCAGACAGACAGCACTCACTATATTATATTAGCTGACTGAGCCACCCCCACTCTGAGCTGGTCTGATGATGATTGGGGGGGGGTTCTGCTGGACACAGATATATTAGACATAGGCACAGTAGCTGAGTGACACACCCACCCACCCTGACTGAGCTGGTCTCATGGGGAGGGGGTGCTGTGTCCACAGTCACCAGGTACTGAGCGGAGCCGCCCTAAGCTAGTCTGATAAGGGGGGGTGTCTACAGACCACAGCACAGGTGTAGTCAGACAGTGACCCACACCCACATCAGATCCATCCAGCAAGCAACACGCCTTATTGTCAGCAGATTACAGCATCTTTCCTGTGGTCATCCGATCCGGTCCAGCAAGCAACACGCCGTGTCAGCAGGTCAGTTCCAAAGTGCAAATCAAATCATCAATGCCAATGATGCCATTATCTGCTGTCCCCGGGGACAGACCCAAACCAGAGATCACCACACAGTGGATCAGATCTGTCCCTGGGGACAGCAGATAATGAAAAGTGTGGGGGCAGAGCTGCAATGACGTCACTCATCATGTTGGAGCCCTCGGTTAGGCCCCTTTCACACTGGGGCGGTGGGGGGGTGACACCATGTTATACCGCACCAGGTGACACCAACCCTAGTGACGCCACTGGTATGCTGTGCTGTGCAGTTTTCTATGATATGTTGTATTTCCTGTGTATAGAGTTGTACTTGTTGGTTTCTTTTTCCTGTCTGTGTTCTTCTTACCATGTGAGGTGATATCTGTGTACTTCTTGCCAGTTATGTTCCAATAAAGAAGTCAGTTCCTGTTACTCCAACGTCTGATCTGAATTGACTCCTCTGCACCTAGCAATCGCACTCTGCAACACAACTTTCACAAAGACCAAATAATATACACCAATTTTTACTTATTTTTACCAAAGAGATGTAGCAGTATAAATTTTGGCCAAAATTTATGAAGAAAAATTACTAATTTGCTAAATTATATAACCGAAACAAAGAAAAATTCATTTTTTTTACCGAATTTTCAGTCTCTTTTCTTTTATACCAAAAAAAGTTGAACCAAAAAAAGGGGGGGGGGGTGCTGCGCTAACCAGAGAGTCTCTATAAATCAGTGGTTCTCAACTCCAGTCCTCAGGACCCACCAACAGGCCAGGTTTGCAAGATAGCTGAAATACATTACAGGTGATATCACTTGCTGCTCAGTGATTGCAGTATTCTAGTCTGCAACTCCCCAAGGTAATACTTAAAATCTGGCCTGTTGGTGGGTCCCGAGGACTGGAGTTGAGAACCACTGCTATAAATGGTCACTTACTACTAGCTTCATGATGTAAGAAAAAGCATCAGCGAAATGGAATAAATATTCGTATATAGAAATCGCATAAAACTAGAGTGTTAAAATCGCATAAGTTAGTGTAATAACTAAAAACCTTGTGGAGTAAGAAAAGGTGATTTAAATATATGTTGATCCAAAAGAGTGATAAACATAGATATGAACAATCAAGAATATGTCTAAAATCATCTGATCAAATAGGTGAGTATTGTCAACCAAATATATCAAAGTGCTGGTGCTCTAGTGACTTGAGTACAAAAATGCAGACTGATAAATATCATATCATAAAATGCATGGATGAATGAAAATAAATAATTAAATAGATAGTAAATAATAAATAAATCAGGTGGGAGAAAAGGAATAATCATCAAATCCTAGTGGTGAACCAAGTGCGGTGTGTAAAGTCCGGTGTGGATGGTCAGATAAATAAATGTAATGATCCAATCCGATTGCTAGTGTCCAAAAATAATATAGTGTCCAAAGAAAATATTTGTCCTATTAGTGAAACCAACAAATACGTGCAAAGAACAAATCTTATCAATGGTGCACAAAAAAACAGTGCTCAAAAAACGGCAATAGATGACAGTGCGTCTTTATATCCACGCTTGCCGACTCTGCGAGATCCTATTGGTAGCTGGGTGTATATGGCTATGGTCCTAGCTGGGGTCCTGGGACAGTGCGGGTCTTAGCTCCTCCTCCACATCTCAGATGTATATAAAATATATAGGACAAGGTACCCAATAGTGAAGTATGTTTTCAAAGGGGTCGCTTTATTTACATAAACATATAGAAAGATAATCCCCTGAAGAAGTCACGTGATCGGTGACGTCACGCGTAGGGACGGAATAGGCTTGCTTTCACTGTTTTTACTGCTGTAAGCATTACGAGCTCGCTGCTCGTAGGATAAAGGCTGTGATACCAAACTGCTCAATGTGAGTACTCTTTCTATATGTTTATGTAAATAAAGCGACCCCTTTGAAAACATACTTCACTATTGGGTACCTTGTCCTATATATTTTATATACATCTGAGATGTGGAGGAGGAGCTAAGACCCGCACTGTCCCAGGACCCCAGCTAGGACCATAGCCATATACACCCAGCTACCAATAGGATCTCGCAGAGTCGGCAAGCGTGGATATAAAGACGCAGTAGAGACCCAGGATCCTCTGGTTAAACAACTCATATGCGGTTGACCTAGCACCGCTAGGTAAGGGGCCATTACCTACACTAGCGCATGCTGGACGAAGAGGACACAGAGTGTTTTTTTGCATACCATCACCTCACTGTCATCTATTGCCGTTTTT
The DNA here is from genome assembly GCA_037952835.1 of Lithobates septentrionalis. Lineage (NCBI taxonomy): Eukaryota > Metazoa > Chordata > Amphibia > Anura > Ranidae > Lithobates > Lithobates septentrionalis. The sequence continues at coordinate 2,370,688 of JBBDGP010001344.1, forward strand.
TGAGCACTGTTTTTTTGTGCACCATTGATAAGATTTGTTCTTTGCACGTATTTGTTGGTTTCACTAATAGGACAGATATTTTCTTTGGACACTATATTATTTTTGGACACTAGCAATCGGATTGGATCATTACATTTATTTATTTGACCATCCACACCGGACTTTACACACCGCACTTGGTTCACCACTAGGATTTGGTGATTATTCCTTATTCCTTTTCTCCCACCTGATTTATTTATTATTTATTATTTACTATCTATTTAATTATTTATTTTCATTCATCCATGCATTTTATGATATGATATTTATCAGTCTGCATTTTTGTACTCAAGTCACTAGAGCACCAGCACTTTGATATATTTGGTTGACAATACTCACCTATTTGATCAGATGATTTTAGACATATTCTTCATTGTTCATATCTATGTTTATCACTCTTTTGGATCAACATATATTTAAATCACCTTTTCTTACTCCACAAGGTTTTTAGTTATTACACTAACTTATGCGATTTTAACACTCTAGTTTTATGCGATTTCTATATACGAATATTTATTCCATTTCGCTGATGCTTTTTCTTACATCATGAAGCTAGTAGTAAGTGACCATTTATAGAGACTCTCTGGTTAGCGCAGCACCCCCCCCCCCCTTTTTTTGGTTCAACTTTTTTTGGTTCAATTGTTTTGGGCTTTTGTCTGGGCCCTTGTCTTGGTGCGTGCAGCTGTCCGGTTGCATATGTTCCCTGCAGTCTCCAAATTTTGTTCGGTTGTTTCACTTCTTTTTTCCAATTTGGTAGCGCAGGAATAGCTCCCATTTTATTTCTCTTTTCTTTTATAGCGCAAAAAATTAAAACCAGCAAAAGAAGGCTCTATTTGTGTGAAAAAAAGTAAAAAAATGTCATATAGGTACAGTGTTGCATGACTGAGTAATTGTCATTCAAAATGTGAGAGCACCAAAGCTGAAAATTGGTCTGGTTATTAAGGGGGTTTAAGTGCCCAGTGGTCAAGTGGTTAAGCATCATTAAAATCACTGCTCCCGAAAAAAAGGCCATTTTTAAAACTTTCTTTGCATTGATATATGTCCCCTGGGGCAGGACCCGGGTCCCCAAACCCTTTTTAGGACAATAACTTGCATATTAACCTTTAAAATTACTGGTAGCACTTTTGATTTTGAACGTTCGAGTCCCATAGACTTTAATGGGGTTCTAAAGTTCATACGAACTTTCGGTCCGTTCGCAGGTTCTGGTGCGAACCGAATCGGGGGGGGGGGGGGGGGTGTTCAGCTCATCCCTAGTTATGAGGATAGGTTATGAGCACTGACGCTTGAGAGGGGATATGATTTCAATGTACAAATATCGTACTGGTGACCCCACAATAGGGATAAAACTGTTCCGTGAAAGGGAATTTAATAAGACATGCGACCATTCACTAAAACTAGAAGAAAAGCGGTTTAACCTTAAACTGTGTAGAGGGTTCTTTACTGTAAGAGCGGTTAGGATGTGGAATTCTCTTCCACAGGCAGTGGTTTCAGCGGGGAGCATTGATAATTTCAAAAAACAATTAGATATGCACCTGAACGACCACAACATACAGGGATATACAATGTAATACTGACATAAAATCACACACATAGGTTGGACTTGTGTCTTTTTTCAGCCTCGCCTATTTCTATTTCTATTTTTTTAGCAGAGACCCTAGAGAATAAAATGGTGGACCTTTATTTTATGTCACACTGTATTGGCGCAGCAGTCTTTCAAACGCAATATTTTGGGGAAAAATACACTTCAATTAATAAAAAAATCTAAACAGTAAAGTTAGCACAATTTTTTAATAATTTGAAAGATGATGTTACGTCGCGAGAATCGTGAGAGAATCGTGATCTTTATTCTAAGCAAAAAAATAATGATTTTCATTTTATCCAGAATCGTGCAGCTCTACTGTACATAAACAATAAAAATGCACAATTCACTGTACAACCATACTGTTAATGAATTCACAATATATTAGTGCGGTCTCCAGTCTACCTGACGCATTTCTGGTTTGAACACCTCTCTTCAGATGTATTGACAGGGAGATATATATTCATTCAGTATGTCAGGAAGGCTCTGTCAGAAGACAGAATAATGCCTGCAGACAAATCCCTGTTCCCCGAACCTCCCGATGAAGAGGCATGTTAAAACGTGCTAATGTGCGCGCGCATATGCGCACATGCAGGAGCACCAATATGCACCAAAATGCATGTGAATTTGCATGGCGCATCCTGTGACAGATAAAGGTGCCAAATGGGCTATTTAAGCTGGATCAGCACCCAGGGTCAGTGCTGTCTTTTCTACAGCGTTCTGTGATTGTCCTGTTCCCTGTTACCTGCATCTGCTCTTGAAATACTGACCCGGCTTGCTCATGACTGTTACAATATATAATAACGCAATATCAGAGTACCAGAGACCCATGTACTCTACATCATGGAGAAATCCATAGGGGTCCCCCTCGAGGCTGAGGAAACATAGACCAGTGTTGTATCATATGTAGATTAGTGCAATAAATTGCAACAATCGATCTAATGGTCTATTTATTTGACCTAGTTTCCTGTTATTTCCTACAGGCATGTGGGATAAAGTCTTATAGATGTTATACCTAAGGTGCTGGCCTCGATCTGCATCAGATTTTATTTACTTTTCACAACCTCCTGATGAAAATCCCTCTAAAAAGGGATGATAGCTCACTGCGTTTTTCAGGCCGGGGGAGGGGGGTGACCTTGAGACACATTATCAAGTGCGTCTCACGTTGGAGAAATATCTTGTTCCAGTCTAGAAAAAATAATAATAAATATGCTGCGCTGAAGTGTGGTATAAATTATGTATTTCAAATAATAATCCAAACTGGGATAGTTTTAAATGATAAATGCGTAGTGTGCTAAAAATGCTACACAATGGTGTTGTTACCTCAGTGCAAAATTTGCAAAAAATCAGCAATACCAATATACAAAATAAATAAATAAAATATAATAGTGTTAATACATCAGTGCAAATTTACAAATAAATCAGCAAATACCAATATACAAAATAAATGAATAAATCAATAAAATGTAAAGTGCAATGTGCAATTAATCTACCACAGTAGATATATGTGCAGTATTCAAAAAAGTGCCAAGTGCCACACACTGATATAATTTACAATCCAAAAATAAAAAAATAAATAAATCTGTGAGTCTAATATTCAATAATATAGGTGTATAAAAAAAGTCCATAAAAGAAAAGTGTCCATAAGAGAAAATCCAGCATGCTGCAAATAATCTCAGTGCTTATGAAACCATGCTCCAGTGTCATTCAGTGACCCCCCGGGAAAGCCTCTCACCTCAGAGCGTGTGACTCAGCTGTGAAACTGATGCTGGCCATACACTATACGAAAAATCGGCCGAAAAATCGTTCGTATGGACACTTCGTTCGTTTTTCGGCAAGTTAGTGGGTACAAATCGATAATCGTTTGTGACGTTTTTGTGGAAAAAAAACGAACGGCATGTTTGGAAAATTTCTGCCGAATGTACGATAAATTGCAAGGTTAATGTGTTTCCCGTCCGAACTTTCTGCACTAGGTATATGTAAAAAAACGAACAAAAAATTATTTATTCATGTCCACTGAACAATTTATTGGTCATTATATGATGGCACGATCGTTTGCGGTCACGGTCGAACGTTCGTTTTTCGAAAATGGGTTCGGCCGATTTTCTGTATAGTGTATGGCCAGCATTAGTCTAAACATGCTTTGGATCCATCCCACAGCTCAGTGATGGTATCCAGGTGCACAGCATAAGTAGCAGCTCCACAAATATAGGAGAATAAAAGAAAAAACTGGATGGTGTAATAATGTTTAAAATGATGAAGACACGTGACCCTGTGTCGAACACGCATAGGGGAGGGGCCAGCACGGAGCACGGAGCTGATTATTTTGCTGTGATGTGACGCACACTTCACCCTCTTTGACTATCAATATCTGGAGGCTATTGCTAGGTTGGTGCACTCACGCACCCCGAATTTGTGAGTACCCCATTGTGGGGAGTGTTTTTTACTTCAACAAAAATTTTTTAAATGTTATTACACCATCCAGTTTTTTCTTTTATTCTCCTATTTTTGTGGAGCTGCTACTTATGATGTGCACCTGGATCAGGGCCGATCCTAGGGTCACAGGCGCCTGGATGCAGAAATATTTCTGGCGCCTCCACATGGGCGTGGTCATCTTACTAACTCCTCCCCTTTACTAATGTTTTTATGGCAACAACTCCACCTCTCCATCTGTAAGCCCCACCACTTTGCTTTGACAATAACTTGGTTAACGGCTTTGGCAAGTCAAAATAAATGTTTTATTTATTGACAATTCTGTGTCAAGTGCATGTAAATCAAGAAGTGTATCAGAAAAAAAACTTGGAATATAAATATGAACTGAACAATATTAACCGGTTCAATACAGGGCAATTTCACCCCCTTCCTTCCCAGGCCAAATTTTAGTTTTCAGCGCTGTCGCACTTTAAACGTCAATTGCGCGGTCGTGCGACGTTGTACCCAAAAAAAATTGACGTCCTTTTTTCACCACAAATAGAGCTTTCTTTTGGTGGTATTTGATCGCCTCTGCGGTTTTTTTTTTTTGCGCTATAAACAAAAGAAGAGCGACAATTTTGAAAAAAACACAATATTTTTTACTTTTTGCTATAATAAATATCCCAATTTTTTTTTAAAAAAACAAATTTTTTCCTCAGTTTCGGCCGATACGTATTCTTCTACATATTTTTGGTAAAAAAAAATCGCAATAAGCGTATATTGATTGGTTTGCGCAAAAGTTATAGCGTCTACAAAATAGGGGATAGATTTATGGCATTTAAAAAAAAAAAAATTTATTTATTTTTTTAGCGGTGATCGCGATTTTTTTTTTTGTGACTGCGACATTATGGCGGACACATCGAACACTTTTGACACATTTTTGGGACCGTTCACATTTATACAGCGATCAATGCTATACAATTGCATTGATTACTGTGTAAATGTGACAGGCAGTGAAGGGGTTAACCACTAGGGGGCGGGGAGGGGTTAATATGTTTCCTAGGGAGTGATTACTAACTGAAGGGGGAGGGGACGCTCAAGGGGAGGAGACCGATCAGTGTTCCTCCGTTCTGGGAACACAGATCGCTCTCCTCAGAGCTGACAGGCTGTGGATCTGTGTGTTTACACACACAGATCCACATGCCGGCCCGGTTAACGGGCAATCGCGGGTGCCCGGCGGACATCGCGGCCGCCGGGCACACGCACCGGGTCCCGAGGAACGCGGCGGGCGCGCGCGCGCGCTCCCGGCGGCGCGCGCGCGCCCCCTAGGCGGCCGGGAATCCCAGGACGTCATATGACGCCCACCCAGGATGGGAGATCCCATCTGTGGACGTCATATGACTATGGGCGGGTAGGGAAGTGGTTAAACTTTTGAACAGAAAATGAGGTAGCAGAAAATATATAACTACAGATGTAAAATATGCAAGATAGATTGATTCTGTACTTTTTACATTTTCAATAAATACAATCACTAAAGTTCAAATAACAGATTTACATAATGCATACAATCACAAAACAGTGCAAATATCAATCAAATAAAGTTAAAGCGGCTGGCTTCCCATCCTCCTTAGCAACCAGCCATATACAGTAAAATGCATGAAAACTGCATGCAAAAACAAGGGTTTAAAAGTGCAAAATGTGCCTGAAAAATGTATCAAGCGCAGCAGCATAGATGTGAACCTAGCCTCGGAGTGCTCTGATTAACTCCAAATAAAGTTCAGCTGTTCTTTCCTGACATTTTCTTAATCGCATCCTACAGCAAAAGCCATGGTCCACAGAGGGCTTCCAAAGCATCAGAGGGATCTCGATGTTAAAAGGTATCAGTCAGGAGAAGGGTACAAAAGAATTTCCAAGGCATTAGATATACCATGGAACAAAGTGAACACAGTCATCATCAAGTGTAGAAAATACGGCACAACAGTGACATTACCAAGAACTGGACGTCACTCCAAAATTGATGAAAAGATGAGAAGAAAACTGGTCAGGGAGGCTGCCAAGAGGCCTACAGCAACATTAAAGGAGCTGTAGGAATATCTGGCTGTGTGCTACATGTGACAATAATCTCCCGTATTATTCATATGTCTGGGTTATGGAGTAGAGTGGCAAGCTTTTTTTTAATAAAAACATCCAAACCCAGCAAAATATTGCAAAAACACATCTGCAGTCTCCCAAAATTTTTCGGTACATTACCTTCCAGTTGTGAGACACTAGGGAAAGATGCAGTGTGTACACATTGTTTGATTATTTAATCAAACAAAACTAACCCCTCGAGTCTTGGCAACAGCAAAATTTCTAATCACATTATGTATATCCAAGTCTTCACAGAAGGGTTTTTCAATGGATATTATGGATAAGTTGGAAAGTCTTGCCTGGGACATTGTAGAATGGAGATAATTTTTTTTATCAGCTTTAGTTTTGAAAATGAACGTTCCCCAGCAGCTACACTTACAGGAAGTGTCATCAATATTCTCAGTGAAATAGAAAGGTTAGGGAATGTGTTGGTCAAGTTATTCTCCACTAGATACTGCAAGATGTTGGTGACTGTCATCTCCTGAGTTAGAAAAGGTCTAATGGTGTCCAGTTCATCACAAAGATCTATTCCACTAATGTCAGAGTGGGATATCTGGCTGTCAGTTAACTTGTTTTGCAGATCCATGCAACACTTCAATATATAATTTCTGTCCATTACAAGTTTTGGGATTTCATATAAAAAGGCAAATGTGTCACAGTGGCTCTGAAGTAGCGTGAATCTCTCGTTTATGGACTGGATGGATGTGTCCAAAACGGCAAAGAAAAAATTCACTTTAAAATATTGTGCTGGGTCTGCAAGAGACTCATCTTCATGTTCATAGTCAAACATCTTCTTTCTCCGTCGAGGTCTAATTGTAACGGCATCAGGAAATTGCGCTTCACAATCAAGCTTTTCAGCTATTTCTTTGGCATCAGATAGCACATTCTCAAAGCCTTCATCAGATCTGTATTCCACCAAGTGCTTGATCAACTTTTCCGGTTCCTGTACACAGCCTGATAGGTTTAATGTTGTTTGCTGCAGTATTTTGCTGATTATGTTCACCTTTGATAATAATTCATACCAAATGACAATGGAACAAATGAATTTGAATGATTTAATTTTCATTGCCAAGGATTGAGCCTGATGTTTGGTGTTAATATCCCTGTTGTCATCAGATGTCATACAGTGCATCAAATACCTCAGGTAGGAAATAATGAAAGGGTTTAATTGCTGCAACTCTGCTTTCCCATCTGGTATTGGAGAGTGGTTTTAAAGTTAGATTTGTAACATGCTCCTTGAGTACTTGCTATCGTTGGGTGGATGAGACAAAGAACACAAAGTTCTTGAATGATGCCAAAAAAATCTATTGTCAGGTATGAAATCTTTGCAGCGTCATTCACAACCAAGTTGAGAGTATGTGCACTGCATGGAACAAAAAAGGCTCTTGGGTTGATATTGAGTATTTTTTGCTGCAAACCATTATGTTGCCCTTTCATGTTTGCGCCATTGTCATAGCCTTGGCCACTCATATTCTCAATGGCAATCTGATTGTTCTTTAACCACTTGAGCCCCGGACCATTATGCTGCCTAAGGACCAGAGGTCTTTTTCCAATTTGGCACTGTGTCGCTTTAACTGCTAATTGCGCGGTCATGCAATGCTGTACCCAAACGAAATTTGCGTCCTTTTCTTCCCACAAATAGAGCTTTCTTTTGATGGTATTTGATCACCTCTGCGGTTTTTATTTTTTGCGCTATAAACGGAAAAAAAAAAATTTTGAGAAAAAAGGATATTTTCTACTTTTTGTTATAAAAAAAATCCAATAAACTAAATTTTAGTCATACATTGAGGCCAAAATGTATTCGGCCACATGTCTTTGGTAAAAAAAATGTCAATAAGCGTATATTTATTGGTTTGCGCAAAAGTTATAGCGTCTACAAACTAGAGTACATTTTCTGTAATTTACACAGCTTTTAGTTTATGACTGCCTATGTCATTTCTTGAGGTGCTAAAATGGCAGGGCATTACAACCCCCCCCCCCCCCCAAATGACCCCATTTTGGAAAGTAGACACCCCAAGGAAATAGCTGAGAGGCATGTTGAACCCATTGAATATTTATTTTTTTTGTCCCAAGTGATTTGAATAATGACAAAAAAAAAAAATATTTACAAAAAGTTGTCACTAAATGATATATTGCTCACACAGGCCATGGGCCTATGTGGAATTGCACCCCAAAATACATTCAGCTGCTTCTCCTGAGTATGGGGATACCACATGTGTGGGACTTTTTGGGAGCCTAGCCGCGTACGGGGCCCTGAAAACCAATCACCGCCTTCAGGATTTCTAAGGGTGTAAATTTTTGATTTCACTCTTCACTGCCTATCACAGTTTCGGAGGCCATGGAATGCCCAGGTGGCACAAACCCCCCCCCCCCAAATGACCCCATTTTGGAAAGTAGACACCCCAAGCTATTTGCTGAGAGGCATATTGAGTCCATGGAATATTTTATATTTTGACACAAGTTGCGGGAAAGTGACACTTTTTTTTTTTTTGCACAAAGTTGTCACTAAATGATATATTGCTCACACAGGCCATGGGCATATGTGGAATTGCACCCCAAAATACATTTAGCTGCTTCTCCTGAGTATGGGGATACCACATGTGTGGGACTTTTTGGGAGCCTAGCCGCGTACGGGGCCCCGAAATCCAATCACCGCCTTCAGGATTTCTAAGGGTGAAAATTTTTGATTTCACTCTTCACTGCCTATCACAGTTTCGGAGGCCATGGAATGCCCAGGTGGCACAAAACCCCCCCAAATGACCCCATTTTGGACAGTAGACACCCCAAGCTATTTGCTGAGAGTCATGGTGAGTATTGTGCAGCTCTCATTTGTTTTTGAAAATGAAGAAAGACAAGAAAAAACATTTTTTTTTTCTTTTTTCAATTTTCAAAACTTTGTGACAAAAACTGAGGTCTGCAAAATACTCACTATACCTCTCAGCAAATAGCTTTGGGTGTCTACTTTCCAAAATGGGGTCATTTGGGGGGGTTTTGTGCCACCTGGGCATTCCATGGCCTCCGAAACTGTGATGGGCAGTGAAGAGTGAAATCAAAAATTCACGCCCTTAGAAAGCCTGAAGGCGGTGCTTGGTTTTCGGGGTCCCGTACGCGGCTAGGCTCCCAAAAAGTCTCACACATGTGGTATCCCCGTACTCAGGAGAAGCAGCAGAATGTATTTTGGGGTGTATTTTCACATATTCCCATGGCATGTTTGGGCAATATATCATTTAGTGACAACTTTGTGCAAAAAAAAAAAAAAATTTGTCTCTTTCCCGCAACTTGTGTCGCAATATAAAATATTTCATGGACTCGACATGCCTCTCAGCAAATAGCTTTGGGTGTCTACTTTCCAAAATGGGGTCATTTGGGGGGGTTTTGAACTGTCCTGGCATTTTATGCACAACATTTAGAAGCTTATGTCACACATCACCCACTCTTCTAACCATTTGAAGACAAAGCCCTTTCTGACACTTATTGTTTACATGAAAAAGTTATTTTTTTTTGCAAAAAAATTACTTTGAATCCCCAAAAATTATATATTTTTTTAAAGCAAATGCCCTACAGATTAAAATGGTGGGTGTTTCATTTTTTTTTTTCACACAGTATTTGCGCAGCGATTTTTCAAACGCATTTTTTGGGGAAAAAACACACTTTTTTAAATTTTAATGCACTAAAACACACTATATTGCCCAAATGTTTGATGAAATAAAAAAGATGATCTTAGGCCGAGTACATGGATACCAAACATGACATGCTTTAAAATTGCGCACAAACATGCAGTGGCAACAAAATAAATACATTTTTAAAAGCCTTTAAAAGCCTTTACAGGTTACCACTTTAGATTTACAGAGGAGGTCTACTGCAAAAATTACTGCCCTCGATCTGACCTTCGCGGTGATACCTCACATGCATGGTGCAATTGCTGTTTACGTTTGACGACAGACCGCCGTTTTTTTTTTTTTGCTTTTTTATCTTATTTTTAAACTGTTCCTTTCATTTTTTTTTAATCATTTTTATTGTTATCTCGGGGAATGTAAATATCCCCTATGATAGCAATAGGTAGTGACAGGTACTCTTTTTTGAAAAAATTGGGGTCTATTAGACCCTAGATCTCTCCTCTGCCCTCAAAGCATCTGACCACACCAAGATCGGTGTGATAAAATGCTTCCCCAATTTCCCAATGGCGCTATTTACATCCGGCGAAATCTAAGTCATAAAATGCTCGTAGCTTCCGGTTTCTTAGGCCATAGAGATGTTTGGAGCCACTCTGGTCTCTGATCAGCTCTATGGTCAGCTGGCTGAATCACCGGCTGCATTCTCAGGTTCCCTGTTGAGACAGGAGAGCCAGAGAAAAACACGGAAGACGGTGGGGGGGCATTCCCTCCCACGGCTTGTAAAAGCAGTCTAGAGGCTAATTAGCCGCTAGGATTGCTTTTACATGAAAGCCGACCGCTGGCTGAAAAGAATGATACCAAGATGATACCTAAAACTGCAGGCATCATTCTGGTATAACCACTCAAAGTCGTGAATGGCGTACCTGAAGACAAAAAAATGGTTAACAATAAAGCACAGTAAATGGTAAAGTATAAAAAATTGCATACCTGAAAAGCAGACATGATAAAACATAATAACAATAAAACATTGCAGAATAGAATACAGTAAAAAAAGAGCAGAACAATAGAGAGAATAGAGAGAGAGAGAACAATAAAACGACAACTATTTTTTTTTATTTTATATATATATATATTTTTTTTTTTTACACTTTTTTTGTAACTAACCGGTTCCAGGTTTGGGTCTCTCAAAATGCGATGGCATCTTGGGAGACCCTGTGAAAGTGCGCCTAGTCTGTGCAATGCTGTACCCTACGCTAATACTCAACTAGTGCATGGTAGCGTTCAAAACATTCACCAATGCAAAGACCAGGATTGTCAGGACAGGAGGGACAATAATAGCGGGTGTCACGCCTATATCCGCGCTTGCTGCAGACACAACATCTTTTTTGGAGGGGTTCGTTGGGTAGGGGTACTCGGGAGGACATAAAGAAAATGCCTCTCATGCAGCCGACTGCATTTGGTTGGGGATGTGAATGGGGGAAGTACGGGAGCTGCAGAAGTGGTGGGTTCCCAATTAAGATTGGCGAATGCAGCAGGAAGGGCACTATGGGCACGACGGGCCTGTGTTTGTCTTTTTGGTGGCAGCGGGACACTACTTGTGCTTGCCACCTCACCAGCTTGAACTGCACTTATGGGACTCGCCACGTCACCAAGTGTTACTGCAGTGCTGGTTTGACCACGACCGGGGTGTACTAGGCCGCTGGTGCTTGCCAGTTTAATAAAAAGCTACCAAAAAAACTGTTAGCGATCGCAGGGATCAGGCCTGACTCTGCGAACGCTGCAGTTATGCGTTTAGTGTTTTGTAAGTGACAGTGATCGATCGATACTGCATTTGGTTGGGCTGAGCTGGGCCGGGCGGAGGGGCAAAATGCAGGTGCTAGCAGGTATCTGGGCTGATCCCGCTAACACTGCGTTTTTGGGAACCCTAAACTGCTGGGGACGCTAGTATAGATCTGATCGGATCAGATATTGATCCGATCAGATACTATACCACTAAGGGAGGTGTATGCTGCGTGTGTGGGTGTTAGCGGTACTGGCGCTAACGTGACGCTGCCTGGGGCTGGTGCTTGCCAGTTCACCAAAATGCTACCAAAAAAACTGTTAGCGATCGCAGGGATCAGGCCTGACTCTGCGAACGCTGCAGTTATGCGTTTAGTGTTTTGTAAGTGACAGTGATCGATCGATACTGCACTTGGGTGGGCTGGGCGGAGGGGCAAAACGCAGGTGCTAGCAGGTATCTGGGCTGATCCCGCTAACACTGCGTTTTTGGGAACCCTAAACTGCTGGGGACGCTAGTATAGATCTGATCGGATCAGATATTGTATTGTATACTGGGCAAAAATCCAGGAAGTGTTCTCGAATCTCAATTTTTTTTTCACTTTGATCTAGAACAACAAATCGGACAAAAATGCTAATCTGCTCTATGTGGCTCACATCAGGAGTACAATCCAGGACAATGGAGAAATATTTGGACTCATTCAGGCTTCTCATATTTTGGTTCCAACTATGGCAATTATCTCATTCTGAATCTTGTAACCAAGATAATGTGGCATTTGTGAATGCTGTGAAATGGAGCACTGAATTCTCTGAATGTGTTCAGATATGATGGGATCAAATTTCCCTATCATTTCAACCAATTTCAGGAAGTTACCATTATTGTTTTAAAACAAACTGGTATCACAGCCATGAAGCACCAGATTTTGTCCTGCTAAATATTGGATAATGTAGATTATTCGCTGTATGACAGAATACCAACGTTGGGTATGTTTCCTTTTCCAGAGCTCTTGAAAGATCTATCCATTTCTTATAATTTGTGACATGGATTGTGTTTTTTTTTCATGTCGGCTTAAATGTCTTGACAGATGCTGCCAATCATTAAAGCCTTGTTTTGAGGCCAAAGCCATATTGTCACCATTGAATAGCCGCCAAGCAAAGCACTGGACTGAATTATTGGATGTGGAATAAATCAACCAATTTCTTGGTATCTTCTCTCCATTATGCAGTACTCTTTGGTAGTAAGAGACAGAAAACTTCCTGCTGGTATCATCTTTTGGGAACGTAGAAGCCTTTTCTTGAACAGGACCAATTTTTATCAAAGTTAGTCTGTGTTAGTCATCTATATTTTCAGGCCAGAAAGCAGTATCACTTGAGATTCCACTTGATGATGTTGATGGCTGTTCAAGTTCCATTTCCGTTTCCTCATCCATAAGTACAATAGACTCAGTGTCTGAATTAGAGGAAACCTCAGATATATCTTCCTCTTCAATGTCAAAATGCTCTGCTGCTGAAACAATGTACCGTATATACTCGAGTATAAGTCGAGTTTTTCAGCACATTTTTTTTGTGCTGAAAGTACCCCCCTCGACTTATACTCGAGTCAAGCACTTTTCTGCAGCAAAAAATTTCATTTTCCGAACCGCCTTTGGGGCCCCGTATCTCAGGGCCACTTGGTGCTAGGAACCCCAAATTTGGAACTGGGTCCACAACATATCCAAAGCTGGAGTGCCTAGCACCAAGTGGCCCTGAGATACGGGGCCCCAAAATCGGTTCGGAAAATGTCATTCTCTGCTGCAGAAAAGTGCTTGACATTTTCTGAACCGATTTTGGGGCCCCGTAACTCAGGGCCACTTGGTGCTAGAAACCCCAGCTTTGGATATTTTATGGTGTTAGTTCCACTGGGTTTGCACACCAAATTTGGGGTTCCTAGCACTAAGTGGCCCCGAGATGCGGGGCCCCACATTCGGTCAACTGTGTCCATCTGCAGCAATGTCATTTCAGGACCCTTTGGGTTCAGAGACCCCAAATTTTGGCTGCAGCTAGGGGGCATTTAGGATCCCTTAACTACCGAGTTTGAAGTTCGGGGGACCTATGGCTGCAAATGGGCACAGTGAGGCATGCAAATGGGCACAGTGAGGCTGCAAATGGCCATTGTTGACCCTCTTTTGCACTTACAGTAGCTGTGCATTTCTCACCCTCGTCTTATACTCGGGTCAATAAGTTTTTCCCATTTTTTGTGGTAAATTAGGGCCTCGACTTATACTCGGAACGACTTATACTCGAGTATATACGGTAACCTGAAGTTACATCTCCAGTTGTTATTGGCTCAGTGACACACTCAGGATCCACAGGGACAACATCATCATCACATTCTGATGACTCTTCTAAATCTGTATTTTTTTCACCTTCTCCACCATGTGAATTGTCTGTGACACTGGACCTTAAGCCCCGGTTCACACTGGGACGACTTGTCAGGCGACCTAGTCGCCTGACAAGTCGCCTCCCGTTCTGTTCTATGGAACCGTTCTAAGGGGAGCGACGCAAGTCGCTCCGACTTAGAAAAAGGTTCCTGTACTACTTCGGGGGCGACTTGGAGCGACTTGCATAGACTTCTATACAGAAGTCGTTTTGCAAGTCGCCCGGGCAGTCGTTTGCAGGTCGCCTCGCTGAGGCGACCTGCAAGTCGTGCCGCCTCTGGTGTGAACCGAGGCTAACTCTTTGCTTGATGTTGATGCATCTGTGCAAAGGGAATCTTGACCACTGCTTAATGAAGACTGTGGCTGTAATGCCGCGTACACACGGTCTGACTTTCTATCCTACTTGGTCCGGCACACTTTCTGACGGACTTTGTCCGCCAGGTGCGCCGGACTTTAAAACGGACGGACTTGCCCACACACGCCCGGACTTTGCGGCGGGCTAAGTCCGCCCGTCTTTCCGACTTTCGCCGGAGTTACAGTGGATTTTCAGAATGAACGGACTTGCCCACACACGGACAAGTCCGTTCATTTTGAACGTGACTCAGGTGCGACGGGACTAGAAAAGGATGTCAATCTTGCCGATTTTATCGGCGAGATTGACACCTTGCGAGCCCCGTCGCGGGGCATACCAGGCCCTTAGGTCTGGTATGGATTATAAAGGGGACCCCCCTACGCCAAAAAAACGGCGTGGGGTCCCCCCTAAAATCCATACCAGACCCCGATCCGAGCACGCAGCCTGGCCGGTCAGGAAAGGGGGTAGGGACGAGCGAGCGCCCCCCCCCCTCCTGAACCGTACCAGGCCGTATGCCCTCTACATGGGGGGTGGGTGCTTTGGGGGAGGGGGGCGCCCTGCGGGGCCCCCCACCCCAAAGCACCTTGTCCCCATGTTGATGAGGACAAGGGCCTCTTCCCGACAACCCTGGCCGTTGGTTGTCGGGGTCTGCGGGCGGGGGGCTTATCGGAATCTGGGAGCCCCCTTTAATAAGGGGGCCCCCAGATCCCGGCCCCCCACCCTATGTGAATGAGTATGGGGAAAAAGTGTAAGTAATAAAACACACTACACAGGTTTCTAAAATATTTTATTAAACAGCTCCGGGGGGGGGGATCTTTCTCCGGCTTCGGGGGTCTTCTTTCGGCTTCTTCTGGCTTCATCTTCTCCCGGCGTCCGGGTGGTTCTTCTCCGCTCTTTTCTCCCGGTGTTCCAGTTCTTTGGCCGGCTCCTCTGCTGTCTTCAGGTAGCTCTCTTGCCAGCAGAGGTCCGGACTTCTGGGCTTCTGGGCTTCTCTTCTCTTCTCTTCCCCAGATGTTGACACGACGCTCTCCGGCTGGACTGCTCTCCGAGGGCTGCGTTGTGACTTATATAGTCGGAGACCCCGCCCCCTTTTGATGTCACAGTCCCTGGGCATGCTGGGACTGTGATGTTTTAGGGGGCGTGGTCACTGGGTGATGTTGACCACGCCCCCTAAAACGTCACAGTCCCAGCATGCCCAGGGACTGTGACATCAAAAGGGGGCGGGGTCTCCGCCTATATAAGTCACAACGCAGCCCTCGGAGAGCAGTCCAGCCGGAGAGAGCGTCGTGTCAACATCTGGGAAAGAGAAGAGAAGCCCAGAAGCCCAGAAGTCCGGACCTCTGCTGGCAAGAGAGCTACCTGAAGACAGCAGAGGAGCCGGCCGAAGAACTGGAACACCGGGAGAAGAGAGCGGAGAAGAACCAACCAGACGCCGGGAGAAGATGAAGCGGAGGGACCCCCGAAGCCGGAAGAAGACCCCCGAAGCCGGAGGAAGATCCCCCCCCCCCGAGCTGTTTAATAAAATATTTTAAAAACCCGTGTAGTGTGTTTTATTACTTACACTTTTTCCCTAGGTGAATGGGTAGGGGTACCATGTACCCCTTACTCATTCACATAGGGTGAGGGGCCGGGATCTGGGGGCCCCCTTATTAAAGGGGGCTCCCAGATTCCGATAAGCCCCCCGCCCGCAGACCCCGACAACCAACAGCCAGGGTTGTCAGGAAGAGGCCCTTGTCCTCATCAACATGGGGACAAGGTGCTTTGGGGTGGGGGGGCCCCACAGGGCGCCCCCCTCCCCCAAAGCACCCACCCCCCATGTTGAGGGCATGCGGCCTGGTAAGGTTCAGGAGGGGGGGGGCGCTCGCTCGTCCCCACCCCCTTTCCTGACCGGCCAGGCTGCGTGCTCGGATCGGGGTCTGGTATGTATTTTAGGGGGGACCCCATGCCGTTTTTTTCGGCGTAGGGGGGTTCCCTTTATAATCCATACCAGACCTAAGGGCCTGGTATGCCCCGCGCTCGCCGCAATAGGAAAATTTGTTTTTCCTATTGCAGCGAGCGCGAGATGCAATACCCTGCCCTCGTGTCGTATCTGGTCCATTGGACCAGCATACACACGAGCGGGCTTTCCGTCGGACCAGCACACAGACGAGCGGACTTTCCGCCCGAAACTGAGTCCGACGGAAAGATTTAAAACGTGTTTCAAATCTAGGTCCGGCGGGCTTTTGGGAAAAAGTCCGCCGGAAAAGTCCGCCGGTGCCCACACACGGGCGGATTGTCCGGCACACTCTGGTCCGCCGGACCAAGTATGCCGGAAAGTCCGACCGTGTGTACGCGGCATAAGAAGCGTGTGATGGAAGAAGTAATTTTTTTCAAAGCTTTTTCCTTTCTTTTCCGGTGTTGCATGTTTTGATATCCTGACAACTTTGGTTTTTTGCTAGCCATCTAAGGGGAAAAGCAAATGTACACTACACTGATCAGCCACAACATTAAAACCACTGACAGGTGAAGTGAATAGCATTGATTATATCATTACAATGGCACCTGTCGGATATATTAGGCAACTACAATGGGGTCTAATTGGATCTGGAGTGGGGGGGGGTCTCTCTACCAGAGGCCCTCTTGGTGTCCATTAGAGAGTCCTTTAGAGCCCCCACCAGGCCCCATTACAAACTACAATGGGGTCCAATGGATCCTGGAGGGGGCTCTCAAACATAGGCCCTCTCTGTGACCATTGGAGAGTCTCTGATAGAAAAAGTCCCCTCCAGGCCACATGAAAGACTACATTAGATTGTCACTGAACAATAGTAAAAATAAACAATATTATATAAATTTATAGTACTTTGATGCCCAGGCCCAGCCCTAGAAGACTTCACTTTCCTTAAATAATAGGTGCTGGGGCTGGCTGCTGGTCCTCCTGTCTGCCTGGGACCTCCTTTCCCTAACAGCTCCACTACTAGCTTTCGGCAGGGTCTGACTGGCAACTTTTGCCCCAGGGGGCAAGTAATACCCAGAGGCCCATGGTGGAGTAACTCGGCCCCCCTCCCCCTCTTCTCTGCTTCCCCCCGTCCTCTACCTGCCACTTTCAACATCCATGTAAAACAGGGATATGCAATTAGCGGACCTCCAACTGTTGCAAAACTACAAGTCCCATCATGCCTCTGCCTCTGGGAGTCATGCTTGTGGCTGTCAAAGTCTTGTTATGCCTCATGGGACTTGTAGTTCTGCCACAGCTGGAGGTCTGCTAATTGCATATCCCTGATGTAAAAAAACAAAACGTGGTCATTGTGTGCATGTGACAACAATATCACACATTCTACACAAATGTGGCTTGTATGGGAGGGTTGCAATAAAAACTCCTCAAGAAAAACCACCTGCATTTACTTGAGCTTTGTCAAAACACACCAAGAAGAAGGTGTTATGGTCTAATGAGACTAAAATTGAATTATTTGGCCTCAATACAAAACAATATGTCTGGCAGAAATCCAAATACAGCTCACCATCCAAATAACACCATCCAAATAACACCATTATCACCACGGAGGTGATAATATCCTGTTATGGAGGTGGTAATATCCTGGTATGGAGGTGGTAATATCCTGGTATGGGGGTGGTAATATCCTGGTACGGGGGTGGTAATATCCTGGTTTGGGGGTGGTAATATCCTGGTATGGGGGTATTTCTCTGCAGCGGAAAATCTGCTGCCCGCTGCCAGAAGGTTGTCAATAGGAAGAAGGTTTACCTTCCAACATGACAATGACTGAAAGCACACAGAACAATGAGCACATAGTGATTGAAGGAGAAAAAGATGAGTGCCCTTGCATGGCCCAGTCAGAGCTCAGACTTAAACGCCATTGAAAATCTGTGGAATGACATGAAGACTGCAGTCCACAAACGGTCAGCATCAAATGTAACTGAACTTGAGCAGTTCTTGCAGTGGAATAAGTCCTTACAGGATGTCTCCAACTTACAAGCCGACCTCAATGCACTGTTTTATTGGGCAACTATGTAGCAAAATGAGGTTTCATGTTGATAAATGTACAGTTATGCACTTGGGTCTAAGAATATGCATGCATCATAAATACTGGGAGATAAGCTGGGGGATCAATGGTGGTAAAGGATCTGGTATATCATAAGCTTAATAATAGCATGCAATGCAGGGTGGATTTGATTTAAATCACTAGTAAAAAGGCTTGATTTAAATCCACTCGATATAAATCATAATTTTTAAAGAGAAACTGTCATCTCTGTCTCCCACCAGCTTCTCCTCTGACTCGTTGTTGACTCACCGACAGTCCTATTCACTTTATTGGGACGGCTGGTGATGCGGCGGTGACACAACAAGGTGAGGGACGTGGCGGCAGCAGGTGAGTTGACGCCCGCTAACAGGCGCTGCCATGATGGATCTGAAATGACAGGTGCTCTTTTAATGTGAGGACTCATTCTTCCTGGTAGTAAATCTTTAATATTTGCAAACAAAATGAAGGTTTCCTCTTTTAGAATAATAATCTGTCAGGTTAGTAAAACATCGATATCAGAACCGATTCGATCATACAGTTTTTAGTGTACATAGATTTGCAAAACAATGAGATAAAGGAATATTCCTGAACTTTGTTTTATCTCGTTTGATGGCACAATGGCTGCGTTGATGGTGCGGATCACATGTGATTTCTGTGCAATGCAAATTCAGCCATACAGTTGTATGGCTGAACTCGCATTGGATTTGCACAAAAAGGTGCAGGGACTTTATTTTTCCCACACTGAAATTGGATCACATGGATCGAATTAAAAGTTCGCACTGCGATCTGTGAACTGATCTGTGGGTGTCATTAAAAATTTTTTGACACCCGCAGCGGTTTGCAGAGGGCAGTGTGAACTGGCACTGCAATTGCGCTGGTTCTTGCATTGCTTTAGTGTGAACCTGGGCTAAATGAGTTTACCAAAAATGTAAATATTGCAGAATATACAGCCTCATCATGCTACATAACTAAACTCCATTTCATGCTGAATAAACTCAATTATTAATGTATCTTAAATAGAAAACTATCTTTAGATCAATTTTTACTCCAATAACATTTTATTAAAATAAACTTGATAAAAATTAAAAAAAATAAAAATCGATTTAAATTAAAAAAAAAACCTTTTTTTTTTTAAATCATTGATTTATATCCACCCTGATGCAATGCCAAGCAGCGGTTTCCAAATCCTTTTTTGTATTAAGCCCCTGGCTAGATCATAGTGTATTTGTGGAATGCATACGGCAGCTGTGAGAACAGGTGAGTGAATGGTCTCACAGCCGTGCCCCGTTTCAGTATTACTGACGGCCACACTGTCCAAATAAAATTATATATACACGGTACTCAGTGTTGCCAACCCCTACGACTTTTTTAAAACCTAGAAAATGCACTGAGAAGATGCAATTGTTACTTACAACGTGAAATTTGACAGAAACCATTCAAAACTATTGACATTTAAACTATATGTAAACTGTTTACAGTAAACATTAGCAATGCCTATACAGTAATAAATAATCTGCCTGGTGTTACAATTGAAAAGTCAGCTTGATAAAAAGTGAAGTGTGACTAAAATGATGAAAAACCTCGCAAAAATTATGGATGGGGAAGGAAAACACATGAATAGGGTAGCCAGATACCTTACTTCCCTACCAATACATGCATAGCACCTTATATTACTAATGACACCGACACTTGGATTGGATGTAAATGGCCTTATTGGCCTTTATTTAACAAAACCAATAAAAACTGTAAACTTTTATTTTCAATATTTATAACTATTTAAATATTCAAAATATTTAACTCTAATAGGGCGTACACACGGTCGGACTTTGTTCGGACATTCCGACAACAAAATCCTAGGATTTTTTCAGACGGATGTTGGCTCAAACTTGTCTTGCATACACACGGTCACACAAAGTTGTCGGAAAATCTGATTGTTCTAAACGCGGTGACGTAAAACATGTACGTCGGGACTATAAACGGGGCAGTGGCCAATAGCTTTGATCTCTTTATTTATTCTGAGCATGCGTGGCACTTTGTCCGTCGGATTTGTGTACACACGATCGGAATTTCCGACAACAGATTTTGTTGTCGGAAAATTTTATCTCCTGCTCTCCAACTTTGTGTGTCGGAAAATCCGATGGAAAATGTCTGATGGAGCCCACACACGGTCGGAATTTCCGACAACACGCTACAATCGGACATTGTCCATCGGAAAATCCGACTGTGTGTACGGGGCATAACTCTCAGTAATCTTTTTGTTGCTGGTCCCTGACGACCCCAATCATTTTTGAGCCTGAGCCCCTTTTGTTAGCATCTGTCCCCAGCCACTAACTCGCCTCGAGGACTCACTAACTGACCCAGACCCCCATTTATTACCCGTTGGTCCAAAAACTGACTGGACCAACCGGAAAACTCCATCCTGGGATGTGTCCCAACGTTTTTCAATCCTCATTTTAGCCAATATATATGTATATATATATATATATATATATATATATATATATATATATATATATATATATATATATATATATATATATATATATATATATATATAAATATACTCTTGTCGCCAAGGACCTAACGCCACTCACACTCTCCTAAAGTATTAACATATCACATCTGCGAGGGCGGGAACGTTCTTCCTGACTCTCCAACTCACGACTGCTGTATAACTCCCCCAGCTTCAACACTAATTAAAAATCTCCTCCCCTTCTACACTGATCCACCAATCCCAACATATCCCTAACTTCCTTAAACCCCTCCTTTTCCTAACTTATTCCTTCCCTAAGTTCCTTGCACCCAGGGGCGGACTGACCATTGAGAGATTAAGGCACTGCCCGAGGGCCCTAGGCAACTAGGGGGCCCCATCAGGGTTGCCAGCCTCAGTAAAAACAGGGACAGTATGTATAAATCTGTGTTTTTTTTACATCTGTCTGTGTATACTGTGTGTACATGTATGTGTATACTGTGTGATTGTATACTGTGTGTGTGTATACTGTGTGGCCCCATAATCTCTGATTGCCTGTGGGCCCCATAATCTCCTATTGCCGGGGGGCCCCATGAGTTATCAGTCCGCCCCTGCCCCAAGCTATTTGCTGAGAGGCATTTTGAGTCCATGGAATATTTTATATTTTGCCACAAGTTGCGGGAAAGTGACAAACTTTTTTTTTTTGCACAAAGTTGTCACTAAATGATATATTGCTCACACATGCCATGGGCATATGTAGAATTACACACCAAAATTAATTCTGCTGCTTCTCCTAAGTATGGGGATACCACATGTTTGGGACTTTTTGGGAGCCTAGCCGCATACGGGGCCCCGAAAACCAAGCACCGCCTTCAGGATTTCTAAGGGCGTAAATTTTTGATTTCACTCCTCACTACCTATCACAGTTTAGAAGGCCATAAAATGCCAAGATGGCACAAACCCCCCCAAATGACCTCATTTTGGAAAGCAGACACCCCAAGCTATTTGCTGAGAGGCATGTTGAGTCCATGGAATATTTTATATTTTGCCACAAGTTTCGGGAAAATGACAAACTTTTTTTTTTGCACAAGGTTGTCACTAAATGATATATTGCTCAGACATGCCATGGGCATATGAGGAATTGCACCCCAAAATACATTCTGCTGCTTCTTCCGAGTACGGGGATACCACATGTGTGGGACCTTTTGGGAGCCTAACCGCGTACGGGGCCCCGAAATTTAAGCAGCGCCTTCAGGATTTCTAAGGGCGTAAATTTTTTATTTCATTCCTCACTACCTATCACAGTTTTGAAGGCCATAAAATGCCAAGATGGCAAAAAAAAAACAAATGACCCCATCTTGGAAAGTAGACACCCCAAGCTATATGCTGAAAGGCATGTTGAGTCCATGAAATATTTTATATTTTGCCACAAGTTGCGGGAACATGACAAACTTTTTTTTTTGCACAAAATTGTCACTAAATGATATATTGCTCAGACATGCCATGGGCATATGAGGAATTGCACCCCAAAATACATTCTGCTGCTTCTCCCGAGTACGGGGATACCACACGTGTGGGACTTTTTGGTAGCCTAGCTGCGTACAGGGCCCCGAAAACCAATCACCGCCTTCAGGATTTCTAAGGGCGTACATTTTTGATTTCACTCCTCACTACCTATCACAGTTTCGAAGGCCATAAAATGCCAAGATAGCACAACCCCCCCCCCAAAGACCCCATTTTGGAAAGTAGACACCCCAAACTATTTGCTGAGAGTCATGGTGAGTATTTTTCAGCTCTCATTTATTTTTGAAAATGAAGAAAGAAAAGAAAAATGTATTTTTTTTTTATTTGCACTTTTTTTTTTTTGCACAAAGTTGTCACTAAATGATATATTGCTCACACATGCCATGGGCATATGTGTAATTATACCACAAAATACATTCTGCTTCTTCTCCTGAGTATGTGAATACCACATGTGTGGGACTTTTTGGGATCCTAGCCGCGTGCGGGCCCCGAAAACCAAGCACCGCCTTAAGGATTTCTAAGGGCGTAAATTTTTGATTTCACTCCTCACTACCTATCACAGTTTAGAAGGCCATAAAATGCCAAGATGGCACAAACCCCCCCAAATGACCTAATTTTGGAAAGCAGACACCCAAGCTATTTGCTGAGAGGCATGTTGAGTCCATGCAATATTTTATATTTTGCCACAAGTTGCGGGAAAATGACAAACTTTTTTTTTTGCACAAGGTTGTCACTAAATGATATATTGCTCAGACATGCCATGGGCATATGAGGAATTGCACCCCAAAATACATTCTGCTGCTTCTCCTGAGTAAGGCGATACAACATGTGTGGGACCTTTTGGGAGCCTAGCCGCGTACGGGGCCCCAAAATTTAAGCAGCGCCTTCATGATTTCTAAGGGCGTAAATTTTTTATTTCACTCCTCACTACCTATCACAGTTTTGAAGGCCATAAAATGCCAAGATGACACAACCCCCCCCCCCAAATGACCCCATTTTGGAAAGTAGACACCCAAGCTATTTGCTGAGAGGCATGTTGAGTCCATGGAATATTTTATATTTTGCCAGAAGTTGCAGGAAAATGACAAACTTTTTTTTTTTGCACAAAGTTGTCACTAAATGATATATTGCTCACACATGCCATGGGCATATGTGTAATTATACCACAAAATACATTCTGCTTCTTCTCCTGAGTATGCGAATACCACATGTGTGGGAATTTTTGGGAGCCTAGCCGCGTACGGGCCCCAAAAACTAAGTACCGCCTTCAGGATTTCTAAGGGTGTACATTTTTGATTTCACTCCTCACTACCTATCACAGTTTTGAAGCCCATAAAATGCCAAGATGACACAACCCCCCCCAAATGACCCCATTTTGGAAAGTAGACACCCCAAGCCAGGGGCGGACTGACCATTGAGAGATTAGGGCACTGCCCGAGGGCCCTAGGCAACTAGGGGGCCCCATCAGGGTTGCCAGCCTCAGTAAAAACAGGGACAGTATGTATAAATCTGTGTTTTTTTTACATCTGTCTGTGTATACTGTGTGTACATGTATGTGTATACTGTGTGATTGTATACTGTGTGTGTGTATACTGTGTGGCCCCATAATCTCTGATTGCCTGTGGGCCCCATAATCTCCTATTGCCCGGGGGCCCCATGAGTTATCAGTCCGCCCCTGCCCCAAGCTATTTGCTGAGAGGCATTTTGAGTCCATGGAATATTTTATATTTTGCCACAAGTTGCGGGAAAGTGACAAACTTTTTTTTTTTGCACAAAGTTGTCACTAAATGATATATTGCTCACACATGCCATGGGCATATGTAGAATTACACACCAAAATTAATTCTGCTGCTTCTCCTAAGTATGGGGATACCACATGTTTGGGACTTTTTGGGAGCCTAGCCGCATACGGGGCCCCGAAAACCAAGCACCGCCTTCAGGATTTCTAAGGGCGTAAATTTTTGATTTCACTCCTCACTACCTATCACAGTTTAGAAGGCCATAAAATGCCAAGATGGCACAAACCCCCCCAAATGACCTCATTTTGGAAAGCAGACACCCCAAGCTATTTGCTGAGAGGCATGTTGAGTCCATGGAATATTTTATATTTTGCCACAAGTTTCGGGAAAATGACAAACTTTTTTTTTGCACAAGGTTGTCACTAAATGATATATTGCTCAGACATGCCATGGGCATATGAGGAATTGCACCCCAAAATACATTCTGCTGCTTCTCCCGAATACGGGGATACCACATGTGTGGGACCTTTTGGGAGCCTATCCGCGTACGGGGCCCCGAAATTTAAGCAGCGCCTTCAGGATTTCTAAGGGCGTAAATTTTTTATTTCATTCCTCACTACCTATCACAGTTTTGAAGGCCATAAAATGCCAAGATGGCAAAAAAAAAATAAATGACCCCATCTTGGAAAGTAGACACCCCAAGCTATATGCTGAAAGGCATGTTGAGTCCATGAAATATTTTATATTTTGCCACAAGTTGCGGGAAAATGACAAACTTTTTTTTTTTGCACAAAATTGTCACTAAATGATATATTGCTCACACATGCCATGGGCATATGTGGAATTACACCCCAAAATACATTCTGCTGCTTCTCCTGAGTAAGGCGATACAACATGTGTGGGACCTTTTGGGAGCCTAGCCGCGTACGGGGCCCCAAAATTTAAGCAGCGCCTTCAGGATTTCTAAGGGCGTAAATTTTTTATTTCACTCCTCACTACCTATCACAGTTTTGAAGGCCATAAAATGCCAAGATGACACAAACCCCCCCCCCAAATGACCCCATTTTGGAAAGTAGACACCCAAGCTATTTGCTGAGAGGCATGTTGAGTCCATGGAATATTTTATATGTTGCCAGAAGTTGCAGGAAAATGACAAACTTTTTTTTTTTGCACAAAGTTGTCACTAAATGATATATTGCTCACACATGCCATGGGCATATGTGTAATTATACCACAAAATACATTCTGCTTCTTCTCCTGAGTATGCGAATACCACATGTGTGGGAATTTTTGGGAGCCTAGCCGCGTACGGGCCCCAAAAACTAAGTACCGCCTTCAGGATTTCTAAGGGTGTAAATTTTTGATTTCACTCCTCACTACCTATCACAGTTTTGAAGCCCATAAAATGCCAAGATGACACAACCCCCCCAAATGACCCCATTTTGGAAAGTAGACACCCCAAGCCAGGGGCGGACTGACCATTGAGAGATTAGGGCACTGCCCGAGGGCCTTGGGCAACTAGGGGGCCCCATCAGGGTTGCCAGCCTCAGTAAAAACAGGGACAGTATGTATAAATCTGTGTTTTTTTTACATCTGTCTGTGTATACTGTGTGTACATGTATGTGTATACTGTGTGATTGTATACTGTGTGTGTGTATACTGTGTGGCCCCATAATCTCTGATTGCCTGTGGGCCCCATAATCTCCTATTGCCCGGGGGCCCCATGAGTTATCAGTCCGCCCCTGCTTGCACCCTTTCATGTCTGTACTCTGCTTCCTTTTTAATACAGCTCCGTACATGTCTTGAATAGGGTAGCCAGATACCTTACTTCCCTACCAATACATGCATAGCACCTTATATTACTAAGTAATGACACCGACACTTGGATTGGATGTAAATGGCCTTATCGGCCTTTATTTAACAAAACCAATAAAAACTGTAAACTTTTATTTTCAATATTTATAACCATTTAAATATTCAAAATATTTAAAATATTTAACTCTAATGCCGCGTACACACGGTCGGACTTTCTATCCTACTTGGTCCGGCACACTTTCCGACGGACTTTGTCCGCCAGGTGCGCCGGACTTTAAAACGGACGGACTTGCCCACACACGCCGGGACTTTCCGGCGGGCTAAGTCCGCCCGTCTTTCCGACGGACTTTCGCCGGAGTTCCGGCGGACTTTCAGAATGAACGGACTTGCCCACACACGGCCAAGTCCGTTCATTTTGAACGTGACTCAGGTGCGACGGGACCAGAAAAGGATGTCAATCTTGCCGCTTTTATCGGCGAGATTGACACCTTGCGAGCCCCGTCGCGGGGCATACCAGGCCCTTAGGTCTGGTATGGATTATAAAGGGAACCCCGCTACGCCGAAAAAACGGCGTGGGGTCCCCCCTAAAATCCATACCAGACCCCGATCTGAGCACGCAGCCTGGCCGGTCAGGAAAGGGGGTGGGGACGAGCGAGCGCCCCCCCCCTCCTGAACCGTACCAGGCCGCATGCCCTCAACATGGGGGGGTGGGTGCTTTGGGGGAGGGGGGCCCCCCCACCTCAAAGCACCTTGTCCCCATGTTGATGAGGACAAGGGCCTCTTCCCGACAACCCTGGCCGTTGGTTGTCGGGGTCTGCGGGCGGGGGCTTATCGGAATCTGGGAGCCCCCTTTAATAAGGGGGCCCCCAGATCCCGGCCCCCCACCCTATGTAAATGAGTATGGGGTACATGGTACCCCTACCCATTTACCTAGGAAAAAAGTGTAAGTAATAAAACACACTACACAGGTTTTTAAAATATTTTATTAAACAGCTCCGGGGGGGGATCTTCCTCCGGCTTCGGGGGTCTTCTTCCGGCTTCGGGGGTCCCTCCGCTTCATCTTCTCCCGACGTCCGGTTGGTTCTTCTCCCGGTGTTCCAGTTCTTCGGCCGGCTCCTCTGCTGTGTTCAGGTAGCTCTCTTGCCAGCAGAGGTCCGGACTTCTGAGCTGCTGGGCTTCTTCTTCTCTTCTCTTCTCTTCTCTTCTCTTCTCTTCTCTTCTCTTCTCTTCCCCCAGATGTTGACACGACGCTCTCTCCGGCTGGACTGGTCTCCGAGGGCTGCGTTGTGACTTATATAGGCGGAGACCCCGCCCCCATATGATGTCACAGTCCCTGGGCATGCTGGGACTGTGACGTTTTAGGGGGCGTGGTCAACCAATGGCCAGGGTTGTCGGGAAGAGGCCCTTGTCCTCATCAACATGGGGACAAGGTGCTTTGAGGTGGGGGGGGCCCGCAGGGCGCCCCCCTCCCCCAAAGCACCCACCCCCCCATGTTGAGGGCATGCGGCCTGGTACGGTTCAGGAGGGGGGGGCGCTCGCTCGTCCCCACCCCCTTTCCTGACCGGCCAGGCTGCGTGCTCGGATCGGGGTCTGGTATGGATTTTAGGGGGGACCCCACGCCGTTTTTTCGGCGTAGCGGGGTTCCCTTTATAATCCATACCAGACCTAAGGGCCTGGTATGCCCCGCGCTCGCCGCAATAGGAAAATTTGTTTTTCCTATTGCAGCGAGCGCGAGATGCAATACCCTGCCCTCGTGTTGTATTTGGTCCGTCGGACCAGTCTACACACGAGCGGCCTTTCCGTCGGACCAGCACACACACGAGCGGACTTTCCGCCCGAAACTGAGTCCGACGGAAAGATTTGAAACTTTCTTCAAATCTAGGTCCGGCGGGCTTTTGGGAAGAAGTCCGACCGTGTGTACGCGGCATTACTCTCAGTAATCTTTTTGTTGCTGGTCCCTGACGACCCCAATCACTTTTGAGCCTGAGCCCCTTTTGTTAGCATCTGTCCCCAGCCGCTAACTCGCCTCGAGGACTCACTAACTGACTCAGACCCCCCATTTATTACCTGTTGGTCCAAAAACTGACTGGACCAACCGGAAAACTCCATCCTGGGATGTGTCCCAATGTTTTTCAATCCTCATTTTAGCCAATATATATATCTATCTATATCTATATCTATATATATATATATATATATATATATATATATATATATATATATATATATACTCTTGTCGCCAAGGACCTAACGCCACCACGGCACAAGTGTAACACCTTACGCTTGTGCCCGCAGCCACACCAAAAGTGCTCTTCTAATGCCATCTTCAAGTCCCAGGGACCAAAGATCAATCCCCACCGGGTTAAGATGAACACCATCCCCTCTCAGGTACATCCAAGTGTCAGTTTCTGAATCCCAATGTCGTATCACTATACCCCCATTCCTGGAAACAAACCTGCACACCTCTTTGTTAACTTTTATGCGGGTCTTATTGAGTTTTTCCCACGATCGGGCCCCCCTCCAAGACATACGGGCAACTATACCGGACCATACGAACAGCATGTCTGGAAAGGATGCCCTGAGCCTGAGAAAGTCCCATTGGATATCTTTAATGACCTGCCTCATTGGTCTAATACCCAAGTCATTTCCTCCCACATGAAGGACCAATATATCATGGACCCTGTCCAACCTGGCAAATCTATGTACCTCCGGAACCACTTGCTGCCACCTCATACCCGGTATGCCCAACCACCTGACCGTGCCCTCCTCTCTCTTAAGCCGTAGCTGTCTACCTGCAGGTCTGATGTCCGCCCGTTTTTCCCCCCAAAAAACGTATGAGTGTCCCAATATCCAAATGAGACATCTGGGGGGATCTGAAAAGAAATAACAAAGAAATATACCAGCGACGTTCCAACATTTTTTAACCGTCTACGCATCTTAACCTATACAACCAACTATACTTCACAATAACTGTGGACGAACATATATCTGAAATCTGTTTGATTCCCATCTGCCTATCTTCTTTATTACATTTTCTGGAAGTCCCCAGCGAGCTGCTTCCGTGGCTGCCCCTATACGGAAAGAATGCCCTGCATATTCTCCCGGGGAAAGCTCTCCTTCTTTTAAACACTTCCTCATCACCGCTGTAAACTGAAACCATGGATAAACACAATCCATCCTTGTGGATAAAAAGTGCTCCTTCCCCTGTCTGGCGCATATCCAGGAACTGCCTCAGAGCTGCTACCGGACAAAACTGGGTTTCTAACCCCTTGAATAACTCCACTGTGACCCCTTTTCCTTCCTGGTCTGTTTTCGATCGCCGTATCCAAATCAGAACTGACTGATCTGAAAACTGCACATCACCCAACCTCAGACCTCCCAACACCCTTTTTGATGGCGAGACCAACTCCCCGATTTTAAATGCTCCAAAAAATGCCACCAAAAAGGCTGCTCGGAAGAGTACTTGCTCAAAGTACTCTGAACACACCTTGTTGAGGCTTGTCAGAATCGTCCCCAGCACCTCAAATGACACTGGGCATCTGGAGTCCTTCTTGTGAGAACCTTTTCTATAACCCCGCAAAGCCCTGCGAACCATAAATGATTTTGTGACATCCCTGAGTCCTTTTAATTGGAATAAAAAGGCTAGAGCCGCCATCTTCTTTCCTATTCCCGACCCAGAGACCCCTTTTTCATAATTCCTACAAATAAAACACAAAACCCAAGTCTGTACGTCAGCAGAGTCCTCTAACCCTCCTGCCTCCTCCATCAAGGCAAACCATTCTTGCCACACTTTTTCATAAGCCCTCCATGTTCCTGCGCTGAGAGACTGCCGGATCAATCCCGCGGTGATTCCAACGCAACTCTCCACAGTTCCGATGGACATGGCTCCCCTACCCGGTTCGCCTCCGGTGCCAGTTTGCAAAATTCTTCCCACTGGAAACGAGACAAAGCATCCGCTAACTTATTGTCCACTCCAGGGATATGAACAGCATAATTAAATGCATTTATGCACAAACAACTGAGCACCAGGTGTCTTAACAACCTAATCACAGGTGGGGATGAGGCCGAGATGTTATTAATCGCCCAAACCACCCCCAAATTGTCGCAATTGAACCTAACTTTCTTGTTACGTAATTCCTCCCCCCCCCCCCCCCCATAGTTCTACTGCCAACACAATAGGAAACAGTTCTAGGAGGACCAGGTTTCGAAGAAAACCCGCCTCTCTCCAAATCTCCGGCCATGGTCCTGCACTCCATCTACCTCGGCAATACACCCGTATCCTGCCGATCCTGCCGCATCCGTAAACAGGACCAAGTCAGCATTGCTGACCAGTCCCACTTGCCACACAGATCGCCCATTAAAACATTCCAAAAATCCATCCCACACATTTAAATCCGCCTGCAACTCTCTGGTCAATCAGACAAAGTGATTGGGAACTCTCACCCCAGCCGTGGCCGCCGCCAATCTCCTACAGAATATACGACCCATGGGAATGATTCTGCATGCAAAATTCAATTTTCCCAATAAGGATTGCAATTCCTTCAGCCGCAGCTTATGCTTCTTACCCGCCATACTCACCTCCTTCCGTAACACCACCAATTTGTCCTCCGGCAGCCTACATTCCATAGCCATGGAATCAATAGTGATGCCCAAAAAAACTAATTCTGATGTGGGGCCCTCTGTCTTGTCAGCCGCCAGCGGAATCCCGAATCTTTCAGCTAGGTGTTGTAACATTCCCAATAATACTCCACAACATCTGGAGTCTGGGGGGCCTATGCACAAGAAATCATCCAAATAATGGATAATTGAATTCATTCCTGCCGCTTCCCTAACCGCCCATTCAAAGAACGAGCTAAACGCCTCAAACAGTGCGCACGAAATGGAACAACCCATTGGCAAGCAACGGTCAACAAAGTACGACCCTTGCCAACAGCATCCCAACAAATGCACACTGTGGGGGTGTACCGGCAATAATCTAGAAGCCGATTCCACATCAGTTTTTGCCATGAGGGTGCCCTTACCATATTTTCTGACCCAAGAGACAGCTGCATCGAATGATGTATAGGTAACCGCACAATCCTGCGGGTCAATACCATCGTTCACTGAGCCACCTCTTGGGTAGGACAGATGATGTATCATCCTATATTGCCCCAACTACTCCTTCGGAACAACTCCCAACGGGGAAACTATTAACCCTGGTAACGGCGGGGAAGTGAATGGTCCAGCCATCCGGCCCAATGCAACTTCCTTAAACAGCTTAGCCGACACCACCTCCGGGTGGAGGCGTGCCAACTTCAAATTGTCTGCGACCGGCGGAACCTCCCGCAATGAACTCGGAATTCGAAAACCCTCCCTGAACCCTGTTTCTAATAACATTGCTGCCGCCCTATCTGGGTACCTATTTAGGAAAGGTAGCATCCTTTCTAGTCTCACCGGCGTCATCCCTTTTTCCAGTGAAGTCCCCTGTGCGACCTTTTCCTTGCTTGAAGCAGCGCACAAAAGGGTGCACCCCACTACATCCAGAGCATTCATGCTTGTAGCGACATGAAGTTCCGAACCGACAGTTGCCTTCATTGAACTGCCAGCACACCCCTTTCTTTTTAGGGGCCGGCGATCCAGTGGAGGAGGTGCCGCCGACCCCCCCTTGAAAAAACGGGCTCGCAGCCCTGGATGACGTCATCAACTTCATCCAGAGACTTATATCTTTATGGTCCCATCTAATCGAGGGGCGAATAGCCTTCCTTTGATGAAACTGTTCGTCATATTGAAGCCATGCTAAACCCCCATATACTCGATGTGCCTCGCTGATCGCTTCTAGATAACAGAATAATGCCGAGCAATTCTCGGGAGCTTTTTCCCCAGTCACGCTCGCCAGAATCGCAAATGCTTGCAACCAGTTAGCAAAGGTGCGCGGAATTAATCTGTACCTTCTCTTCTCTTCCTCCTCTTTTTTACTCTCATCCAGCTTTACCCTGTCTAAATTAAACTTTTCCAACGGGAGCAGGGAGAAAATCTCCACAAACTCGTTTTTCCAAATTTTTTCTCTTACCTCTTTTTTCAAATGCACCCCCAAAAGGTCCCTCGAAGTAAACGTAGACCTCACACTTGGCTGCATTTGCCAATCTCACCTTTTCCGCATTCTTTTCCTGCGTTGTGGTTTTTGTAGAATCTCCCACGCCGTCACCTCCCGTTTGTGTCTCAGCCACCAATGTCGTCGGCCTTTGCGGGGGATCCACTACAACCGGGGGATCCCTAACACTCGGGGGTTGTGGTACCCAGGGGCTGATGGGGGATGAGGGTTGCGGAGCCCCGCTCTCCAGGCGATGAAGTAACTCCCTCACTGAGTCCCATAAATCCCCCCCCCCTTAAGGTACCTTGTGCATCCCCCCCACCCTGGATCCCCCTGCATCAGTCAACCCAGAGACATTAGTAAAAGAAACAGAAGCTCGCTTACCAGGCTGCCTTAGGTGAGAGGACCTACCAGTCGTCTGACCCGACTCCACCGCTGCCTCCTGTGGATCATCGCTCAGCTCGCCCTCCTCGCTGCTGCTGTCCCTCTGCATAAGTTGCTGCTCTTCCACCGCTGTTCTTCTGGCAGACTTGCGTCCCTCAGCCTGAGCGACAGGAGGGGGGGCCACATCCATCTGAGGGTTCCGTCCTCCGTTCCCATCGTGTGGGGAAATGACGTCATCACTCGGCGACCTGTCTCTCACGCAGGCATTTCGCTGGCCAACCCTCCCAGGCCCTTCTCTGAACCTGGAGGCAGGGCCTCCCGACTGACGATCCCTGTTCTGACTGGCTGAACCTCCTCCCTGAGGTAAGATGGCGCCGCCACGAGGCAAGCCGCCGGCCGTTTCACAGGCAAGGCCGGCGCCCGACCGTCCCTTTCTCCCTCGCCGGGTTGCCACCCCGACCAGAGCATAGCGGTGGTGGCAGCCTGCTGTCTGTCATGTGGAGATGCACCAGCGGGGGCTGGTCTGGGTGCCTGCATTAAGCCTCCCCCCCTGTGACTATGCTGCGATCTGTCTCTCCTTGCTGTCCCCCCGCCCACTCTTTTCGGTGTCTGCTTTGCCGGCGGGGGTCCCGAGGGGGTCCGACTCGGGCTCCCCAGTCTCCTCTGAGTCCTGGGAGCGATGTCGGGACAAAGGCGCTCCGGAGGTCTAGACCTCCTAGCCCGTGATGAGGCAGGCCTCGCAGTGGATGGGCCCTGCTCTACCCCCTGTAATGTGGATGCAATCTGGCTCTGAAGCCATTCTGCTCCGTGGGTCTCCGCTGCCTCCCTAAGCTGTACCCATAGTTGCTCTAAACCACTCATGCTACCTGCTGTCGCTCAGCTACCTCAGGGAACGTTCTTCCTAACTCTCCAACTCACGACTGCTGTATAACTCCCCCAGCTTCAACACTAATTAAAAATCTCCTCCCCTTCTACACTGATCCACCAATCCCAACATATCCCTAACTTCCTTAAACCCCTCCTTTTCCTAACTTATTCCTTCCCTAAGTTCCTTGCACCCTTTCATGTCTGTACTCTGCTTCCTTTTTAATACAGCTCCGTACATGTCTTGCAAAGATTCATATAGCACACTGTGAAAAAGCGTTATTATGGTCAGAACTTGGGCCTAGTCACTTTATGCACTGCACTCCTATGCCCCAGTCTATTTACCCACAAAATTCTCCTAATTACTGTGCCACAACTGACAGCCTCACAGCCACACATACACCTAGGGCTAGACAATCATTTTTTAAAACATTTTAATTTTCAATAACATTTGCACAAAGAATGATATCACTTTGTCTGAGCCTACCTTACAGAAGAACTTCGTTAAAATCAGTAACTGTTGAGAGATTGAACACTTTGGTTAGGACTATGCAACATACAACATGGAGTATGGGAACGAGAGGGGGGGGATCTATGTATTCTATGATCTGACACTCCCGGGTCTGGGGATTGCATACGCGCTGCCGGCGACCCTCTCCCGCTGTGATTACACACAGTGGGAGCTGATCTGCGGGTACCGCAGACTTGATGTCCACCAGAAACCGTCGATCATTAGGCAGAAAGCCAGAATGGCGTTCTGCATATGTAAACAAGGCAGACTGCCATTATGTCTGTTTGCAAGAACACAGGATCCATTCCTTCCCCTAGTAAAAGCACTTCCCACACAGTGCACAAGAAACAGCTAGGCACACAGTTAACCCTTTAATCGCCCCTTTTTTTTAACCCTTTCCCAGCCAGTGTCATTAGTACAGTGACAGTGCATATTATTAGCATCGATCACTGTATTAGTGTCACTGGTCCCCAAAAATATATACTGCAGCGGGGCAGCACATGCAGGCTCAGTCATGTGTGTATATATACATGATTGAAGCTGCTGCGGTTTAGAAGCATGCTGCGTGCCCCTCCTGTACGTCATCCTTCAGCACGGGGGTCTACTTTGTATGCAAAGGTATTTTTTAACCGGGCAGACTACCAAGCAAAAGCAAGGAGGGATTGGTTAATGCATTCTAAATAAAGATGAAGTTTAAAAAAAATGTAACTGCATTTTGTGAATAACAGCAACCCCCAGGACCATAAAATTGCTATGTTTTTATAGGGTCCTGGGTTTGGTAACACTTTCAACTCCGATGACTCCTACTCAAGGGTGCAGGTGGCTACAGAG
Source organism: Lithobates septentrionalis (assembly GCA_037952835.1). Lineage (NCBI taxonomy): Eukaryota > Metazoa > Chordata > Amphibia > Anura > Ranidae > Lithobates > Lithobates septentrionalis. Next base: position 2,405,231 of record JBBDGP010001344.1, read on the forward strand.
CCCACCCATTGGCTTTTTAGCATACACTAGAAAGGGAAAAGTACTGCCACACAGGAACTCAGCCCGAGAGGTGAGTAAACATGACGATTTCAGCCTGACTCCACCCAAGCCACGGCCCCTGATGTATTTCAGCATCGGGCTTAATTATGGAGATCTGGCCTGGGTGGAGTCTTCATTTGAAGCCTTTTTGTTGATTCACCTTTTGGGCCGGGTTGCTGTGTTTCTCCCTTTTTGTGTTGTGAACACTTATGGCACTTTCACACTGAGGCGCTAGCGGCTTTTCAGCCTCTAGTGGGGCGCTTTTAACCCCCACTAGCAGCCGAAAAAAGGGTTAAAAGTGCCAGCAAAGCACTGCTGCCGATTTCAATGGCAGGGGAGCTTTAGGAGCAGTGTATACACCGCTCCTCAGTGGCGGTGCATATATTAGGAGAGCACAGGTGCCGCTCCCTCTCTCCAGCCACCCCCTCTATGTATAATGGATAGATTCATGCATTGTATGATTCGATCCATGGCTGCTGTAGCCACCCCCTATTCAGGCACCTGGCCCCTTTTCGGATGCCGGGTGCCAGAATTACAGCGGAGGGGGTGTTTTTGAAGCACCTGATTAGAGCCATAGGCTCTAATAGGCTTCAAAAAAGGTGAACTGCGAGCGCTAAGCAGTTCACCCAGGTGTGTTAGAAAAGCAAATGAATATTCCCTTTCCTAACACTGAACCACCTCTCAGGCAATCAGATGCGTGGGTCTGTTACCTGTCACCTGATTGGCTGAAACGACAAGCGCTACGATTGGACGCCTATCAGGGGAGGAGACGCATGGAGGACACAGGAGCCACTGTCTGACATGCTGCAAGGTCCCACCGCTCACCGCCGTCACCCGCCACCACCGAGACAGGGTAAGTGCCGGGCAGACGGCGAGTGGGCTGTCATAGTGTCACAATTTGATGGGCACAGTGGCTGCATTTGATGGGCACAGTGGCAGCTTTTGATGGGCACAGTGGCTGTGTTTGGTCACAGTGGCTGCGTTTTGATGGGCACAGTGGCAGCTTTTGATGGGCACAGTGGCAGCTTTTGATGGGCACAGTGGGTGTTTGATGGGCACAGTGGCTGCATTTGATGGCACAATGGCTGTGTCTGATGGGCACAGTGGCTGTGTTTGATGGGCAGTGTCAGCTTTTGATGGGCACAGTGGGCATTTGATGGGCACATCGGCTGTGTTTTATGGCACAGTGACTGCGTTTAATGGCACAGTGGCCGTGTTTGATGGGCACAGTGTCAGTTTTTGATGGGCACAGTGGCTGTGTTTGGGCACAGTGGCAGCTTTTGATGGGCAGAGTGGCAGCTTTTGATGGGCACAACCAGGGCCGGTACAAGGGGGGGGCGGAAGGGGCGGATGCCCTGGGCGGGACCATTTACTGGAGGAAGAGGGGCGCAATAGAAGCGCCAGTGAACCGGTGTTGTAAAAATTCCTGCTACCTATCCAGAGTTTACAACGCCGGCCTAGCGAAAATTGATCATTTTTAACATGTGCCGAGTGCGCTCCTGCACCCGGCACAAGCCTGAGACCAGCCCCGCCCCGCCTTCCTTATCAGGCAGTTTCTGTCCTGCATTGGAGGATCTATCCGTCAATCGCCGACAGCTGGCGCCTGACGGGTAGATCGAGATGCATGCAGAGCAGCGCTGGAAGCATCTGTGATAAGTTCTCTCATGTGACGCTGCTCCCTGGCGGCCCCTCCTCTCTTCTCGTCCTTCCCTATTTGCTTGTGACATCATCTGGGATGGACGAGAAGAGAGGAGGGGCCGCCGGGGAGCAGCGTGACATGAGAGAACTTATCACAGATGCTTCCAGCGCTGCTCTGCATGCAGGCTAGTAAACAATGTGCCCTTAATGTGCTATGTGCCCTATGTTGTGCCCTGATGTGCCCCATGATGTGCCCTGATGTGCCCCATGATGTGCCCTGATGTGTCCCATAATGTGCCCTGACGTGCCCTATAATGTGCCCTGACGTGCCCCATGATGTGCCCTGATGTGCCCCATGATGTGCCCCATGATGTGCCCTGATGTGTCCCATAATGTGCCCTAACGTGCCCTATAATGTGCCCTGACGTGCCCCATGATGTGCCCTGATGTGCCCCATGATGTGTCCTGATGTGCCCTGACGTGCCCCATGATGTGCCCCATGATGTGCCCTGATGTGCCCCATAATGTGCCATGTGCCCCATCATGTGCCATTATGTGCCATATGCCCCCGTGCCCTGATGTGCTCCGTGCCCTGATGTGCTCCGTGCCCTGATGTGCCCCGTGCCCTGATGTGCCATGTGCCCTGATGTGCGCCGTGCCCTGATGTGCCCTGTGCCCTGATGTGCCATGTGCCCTGATGTCCCCCATGCCCTGATGTGCCATGTACCCTGATGTGCCCCATGCACTGATGTGCTCCATGCCCTGATGTGCTCCGTGCCCTGATGTGCTCCGTGCCTTGATGTGCTTTGTGCCCCGTGCCCTTGATGTGCCATGTGCCCTGATGCGCCCCGTGCCCTGATGTGCCATGTGCCCTGATGTGCTCCTTACCCTGATGTGCTCCGTGCCCTGATGTGCTATGTGCCCTGATGTGCCCTGTACCCTGATGTGTTGTGCCCTGATGTGCTCTGTACCCTGATGTGCTCTGTACCCTGATGTGCTGTGCCCTGGTGTGCCCGTGCCCTGATGTGCCATGTGCCCTGATGTGCCCCATGCCCTGATGTGCCATGTGCCCTGATGTGCTCCTTACCCTGATGTGCCCCGTGCCCTGATGTGCTCCGTGCCCTGATGTGCTCCATGCCCTGATGTGCTATGTGCCCTGATGTGCCCTGTACCCTGATCTGCTGTGCCCTATACCCTGATGTGTTGTGCCCTGATGTGCTCTGTACCCTGATGTGCCCTGTACCCTGATGTGCTGTGCCCTGTACCCTGATGTGTTGTGCCCTGATGTGCTCTGTACCCTGATGTGCTCTGTACCCTGATGTGCTCTGTACCCTGATGCGCTGTGCCCTGATGTGCCCCGTGCCCTGATGTGCTATGTGCCCCATGCCCTGATGTGCTCCGTGCCCTGATGTGCTCCGTGCCCTGATGTGCTTTGTGCCCTGTGCCCTGATGTGCCATGTGCCCTGATGTGCCCCGTGCCCTGATGTGCCATGTGCCCTGATGTGCTCCTTACCCTGATGTGCCCCGTGCCCTGATGTGCTCCGTGCCCTGATGTGCTATGTGCCCTGATGTGCCCTGTACCCTGATGTGCTGTGCCCTATACCCTGATGTGTTGTGCCCTGATGTGCTCTGTACCCTGATGTGCCCTGTACCCTGATGTGCTGTGCCATGTACCCTGATCTGTTGTGCCCTGATGTGCTCTGTACCCTGATGTGCTCTGTACCCTGATGTGCTGTGCCCTGTGCCCTGATGTGCTATGTGCCCCATGCCCTGATGTGCTATGTGCCCGGATGTGCCCTAATGTGCTATGTGCCCTGATGTCCTATGTGCCCTGTGCCCTGATGTGCCCCGATGTGCCTTGTGCCCCCATGTGCTGTGCCTTAATGTCATGTGCCCCAATGTACTGTGACCTGATGTGCTGGGCTCTGTACCCTGATGTGCTGTACCCTGATGTGGCCTGGTGTGCTGTACCTGGATGTGCTGGGCTCTGTACCCTGATGTACTGTGACCTGTGCCCTGATGTGCTGTGCCCTGATGTGCCCTGATGTGCCCTGATGTGCTGTGCCCTGATGTGCTGTGCCCTCGTGTATTGTGACCTGTGCCCTGATGTGCCCTGATGTGCTGTGTCTTGTTGGTCCGATTAGAATGGTTTCATTGTACTGAATGGGGCGTGACAAGTTTCCCCAGTGTGAACCGCGCCTAAGTCACTGATCGCTGCCAATACTAGTATTTAACAAATTCCCAGTATAGATCCCATCATCTGTAGGCATTGTAGCTTTCACAGCGGCGGGGGGGGGGGGCGCAGTTTTCCATCTTTGCCCTGGGCACCAGATGACCTTGTCCCGGCACTGGGCACAACAGTGGCTGTGTCTGATGGGCACAGTGGCTGTGTTTAATGGGCATAGTGTCAGCTTTTGATGGGCACAGTGGCTGTGTTTGATGGCACAGTGGCTGCGTTTGATGGGCACAGTGGCTGTGTTTGATGGGCAGTGTCAGATTTTGATGGGCACAGTGGGCATTTGATGGGCACAGTAGCTGCGTTTAATGGCTCATTGGCTGTGTTTGATGGGCACAGTGTCAGCTTTTGATGGACACAGTGGCTGTGTTTGGGCACAGTGGAAGCTTTTGATGGGCACAACAGTGGCTGTGTCTGATGGGCCCAGTGGCTGTGTTTGATGGGCACAGTGTCAGCTTTTGATGGGCACAGTGGCTGCGTTTGATGGCACAATGGCTGCGTTCGATGGGCACAGTGGCTGCGTTTGATGGGCACAGTGGCTGCGTTTGATGGGCACAGTGGCTGCGTTTGATGGGCAGTGTCAGCTTTTGATGGGCACGGTGGGCGTTTGATGGGCACAGTGACTACATTTTATGGCACATTGGCTGCATTTTATGGCACATTGGCTGCGTTTTATGGGCACAGTGGCTGCATTTTATGGCACATTGGCTGCATTTTATGGCACATTGGCTGCGTTTTATGGCACAGTGGCTGTGTTTGATGGGCACAGTGTCAGCTTTTGATGGGCACAGTGGCAGCTTTTGATGGGCACAACAGTGGTTGTGTGCGATAGGCACAGTGTCAGCTTTTGATGAGCACAGTGGCTGTGTTTGGGCAGTGTCAGCTTTTGATGGGCACAGTGGGCATTTGATGGGCACAGTGGCTGCGTTTAATGGCTCATTGGCTGCGTTTGATGGGCACAGTGTCAGCTTTTGATGGGCACAGTGGCTGTGTTTGGGCACAGTGAAAGCTTTTGATGGGCACAACAGTGGCTGTGTCTGATGGGCCCAGTGGCTGTGTCTGATGGGCACAGTGTCAGCCTTTGTTGGGCACAGTGGCTGCGTTTGATGGCACAGTGGCTGCGTTTGATGGCACAATGGCTGTGTTCGATGGGCACAGTGGCTGCGTTTGATGGGCAGTGTCAGCTTTTGATGGGCAAGGTGGGCATTTGATGGGCACAGTGGCTACATTTTATGGCACATTGGCTGCATTTTATGGCACAGTGGCTGCGTTTTATGGCACATTGGCTGCGTTTTATGGCACATTGGCTGCGTTTTATGGCACATTGGCTGCGTTTTATGGCACAGTGGCTGTGTTTGATGGGCACAGTGTCAGCTTTTGATGGGCACAGTGGCAGCTTTTGATGGGCACAACAGTGGTTGTGTGTGATGGGCACAGTGTCAGCTTTTGATGAGCACAGTGGCTGTGTTTGGGCAGTGTCAGCTTTTGATGGGCACAACAGTAGCTGTGTTTCATGGGCACAGTGTCAGCTTTTGAGGGGCACAGTGGCTGTGTTTGATGGGCACAGTATCAGCTTTTTATGGGCACAGTGGCAGCTTTTGACGGGCAGAGTGGCAGCTTTTGATGGGCACAACAGTGGCTGTGTCTGATGGGCACAGTGTCAGCTTTTGATGGGCACAGTGGCTGTGTTTGGGCAGTGTCAGCTTTTGATGGGCACAACGGTAGCTGTGTTTGATGGGCACAGTGTCAGCTTTTGATGGGCACAGTGGCTACATTTTATGGCACAGTGGCTGTGTTTGATGGGCACAGCGTCAGCTTTTGATGGGCACAGTGGCTGCATTTTATGGCACAGTGGCTGTGCTTGATGGGCACAGTGTCAGCTTTTGATGGGCACAGTGGCTGTGTTTGGGCACAGTGGCAGCTTTTGATGGGCAGAGTGGCAGCTTTTGATGGGCACAACAGTAGCTGTGTTTGATGGGCAGCACAGACTACTTACTTCCAACTTCCTTGACCGGCCTGGACGCTGGTGCAGTGCAGGGACAGGGAGGCAGGCAGCCGCTGCGCCGCAGCTGAGCAGATCTGCTCTCTCCGGGAGGATTTCTGCCTTCTGTCTTCTCTGTCTTCAGACCAGCCAGGCACTAGTCCGCTCCGCTCCCTCTTAGCCATGCTGTCTAAAGATGGCAGAGGTGGGCGGAGCTTGTTTACTAGCCGCGAAGGCAGCATGCAAAGAATGCTGGGGCGGCCGCGGCGCGCTCTGAATGCTAGGGCGGCCGCGGCGTCCCTGACTGACGTCACTCTGTTCCACAGCTAGACGCTGGACGTGCGGACGGCGGCTCTAGCTCGGCGCCCCTCTTCTGGAAAGAAATTACAGCGCTGGGATGTGGTGCACCCTGGCCAGGATCGGCCCTGACCTGGATACCATCACTGAGCCGTGAAATGGCTCCAAAGCGTGTTTAGACTTAGTTTCACAGCTGAGTCACACGCTCTGAGGTGAGAGGCTTTCCCGGGGGGTCATTGAATGACACTGGAGTATGGTTTCATAAGCACTGAGATTATTTGCAGCGTGCTGGAAATTCTCTTATGGACACTTTTCTTTTATGGACTTTTTTTATACACCTATATTATTGAATAATAGACTCACAGATTTTTTTTTTTTTTTATATATATTGCTGATTTATTTGTAATTTTGCACTCATGTATTAACACTATTATATTTTATTTATTTATTTATTTTGTATATTGGTATTGCTGATTTTTTGCAAATTTTGCACTGAGGTAACAACACCATTGTGTAGCATTTTTAGCACACTACACATTTATCATTTTAAACTATCCCAGTTTGGATTATTATTTGATATACATAATTTATACCACACTTCAGCGCAGCGTATTTATTATTATTTTTTCTATAGTGGTGCACGGTATATGAGACGTGTTCTACGCAGGCAGCTAGGTGTTGTTTTTACTCTTGAGGCATGACTGACGGATACAGATGTCATTATTCCCTTAATACCAAACCATGCCCATCTTTACCCCAATAACTCAAACCACACTGAGCTTGGAGTATAAAAGGCCATAGTGGCCTAATTTATTTAACAAATAATTTTATATATAAAAATATAACATATAAAAACATTATCAATCATAAATAGAAAACATCAACAACAAAACAACAACATCTGTTAAAACAACCTGTTTGATCATCAAGCGTTGGTCTGAGCAATATCTTAAAAAATCCTCCGTGTCCATAACAGGACTAGCACTGCGGTCCCATCAAATCTATCAAAATAGGCCTCAAGCCGACAAGCTGGCTCAGAGACTAGCAATGACCGCAGTGCCCCATTATCACTTCCCGGTTAACCTCCGTTAACCGGGAACCACAATACTGAGCCATAGCAACGCTAGGCTCCCAAAAAGACTCTTACTTTTACCAATCCACCTTCTTTGCCCAGACCAACGCCCGCCATCACTTTTCCTTTCTTTTTTTTTTTTATATAAAATTTTAACCTTAACCAGAGCTACTTAACCGTGATATATCAAAAAGGGGAGGGTGGGCGGGAACTTTCTCCAAACACTGTTACTCCCCCCTGGGCGGGGTTAACCTATAAAGCCCTGTTTGAATACCTCCCCCTCGGTTACTTTTTCGTACCCACCCCTTAAACTATTAACTCCCCTGTTACCACAGTCATGTATGCCCTCCGCTATGCATTACATGCTGTTGCTGCGGGCTTCTCTTGACTGACGGATACAGATGTCATTATTCCCTTAATACCAAACCATGCCCATCTTTACCCCAATAACTCAAACCACACTGAGCTTGGAGTATAAAAGGCCGTAATGGCCTAATTTATTTAACAAATAATTTTATATATAAAAATATAACATATAAAAACATTATCAATCATAAATAGAAAACATCAACAACAAAACAACAACATCTGTTAAAACAACCTGTTTGATCATCAAGCGTTGGTCTGAGCAATATCTTAAAAAATCCTCCGTGTCCATAACAGGACTAGCACTGCGGTCCCATCAAATCTATCAAAATAGGCCTCAAGCCGACAAGCTGGCTCAGAGACTAGCAATGACCGCAGTGCCCCATTATCACTTCCCGGTTAACCTCCGTTAACCGGGAACCACAATACTGAGCCATAGCAACGCTAGGCTCCCAAAAAGACTCTTACTTTTACCAATCCACCTTCTTTGCCCAGACCAACGCCCGCCATCACTTTTCCTTTCTTTTTTTTTTTTTTTTTTTTTATATAAAATTTTAACCTTAACCAGAGCTACTTAACCGTGATATATCAAAAAGGGGAGGGTGGGCGGGAACTTTCTCCAAACACTGTTACTCCCCCCTGGGCGGGGTTAACCTATAAAGCCCTGTTTGAATACCTCCCCCTCGGTTACTTTTTCGTACCCACCCCTTAAACTATTAACTCCCCTGTTACCACAGTCATGTATGCCCTCCGCTATGCATTACATGCTGTTGCTGCGGGCTTCTCTTGACTGACGGATACAGATGTCATTATTCCCTTAATACCAAACCATGCCCATCTTTACCCCAATAACTCAAACCACACTGAGCTTGGAGTATAAAAGGCCGTAGTGGCCTAATTTATTTAACAAATAATTTTATATATAAAAATATAACATATAAAAACATTATCAATCATAAATAGAAAACATCAACAACAAAACAACAACATCTGTTAAAACAACCTGTTTGATCATCAAGCGTTGGTCTGAGCAATATCTTAAAAAATCCTCCGTGTCCATAACAGGACTAGCACTGCGGTCCCATCAAATCTATCAAAATAGGCCTCAAGCCGACAAGCTGGCTCAGAGACTAGCAATGACCGCAGTGCCCCATTATCACTTCCCGGTTAACCTCCGTTAACCGGGAACCACAATACTGAGCCATAGCAACGCTAGGCTCCCAAAAAGACTCTTACTTTTACCAATCCACCTTCTTTGCCCAGACCAACGCCCGCCACAGCACCCAAGAATAACACCTTAATCTTGGGTGCCCCTCCACACCCGAAGTGCTCTCTGTATGCCATCTTGTAGCCCCAAGGCCCACAAATCAATTCCAACCTCGTTCAAATGCACTCCATCCGCTCTTAAATACCGCCATGTCTCGAACTCGAGTTCCAAATGCCTAACCGCCAGCCCACCGTTATTTACTACAAACTTGCTAACTTCCCTATTTATTTTCTTACGTGCCCTGTTGACCCCCTCCACTGATCTCGCCATCCTCCAGGAAGTCCGGGCCACCATGTCTGACCAAACAATCACCATTTTTGGAAAGGCTTCTCTCAACCGCAAAACATCCAACTTGATGTCGCGCTTCAGGTCCACCATAGATCTAATACCCAGGTCATTACCGCCAGCATGTATTACTAATACATCCGGCGGCCTATCGCGCTGTGCATAACGATGCACCTCCGGCACCAATCTGACCCACAACATGCCTGGGATCCCCAGCCACTTTATGCACGCTTCCCTCCTGCCAAAGCCCAATTGCCTACCCTCATGTCGGGCGTCCCCTCTCCGAGCCCCCCATGCCACATAGGAATGACCCATGATCCAGACCATCCCAGGCAGCGAATTCTGAAATAGAAAAAACACAAGAAACCATACTATAACCAACAACCCTATCAACACTTACCAACCCATACCCATATCTCCATTACACATCAAATTCTTAACCTACAAACTAACCACCAAATTGGGCCTCACATAAGATTGAAACCTCTTGGATTCCCATCTGCCAATCTTTTTTACCATTTCCTCCCCCAATCCATTCCTGGCTGCTTCCGTGACTGCTCCTATCCTGAAGGAATGTGATGAGAAATCCTTCTCGGTCAGTCCTAAACCCCGGATACATTTTGCAAAAACTGCGCCAAATTGGAATCTGGATAAACATTCTCCACCGGAATGTATCAAAAGGCGGCCCATTCCTAACGGGCGCAAATTCAAAAACTCCCGCATTGCCCCAACTGGGCACAACACCGAACCCACAACCGGATACACCCTAACGATTCTGCCCCTTCCCAGTTGATCGGTCTTTGATTTTCTCAAATACAACTGCAAGACTTCCGTCTCACACTTCACATCCTGATAACTCAGCCCTCCCTGTACCTTCTTAGAAGGGCTAACCAACTCCCCTAGTCTAAAGGCCCCAAAAAACGCTAATAAAAAGGCTACCTTGAACAACAGCACTTCATAACCTGAAGAGCACACCCTCTCCAGTTGCGCTATAACACCCTGCAAAATCTCGAATGTCACCGGCCTTCTCCCATCCTTCCTAATCCAAGTCTTTCTGTAACCCTTCAGTGCTTGCCGGACCCAGAAGTCTTTCGTAAAATCCATCTGACCCTGCAACTTAAACAGAAAGGCCAACCCAGATACATTCTTATTCACTACAGCTGCAGACACACCCTCCTCCATCTTCCTGGCAATGTAGTATATCAAGAGCAGCCGCACCTCTCCACCCACCGGCTCCTCCCCGATTTCGTTCACAAAATCCATCCATTCCTGCCATACCCTGGTGTAATCCGCCCACGTGGACCCACTTACCGAGTTCTTTATCCATCCGACGATGAGGCCAATGCTATCCCCCACAGCCAGTCGGGACAAGGAACCCCGTGTTGCTCCGCCTCCGGCGCCAACTCCCGGAACCTTTCCCACTGGAAGCGAGACAATGCATCAGCTATAACATTTTCCACCCCTGGTAAATGGACCGCATGAATGAAAACATTCAGTTGCAAACATCGTAGTACCAGATGTTGTAATAGCCTAATCACTGGCGGAGATGATGCCGTGTTCCTATTAATTACCTGTACCACACCTAGGTTGTCCCCGTGGAAACGCACCTTCAGGTCCCTGAATGATGCTCCCCATAACTCCACCGCCAGCACCACCGGAAACAACTCCAGCAGCACCAGGTTTTTTGTAAATCCTGCTTCCACCCACGACTGAGGCCAAGGCCCAGCACTCCATTGTCCCTGAAAAAAGGCCCCAAAACCGGCTGAACCTGCGGCATCCGTGAACAGTTCCAAGTCAAAATTGCTGACCGGATCAGCCATCCAGAAAGCCCTCCCGTTAAAAGCTTCCAAAAAGGTGTGCCACACCCTTAAGTCCGCTCTATGTGTTTCTTTTAATCGAACGAAATGCCTTGGCGATTTTACGCCGCTCGTGCTGGCCGACAACCTGCGACAGAAAACCCTCCCCATTGGTAATATGCGGCATGCAAAATTAAGCTTGCCCAATACCGATTGTAGCGCCTTCAGTTGCACTTTCCGCAAACCCATGAGCCCCGCAATTTCCCTCTTCAGGTCCTCCAGTTTATCGTCCGGCAACCGGCATTCCATTGTCTCCGTGTCCAGCACAATGCCCAAAAACGTGATGACCGTACTCGGTCCCTCCGTTTTGTCAGCCGCCAATGGAATGCCGAATTTGTCTGCGATATGTTCCAGCGTAGCCAAAAGCACCGCGCAGATCCTTGAATCAGCTGGGCCCATGCAGAGAAAGTCATCCAGGTAATGAATTATAGAATTCACACCTGACACCTCCCTAACAACCCATTCCACAAACGAGCTGAACTGCTCAAATATCGCGCACGATATAGAGCAGCCCATTGGTAAGCATTGGTCGACATAAAATTCGTTGTTCCAATGACATCCCAATAACCGGAAGCTGTCCGGGTGTACTGGCAGCAGTCGGAAAGCTGATTCCACATCTGCCTTTGCCATGAGAGCCCCCTTTCCATACCGTCGCACCCATCCCACTGCCGCATCAAATGATGTATAGGTCACGGAACACTCACCCTGGTCTATCGCATCATTGACCGACCCCCCTTTTGGGAATGATAAATGATGGATTAGCCTGAATTTTCCTGGCTCCTTCTTTGGGACCACACCCAGCGGTGACACTACCAAATTATCCAACGGCGACACCGAAAAAGGACCTCCCATCCGACCCAATGCAACCTCCTTCCTTAGTTTCTCAGAAACTACCTCCGGGTGTTGCATAGCTGACTTTAAATTAGGCGACGGTATCCTAAATCCCACTGAGAAACCTTCATCCAACAATTGCGCTGCTTTCTTGTCTGGATACCTACCTAGAAACGGCCGCATCTTTTCCACTCTCACCGGGGTCCTCCCTTTTGTTTGCAGTTTCTCCTTGCCTACCCTTTCCTTGTTTGAAACACCTTGACCCCGGGTGGGATCCCCCACATCCTGAACACTCGTGTTTATACTTACATGAGGTTCCAAACCTGCAGGTCCCGGTGTTGTATTGCCAACAAACCCCCTTTTTGTTTCCGACCGTATGTCCCTGGGTGGAAGGTCCACCGGTCCCTCCTGGAAAAAACTGGTTGGGGGCCCTCGTCGTCGTCGTCATCAATCTCATCCATAGGCTGATGTCCTTGTGATCCCAGCGGAGCGTCGGTCTGATTGCCCTCCGTTGACGGAACTGTTCATCATACCTCAGCCACGCCGTGCCCCCATAAACCCTGTACGCCTCTCCGATAGCATCCTGATAGCAAAATAGAGCTGAGCAATGCTCCGGGTGCTTTTCACCTATCACACTTGCCATAATCGCAAAAGCCTGCAACCAGTTTGCAAATGTTCTAGGGATCAGCCTGTACCTCCTCTTCTCCTCGTCCTCCTTCTTTGAGTCATCAGGTTTCACCCTATCCAGATTAAATTTCTCTAGCGGCAGTAGGGAAAATATCTCAACATATTCACCCTTCCACAGTTTTTCCCGCACTTCTTGCTTCAGGTGCGCGCCCAATGGTCCCTCATAGCATACATACACCTCGCACCTGGCTGCATCAGCCAATCTGGTTATATCCTGCCTGCTTGTGGTCTCAGCCGTCTTGTCCGTCCTCAGCGCCCCTGTACTCCCGGGCGTTACCGGTGCAGGCGTGGCCACCGCCGCCGTGACCGAAGGTACCGCCGTTGACCCTCCCGTGAGCACCACCGTCCCGGTGCCTCCTGCCGGCGGCACCCACGCTGTTGAAGGGCCCGAGGGAACCGTCCCTGCTCCCTCAAAGCGCTGAAGGAGCTCCCTAATGCCTGCTAAAAACCCCCCCAACGCTGCAGCCCCCTCACTGCCTGACACCCCCGACCCACTGCTGCCCCCGCCCCCCACTGAAACCCCCATCCCCCCCACTCTAGCCTGACTGGAATTAAGGGATAAAACATTGGACTCACCAGGCTGCACAGGCGTAACCTCATCAGCCGGAACAGGGATCTCCACCGCTGCCGTTCGCCTTTGCTGGGGTACCGATTCTTCCTCCGACCCGGACCATCCACCTGCTCGATCGCCACTGCTCCCCTCTACTTCCTCTGACGAAGGCCCGCCCGGCCTGGCCGCCGGGGTTGCCGCCATGACTGTGGCAGGACGCCCCCGCCTCCGCGTGTCACCTCCTCCCGCTGACTTGCAGGTTGCTTTGCCCGGACCGGTGTGCCTGACCTCAGCCATGCCGCCTAGTACCTGCGATGCCCCGCTAGGCCGACCCCTCTCGATCCTCCTGTGTGCCCCTGCCGTGGAACCGGACGGCCCAGGGCTCGCTGCACGTGTCCTCTCCCTTGCTGCTGACTGACTTCTGCAGGGGGCGGGGCTCTCGCTCCTCACTCTGCCCGCTCTGTAAGGCCGCGCCGCCGCTTCCATCCCTTCCAAACGATCGCTCCGCCGGGTCCCGTCGGCGTTCGCTCTGCCGCCATCCGCTCCGGCCATTCTTTTTGGCGGTGGGCCCACCGCGAGACCCGCAAGAGTCCCGGGTTGCCGCTGTCCAGAAACCCGTTGGTCGGGGGAGAACCGCTCAGGCGGCCGGGACCGCCGCGTTCTGGCGCCGCTAGACCTACCCAGCGCCTCAGGCTGACTGCTCTGCAAGGCCGCAGCTATGGTTTCTTGTAGCCATGCTGTCCCACGAACCGCGGCCTCCTCCCTAAGCTGCTCCATAAGTCCGTCCAGCTCCATCTTCAATGAACTTTCTCCAAACACTGTTACTCCCCCCTGGGTGGGGTTAACCTATAAAGCCCTGTTTGAATACCTCCCCCTCGGTTACTTTTTCGTACCCACCCCTTAAACTATTAACTCCCCTGTTACCACAGTCATGTATGCCCTCCGCTATGCATTACATGCTGTTGCTGCGGGCTTCTCTTTAAATCATTGTGGCTCGCAAGGTTTTTTCTTTATCTTGTTCCAGTCACCTCCCCTTTTACTCGGATGGATCCGATCCAAGATTAAAAATTTCACATGGGGAAATTTTCCTTTGTGGACATCCCCAACATGCCTTCCCAGGGGGAGGTCCGGATTACAAGTCTTCATGCTTAGTATATGTCTATAAGCTCTTTTATGAAATTCAAACTTAGTTTTGCCAACGTAGAAACAACCGCTGGGGCACATTAAAAGGTAAACCACTCCAGCTGTCTTACGGTGGCAAAATGGGCAGGTCTGTACATCTTCCCATTCAGGAGCATTATATTGGTGTCAATGTTCATATATTGACAGTACACATATCCCTCACGTCTGAAAGTTCCCCAGTGTTTGCACGGATCCTTTCTAAATTCCCCCGTGAACTCACTATGAATAAGATGATCTTTAATGATTTTGTTCTTCAATAGGCAATTAATGGAGTATCAGGAATAAAGGAGCTCAGAGATGGATTAATGCAGAGCAAGTGCAAATATTTGGACACATTTTTTTTTAACTATTTCATGTTGTTTTGTGTACCTGGTATTGATTTGCAGTTTGCAGTTTGTCTGATTGTGAATTATTTGATTTTAGAGTATCTTTTTTGCCAAATAGTAGATTGTGTCTAGTGCGTTTTATAGCTTTTTTTTAAACACGTCAATGATTAACCTCTTTGTTAAAAGTCTATCTTTTGAGATTATAATCTTGAGACTACTGTATATGTGGGATGGCTCGGTCCCTATTCTAGGAGACCGATGGGCCCTCCCATTATATAGAATATATGCTTACATCCTCTCTACTCTGTTTAGGGATGGATCTGTGTCTCTTTTAGCAATTTCTGCCAATTTGTCTGATCTTCTTACCCTTATAAGATACTGGGTCAATCTATCCATACTCTCTGTGTAAACAAGGCAGATTTCCATTCTGACATGGGGATCACACAGAGATCCTGTCTTTCTGCTATGCAGGAAGACAGATCTGTGTATTGTCCCAAGCAACCCATCCCCCATACAGTTAGTAAACACACTGGAGATACACAGTTAACCCTTTTATCGCCCCTGATGTTAACCCCCTTCCCTGCCAGTGTCATTAGTACAATGTCAGTGCATATTTTTAGCACTGATCACTGTAATAATGTCACTGCTTCCCAAAAAAAGTGTCAAAAATGACAGTTAAGTGCCTGATCTGTCTGTCGCAGTCCCACTAAAATCGCTGATCATCACTAGAGATGAGCTTCGAGTTCGAGTCAAACCCATGTTCGACTCGAACATCGCCTGTTCGACCGTTCATCGAATTGTAAACGTTATGGGCCGTTTGCGCCAAATTGGAGTGGAGCGTCACGGCCCATAATTCACTGCGACATCGCAGTGCATTGCTGGCTGATGATTGGCCAAGCATGCACTATGACCCGCATGCTTGGCCAATCACAGCGCCGTCTGTACAGAGAGCCGTAATTGGCCAAAGCCAGGGTGGCTTTGGCCAATTATGGCTCAGGGGGTTTATTACACGCCCCACACTATGTAAGGCCGCCTGCGTGGCGGCCTTGTGTAGTGTGTTTCGATGGCGGAGAGAGATAGACAGAGAGACAGTGTCATTTGATTTAAGTTAGATAGAGTAGGCAGGCGAGTCAGTTAGCTACACTTACAGTGTATTGTGTATAAATATATGCATCCCAGGTGTTGTGTGTGTGTATATATATATATATATATATATATATATATATATATATATATATATATATATATATATATATATACATATATATATACTGCAGGGCTTGACAAATTTGCTTGGAATCTAGGAGCCAGCTAAAAAAGTTAGGAGCCAGGTTTTTTTTTTTTTTTTTAACGACCGACAAAGCTTTATTTTCAATATAAAAATTAACCAATCTTAAATTTACACAGAGACGACTAGAACGAATGTGACTGCTTTTATTTCCTGCCATGCAGGGACACAAGACCACCATATTCTCGCTAAGGGTCCAATCAGGTCCGCCTGAAAAACTGACAGGCGAACCTGATCAGACAGCCCGTGTGAAAGGGGACAAGCAGGGAGATGACAAATAAATTCATTTTAATGAACCACTTCCTTCCCGCAGGACGACTATATACGTCCTGTCTTTGAAGAGAAATACCGTTGTTATGGTAGCAGCTAGCTACCATAACCCCGGCATTCTCTTCAAGAGCCGGCGGTTCTCTTTCAGATAAAAGTGGTCTCTGCAGCAGATTAGCAGCGAGATCACTTTTATCGGCGGCAGGAGAGGGGCCCCCCCTACCGCCGCGCTCCGGTGCCCTTCACCGCTTACTGTGGCCGTCGGTAACGGCGGAGGCTATCCGGATCTGTCCCTGGCCTGACATGGAGACGAGTGAGAGGAAGATGGCCCCGCCCATCTCCAAGTCATTGCAGGGCGGAAGCGACGTCAAATCGTCACTTCCACCCATAGCTCTTGAAGGGACATTTTATATATTTTTTTTTTTCAAATGACAATTTTTTTTTTTTTTTTAATGCATTTTAGTGTAAATATGAGATCTGAGGTCTTTTTGACCCCAGATGTCATATTTAAGAGATCCTGTCATGCTTTTTTTCTATTACAAAGGATTTTTACATTCCTTGTAATAGGAATAAAAGTGACTTTTTTTTTTAAAAGAACAGTGAAAAAATAAAAGTTAAAATAAATAAGAAAAAAAAAAAATTATATGTGCCCCATCCCTTGTAATAGAAATAAAAGTGACACAATTTTTTTTTTTTTTCAAAAACTGTAAAAATAAAAAGTAAAATATATAAGAAAAAATAATATATTTTTTAAATGCGCCCCGTCCCGCCGAGCTCGCTTGCAGAAGCGAACGCATATGTGAGTAGCGCCCGCATATGAAAGCAGTGTTCAAACCACACGTGAGGTATCGCCACGATCGTTAAAGCGAGAGCAATAATTCTAGCCTTAGACCTCCTCTGTAACTCAAAACATGCAACCTGTAGAATTTTTTAAACGACGCCTATGGAGATTTTAAAGGGTAAAAGTTTGTCGCCATTCCACGAGCGGATGAAATTTTGAAGCGTGACATGTTGGGAATCAATTTACTCGGCGTAACATTATCTTTCACAATATAAAAAAAATTGGGCTAACTTTACTGTTTTCTTATTTTTTAATTAAAAGTATTTTTTCCCAAAAAAGTGCGCTTGTAAGTCCGCTGCGCAAATACGGTGTGACAGAAAGTATTGCAATGACCGCCTTTTTATTCTCTAGGGTGTTAGAATAAAAAATATATATAATGTTTGGGGGTTCTAAGTAAAGGGAAGGAGATGAGCGGGCAGTGAAAACAGGTAGGGAAAGCTACATTAGCATTGGTGGATGTCTTGTCATACCAACGGCCACCACCAGAGGGCGCCCGATTGCAGAAGGAACCAGGAACCATAGGACTGCAGTAGGCCACAAAGCCGGGGCCTCAATTACCGGCGCGGCCCAGCGCGATCGCGGCGGGAGGGGGGGTGGTGTCGAACGGACACAGGATACCCCAGCTGTGCCACCCCAGGCGCCAGGTCGCTAATTCTAGTCGCAAATGCGACCTGGCGCCCGGGGTTTGTCGAGCCCTGATATACTGTATTCAGTTTCGATAGATCCGTTCCGGTTATTCTCTTCCTACTGACAGGCAGGCAGGTATTTTTACAGTATTTACAGTTTTTACAGTTAGTGTACTGTGTCCTTTGTACAGTGTGCACCTAAATCTACCTAAAAGAAAACTGCTAGTGTTCTTCTGATCCTATTAGTACCACAGGCAGGCAGCTGCAGTATTTACAGTTAGTGTACTGTGTCCTCTGCACAGTGTGCACCTAAAGCTACCTGAAGACAATTGCTGTTGTTCTGATCCTATTAATACCACAGGCAGGCAGCTGCAGTATTTAAAGTTAGTGTACTGTGTCCTCTGTACAGTGTGCACTTAAAGCTACCTGAAGACAATTGCTGGTGTTCTGATCCTATTAATACCACAGGCAGGCAGCTGCAGTATTTAGGGTTAGTGTACTGTGTCCTCTGCACAGTGTGCACCTAAAGCCACCTCAAGACAATTGCTGGTGTTCTGATCCTATCAATACCACAGGCAGGCAGCTGCAGTATTTACAGTTAGTGTACTGTGTCCTCTGCACAGTGTGCACCTAAAGCTACCTGAAGACAATTGCTGGTGTCCTGATCCTATTAATTCCACAGGCAGGCAGCTGCAGTATTTACAGTTAGTGTACTGTGTCCTCTGCACAGTGTGCACCTAAAGCTACCTGAAGACAATTGCTGTTGTTCTGATCCTATTAATACCACAGGCAGGCAGCTGCAGTATTTACAGTTAGTGTACTGTGTCCTCTGCACAGTGTGCACCTAAAGCTACTTGAAGACAATTGCTGGTGCTCTGTTCCTATTAATACCACAGGC
Organism: Lithobates septentrionalis; assembly: GCA_037952835.1. NCBI lineage: Eukaryota > Metazoa > Chordata > Amphibia > Anura > Ranidae > Lithobates > Lithobates septentrionalis. The sequence goes on from JBBDGP010001344.1 coordinate 2,423,764, forward strand.
AGGCAGCTGCAGTATTTACAGTTAGTGTACTGTGTCCTCTGTACAGTGTGCACCTAAAGCTACCTGAAGATAATTGCTGGTGTTTTCATACTAATAATACTACAGGCAGGCAGTTGATTCTGCTAGCTGCGGTATAATCAGTGTATATATATATATACACACACACATCCCAGCTTTGTGCAGCTACATCTCACTGCAGGCCATTAGTATGTCTGAAAGGCCAACAAGGAGAAGCAGACAGTCACAAGCCAATAAAAGAGGGCAAGCAAGCTGTGTCTAGAGGCAACAGTGCTGGTCGTGGACACGGTGCATCCTCATCAGCACGCTTGTCCTTTTTTTGGCAGCTAGCCGTGTTGAGCCGCAACATGCCGAAGACTTGGTAGAGTGGATGACCAAGCCGGCCTCATCCTCCTCATCCTCTCTCACCCAGGCTCAGGGTACTTTGTTTGGCAAAGCAGCTGCCATTGCGGCCTCTTCCCTCGGCTCAATGGCATCAGTCACTCCTTCCCTAGCCCCAACTTGTCCTCCTGAGGAGTCCCCCGAACTGTTTGACCACAGTGTTGGGTATATGCTCCAGGAGGATGCCCAGCATTTTGAAGGCTCTGATGATGGTACCCAGCTAGAGGAAGGCAGTAACGTGAGCCCAGAGAGAGGGGGTGCCCAAGAAGGACAGCAATCTGGCAGTCATGTTCCCCCAGCTGCAGCATACTGCCAGGTTTGCTCCAGTGATGAGGAGGGAGGGGATGATGAGGACATCACTGACTCCACGTGGTTGCCTGATAGGAGAGAGGAGGAGGAGGCACATCTCCAACAAGGCAGGATGCCCTCCAAGGGCCAGCTTAAGGGCAGCACACTGACTGCATCACACCGCAGAGCTCCGCATGTGCAGGGCGCTGCTGTCTCTGCGCATTATTCAAAAAGTTCTTTGGTGTTTGCCTTTTTTGAATCGAGTGCATCAGATCCCACCGCTGCTATTTGCAACATATGTCTCAAGCGTTTCCCTGCCCCAGCTGCTGCACCGCAGAAAGAAGTTCGCTCCCAGCCATCCACATGCCCAGCGGTTGAATGCTAGCTTGGCTAAATTGCTAGCACTTTAACTGCTGCCTTTTCAGTTGGTAGACTCTGCCCCCTTCCGTGGGTTTGTGGAATGTGCTTTTCCTCAGTGGCAGGTTCCCAAACGCCACTTTTTCTCACGGAAGGCAATTCCAGCTCTCTACCAGCATGTGGAAGGCAATGTCTTGGCCTCGCTGGACAGGGCAGTCAGCGGTAAGGTGCATATTACCGCTGACTCATGGTCCAGCAGGCATGGACAGGGACGTTACCTATCTTTCACTGCGCACTGGGTGACTCTTATGGCAGCTGGGAAGGATGCAGGACAGGGTGCAGTAGGTGTTGGAGGTTGTTCCGCCACCACGCCTCCAAAATTCTACTAGTGGTGATTCTGCCACACCTCTCTCCTCCACCCCCTCCTCTTCTTCTTCCTCAATGGCCTTCCTTCCTGTGCTGAATTGTCCTCGGAACCAGCGGTGCTCCGTAGGCGTTAAAGGGGCTACGCAAGCACGCAGGCAAAAAGATGCCATGCAGTGCTTGAGCTGGTGTGCTTGGGGGACAGGAGCCACACTGGGGCAGAGATTCTGTCAGCTCTGCAGGTGCAGGTTCAGAAGTGGTTGACGCCACGCCAGCTTAAGTCGGGTATGGTGGTTTGCGACAATGGCACCAACCTCCTCTCTGCCCTCCGACAGGGACAACTGACCCATGTGCCCTGCTTGGCTCACATCCTTAACTTGGTTGTGCAGTGGTTCTTGGGCAGGTACCTGGGCTTACAGGATGTCCTGAGGCAGGCCAGGAAAGTCTGTGTGCATTTTCACAGGTCATATAATGCCAGTGCTGGCTGACTCCAAAAGGAATTTAACCTGCCCAAGAACCGCCTAATCTGTGACATGCCCACCAGGTGGAACTCAACGTTGGCCGTGCTGCATTGGCTGCACACGCAGAAGAGGGCCATCAATGAGTACCTATGCAACTATGGCACGAGGACAGGGTCAGGGGAGCTTGTTTTTTTTTTTTTCCATGCCAGTGGGCTATGATCAGGGATGCATGCACTGTCCTGTCACCATTTGAGGAGGCCACGAGGATGGTGAGCAGTGACAGTGCATGCATCAGTGACACTGTCCCTCTTGTCCACCTGTTGGAGCACATGCTGCTTGGAATAATGGACAGTCACTTGAGGCAGAACAGAGGGAGGAAGAGGAGGACTTCCTTACCTCTCAAGGCCCCCTTTATCTAGACAGTGTTCCTGTATGCCCGCCGATCACACAGGAAGAGGAGGAGGATTGTGTCAGCATGGAAAAAATGTAGATGATTGCCTCACATCCAATACAAATATTGGCACCACATCCCTGAAGTATACAATATAAAGAACACAGGGCCGATCCTGGCCAGGGTGCACTGCACCCCAGCGCTGTAATTTCTTTCCAGAAGAGGAGCCCCAGCATTCTTTGCCCGCCGCCTTCGCGGCTAGTAAACAAGCTCCGCCCACCTCTGCCATCTTCAGACAGCGTGGCTAAGAGGGAGCGGAGCGGACTAGTGCCTGGCTGGTCTGAAGACAGAGAAGACAGAAGGAAGAAATCCTCCCGGAGAGAGCAGATCTGCTCAGCTGCGGCGCAGCGGCTGCCTGCCTCCCTGTCCCTGCACTGCACCAGCGTCCAGGCCGGTCAAGGAAGTTGGAAGTAAGTAGTCTGTGCTGCCCATCAAACACAGCTACTGTTGTGCCCATCAAAAGCTGCCACTCTGCCCATCAAAAGCTGCCACTGTGCCCAAACACAGCCACTGCCCATCAAAAACTGACACTGTGCCCATCAAACACAGCCACTGTGCCATAAAATGCAGCCACTGTGCCCATCAAAAGCTGACACTGTGCCCATCAAACACAGCTACCGTTGTGCCCCTCAAAAGCTGACACTGCTCAAACACAGCCACTGTGCCCATCAAAAGCTGACACTGTGCCCATCAGACGCAGCCACTGTGCCATAAAACGCAGCCACTGTGCCATAAAACGCAGCCAATGTGCCATAAAACATAGCCACTGTGCCCATCAAACCCCCACCGTGCCATCAAAAGCTGACAATGCCCATCAAACGCAGCCACTGTGCCCATCAAACGCAGCCACTGTGCCCATCAAACGCAGCCACTGTGCCCATCAAAAGCTGACACTGTGCCCATCAAAAGCTGACACTGTGCCCATCAAACACAGCCACTGGGCCCATCAGACACAGCCACTGTTGTGCCCATCAAAAGCTTTCACTGTGCCCAAACACAGCCACTGTGCCCATCAAAAGCTGACACTGTGCCCATCAAACGCAACCAATGAGCCATTAAAACGCAGCCACTGTGCCCATCAAATGCCCACTGTGCCCATCAAAAGCTGACACTGCCCAAACACAGCCACTGTGCTCATCAAAAGCTGACACTGTGCCCATCACACACAACCACTATTGTGCCCATCAAAAGCTGCCACTGTGCCCATCAAAAGCTGACACTGCGCCCATCAAACACAGCCACTGTGCCATAAAACGCAGCCAATGTGCCAAGAAAAAGCAGCCAATGTGCCATAAAACGTAGCCACTGTGCCCATCAAACACCCACCGTGCCCATCAAAAGCTGACACTGCCCATCAAACGCAGCCACTGTGCCCATCAAACGCAGCCATTGTGCCATCAAACGCAGCCACTGTGCCATCAAACGCAGCCACTGTGCCCATCAAAAACTGACACTGGGCCCATCAAACACAGACACTGTGCCCATCAAACGCAGCCATTGTGCCATCAAACGCAGCCACTGTGCCATCAAACACAGCCACTGTTGTGCCCATCAAAAGCTTCAAATGTGCCCAAACACAGCCACTGTGCCCATCAAAAGCTGACACTGTGCCCATCAAACGCAGCCAATGAGCCATTAAAGGTAGCCACTGTGCCCATCAAATGCCCACTGTGCCCATCAAATGCCCACTGTTCCCATCAAACACAGCCACTGTGCCCATCAAACGCAGTCACTGTGCCCATCAAATGCAGCCACTGTGCCATCAAACACAGCCACTGTGCCCATCAAAAGCTGACAATATGCCCATCAAACACAGCAACTGTGCCCATCAGACACAGCCACTGTTGTGCCCATCAAAAGCTGCCACTCTGCCCATCAAAAGCTGCCACTGTGCCCATCAAAAACTGACACTGTGCCCATCAAAAACTGACACTGTGCCCATCAAACACGGCCACTGTGCCACAAAACGCAGCCAATGTGCCATTAAACGCAGTCACTGTGCCATAAGACGCAGCCAATGTGCCCATCAAATTCCCACTGTGCCCATCAAAAGCTGACACTGCCCATCAAACACAGCCACTGTGCCCATCAGACACAGCCATTGTGCCATCAAATGCAGCCACTGTGCCCAAACGCCCACTGTGCCTATCAAAAGCTGCCACTGTGCCCATCAAAAGCTGACACTGTGCCCATCAAAACACAGCCACTGTGCCCAAACACAGCCACTGTGCCCATCAAAAGCTGCCACTGTGCCCATCAAATGCAGCCACTGTGCCCATCAAATGCAGCCACTGTGCCCATCAAATTGTGACACTATGACAGCCCACTCGCCGTCTGCCTGGCACTTACCCTGTCTCGGTGGTGGCGGGTGACAGCGGTGAGCGGTGGGACCTTGCAGCATGTCAGACAGTGGCTCCTGTGTCCTCCATGCGTCTCCTCCCCTGATAGGCATCCAATCGTAGCGCTTGTCGTTTCAGCCAATCAGGTGACAGGTAACAGACCCACGCATCTGATTGCCTGAGAGGTGGTTCAGTGTTAGGAAAGCGAATATTCATTTGCTTTTCTAACACACCTGGGTGAACTGCTTAGTGCTCGCAGTTCACCTTTTTTGAAGCCTATTAGAGCCTATGTCTCTAATCAGGTGCTTCAAAAACACCCCCCTCCGCTGTAATTCAGGCGCCCGGCGTCCGAAAAGGGGCCAGGTGCCTGAATAGGGGGTGGCTACAGCGGCCATGGATAGATTCATACAATGCATGAATCTATCCATTATACATAGAGGGGGTGGCTGGAGAGAGGGAGCGGCACCCGTGTTCTCTTAATGGATGCACCGCCACTGAGGAGCGGTGTATACACTGCTCCTAAAGCTCCCCTGCCATTGAAATCGGCAGCAGTGCTTTGCGGGCACTTTTAACCCTTTTTTCGGCTGCTAGTGGGGGTTAAAAGCGCCCCACTAGCGGCTGAAAAGCCGCTAGCGCCTCAGTGTGAAAGTGCCATAAGTGTTCACAACACAAAAAGGGAGAAACACAGCAACCCGGCCCAAAAGGTGAATCAACAAAAAGGCTTCAAATGAAGACTCCACCCAGGCCAGATCTCCATAATTAAGCCCGATGCTGAAATACATCAGGGGCCGTGGCTTGGGTGGAGTCAGGCTGAAATCATCATGTTTACTCACCTCTCGGGCTGAGTTCCTGTGTGGCAGTACTTTTCCCTTTCTAGTGTATGCTAAAAAGCCAATGGGTGGGCTCTGTAGCCACCTGCACCCTTGAGTAGGAGTCATCGGAGTTGAAAGTGTTACCAAACCCAGGACCCTATAGAAACATAGCAATTTTATGGTCCTGGGGGTTGCTGTTATTCAAAAAATGCAGTTACATTTTTTTTAAACTTCATCTTTATTTAGAATGCATTAACCAATCCCTCCTTGCTTTTGCTTGGTAGTCTGCCCAGTTGAAAAATACCTTTGCATACAAAGTAGACCCCCGTGCTGGAGGATGACGTACAGGAGGGGCACGCAGCATGCTTCTAAACCGCAGCAGCTTCAATCATGTATATATACACACATGACTGAGCCTGCATGTGCTGCCCCGCTGCAGTATATATTTTTGGGGACCAGTGACACTAATACAGTGATCGATGCTAATAATATGCACTGTCACTGTACTAATGACACTGGCTGGGAAAGGGTTAAAAAAAAGGGGCGATTAAAGGGTTAAATGTGTGCCTAGCTGTTTCATGTGCACTGTGTGGGAAGTGCTTTTACTAGGGGAAGGAATGGATCCTGTGTTCTTGCAAATAGACATAATGGCAGTCTGCCTTGTTTACATATGCAGAACGCCATTCTGGCTCTCTGCCTAATGATCGACGGTTTCTGGTGGACATCAAGTCTGCGGTACCCGCAGATCAGCTCCCACTGTGTAATCACAGCGGGAGAGGGTCGCCGGCAGCACATATGCAATCCCCAGACCCGGGAGTGTCAGATCATAGAATACATAGATCCCCCCCCTCTCGTTCCCATACTCCATGTTGTATGTTGCATAGTCCTAACCAAAGTGTTCATTCTCTCAACAGTTAACTGATTTTAACGAAGTTCTTCTGTAAGGTAGGCTCAGACAAAGTGATATCATTCTTTGTGCAAATGTTATTGAAAATTAAAATGTTTTAAAAAATGATTGTTTAGCCCTAGGTGTATGTGTGGCTGTGAGGCTGTCAGTTGTGGCACAGTAATTAGGAGAATTTTGTGGGTAAATAGACTGGGGCATAGGAGTGCAGTGCATAAAGTGACTAGGCCCAAGTTCTGACCATAATAACGCTTTTTCACAGTGTGCTATATGAATCTTTGCATGTGTTTTCCTTCCCCATCCAGAATTTTTGCGAGGTTTTTCATCATTTTAGTCACACTTCACTTTTTATCAAGCTGACTTTTCAATTGTAACACCAGGCAGATTATTTATTACTGTATAGGTATTGCTAATGTTTACTGTAAACAGTTACATAGTTTAAATGTCAATAGTTGTGAATAGTTTCTGTCAAATTTCACATTGTAAGTAACAATTGCATCTTCTCAGTGCATTTTCTAGGTTTTAAAAAAGTCGTAGGGGTTGGCAACACTGAGTACCGTGTATATATAATTTTATTTGGACAGTGTGGCCGTCAGTAATACTGAAACGGGGCACGGCTGTGAGACCATTCACTCACCTGCTCTCACAGCTGCAGTATGCAGTACACAAATACACTATGATCTAGCCGGGGGCTTAATACAAAAAAGGATTTGGAAACCGCTGCTTGGCATTGCATCAGGCTGGATATAAATCAATGATTTAAAAAAAAAAAAAAGTTTTTTTTTTATTTAAATCGATTTTTATTTTTATCAAGTTTATTTTAATAAAATGTTATTGGAGTAAAAATTGATCTAAAGATAGTTTTCTATTTAAGATACATTAATAATTGAGTTTATTCAGCATGAAATGGAGTTTAGTTATGTAGCATGATGGGGCTGTATATTCTGCAATATTTACATTTTTGGTAAACTCATTTAGCCCAGGTTCACACTAAAGCAATGCAAGAACCAGCGCAATTGCAGTGCCAGTTCCCTTATCGCATCTCTCCCCCGGAGGGCAGTTCACACTGCCCTCTGCAAACCGCTGCGGGTGTCAAAACAATGTTAATGACACCCACAGATCAGTTCACAGATCGCAGTGCGAACTTTTAATTTGATCCATGTGATCCAATTTCAGTGTGGGAAAAATAAAGTCCCTGCACCTTTTTGTGCAAATCCAATGCGAGTTCAGCCATACAACTGTATGGCTGAATTCGCATTGCACAGAAATCACATGTGATCTGCACCATCAATGCAGCCATTGTGCCACCAAACGAGATAAAACAAAGTTCAAGCATATTCCTTTATCTCATTGTTTTGCAAATCTATGTACACTACAAACTGTATGATTGAATCGGTTCTGATATCAATGTTTTACTAACCTGACTGTCAGAGGATGTTATACACAACATCCAATGCAGGTGATCAGATTGCTGGGCTGCACCAAGGAATCAGGGACAAATGAGAAACTGAATTTAAAAAGTATGTTTATTGTTAACCACTTCAGCCCCGGAAGGATTTACCCCCTTCCTGACCAGAGCACTTTTTACAATTCGGCACTGCGTCGCTTTAACTGCTAATTGCGCGGTCATGCAATGCTGTACCCAAACGAAATTTGCGTCCTTTTCTTCCCACAAATAGAGCTTTCTTTTGATGGTATTTAATCACCTCTGCCGTTTTTATTTTTTGCGCTATAAACGGAAAAAGACCGAAAATTTTGAAAAAAAAGGATATTTTCTACTTTTTGTTATAAAAAAAATCCAATAAACTCAATTTTAGTCATACATTTAGGCCAAAATGTATTCGGCCACATGTCTTTGGTAAAAAAAATGTCAATAAGCGTATATTTATTGGTTTGCGCAAAAGTTATAGCGTCTACAAACTAGGGTACATTTTCTGGAATTTACACAGCTTTTAGTTTATGACTGCCTATGTCATTTCTTGAGGTGCTAAAATGGCAGGGCAGTACAACCCCCCCCCCCCCCAAATGACCCCATTTTGGAAAGTAGACACCCCAAGGAAATTGCTGAGAGGCATGTTGAGCCCATTGAATATTTTTTTTTTTTGTCCCAAGTGATTGAATAATGACAAAAAAAAAAAAATTTACAAAAAGTTGTCACTAAATGATATATTGCTCACACAGGCCATGGGCATATGTGGAATTGCACCCCAAAATACATTCAGCTGCTTCAGCTGCTGAGTACGGGGATACCACATGTGTGGGACTTTTTGGGAGCCTAGCCGCGTACAGGGCCCCGAAAACCAAGCACCGCCTTCAGGATTTCTAAGGGCATAAATTTTTGATTTCACTCCTCACTACCTATCATAGTTTTGAAGGCCATAAAATGCCAAGATGGCACAAAACCCCCCCAAATGACCCCATTTTGGAAAGTATACACCCCAAGCTATTTGCTGAGAGGCATGTTGAGTCCATGGAATATTTTATTTTCTGACACAAGTTGCGGGAATGTGACAATTTTTTTTTTTTTGCACAAAGTTGTCACTAAATGATATATTGCTCACACAGGCCATGGGCATATGTGGAATTGCACCCCAAAATACATTTAGCTGCTTCTCCTGAGTATAGGGATACCACATGTGTGGGACTTTTTAGGAGCCTAGCCGCGTACGGGGCCCCGAAAACCAATCACCGCCTTCAGGATTTCTAAGGTAGAGTCAATTTTTGATTTCACTCTTCACTGCCTATCACAGTTTCGGAGGCCATGGAATGCCCAGGTGGCACAAAACCCCCCAAATGACCCCATTTTGGAAAGTAGACACCCCAAGCTATTTGCTGAGAGGCATGGTGAGTATTTTGCAGCTCTCATTTGTTTTTGAAAATGAAGAAAGACCAGAAAAAATTTTTTTTTTCTTTTTTCAATTTTCAAAACTTTGTGACAAAAAGTGAGGTCTGCAAAATACTCACTATACCTCTCAGCAAATAGCTTGGGGTGTCTACTTTCCAAAATGGGGTCATTTGGGGGGGGTTTGTGCCACCTGGGCATTCCATGGCCTCCGAAACTGTGATAGGCAGTGAAGAGTGAAATCAAAAATTTACTCCCTTACAAAGCCCTGAAGGCGGTGCTTGGTTTTCGGGGTCCCGTGTGCGGATAGGCTCCCAAAAAGTCCCACACATGTGGTATCCCCATACTCAGGAGAAGCAACAGAATGTATTTTGGGGTGTAATTTCACATATTCCCATGGCATGTTTGAGCAATATATCATTTAGTGACAACTTTGTACAAAAAAAAAAATTTGTCTCTTTCCCGCAACTTGTGTCACAATATAAAATATTCCATGGACTCGACATGCCTCTCAGCAAATAGCTTGGGGTGTCTACTTTCCAAAATGGGGTCATTTGGGGGGGTTTTGAACTGTCTTGGCATTTTATGCACAACATTTAGAAGCTTATGTCACACATCACCCACTCTTCTAACCACTTGAAGACAAAGCCCTTTCTGACACTTTTTGATTACATGAAAAAATTATATTTTTTTGTAAGAAAATTACTTTGAACCCCCAAACATTATATATTTTTTTAAAGCAAATGCCCTGCAGATTAAAATGGTGGGTGTTTCATTTTTTTTTTTTTACACAGTATTTGCGCAGCGATTTTTCAAACGCATTTTTTGGGGAAAAAACACACTTTTTTACATTTTAATGCACTAAAACACACTATATTGCCCAAATGTTTGATGACATAAAAAAGATGTTCTTAGGCCGAGTACATGGATACCAAACATGACATGCTTTAAAATTGCGCACAAACGTGCAGTGGCAACAAAATGAATACATTTTTAAAAGCCTTTAAATGCCTTTACAGGTTACCACTTTAGATTTACAGAGGAGGTCTACTGCTAAAATTACTGCCCTCGATCTGACCTTCGCGGTGATACCTCACATGCATGGTGCAATTGCTGTTTACATTTGATGCCAGACCGACGCTTGCGTTCGCCTAAGCGCGAGAGCAGGGGGGACAGGGGTGCTTTTTTTTTTATTTTCTTTATTATTTTTTTGCTTTTTTATCTTATTTTTAAACTGTTCCTTTCATATTTTTTTTTAAATCATTTTTTTGTTATCTCAGGGAATGTAAATATCCCTTATGGTAGCAATAGGTAGTGACAGGTACTCTTTTTTGAAAAAATAGGGGTCTATTAGACCCTAGATTTCTCCTCTGCCCTCAAAGCATCTGACCACACCAAGATCGGTGTGATAAAATGCTTCCCCAATGGCGCTGTTTACATCCGGCGAAATCTAAGTCATAAAATGCTCGTAGCTTCCGGTTTCTTAGGCCATAGAGATGTTTGGAGCCACTCTGGTCTCTGATCAGCTCTATGGTCAGCTGGCTGAATCACTGGCTGCATTCTCAGGTCCCCTGTTGAGACAGGAGAGCCAGAGAAAAACACGGAAGACGGTGGGGGGGGCATTCCCTCCCACTGCTTGTAAAAGCAGTCTAGAGGCTAATTAGCCGCTAGGATTGCTTTTACATGAAAGCCGACTGCTGGCTGAAAAGAATGATACCAAGATGATACCTAAACCTGCAGGCATCATTCTGGTATAACCACTCAAAGTCGTGAATGGCGTACCTGAAGACAAAAAAATGGTTAACAATAAAGCACAGTAAACGGTAAAGTATAAAAAATTGCATACCTGAAAAGCAAACATGATAAAACATAACAACAATAAAACATTGCAGAATAGAATACAGTAAAAAAGAGCAGAACAATAGGGAGAAGAGAGAGAGAGAGAGAGAGAGAGAGAGAGAGAGAACAATAAAACGACAACTATTTTTTTTTATTTTATATTTTTGTTTGTGTTTTTTTTTACACTTTTTTTTGTAACTGTAACTTTTATAACTGTAATCGGTTCCAGGTTCAGGTCTCTCAAAATGCAATGGCATCTTGGGAGACCCTGTGAAAGTGCGCCTAGTCTGTGCAATGCTGTACCCTACGCTAATACTCAACTAGTGAATGGTAGCGTTCAAAACATTCACCAATGCAAAGACCAGGATTGTCAGGACAGGAGGGACAATAATAGCGGGTGTCACGCCTATATCCGCACTTGCTGCAGACACAACATCTTTTTTGGGGGGGTTCGTTAGGTAGGGGTACTCGGGAGGACATAAAGAAAATGCCTCTCATGCAGCCAACTGCATTTGGTTGGGGATGTGAATGGGGGAATTACGGGCGCTGCAGAAGTGGTGGTTTCCCAATTAAGATTGGGGAATGCAGCAGGAAGGGCACTATGGGCACGACGGGCCTGTGTTTGTCTTCTTGGTGGCAGCGGGACACTACTTGTGCTTGCCACCTCACCAGCTTGAACTGCACTTATGGGACTCGCCACGTCACCAAGTGTTACTGCAGTGCTGGTTTGACTACGACCGGGGTGTACTAGGCCGCTGATGCTTGCCAGTTCACCAAAACGCTACCAAAAAAACTGTTAGCGATCGCAGGGATCAGGCCTGACTCTGCGAACGCTGCAGTTATGCGTTTAGTGTTTTGTAAGTGACAGTGATCGATCGATACTGCACTTCAGTGGGCTGGGCTGGGCCGGGCGGAGGGGCAAAACGCAGGTGCTAGCAGGTATCTGAGCTGATTCCGCTAACACTGCGTTTTTGGGAACCCTAAACTGCTGGGGACGCTAGTATAGATCTGATCGGATCAGATATTGATCCGATCAGATACTATACCACTAAGGGAGGTGTACGGTGCGTGCGTGGGTGTTAGCGCTACTGGCACTAACCTGACGCTGCCTGGGGCTGGTGCTTGCCAGGTCACCAAAACGTTACCAAAAAAACTGTTAGCGATCGCAGGGATCAGGCCTGACTCTGTGAACGCTGCAGTTATGCGTTTAGTGTTTTGTAAGTGACAGTGATCGATCGATACTGCACTTGGGTGGGCTGGGCTGGGCCGGGCGGAGGGGCAAAACGCAGGTGCTAGCAGGTATCTGGGCTGATCCCGCTAACACTGCGTTTTTGGGAACCCTAAACTGCTGGGGACGCTAGTATAGATCTGATCGGATCAGATATTGATCCGTTCAGATACTATACCACTAAGGGAGGCGTATGCTGCGTGCGTGGGTGTTAGCGGTACTGGCGCTAATCTGACGCTGCATGGGGCAACGCATATCACCGCCGGGCGATTAGGGGGCTAAACCTTTATTCGGTAATAAACGGCTGGTGCCCTGACACTATAAAAAATAAACAAACTAACCAGCGTCACCCGTAACGGTTATACGGTGATCAGTGGTGAAAGGGTCAACTAGGGGGCAATCAAGGGGTTAAAACATTTATTAGGTAGTATATGGGGGTTCCTGTCACTATAAAACGCTGACGGCGAACCTAAATATTTACCTCCCTAACTAGCGTCACCAGCGACACTAATACAGCGATCAGAAAAATTATCGCTTAGTGACACTGGTGACGGGGGGTGATCAAGGGGTTAAAACTTTATTAGGGGGGGTTAGGGGTACCCTAGACCTAAAGGGGGCTAATACTAACTGCCCTACCACTTCTAACTGTCACAAACTGACACCATGCAGTAATCAGGAAAAAAACAAAAACCTGCTTGGTGTCAGTGTGACAGGGGGGGGGGAGGGGTGATGGGGGGGGGGGGATCGGGGGGGGATCGGGGGTGTAATGTATGCCTGGCATGTTCTACTGTGTGTGTGTGTTTTACACTTACTCAGATGTCTTCTCTCCTCGGGGCCGGAACGGAAACTGCCGAGCCGAGGAGAGATGACATCACATCCTCTGCCTCTGTGTACCATACAGAGGCAGGGAATGTTCTCATTGGCTGGGAGCGATCGCGAGGGGGGGCCACGATCGGATGGCCTCCCCCTCGCCTCTCAACGCTCCCAGACAAATGCCGACCGCCACTGGCACCGGGGGGGGGGCCCGATCGGACCCCCCGCCCGCGGGAAGGCAATCACGTACCAGGTACGTGATTTTGCCTGCCTGTGCCATTTTGTTCACATATATATGCGTTAGGCGGTCGGCAAGTGGTTAATGATAAAGACACGTGAAATCAAGACAGCAAACCAAAAACAAGTAAATGGTGAAAACACAGCAAACCCCCAAACCCACCTAACTATCTATCTAACTAATATAATACACAAGCAAGGAAACAAACATGAAATAAAAACTAAGGCATGGGCCAAGGCGACAAGGGAACAGAAACCAGGAATAATAAAGCAGACCAAGGAGCAGGGAACAGGAAACAGGACTCAAGGTCAGGATACACAAACGGGGTTCAGGAACAAACAGGAACAGGCTGGAACAAGAGCAGGTACTGGCAGGGACAAGGGCTTAGCAGAGGAATTCTGAAGCACTGAGGCTTAGTTCAGGGCGGGTTTATATAGTCCAGCAGACCCATGACAGGTGTGCTGATGGCAAGTCTGAAGTCCAGGCAGGGCGACACCCGCTGGTGGCCACTGGAATTACACCCTTTTGGTGCTGAATGTAATAGTGCCACCAGCAGGAGAAACCGGAGATGACACAGTTCCTGACAGTTCCCCCTCCTAAAGGAGTGGCCTCCGGGCACTCCATTCAGCCCTGGGTACGACAGTCTGAGTGGGTGCAGAAACACCTTAAAATGTTTCCCTACTGAGTCTGCGGACTTCTTCGCACTTCCAAGGCCAGAGTCTTTTAGTTCACTGGGGGACGTGCCATCAGAGTCTGAAAATAGGACACGCACCCCACCACCTGGGTCAAGAAGTTTGGATCCGGAGATGAAAATTAGCAGGGTAACGGGAAAGAAGCCATCGGAGGCAGACCACACAGGAGCATTACATTCAGGCCAGGCGACAGACAGGATTGACCCAGCGGCAAGATGACCATCAGTCAGGAACAGTTTTAGCAGGCACCATGTCATTAGGCTGAGCAGAAAGCAGAGGTACATCACGCTGGGCAGTGGCACATCCGCATCGAGCTGGGCAGCAGGCATGGGCACTTCAAGCTGGGCAGCAGGCATGGGCACTTCAAGCTGGGCAGCAGGCATGGGCACTTCAAGCTGGGCAGCAGGCATGGGCACTTCAAGCTGGGCAGCAGGCTCATCAAGCTGGGCAGCAGGCATGGGCACTTCAAGCTGGGCAGCAGGCTCATCAAGCTGGAGAGCAGGCACTGGTACTTCCGGCTGTAACACTGGCACCGAGACATCAGGCTGGAAGGCAGACACCGACAGATCAGGCTGGAGGGCCGGCACCGACAGATCAGGCTGGAGGGCCGGCACCGACAGATCAGGCTGGAGGGCCAGCACGGACAGATCAGGCTGGAGGGCCGGCACCGACAGATCAGGCTGGAGGGCCGGCACCGACAGATCAGGCTGGAGGGCCGGCACCGACAGATCAGGCTGGAGGGCCGGCACCGAGACATCAGGCTGGAGGGCCGGCACCGAGACATCAGGCTGGAGGGCCGGCACGAGACATCAGGCTGGAGGGCCGGCACCGAGACATCAGGCTGGAGGGCTGGCACGACACATCAGGCTGGAGGGCTGGCACGACACATCAGGCTGGAGGGCCGGCACCGACACATCAGGCTGGAGGGCCGGCACCGACACATCAGGCTGGAGGGCCGGCACTGACACATCAGGCTGGAGGGCCGGCACGACACATCAGCCTGGAGGGCCGGCACCGACACATCAGCCTGGAGGGCCGGCACCGACACATCAGCCTGGAGGGCCGGCACCGACACATCAGGCTGGAGGGCCGGCACCGACACATCAGGCTGGAGGGCCGGCACCGACACATCAGGCTGGAGGGCCGGCACCGACAGATCAGGCTGGAGGGCCGGCACCGACAGATCAGCCTGGAGGGCCGGCACCGACACATCAGGCTGGAGGGCCGGCACCGACACATCAGGCTGGAGGGCCGGCACCGACAGATCAGGCTGGAGGGCCGGCACCGACAGATCAGGCTGGAGGGCCGGCACTGAGACATCAGGCTGGAGGGCCGGCACCGAGACATCAGGCTGGAGGGCCGGCACGAGACATCAGGCTGGAGGGCCGGCACCGAGACATCAGGCTGGAGGGCCGGCACGAGACATCAGGCTGGAGGGCCGGCACGAGACATCAGGCTGGAGGGCCGGCACGGAGACATCAGGCTGGAGGGCCGGCACGGAGACATCAGGCTGGAGGGCCGGCACGGAGACATCAGGCTGGAGGGCCGGCACGGAGACATCAGGCTGGAGGGCCGGCACGGAGACATCAGGCTGGAGGGCCGGCACGGAGACATCAGGCTGGAGGGCCGGCACGGAGACATCAGGCTGGAGGGCCGGCACAGAGACATCAGGCTGGAGGGCAGGCACCGAGACATCAGGCTGAAGGGCAGGCACCGAGACATCAGGCTGGAGGGCAGACACCGAGACATCAGGCTGGAGGGCAGGCACCGAGACATCAGGCTGGAGGGCAGGCACCGAGACATCAGGCTGGAGGGCAGGCACCGAGACATCAGGCTGGAGGGCCGGCACCGACATCAGGCTGGAGGGCCGGCACCGACACATCAGGCTGGAGGGCCGGCACGACACATCAGTCTGGAGGGCCGGCACGACACATCAGTCTGGAGGGCCGGCACCGACACATCAGTCTGGAGGGCCGGCACCGAGGCATCAGGCTGGAGGGCAGGCACCGAGACATCAAGCTGGAGGGCCGGCACGAGACATCAGGCTGGAGGGCCGGCACGAGATATCAGGCTGGAGGGCCGGCACCGAGACATCAGGCTGGAGGGCCGGCACGAGACATCAGGCTGGAGGGCCGGCACCGAGACATCAGGCTGGAGGGCCGGCACGAGACATCAGGCTGGAGGGCAGGCACCGAGACATCAGGCTGGAGGGCAGGCACCGAGACATCAGGCTGGAGGGCAGGCACCGAGACATCAGGCTGGAGGGCAGGCACCGAGACATCAGGCTGGAGGGCAGGCACCGAGACATCAGGCTGGAGGGCAGGCACCGAGACATCAGGCTGGAGGGCAGGCACCGAGACATCAGGCTGGAGGGCAGGCACCGAGACATCAGGCTGGAGGGCAGGCACCGAGACATCAGACTGGGCAGTAGGCACAGGCGCTGGCACATCAGGCAGAACAGCAGGTACTGGCACAACAGGCTGAACAGCAGGTACATCGGACTGGATAGCAGGTACTGGAACTTCAAACCGGGCAGCTGGTACTGGAACTTCAGACTGGACAGTGGGCACAGGTGCTGACACATCAGGCAGAACAGCAGGTGCAGTGGACTGAATAGCAGGAATAATAAAGCAGACCAAGGAGCAGGGAACAGGAAACAGGACTCAAGGTCAGGATACACAAACGGGGTTCAGGAACAAACAGGAACAGGCTGGAACAAGAGCAGGTACTGGCAGGGACAAGGGCTTAGCAGAGGAATTCTGAAGCACTGAGGCTTAGTTCAGGGCGGGTTTATATAGTCCAGCAGACCCATGACAGGTGTGCTGATGGCAAGTGTGAAGTCCAGGCAGGGAGACACCCGCTGGTGGCCACTGGAATTACACCCTTTTGGTGCTGAATGTAATAGTGCCACCAGCAGGAGAAAGCAGAGATGACACCGTTCCTGACACTGACAGATTATTATTCTAAAGAGGAAACCTTCATTTTGTTTGCAAATATTAAAGATTTACTACCAGGAAGAATGAGTCCTCACATTAAAAGAGCACCTGTCATTTCAGATCCATCATGGCAGCGCCTGTTAGTGGGCGTCCATTCACCTGCTGCCGCCACATCCCTCACCTTGTTGTGTCACCGCTGCATCACCAGCCGTACCATTAAAGTGAATAGGACTGTCGGTGAGTCAACAGCGAGTCAGAGGAGAAGCTGGTGGGGGACAGAGATGACAGTTGCTCTTTAAAAATTATGATTTATATCGAGTGGATTTAAATCAAGCCTTTTTACTGATTTAAATCAAATCCACCCTGCATTGCATGCTATTATTAAGCTTATGATATACCAGATCCTTTACCACCATTGATCCCCCAGCTGATCTCCTAGTATTTATGATGCATGCATATTCTTAGACCCAAGTGCATAACTGTACATTTATCAACATGAAACCTCATTTTGCCACATAGTTGCCCAATAAAACAGTGCATTGAGGTCGGCTTGTAAGTTGGAGAGTTGGAGACATCCTGTAAGGACTTATTCCACTGCAAGAACTGCTCAAGTTCACTTACATTTGATGCTGACCGTTTGTGGACTGCAGTCTTCATGTCATTCCACAGATTTTCAATGGCGTTGAAGTCTGAGCTCTGACTGGGCCATGCAAGGGCACTCACCTTTTTCTCCTTCAATCACTATGTGCTCATTGTTCTGTGTGCTTTGGGTCATTGTCATGTTGGAAGGTAAACCTTCTTCCTATTGACAACCTTCTGCCAGCGGGCAGCAGATTTTCCGCTGCAGAGAAATACCCCCATACCAGGATATTACCACCCCCATACCAGGATTTTACCACCTCCATAACAGGATATTATCACCTCCGTGGTTTACTTTAGGAATGGTGTTATTTGGATGGTGAGCTGTATTTGGATTTCTGCCAGACATATTGTTTTGTATTGAGGCCAAATAATTCAATTTTAGTCTCATTGGACCATAACACCTTTTTCCATGTGGCCTCAGAATCTTCATGGTGTGTTTTGACAAAGCTCAAGTAAATGCAGCTCTTTTTTCTTGAGGAGTGTTATTTTTTATTGCAACCCTTCCATACAAGCCACATTTGTGTAGAATGTGTGATATTGTTGTCACATGCACACAATGACCACGTTTTTTTTTTTTTACATCAGGGATATGCAATTAGCAGACCTCCAGCTGTGGCAGAACTACAAGTCCCATGAGGCATAACAAGACTTTGACAGCCACAAGCATGACACCCAGAGGCAGAGGCATGATAGGACTTATAGTTTTGCAACAGCTGGAGGTCCGCTAATTGCATATCCCTGTTTTACATGGATGTTGAAAGTGGCAGGTAGGGGACGGGGGGAAGCAGAGAAGAGTGGAAGGGGGGCCGAGTTGCTCCACCATGGGCCTCTGGGTATTACTTGCCCCCTGGGGCAAAAGTTGCCAGTCAGACCCTGCCGAAAGCTAGTAGTGGAGCTGGGAGGGAAAGGAGGTCCCAGACAGACAGGAGGACCAGCAGCCAGCCCCAGCACCTATTATTTAAGGAAAGTGAAGTCTTCTAGGGCTCGGCCTGGGCATCAAAGTACTATAAATTTATATAATATTGTTTATTTTCACTATTGTTCAGTGACAATCTAATGTAGTCTTTCATGTGGCCTGGAGGGGACTTTTTCTATCAGAGACTCTCCAATGGTCACAGAGAGGGCCTATGTTAGAGAGCCCCCTCCAGGATCCATTGGACCCCATTGTAGTTTGTAATGGGGCCTGGTGGGGGCTCTAAAGGACTCTCTAATGGACACCAAGAGGGTCTCTGGTAGAGAGACCCCCCCCACTACAGATCCAATTAGACCCCATTGTAGTTGCCTAATATATCCGACCCCTTGACAGGTGCCATTGTAATGATATAATCAATGCTATTCACTTCACCTGTCAGTGGTTTTTTTTTTTTTTTGAAAATTGACAATTTTTTATTAAGTTTTTCATAATAGAACACATACAGAAAATTAAAGTACAAGGTAATACACATTACATTGCCGTAATCATTTCCAGAGGAAAGCCCTGCTCTGATAACAGTCGTAACATGGAGTTAGAGTCAATGTACATATCTTATCTGAGTGTTAGATAAAAAGGGGAGAAAAATTATAACAGATGGACTGACTCTAGATTTAAACCACTGGTTGTATACCTTGTACATCTTAGCAGAAAGAGAAAAAAGAATAAGAGGGGGAAAAAGAAAAGAAGAAGAGTTAATAGAAAAAAGTGTAGGAATAGGAAATATTGAGAAGAATTGAGAGGAAAGGGGGTTAATGGAAAGTCCAGGGTGGGGTAAATGGAGTTGGGTAGGAGAAGTAGGGAAAGAGGATGAGGGCAGCGGGGTCGCACCCCATCCCAGGTGCCCAGTACCCCCCCACCAGAGGGAGAGACCAAGCTCCCCAAGGCCGTCGCATTAGGTTATGGGGTTTTCAAAAAGGACCCACAGTTCCCATACTTGGTTATGTTTTTCAAGCTTGTCATTTAAGGAGGCTGTGAGATATTCCATCCTTTTGACCTCCCTGATCCTAGAGTGCAGTTCCGACATCGAAGGTGGTTCCCTCTGTTTCCATTTTAATGCCACCAGACAACGTGCGGCAGTTAATATATGTGATAGAAGTTTTTTGGATCTTTTAGAGAGGGAGATTGGTGGGAGACCTAGTATAAAAACCTTCGGGTCGAAAGGCACCCCCGGACCAAGGACGGCCTCCAGGAGGGAGTGCACCTGCTCCCAATATGGTACAATCAGGGGGCATGTCCAATAAATGTGGTGTAGGGTTCCCCTATCCTTATGGCACCGCCAGCAGCGAGAGTCTGTCAGTGGATACATGGAGTGGAGCAAGTCAGGGGTCCGGTACCAATGAAACAAAATCTTGTATTGGTTCTCTTTATATAGCGTACACATAGAGCTTTTGGTGGCTTGAGACCAAATGAGTTGCCATATGTGGAGAGGTAGGTCTGCACCCAAGGCTCGCTCCCATTTACCCATGTATGCATGTCGGGGGCCCTCTGGTGAGGAATCCCACGTCAGGAGCTGATAGGTTTGGGAGATCATGCCTTTAGGGGATGAGCTCTCCAAGCACAGCTTTTCAAAATCAGTTAGCGGGGAGAAATGGAGGTCAGGGACTAAAGATTGTGCATAGTGTCGTATTTGTAAGTAGCTGAAGAAGGCCTGTTTGGGAATGTCAAATTCTTTTTGCAAATCTTGAAATGTCCTTAAAAAGCGGGTCTTAGGGTCTATCAGTTGGCCATAGCGGAATAGGTTCCTTTCCATCCAGAAATGGGACATCTGGGAGGTCAGACTATCCGGGATGTTGGGGGTAAATAAGAAGGACGTGACCGGTGAGGAAGGGGTGGTAAGGGGATGTGCCGATTTTGCCCGCCTCCATAGCCGACATAAGAGGGACATTGGTCCCAGCAACTGCAAGTTTTCAGAAGCCACATCAGAACTCTGGGGGCGGCACAGTGGTGTAGTGGTTAGCACCCTCACCTAGCAGTAAAAAGGGTCGCTGGTTCGAATCCCAACCACGACACTACCTGCCTGGAGTTTGCATGTTCTCCCTGTGCCTGCGTGGGTTTCCTCCGGGTGCTCCGGTTTCCTCCCACACTCCAAAGACATGCTGGTAGGTTAATTGGCTTGTCCAAAATTGGCCCTAGTATATGAATGGGGACCTTGGATTGAGGATAGGGACTGATGTGAGTGTGCGATGTACAGGGTTAGGGACAAGGGTCAGGGTTGTAGACACACACTCACTCAGGTTGAACTGGATGGACTGGTGTCTTTATTCAACCTTACTAACTATGTAACTATGTAACTATGTAACTCCACAATAGTGAGTTCGGATGTATAGGGGCTAACCATAGCTTTTCAATTTGTGTCCACCGATTGTAGGCGTGCAGGGTACACCAAGAGGCTACAGGGCGTAGTTGAGCTGCCAGGTAATATTTGATTATGTTAGGGAACGCCAGGCCTCCTTGGTTGCTGGGGGCATAGAGAACCGATTTAGCAATCCGGTGTCCCTTGTAGTTCCAGAAAAAATTAATCAGGTCACCCTGCAGTCTCTTTAGGTGTATGGCTGGGATAGGTATCGGAAGTGTCTCAAATAAGTATAGCAGTTGAGGTAGGATCATCATTTTAAGGGTAGCTAATCGTCCAAAAAGGGACAGTTTTAGGGGTTTCCATTTATTCAGTGAGGCTCTAATAGTGGTATATATGTGGGGGAAGTTGGCTTTATATAAGGAATCATATGTGGTCGTAAGGTGGACTCCTAGGTATTTTAAGGAGGAAGTTTTCCAGGAGTAAGTAAATGCTTGCGCAAGGGCCGCTTGTGTTTGAGGAGGCATATTAATAGGGAGGGCCTCTGTTTTAGAGTTGTTTATCTTATATCCCGATAAGTCACTGTATCTATCTAGTTCCGTATGTAGGTTCGGCAAGGAGATGTGAGGTTGCGTGAGTGTAAGGAGAACGTCATCGGCATACAGGGAGATTTTAAAGTCTCTGGTTCTAACTGGGATGCCATGTATATTTGAGTTTTCCCTGATATGGGCAGCTAAGGGTTCTATGCAAAGGGCATAAAGGAGCGGTGAGAGCGGGCATCCCTGTCGCGTCCCATTTGAAATCGAGAAAGTGTTGGAAGTTGCGTGTTGAGTGCGCACCATGGCTGATGGGGATGAGTATAAATGATGGATGGCTCGCAAAAAGGGCCCCGTAATTCCGGCTTGCCGTAGGGTAGCAAACAGGAAAGGCCAACTTAGCCTGTCAAAAGCTTTTTCTGCATCGAGGCTGAGCAGTAATGCCTCTGCTTTGGTCCTGTTTGCTACCTCTACTAGGTCAATAACCTTGCGGGTATTGTCCCCTGCTTGCCTCATAGGTATGAAGCCTACCTGGTCTTTATGGATCAGTGATGGCATGAAATTGTTTAGTCAATTAGCTAATAATTTCGTAAAGATTTTAAGATCAGCGTTAAGTAGCGCAATAGGTCTATAATTCGAAGGTAGACTATGATCTTTGCCAGGCTTGGGGATCAGCGTGAGGTAGGAGTTTTGCATATCTCGTGGTATGGGTGTCTCAGACAGAAATGAGTTAAACAGTGTTGTCATATGGGGGAGTAGGTGCGGTAAGAAAGTTTTGTAATACTGATATGGAAGTCCATCAGGGCCTGGGGCTTTGTTGTTTGGGAGCGATTTAATTGTGTTTGTAATCTCTTCCTCTGTAATGGGGGAATTTAGTGTGGTCAGGGCGGAGGGGGTGAGTCTCGGTGTGTCGCACTCTTCTAAATAGGAATAGATTCTTTGGGATAGATCTTGTGGGGGGGGGTTGTGTGGAACGTCCGGATTATTATACAGGGTCGAATAATAATCATGGAAAATCTGAGCAATCTTGGTGGGATGCGTTTGGGGAGTGCCCGTTCGATCGTTAAGATGGGTAATGGAGGTGGTCGCGAGCTTATCCCGCAGTTGTTTAGATAACAGTGTGTGTGGTTTGTTTGCCTTGTCATAGTAGGTTTGTCGTAGTCGTATTAGCGCCTTCTCGATTTTACCCACTTCTATATCACTAAGACCGGCCCGTACCTGTACAATCTCTCTAAGGGTTTTTAAGGACGGAGAGGAGAGCAACCTTGCTTCCAGTTGTTTAAGCTTAGCCAGTAGGGCTATGCGAGCTGTGTTAGCATTCCTCTTGAGCGCCGTGGATAACGAAATACATTGGCCCCTGAGGACCGCTTTATGACCCTCCCAGAGAGTAGCAATGGAGATCTCTGGTGAACTGTTTTCCGCAAAATATAATTTCATTGTTTTTTCCAGGTCCTCCCTGGAAGGGTCATGTTTAAGCAAAAAATCATTCAGTCGCCAGTGGCATGTACGAAGGGTTCCCGGGGACAATGCCAAAGACAAGGTTATTGGAGCATGATCCGACCATGAGATGGCCTGAATGTCTGAGTTCTCATGAGCTCTCAGGGTTGGGGCGTTTACAAAAAAATAATCTATGCGCGAGTGGGACTTGTGCGGGTGGGAGTAAAAAGTGAATTGTTTAGCTGAGGGGTTTGCGGTTCTCCAACAGTCAAACAGAGCATATTTCCTGGTCAATTGGCGGAAGAGAGAGCACCGTCTCTCGAGGGCCCTGGGGACCTGTTTCTGTCCGAGAGAGTGCCTGTCTAGGCAAGAGGAGAAGGTCAGGTTAAAGTCTCCACCAATGACCAGGTACTGATGGGGAAATGCAAATAGTCGTTTATACACTTTAAATAGGAAGGAGGTTTGGTTAGTGTTAGGGGCGTATATATTACACAATGTAAGATCAGCATTTTTCCACGTGCCTCTCAAGATGATATAGTGTCCTAGGGGGTCCGAAATTAGTGATTGTAATTTGAAAGGGGAGTCTTTTTTGAATAAAATAGCCACACCTGCCCGTTTACGAGGATTAGAAGCTTGGTATATCTGGGAGTAATGTTTAGTGGCGAATGCCATATTATCAGTCTTAGTGAGATGTGTTTCCTGAGTGAAAATAATGTCAGCTTTAGATCTCCTAAATTCCCTTAGGGCTAAGCTTCGTTTGGTATTGGAATTGAGACCTTTCACATTTAATGATATTATGTCAATCATTGGGAGGTAAAGATATAAGAGGCTTTAGCTTACCAAGATGAGTGGAATACGTTTGGGTGCAGGGGATGATAATCGAGTGGACTTTCAGATAAGGTACATACCCAACTGGGAACATGTTCCTGCGGACTAGGACTGGGCTCCAGAGGCGGGGGGCACCCACAATACACCAAATTACTGGGAGATAGAGAAGAGAGAAACCAGGGGTGGAAGAATAGGAGGAAAGATGGACGACAAAGAAGAAAAAAACAAAGGTTAGTATAAAAACAAATAGTAACCATGTGAAGGTTAACCCACTCAAACAGAGTGGTGGGTTGGAAACCCTTGGAGGGCCCCCCCCCACGTGGGGAATGAGATCATTACTCTCCACAGGGGTTATAGGGGAAGCCATTCGAAGGTCTCCCGGGGGAGGATAGGACAGTCCCAAAACGGCCGCTATCCCCTCCCAGATCCGCCTGTAGTTAAGTAAATATGTAAATATGCAGCATACCGTAATGGAGCAGCAAAATAAAGAAGAACTTTCTTTTAACAGTTAGTAACCAGATAACCATGTGATGTAGACCGAGGTAGCAGATTAACTCAACCAATGCTGTTTATGCTCAGTAATGGGCCTACCACCCCGATGCTGGGAGTGTTGGTAGGGTACAAACCCATCAGCCCAGACCAATAATTCTTTGGAAACTCTGGGATGGGCAAGGGCCATTAGATACCTATGATAGTACATTCTAGTGGGGTAGAGGACGGGGGGACAGGGAGGGGAAGGAGGGGGTGGGAAGGGTAAGTATGGGGCCGGGGGGGGAGGGCCAGGATAACGGGATTAAGGGAAAGGGGGGAAAAGGGGAGAGGGAGGGGACCCCATTGATAATTTGTGAGAGGTGGAGCATTACTGTAGCATATCAGCGATAATCCTGTATCTTAAATTTGCATAAGTGCTAAATCTTTAACCCGTATTTCCACCTAGTGGAATTGAAAAAGTAAAAAAGGTAAAACTTAGGGACTAGCCCTCTATGGAAAAAACAAGAGTAACAGCTTATTTCCTGAGCTTTCAGCATGTTAAGCAGTATTCGAAACATCTCTGCTAGTAACTTATCCTGAGCTGGAGCTTTTTGGTCAGCAAACAGAAAAAGCAGAAAAAAAAAGGAAAAGAAAAGGAAAGTCATCTCTGGTGAGTATTTGCTGAGGAGCTGTTGGGATGTGGCCTCTGTCGTTTTCTCCCGTTCACCTGAACTCAGGGCTCCGGACGAGGTGGTGGAGTGGGTAGGGGGTCCCACCCGGGTGTGGGGGGAACCGGAATGTCCAAGTCCTTACAAAACGAGTGGAGGTCTTCCGGGTATCGCAGCGTGGTGGATCTCCCATCTTTCTTTGCTGTGAGGCTGAAGGGGAAACCCCAGTGGTAGCGAAAGTCATGTTCCTTTAGTGTTGTAAGGAGTGGCTGTAGGGAGCGTCTTTGCTGAAGGGTGATCCAGGACAAGTCCGGGTATAGCTGTATAGGGGCTCCATCGAAATCAATGGTACGCATGTTGCACGCTTCTCTCATTATATCTTCCTTTAGGGCGTAGTTATGGACCCTGCAGATTACATCTCTTGGTCTTGGGCCTGGCCCTCGGGGACGAAGAGCGCGGTGGGCTCTGTCCAGCTTGACTCTTTGATTTTCCGGGCGACCTAGAACGTTGTTAAAGATAGCTTGCAGTGTGACTTGCAAGTCCTCGTCATGGGTCGCTTCTGGGAGGCCACGGACTCTAATGTTGTTGCGTCTGCCTCTATTTTCAAGATCCTCGAGATGGCGTTGAAACTCTCTAAGTGCTGAAGCTTGCGTAGATAATCGATCATGTATGTGAGAGACTTCCATCCTTGTATCGTGTGCTTCTTCTTATAGAGTGGACCTTAGCAGACAGGTGGTGTAAATCCGTGCGGAGCATGTTAATTTCAGATCTACATGTGTCGCGTACCTCTTGGATGAGCATGCGAAAGTCCTGTTTCGTGGGCATGCAGCGGACATAATCCCTCCAGGAAGTGCATGCATCAGGTTCAGGGTCAGGGACCATTGTGGCATGGGCATGTGGATCCCTCATAGTAATGGAAGAAGTGTCCAGTGGGGAAGGCCCCCTTTGTAGTGCGTGTGGAGGGGTCATGAAATTAGACTGTCCTGCGTGCACTTGAGCTGCGTGAGCTACATGTGAATAAGCCCCCTGTAGCACTTCAGGCCGCTGCGGTGAGGGAGGCCTTGTCGCCATGTTAGGTTCCTTGTGCTGCAGGGATGGGGATGATGACTTGTCCCTTGTAGCCTGGGGTCTCTGTGGCAGGGAATTTGGGTCCCATTCCTGGGCTGAGGATTCCCACGGAGGAGAGGCTTGGCTTGCATTTGGCGTCGGCGCAGGCCCCAATAGGCAGGGAGGAAACGGCTGAGACAGGCTGCCAAGTGTGTCCCCCCTGTGGGATAGTGTAAGGCCAGCCTGGGAACTAGTAGGTGGGAGCGGTGGGCGATCGGGTAGTAAATCCCCCTCAGAGGCATACCTGTCCGTTCGCCTTCCCGGAGAGAGCCGCGGAGGAGATGAGGAGAGGGCCGCTGCATATGACGGTGGGGTCGGTGCCGGCGCCATCTTGGCCTCGTGGTGTCCCGCTGGAGCTCCGAGGCCGAAGTACTCCGTGATGAGGGGCGGGGGAGCCGAAGAGGATCTTGTGGCATGTCCCCTGGGTTCCAGGTCTTTAGCCTTGCGAGGTTTACCCATGTTTTTGGTGCTTTTTAGCTGCTTTTAGCTGTGTGCAGGCGGATCTGGTCAGGAGCTCTAAGGAGACACGTCCGCTCCGGAAGCCATCCAAGCCACGCCCCCTGTCAGTGGTTTTAATGTTGTGGCTGATCAGTGTAGTGTACATTTGCTTTTCCCCTTAGATGGCTAGCAAAAAACCAAAGTTGTCAGGATATCAAAACATGCAACACCGGAAATGAAAGGAAAAAGCTTTAAAAACAATTACATCTTCCATCACAAGCTCCTTACAGCCACAGTCTTCATTAAGCAGTGGTCAAGATTCCCTTTGCACAGATGCATCAACATCAAGCAAAGAGTTAAGGTCCAGTGTCACAGACATTTCACATGGTGGAGAAGGTGAAAAAAATACAGATTTAGAAGAGTCATCAGAATGTGATGATGATGTTGTCCCTGTGGATCCTGAGTGTGTCACTGAGCCAATAACAACTGGAGATGTAACTTCAGGTTACATTAGACAATACTATCTTCTCCCATTAGGGGCAGCCAAATCAACTAAAATGTTAAATGCTGGTTGACATTCTTGATAAAATTATATAAAATAAATCATCCAATAAATATAGTGTTCCTCGACCAGACTGTGTGAAAACTGTGACCAACGGTGATTATAAACTCAGTGATAATGATAAAATAAAATATAAAATAAATAACGATTCCTCAAAATGTGTCATACAATGTGCATGATTTTCCTCAGCATAATAAGTGAAAGCAACAAAAATGATTTAAATACTACACAGAATAGATATTGCTGATAGATGGATGATACCAGAACAACTGTAATGCAATATTAAATATAAAAGTGCAACTCTATATCTCATATGTAAGCAAAAAAGTGATCAAGTGCAAAAAAGTGACATTAGTGCAAGACTGTGCATATAATAAAATTGCAACTCTGAAATGAACTCCCAAAGTCCAACACCTCTCCCACCTAGAGATATTTCTTAGAGAATTAAAAAACTGTGACATAAACTGTGATCAAGTCCACAAAATATTGCTTCATGCAGTGTGATTCGTAATGTCCATACAGATGGTTAGTAATAACATGCCAATAGGGTGACTTTGTGCTGGATTCATTCACTTGAAAAACGGGTGCAGCACACAGGTGTTTCCCCCAGCCTCTCACCTCAATCAGCGGCCCCCAATGGGCCAAGTCAAGCAGATAAGGGATGATGATCCGACAGCCGTCCCCCTCTTCCAAAGGGTGTGCGTGGGTCAGACTTTCTCTACTAATCACCAACGCTCACAACGACCCCAGAATGATAATGAAGAAGGAGATGCTTCCATGGTGAAGTACTTCCAATACAAGTTTATTATAAAAAATAGTTGTAACTTACATATAAAAACGAAACTGTCAGCAGAAAATAGCAGCAAAAACAATAGAAGCTTCCGGGTACGGCCGTCCCCGGGAAGCGTCGGCACCTGGCTCCTCCTACCCTGACGCGTTGCGTCACACCACGTGGTCTCATTGCAGCCTCACCATGCCCTCATTGCAGCCTTACTGTGCCCATCTCATTGCCACTTTACTGTGACCTCAATGCAGCCTCACCATCGTTGTAGCCTTAGTGCGTGAATTATGCAAAGCGAGCATCTTCGGCTGTGTCGCGGAGCTGTGTGAAATCATGTTCGGCTGTGCTGTGACAAAAGTCCTGCCTTCCTCCTAGACCAGCTCGTGTGATAGACAGAACACTGCGTCTATCACACGAGCTGGTCTAGGAGGAGGGCGGGACTTTGGTCATAGCGCGGCCAAACATTTCACAGCTCCGTGACACAGTGGTCTCCCACGGTGCATGAGAAGGAGGGAGGGGAGCGCTGCGCTGCAGCCACAGCATAGCCATAGATCCAAAGCGACCCCAGGGCAGGCAACCTACCGGGAAATGTCCCAGCATCCCGGCAGGCCAGTTTGGCCCTGGGCCAGCCTAACAATAAAGAACCTTTTACTCAAACTAAGGTAGGGTACACACCATAAGAAAATAGGAAGAAAAATTCTGTACAAGGCACGATTGTTTGACTTTCGTATAGTGTGTACACCACTTTCGACATCCGATTCAGACTTTCCAAATTAAAATTTCCGAAGGGACAAACTCCATAATTTTTCTTGTATGGTAAAAGAATGAATAATTTTTGTTTAACTACTTAAGGACCAAGCCTATTTTTCAAACTTGGTGTTTACAAGTTAAAATCATTTTTTTTATAGAAAATTACTTAGAACCCCCAAACATTATATATTTTTTTTCAGACACACTAGAGAATAAAGTGGCAGTCATTGGAATACTTTATGTCGCACCATATTTGCGCAGTGGTCTTACAACGCAATTTTTTGGAAAAAAATACACTTTTTTGAATTACAAAATAAGACAACAGTAAAGTTAACCCAATTTTTTTGTATTGTGAAAGATAATGTTACGACGAGTAGATTGATACCCAACATGTCATGCTTCAAAATTGGGCCTGCTGGTGGTATGGTGACAAACTTTGACCCTTAAAAATCTCCATAGACGACATTTAAAAATTTCTACAGGTTACTAGTTTTGAGTTACAAAGTAGGTATTTTGCTAGAATTATTGCTCTCGCTCCAACTATCGCAGAGATACCTCACATGTGTGGTTTGAACAGCATTTTCATATGCAGGCGCGACTTACATATGCGTTTGTTTCTGTGCGCGAGCTTGGTGGGATGGGCCGCTTTACATTTTTTTTTGTTTTTCTTATTTATTTTACTTTTTATTTTTAATTTTTACACTGTCCTTTAACTGCTTGCCGATCCCTGGCTGTTATATGACAGCCAGGTGGCGCGGCTCTTGTTGCAGGAGGGCGTCATATGACGGCCTCCCATTTAAACAGGGAATGCGTGCGATCGTGCGCGCACATCCCTGTTCCTTCGGTGGCGGCGTGTCACGGAGACACCGCTTGCCACCGAGGGGGGTGAACAGCCATTGGACATGGCTGTTTACCACGTGATTGGCTGTGATGAAGTCACGGCCGATCACAGATGGTTCCACCCCAATGTGCACGGCGCATGCACGCGATCGCGCTGCGCGTGCACGTCAGTGGCGGCGTGTCCCCGGGAACACTGCTCGTTACCGATGCCGGTAAACAGCCATTGGCCGGCTGTTTACCCACGTGATCGGCTGTGAAAGGATCACTAAACACAGAGCGGTAACTAGCTGTTACCAGCTCTTCTCTCCTCACACACCATTTCCAGTGTGAGGAGAGAAGAGCCAAAAGCAGTGAGTTACCGATCTGTATTCTGTAGTGTCTGCACCAACACCACACCTGTCCCATCGCCCCCCCAATTGTCATCTGTCACCCAACAGTCACCACAGTCACCCAATAAAGTGATCTTGCAGGGAATCTGCTGTGACCACTTTTATCAGAAAGAGGACCGTCGCCGTTTAAGAATATACCAGGGTTATGGCAGCTATCTGCTGCCATAACCCAGGTACTCTACATCAAAGTACCGACGTACAACGACAGTGGGCAGTCCGCAAGTGGTTAATGCGTACTGTTTTTGTATGAGAAAAATTAGGTATGAAAGACTGGGCGTGATCAGAAACAATAATCAAAAAAATAACCTTTGTCGAACGAGAATTTTCATACATAATTTCCATCATCTGTTTGACTTGCTGTGAAACAATTGAGGAAAACCAGACTATTATTCACCTGAAATTCTTATAGTGTGTACCCACCTTAAGATTATACCACCTTTCTTCTAACCTCAAATCGTGGTTGTATGTCCTCTTCAGGGACCTTAGAGTAAACCGTTTATTACCGTTATTGAAGTCCCCTTTAATATAATTGCAAAAGTTATGGCATCTACAAACTATGGCATATACAGTACAGTATATACTGGAATTTGTATTTATTTAATCTTTTTTATACTAATAATGGTGGCAATTAGCATCTTAAAGCAGGACTCCGATATTGCAACGGACAATCTGACACCAACTGGCGCTTTGCGGGAACCAGTGACACTAATACAGTGATCAATGCTAAAAATATGCACTGCCACTGTACTAATGACACTGGCTGGGAACAGGTTAAACATCTAGGATGAACAAAGGGTTAAATGTGTGCCTAACCAGTGTTTTTGTGTGGTTTTTCATAAGGCATATGCTGGATTTTATTTACTGCTTTGCAGTGAGACAAAATCCACCACATCCTTGCTGACAGAACAGAGTTCTGACTTGTTTACATAAGCAGAGCTCTGTTCTGTGTGTCTCCTTGCCGATCAGCGGGTGCTAGCAGACATCCATTGGATGGCACCTGCTGATCGGCTTGTAGACCGGTGAAGCCTCCCCTACCCAAAGTGCTGGGTCACGTACTAGGTACATGTCTGGTGACAGATGAGTCGGTGTTTGCGAGGTTGTTAAGAGATATAACCACTCAACTATGTGAAATTCTGCTACAGACACTCGCCTGCTGGGAACCAATTAGGAAATTGTGGTTATTACTGACAATGGTAAAAATAGAAATGCTTTGCTGATGTCAGATAATCTAGTTACTATAGAAATAAAACAAATGTGCTTATGATCCTAAATATCAATCAGTGATGATAGAAGGGCTCACAGCTGCAGTAAATTGGGTTCTTAGTAAAAACAGAGATAGAAACTCAAGGTGGTCCAGTACCATGTGTATTGGAGGTAGGCCATTCGATAGTACGAGAGGTAAAGTGGTTGTAAAGGCTCAAGGTTTTTTACCTTCATGCAGTGTATGCATGAAGGTAAAAAAACCTTCTGTGTTCAGCAGAGCCCCCAGCCCTGCCCCCCCTCCAAAACTTGCTCGAGCTTCATCCCGATCCAGCGATGTGCACGAGAGCCTTGGCTCACGCTTCCCAAGGCCAGCTTTTCAAGAATATTTGTCTTAGATGTTCGAAGCTCGGTTGACATACAGTATGCAGAGTTATGCAGGCCATACATTATGCAAATTCGATTCCTTCAACCAGAGGTTGGGTAAAGGTAGAATATACCTCTGGATGCATAAGGGGGGACTTCCCTTTATAATTTCGGGCAAAAAATGTTGCATTTAGGTGATAGTTATAACAGTATTATAACAAAAACAAACTGTTTCTTTGGGGTTAAATGAATTGTGAACATTTGGCTCAGCATATATCTCCAATGGTCATTGTGCTCACTGTTGTTAATTATTTAGTACCACTTCACTGGACAGGAATTAGCCACTTGATGGGTCAAGTATGTTACACGAAAACTCTCACTCATCAAATTAATTGAAATTAAAGTGTAACTCAACTTTCCTGACAGACTCCATGGCAGTCTACCTGTGGGTTAACCCCGCCTCCTCTCCAATGCTATAGGACCCCACTACCATAAATTTGAGCTCATCCCTGGAGAGTGCGTTCCTTTTTTGTCCTCCTCTTGGACCTATAAGATGTGCACTTACATTTCCTCACGTCTGAATTGGTCGAAAAAAGCCCAGAGTGGGCCGATGTCTGGCATACCAACGGAGCAGTATGGAGAGCCCAGGGCCCAGCCACGGGCAGGTGTGTGGCTTCAGGCATGTATGCCCCAAGTGGTGGGGGGCAGCCTGTGTATGCCCAGGAGGAGACGTTCAACACGGCTGACAAGGTCGGGATTCTTCATTTTATTCTCCATGGCAGTACTTGTGTTGTTTGTGTGGTCTTGTCCTCCCTTCCCATGGCTCTTTCTGGCCCCTCATGATGCCTGGAGTGCTTCTATGTTCCAGAGTGCCGTCTTCCTTCCAGGTCACGGCCATGGCAGGCTTCGGCGCATGCAAGAGGTCTCGGGTGATTCCGAGGCTTGGTTCGCGCAATGCGTGGCTCGGCGGAAGGCCCGGCCACTGCGCAGGTGCCTGCCGGCAAATCAGTGTAGCGCAAACAGTGTAGCGAGGACACGGCAATGATGTCACCCGGGTGGGGGATTTTAAAAAGCCTGTCAGCTTTTGCTTCTGTGGAATTCCCTGCGGGCAGTGTGCGGAAGCTTCCCCAAGTCCTGGGCACCTTACAGGAGGTAAGCACCAACTCTGGTCTGTGCTTTGCAGCGCCTCTTAAAGGGACAGTAACCTGTTGTTTTTTTTCCTGTTTACCATGTATCTCTCGTTCCTCCTGTCCTAGGACCATCCGGCTTCTTTCCTACAAGCTGTGGGTCTTTAAGCCCGGTCTTCCTCTGTGGTGCTATTGACAAATCACCGCCTTCACACGGCCAGCCCTCACGCTCAAGGTACGTGAGTGGGGAGCGGCCAGGATTGTTCGTAGATGGACATGCCTTTGTGTCTTCCCTGCCAGGCCGCAACATCAATATCAAAATTCTTCTTCCCGGTCCAGACGTGACTCTCTGTCCAGGACCCACCAGCAGATGAGATGTTCCTATTCCTCCTCCAGACACCGCACCCACTGCCACGACAGCCGCTCTGATCGCAGAACCTGCTGGGGATGTGGGACACAAGTCTCGGAGGGCAAGTCACTGTGGGACCCATGTTATGCCCGGGCTACAGGTGGGAAATCAGGTTTCCTGCCCCAGGATAGGCGTCTGTTTGGTCAGAAGAGGCCTCAGAACAGAAAACGCAGTACTGAGCATTCAAGGGAAGCACGCTCTTACAGGCCCGGCTGAGATGTCAGAAGGAATTGGAGCAGAGGTCAGACATCCTTCTGAAAGTCTGCAAAGTGCCAGGCATCCAGTGGTCGAGATCCGGCTACGTTGCTTTGAGATTGGACCCGCCCAGGCAGGTTGGGTGGGGGTGCGTCTGCTTCTCTTCTGGCACGTCTGGGTGGCTTCAATCTCGGACTACTGGACCATCAAGATGGTCTCCATAAGCCACACATGGTCCTTCACCAGTACTCCTCCCCCCAGATTTATCTCCACTCTGCTACCACAGTCAGAAGAAAAGAAACAGGTGTTACTGTCCTACGTGGACTCGCTGATAGTTCAAGATGCTGTGGTGCCTGTCCCGAAAGGCGAAGAATTCCAGGGGATATACTCCCCTCTCTTTCTTGTGCATAAGAAAAACGGTTCATGGCCCCCCGTGATAAATATAACTTACCTAAACAAGTTAATAAAATACGAAAGATTCAAGATGGAAACTTTGTCTACCATCCAACAAGCCGTGCAGCCAGGAGGTTAATTTCAATCGACTTAAAAGATGCCTATTTTCATGTGCCTGTGGCAGAGGAATTCTGCAAATACCTCTGGTTCAGAGTCGGGCAAGATCATCTGCAGTTCACTTGCCTCCCTTTTGGGTTGACAACCTCACCCCGAGTCTTTTCAAAAGTTCTTCTGGCCATAGTGGCCCTCATCAGAACAAAAGGGATATGCTTATACCACTATCTCGACAACCTCCTGCTACTGTCCCAAGACAAGGAGCAGCTATTGATCCACAGAGAGCAGGTTATCACCACACTGCTCGAGTTTGGTTGGCTCCATCTAGAGCCGGTTCAGAGCCTGGTATACCTATGGGCCCAGTTAGTGGAGAACACTATCTCTCTCCTAGTGGAGAAGATCCCAGTCATCCGAGGGAGAATGTCATGCCTAAAGGCCTTCCAGTGCCTAAAAAATATCAGCACAATGGTCTCTACGACCCCTATGTTCAAGTGGTCCCTGAGGAGGTTACGCCCTTTCCAGACAGGGTTCCTCCGTCAGTGGCATTCAGGAGACAGCAATCAGGCCATTCACATAACCTCAGTGATGAGGGACAGCCTCTTCTGGTGGCTCCAACGCAGAAATCTGCTCACCTGCCACTCCATTGCTCCCGTCTCATGGGTCATGGTCACAACCGATGCCAGCGAGACCGGTTGGGGAGCCCTCTGCAGGTCAGAACTTGCAAAAGGCAAGTGGGATACCCGTCTTCACAACCCGGGCTCAAACGTCCTGGAACTACGGGCAGCCTGCTGTGCCCTTCAATCATTTTCTCATCTACTGAAAGAGGAGTCTGTTTTACTGAGAATGGACAACACCACAGCGGTCTCCTATGTGAAGAGGCAAGGGGGCACTCGGAGCTCAACACTGCTCCAAGAAGTCGAGCCCATCCTGGGCTGAGAAAAACCTGGCCAATATTTCAGCGGTTTTCATCCCCGGAGTCCAGAACGTCCAAGCAGACTTCCTGTCTGCTTGGACAATCAGCGGAGCTTTAACAGGGCATACGCCTTTCCCCCGCTCCTGATTATCCTCAGGTTTTTACGGAGACTCCAGGCGGAAGCAGTCGAGGTGGTGTTGATAGCACCTTACTGGCCGAACAGGCCATGTTTCCCCTTCTGATTCAGCTGGAATCAGCTGCCTCTTCCTTTCAGGCCGGACCTTCTTTCTCGGGGGCAGTCCTTTACCCTTGTCTGGCGTTACTGAGACTGATGGTCTGGTTCTTGAGAGGGAGAGGCTGGAATCGCTCGGGTGTGCTTCAAGAGTAATTTCCACCCTCATGAGCTCTAGGAAAGCGAGCACGAATAAAATCTATGGGAGAATATGGGCCAAGTTCGTTGAGTTCTCATCCTCTATGGGCAGATCATTCAAAGATCCAGGAGTCTAGGATATCCTCCAATCTGGTCTAGATCTGTCTTTATCCATCTGTTCTCTCAGAGTCCAAGTCTCAGTCCTGTCAACCTTCTCTGGTACATCATGGGCGACTCCCCCTTTAATCAGACAATTTTTTCCGGGATGACAAGACTCAGGCCCCAAAGAAGACCGAGGCTCCCCAAATGGGATCTTCCCTTTGTGCTGGATTTTCTGTCTGACCTCAGTCCTTCAGGTCCGTTCCACTTTCTGTCAAAGACCTTTCCAAAAGAGCCGCCTTTATAGTTGCTATCACGTCGGCCCAAAGGGTGTCCGATATTGGGTCTCTAGGTCATGAAGAACCCTTTCTGAACTTTTCCCCGGATCAGGTGGTCCTCATCCCTATGCTCGGCTCAAACCCAAAAGTTTCCTCAGTGTTCCATGAGAACCAGGAAATTGTCCTACCTACATTCAGGACCCCGGGTCCTCTGAAATTCATCCTCTAGATATGGGTGAAATACTGAAGGAATACCTACGAGTTACTCCTTTAGATGCTCCGACTACCTGTTCGTCTTGCACTCTGGCGGTAACAGAGGGAAGCGAGCTTCATCCAGAACAATTGCGGCCTGGATCGTCCAGTCCATCCAGCAAGCTTATAGAGCTAAGGGCTTGGCTCCTCCAGAGGCGGTGACGGCACATTCTACCAGGGGTATGGCGGCTTTGTGGGCAGAAGCCCGGCATGTGGCTCCAGATGTCATCTGTAAAGCGGCCTCATGGGCCTCCATAAATACCTTTATGTCACATTATTGCATAGAGCATGCGTCTCTATTTTCTGCAAGCTTTGGTTTAAGAGTCCTGTCAGTTGATGGGCCAAATTAAATTTCTTTTTGATCAGCATACCCACCCATGTGGACTGGCTAGTTATTTCCCACACGTAGGCTGCCATGGCGTCTGTCAGGAAAATGGAAAATTTATTATCAAATACTTACTGTAATTTTGCTTTCCTGATGGACTCCATGGCAGACGGAGTTCCCACCCATTTGGTAATGAGTTGGCTAGTAACGGAACGCAGTCTCCAGGGATGAGCCCAAATTTATGGAAGTGAGGTCCTATAGCATTGGAGAGGAGGCAGGGTTAACCCACACATAGGCTGCCATTAAGTCCATCAGGAAAGGAAAATTACGGTATGTATTTGATAATAAATGTTCCATTTTAATGGGGAAAAAAAATAGCAAATAAATAAAAAATAATATAGTGTTTACAATTGCGACACAAGTCATATTGTAATTGAATGTTATCAAAAATTATCTTTACTTTTCAATCTGCAGTTCTGTAATTTTCTGAAAATGCAATGCAATATGGCTACTGTAATAGAAATTTGAGGCCTGCACTATTTTTACCTTCAGTTTACATTAATTATAATCTATATTAATAATTTGACATACAATACAAATATTTCAGAAAACTGCCTGGACATTTGGAGAACAGCTGACATCATAAAACAGCTCTGACATTTTATCTAGAGTTAGTATCTGGAAAGGTCTGTTTATATTGTCCACTATACTACCTGGTTCATAGATGTACTGTAAATAAGTCGATCCCTTGCCTGGAGGGAATCACTTGGGGGGCTGTGAGGATGACCTCTAACTGACCAGCGTCTTAAGTTACGGAGAGTGGTAATGTTACCAAACATTTCTTTAACCACTTAAGCCCCGGAAGATTTGGCGCCTTAATAAACCAGGCCATTTTTTGCGATACGGCATTGCATCGCTTTAACTGACAATTGCGCGGTCGTGCGACGTACAAAACAAAATTGACGCCCTTTTTCTCCCACAAATAGAGCTTTCTTTTGGTGGTATTTGATCACCTCTGCAAATTTTTTTTTTGCGCTAGAAACAAAAAAAGAGTGACAATTTTGAAAAATACCCAATATTTTTGACTTTTTGCTATAATAATAGCCCCCTAATTTCTTCCTCAGTTTAGGCCAATATATATTCTTCTACATATTTTTGATAAAAAAAATCACAATAAGCGTATATCGATTGGTTTGCCCAAAAGTTATAGCGTCTACAAAATAGGGGATAGATGTATGGCATTTTTAGTATTCATTTTTTTTTTTACTAGTAATGGCGGTGATCTGCGATTTTTATCAGAACTGTGACATTGTGGCAGACAGATCGGGCATTTTTGATACTTTTTTGGGATCATTGACATTTATACAGCGAACAGAGCTAAAAATAGCCACTGATTACTGTATAAATGTAATTGGC
The DNA here is from genome assembly GCA_037952835.1 of Lithobates septentrionalis. Taxonomy (NCBI): domain Eukaryota; kingdom Metazoa; phylum Chordata; class Amphibia; order Anura; family Ranidae; genus Lithobates; species Lithobates septentrionalis. Next base: position 2,460,898 of record JBBDGP010001344.1, read on the forward strand.
AGGGAAGAGGTTAACACTAGGGGGCAATCAAGGGGTTAAATGTGTGTCCTAGGGAGTGTTTCTAACTGTGGGGGGATGTGACTGCCTGGGGGGAGGAGACCGATTGTTGTTCCTAAGCATTTGGAACAACTGATCAGTCTCCTCACCCCTGACTTAATGGAGATCTGTCTATTTACATTGACAGACCTCCATTCTGTCTCTGTGTAGAGTGATCGCGGGTGCCCAGAGGACAGTCGTAGCGCCATGGGCATGCACACGCCCCCTTGTGGTCTTAAAGCGGCTGACTTACAGCTACGATGGATCGCACAGGGGAGCCAACCTGCCGCAGTATAACTGCGGCGGCTTGTCAGGAAGCAGTTAAGGGTGTTTTTTTTTGTTTTTACTTAACCACTTACAGACCGGAAGATTTGCCCTCTTAATGACCAGGCCATTTTTTGCAATACGGCACTGCATTGCTTTAACTGACAAAAGCGCGGCCGTGCGACGCTGTACCCAAACAAAATTGACGTCTTTTTTTGCCACAAATAGAGCTTTCTTTTGGGAGTATTTGATCACCTCTGCGGTTTTTATTTTTTGTACTATAAACAAAAAAGAGCGACAATTTTAAAAAAATGTTAATATATATATATTAACATTTATATAATAAATATCCCCCAAAAAATGTAAAAAAACAAACTTTTTCATAAGTTTAGGCCGATATATATTCTTCTACATATTTTTGGAAAAAAAAATCGCAATAAGCATGTATTGATTGGTTTGCACAAAAGTTATAGCGTCTACAAAATAGGTCATAGATTTATGGCATTTTTATAATTTTTTGTTTACTAGTAATGGTGGTGATCAGCGATTTTTAGCCGGACTGCGACATTGCAGCAGACAGATCGGACACTTTTTTGGGACCATTGACATTTTATACAGCGATGAGTGCTATAAAAATGCACTGATTACTGTATAAATGTCACTGGCAGGGAAGGGTTAAACACTAGGGCGATCAAGGGGTTAGATGTGTTCCCTCATGAGTGTTTATAACTGTGGGGGGATGGGACTCACTGGGGGAGGAGACCGATCGCTGTTCCTAATTACTAGAAACAGACAATCTGTCTCTCCTCTCCTGTCAGAATGTGGATTTGTATGTTTACACACACATCCCTGTTTTGGCTCTCGTGCCCGCGATCGCAGGTGGTCGGCGGTCATCGCGACCGCTGGCCACACGCATCAGGTCCCCCGCTGTGTAGCGGGCACGCGCGTGCCCGCTTTCACCCTTAAGGGTGCCAATGTACACCTACGGTGATTCACGGGATCGTGCCGACCTGCCGCAGTATAATGACGGTGGCTGGTCGGCAAGTGGTTAAAGGGGGTCGGGCAGAAAGGGGATATAAAAGCAAGACAAACTCTTTTGCTTTCTCCTAATCTGCAAGCACGATGGTGACATAAGGTTTTATGTGTAACATATCTCCATTTTTCTGTGTTCCTTTTACTGTAACTTTCTTTCATTCAGTATTTACAATGCAACATCCTTCTTTTTGCATTACTTACTTACTTTGTATTTTATTGATAACATCATTGTTTTTAATGTTTTACCAGCTATGTTATATTTGGTTATATTTGTTTAGTGACTAGCTTCTTTACTGTATGAATAAATGAGATCTTTATTTTTTAGCACAGTTATCATTTGCAATTGATTTTATTGATAATAGCCACATCAGCATCGGCTAGGTTCTTATATAGTCAAAAGGTTGTAATCACTTATTTTATTTATCATTAAGCGAATAAGTGAGGTGCCAGATATGTCCTTTCCTGCTTGTGTGATTGGCTCACCAATTTTCCCGGAAGTCTGCCCTAAGACACAAGTCAGATTAAAGGCATTCCCTGCAACAAAAAATGTCATTTTTGGTGAGATACTGCCAATAGGAAATCACGTCTAAAGGGACGCAGGCCCAGAAGCTTTCCTCATTAGTGCCCTGCAGTTGTAGAAGCAGATTTATAATTATGAAAACCACTCCCATTAGACTCACTTTAACAAGTGGACACAGACAAACACAGGGATTTCTTCAGAATAACACAAGGTAGGAATCTGCAAGAAAGTTTGTTAAAATCCTTGTAATGTACATAGATCAAAATCAATCTATAGATCAACAGTGAATAAACTTTCATCAGATAGGATTAATAAATTATTATGTGCTCAAAAAATCAAAGCACTGGACATAAATCAAAGTGAATGAACAATAATAATTAACATCTAAAAATTATTATAAGCAATCGATGTGTCACCAGTGAATAGACTTTCATCAGAAAAAAATTATTCAAAATTATTAAGTGCTCTAAAAGTCCAAGCCATAATGGCCAAAATTAATCCAGAAAGATGTAGTGCAAAGGAATCTCCCGTAGACCACTCAATAGTACTGCCCACCACCGGAGAGAACGAAGGCTTACCAGAAAGCCTGTGACCGTCCTTACTCAGGGGGGTCTAAACAGGCATAGCAGGTCAATGTAGGGATCCCAGAGCCGCAATTGATGTCCCTCTTGTCGCCTCCGAGCTCAGCCTCCCAACGATAGCAGAAGACACTCCTGTGCAAATCCTCAGATAAAAAGGAACTCCAATGGCCAGTGCATCAGCATGAAAGGACCAAAAAGAAAAGAAGAGGGGGACTCCAGTAGTGTAGAGGACCAAAAACCGTTTTATTTAAAAAAGCTGATGCTTCCTAATGCATTCACAAACACTGCATAGGTTGCATATAGGTGTAAAAAACAAATAACAATAAAAATCCGTCTGCAGACGGCAAAAATGACACTACCGCCGTTTGTTTTAAAATCGCGCATGCGCAGTGCGAAGTCCACGTTGTGACCCTTTTCAGCCAGCAGTCAGCTTTCATGTAAAAGCAATCCTAGTGGCTAATTAGCCTCTAGACTGCTTTTACAAGCAGTGGGAGGGAATGCCCCCCCCCAACGTCTTCCGTGTTTTTCTCTGGCTCTCCTGTCTCAACAGGGAACCTGAGAATGCAGCCGGTGATTCAGCCAGCTGACCATAGAGCTGATCAGAGACCAGAGTGGCTCCAAACATCTCTATGGCCTAAGAAACCGGAAGCTACAAGCATTTTATGACTTAGATTTCGTCGGATGTAAACAGCGCCATTGGGAAATTGGGGAAGCATTTTATCACACTGATCTTGGTGTGGTCAGATGCTTTGAGGGCAGAGGAGAGATCTCGGGTCTAATAGACCCCAATTTTTCAAAAAAGAGTACCTGACACTACCTATTGCTATCATAGGGGATATTTACATTCCCTGAGATAACAATAAAAATGATTTAAAAAAAAAATGAAAGGAACAGTTTAAAAATAAGATAAAAAAAGCAAAAAAAAATAAAGAAAAAAAGAAAAAGCACCCCTGTCCCCCCTGCTCTCGCGCTAAGGCGAACGCAAGCGTCGGTCTGGCGTCAAATGTAAACAGCAATTGCACCATGCATGTGAGGTATCACCGCGAAGGTCAGATCGAGGGCAGTAATTTTAGCAGTAGACCTCCTCTGTAAATCTAAAGTGGTAACCTGTAAAGGCTTTTAAAGGCTTTTAAAAATGTATTAATTTTGTTGCCACTGCACGTTTGTGCGCAATTTTAAAGCATGTCACGTTTGGTATCCATGTACTTGGCCTAAGATCATCTTTTTTATTTCATCAAACATTTGGGCAATATAGTGTGTTTTAGTGCATTAAAATTTAAAAAAGTGTGTTTTTTCCACAAAAAAATGCGTTTGAAAAATCGCTGCGCAAATACTGTGTGAAAAAAAAAATGAAACACCCACCATTTTAATCTGTAGGGCATTTGCTTTAAAAAAATATATAATGTTTGGGGGTTCAAAGTAATTTTCTTGCAAAAAAATAATAATTTTTTCATGTAATCAAAAAGTGTTAGAAAGGGCTTTGTCTTCAAGTGGTTAGAAGAGTGGGTGATGTGTGACATAAGCTTCTAAATGTTGTGCATAAAATGCCAAGACAGTTCAAAACCCCCCCAAATGACCCCATTTTGGAAAGTAGACACCCTAAACTATTTGCTGAGAGGCATGTCGAGTCCATGGAATATTTTATATTGTGACACAAGTTGCGGGAAAGAGACACGTGTTTTTTTTTTTTTTTTTGCACAAAGTTGTCACTAAATGATATATTGCTCAAACATGCCATGGGGATATGTGAAATTACACCCCAAAATAAATTCTGTTGCATCTCCTGAGTATGGGAATACCACATGTGTGGGACTTTTTGGGAGCCTAGTCGCGCACGGGACCCCGAAATCCAAGCACCGCCTTCAGGCTTTCTAAGGGCGTAAATTTTTGATTTCACTCTTCACTGCCTATCACAGTTTCGGAGGCCATGGAATGCCCAGGTGGCACAAACCCCCCCCCAAATGACCCCATTTTGGAAAGTAGACACCCCAAGCTATTTGCTGGGAGGTATAGTGAGTATTTTGCAGACCTCACTTTTTGTCACAAAGTTTTGAAAATTGAAAAAAGAAAAAAAAAAATTTTCCTGGTCTTTCTTCATTTTCAAAAATGAGAGCTGCAAATTACTCACCATGCCTCTCAGCAAATAGCTTGGGGTGTCTACTTTCCAAAATGGGGTCATTTGGGGGAGTTTTGTGCCATCTTGGCATTTTATGGCCTTCAAAACTGTGATAGGTAGTGAGGAGTGAAATCAAAAATTTATGTCCTTAGAAATCCTGAAGGCGGTGCTTGGTTTTCAGGGCCCCGTACGCGGCTAGGCTCCCAAAAAGTCCCACACATGTGGTATCCCCGTACTCAGGAGAAGCAGCTGAATGTATTTTGGGGTGCAATTCCACATATGCCCATGGCCTGTGTGAGCAATATATCATTTAGTGACAACTTTTTGTAAATTTTTTTTTTTTTTGTCATTATTCAATCACTTGGGACAAAAAAAATAAATATTCAATGGGCTCAACATGCCTCTCAGCAATTTTCTTGGGGTGTCTACTTTCCAAAATGGGGTCATTTGGGGGGGGTTTGTACTGCCCTGCCATTTTAGCACCTCAAGAAATGACATAGGCAGTCATAAACTAAAAGCTGTGTAAATTCCAGAAAATGTACCCTAGTTTGTAGACGCTATAACTTTTGCGCAAACCAATAAATATATGCTTATTGACATTTTTTTTACCAAAGACATGTGACCGAATACGTTTTGGCCTAAATGTATGACTAAAATTGAGTTTGTTGGATTTTTTTTATAACAAAAAGTAGAAAATATCATTTTTTTTTTCAAACTTTTCGGTCTTTTTACGTTTATAGCGCAAAAAATAAAAACGGCAGAGGTGATCAAATACCATCAAAAGAAATCTCTATTTGTGGGAAGAAAAGGACGCAAATTTCGTTTGGGTACAGCATTGCATGACCGCGCAATTAGCAGTTAAAGCAACGCAGTGCCGAATTGTAAAAAGTGCTCTGGTCAGGAAGGGGGTAAAACCTTCCGGGGCTGAAGTGGTTAAAAAAATTGGAGTTACGCTTTAATCTGTACTGAAATACAGAACTGAAGTCAAATCTCATGCTCTGCATAGTTCTGAAAATTCTAAAATCTACTTCTTAGCAATCTTTTTCAACCAGTTAATTGTTTATAACTTAACAGGTAATTTGCATGGTGTATAATTATATATTTTTTAATTTACAATATAAAATGCATTAAATGTAATTAAACATAATGTCATACCAATTTCTTTACTTATATTATGCCTGACCAAACAAACTTCAGAGTAGGCAGCCTTTAACCTGTGTTCCCTGACGTTTATCTTTACTTCCTCAACAACCTGATAAAGAACTTCCTCTCTTTACCTCCATCTGTGAGAACATTGATGAGAAAATAAACAAATCTAATCACCTCAGATATGAGGTATAATAAAGATATGTGATGAGTCTTGACTAGTAAATGTTAGCTTGGTGCTTGTTTTTCCATAAGTTGTACTGTGAGTAGTTTATATGATTTTTCATTTCTTACATCCATACTTCCGTGGTTACAATTGGCAGGACAAAAAGACAATAATGTTGCTCCTGGGAAAACAGACTCCAAACTGTTGTGGAATCAAGGTAATTGCAGCTGAAACATGACCACATGGGTAAGGTACACACTATAAGAAAATTGGACAAATGATTGTCTGGTTTTCCTTGATGTTTCACAGCAAGTCGAAACCGAAGATGGAACTAATGTATGAAAATTCTCATATAACAAAGGCTTTCTTTTTTGTTTATGGTTTCTGATCGTGCACAGTCTTTCGTGTCTGATTTTTCTCTAATGAAAACAGTATACATTAAACGAAAATCGTTAGTTCTGTTCACATATGCAAACAATTTTGGAGTTTGTCCCTTTGGAAGTTTTCATTTCGAAAGTCTGAATCAGATGTCGAACTTTGTGTACACACTATACGAAAATCGAACGATCGTTCCTCGTAAATAATTTTTCTTCTGATTTTATTATAGTGTATATCCTACTGTAGTCTTAATATAATTTTCTTTCAGATGCATTTACCATAAAATCCAACTAGGATCCTTTAATATTCAAAATTCATTTCAACAACAAGATATTTTATGAATCAATCTTTGAGAGGAAAACACAAATTATATATCAGAAAGTATGAACACTGGTATTAACATTCTGAATTTGACTATATATGTATAATAAAAAGAATCCCCATTTAGATTTCCTAGATTTGTATACAGTATCTACATCAATATTGTTAAGTATTCATTTATTATAATTATAAAAACACAGCATATACTGCAAACAGCATCTTCAAAAGATCAGTATCTTGTAATCATTTACTTTTGTCTTTATCGGCACCATAAAAAAATATATATTATATCCATAAATTGTAGATATTGCTGTAACCTCATCTCACTAAGTTTATGTAGGGTGACCTGCTTCATCAGTAGATGTGTTATAGAAATGAATATCATTAGCTGTCAGATGCCCAAGTTAACATTCATGCAGTGGTACCTCAATAGTGGGTGCAACAGATGATAAAAAGGGAGATATCAGGGTCCATTAGGAAATTGTACTTTGATTGTAATTTTTATTGATAGCTTAATGGACAATCAGCTTCTTTTTTTCTTATTATTATTGGGTGTGTTTTGTCTTTGTTTTATCGTGTGATTGGATTGAAGTCAGAAGTTGCTTTTAGCAGCTGTACCTTCCATAGCAAACTTATTTTTTTTTGCTGAAAGTTTTCATAAAAATGGGTTCTGGTTTTAAGGGGGGAATTGTATTCTGGGTTTTCATTTTTTGGTATATTATTTTATATTATTTTATATTGATAGAGCCTTTATTTTATTTTGAAGTAAAGTGTAAATGAGACAGTGCTGCATAGGTATAAAAATACACAAAAATAAAAAAAATCCAAACTTGTGTGCAATATAAGTGTTCAAACAAAAGTCCAATATTAATGCATAAAGTGATAATTTCTTCCGCTGACATGCGGAGAGATGTGAAGTGTTTCTTCGCTTCAAACAACCTCCATATGCATAGTGATCCCGCCACCACATGCAATGCTCGCTCACCTCCTCACAAGACCCTGCTAGGGGTCAAATACGCCTTGTACTCTGTGCAACTCTCCCTTCAGGAAATCCTCACTGGTCCTTGGTAACCTTTGTTGGATTCTCAAGAAAACAAATTAAGATCTGTATCTGATAATGGTTCCTTCCACTGTGCTACTTCAGACTTGAATCCAGTCTAATCCACATTGGCTGCCCTTAGTTTCAAAAATACATGGAAAAAACAGAAAATGCCTCCAATAGTGCATATCCCTTTTGAGCCATTGTGGATCACAGCCCCCAATGATCCACAATGGCTCAAAAGGGATATGGTCCAGAAATATTTAGACAGAATAAAGGTGGATAAAGCACCTGGACCTGATGGCATCCACCCACGGATCCTAAAAGAATTGAGCTCTGTAATTTCAAAGCCATTGTATCTAATTTTTAGGGGCTCATTAATGACGGGAATAGTACCACTGGATTGGCGCAGGGCGAACGAGGTGCCTATATTTAAAAAGGGATCAAAGTCTTTACCAAGTAACTATAGACCTGTTAGTTTAACTTCTATAGTCGGGAAGATACTGGAGCATTTAATAAAAGACCACATAGACGAGTTCTTGCTGGTAAAAAACATTTTAAGCAACAGACAGCATGGGTTCATGAAAGACAGAAGTTGTCAGACAAACCTGATTTCTTTTTATGAAGAGGTAAGTAAAACCTTGGACAGAGGGGTGGCTGTGGACGTGGTATACTTGGATTTTGCAAAAGCGTTTGATACAGTTCCGCACACACGGCTCATGTGTAAGTTAAAGTCTACAGGCTTGGAAATATCAGTTTGTAAATGGATAGAAAACTGGCTAAAAAACAGAATTCAGAGAGTAGTGGTTAATGATTCTTACTCTGAATGGTCTAAGGTTATCAGTGGTGTACCCCAAGGTTCAGTGCTGGGACCCTTACTCTTTAATATCTTGATAAATGATATTGGGTCTGGGATCAAAAGTAACATTTCTGTCTTTGCAGATGACACCAAGCTATGCAGTGGAATAACGTCCTTACAGGATGTCTCCAATTTACAAGCCGACTTCAATGCACTCTCTAATTGGGCGTCTATGTGGCAGATGAGGTTTAATGTTGAGAAATGTAAATTTATGCACTTGGGGGCTAAGAATATGCATGCATCATACATGCTAGGGGGAGTACAACTGGGGGAATCCGTAGTGGAGAAGGATCTGGGGGTTTTGGTAGATCATAAGCTCAATAATAGCATGCAATGCCAAGCTGCGGTTTCCAAAGCGAGCAAAGTCCTTTCTTGTATTAAGAGAGGTATGGACTCCAGAGAGAGAGATATCATTTTGCCCCTGTTCAAATCATTAGTAAGACCTCATCTGGAATATGCAGTTCAGTTTTGGGCACCAGTTCTCAAAAAGGATATCGGGGAACTGGAGAAAGTGCAGAGAAGGGCAACCAAACTGATAAGAGGCATGGAGGAGCTCAGCTATGAGGAAAGATTAGAGGAACTGAATTTGTTCACTCTTGAGAAGAGGAGAATAAGGGGGGATATGATCAACATGTTCAAATATATAAGGGGTCCATATAGTGAACTTGGTGTTGAGTTATTCACTTTACAGTCAACACAGAGGACAAGGGGGAACTCTTTACGACTGGAGGAAAAGAGATTTCGTCTCCAAATACGGAAAGGTTTCTTCACAGTAAGAACTGTGAAAATGTGGAATAGACTCCCTCCAGAGGTGGTTCTGGCCAGCTCAGTAGATTGCTTTAAGAACGGCCTGGATACTTTCCTAAATGTACATAATATAACTGGGTACTGACATTTATAGGTAAAGTTGATCCAGGGAAAATCCGATTGCCTCTTGGGGATCAGGAAGGAATTTTTTCCCCTGCTGTAGAAAATTGGAGCATGATCTGCTGGGTTTTTTTGCCTTCCTCTGGATCACCTGTGGGTATAGTATTGGGTATATTGGATTGTACAATTTTTTTTTTTTTTTTAATGGTTGAACTGGATGGACTTGTGTCTTTTTTCAACCTAACTAACTATGTAACTATACGAGGGATTGAAAAATGAGCCTCTCCATCCTAGCTAATATACAACTCATGGTTCCACTGCCAGGCTCCACCTCTACTAGTTTCACTACCTCACATCTGGCTTCATCTGGAGGAATGAGCCAAGCGGCTATGGCGGGGTCAATTTATAGTATACATAACGAAAAAATTGGTTACCGTGTATGTACTCAGCTGCGGCGTTCCCAGGACGCCCGCGCGTGCACAGTTTTAATACATCGTGTCAACAAGACACAGTGGGGGTTATTTATGAAAGGCAAATCCAATTTGCACTACAAGTGCACTGCAAGTGCACTTGAATGTGCACTCACTGTAGATCTGAGAGGGACATGCAAGGAAAATAAAAAACAGCATTTTAGCTTGTACATGATTGGATGATAAAATCAGCAGAGCTTCCCCTCACTTCAGATCTTCCCCTCAGATCTACAGCGACTGCACTTCCAAGTGCACTTGTAGTTCACTTGTAGTGCAAAGTGGATTTGCCTTTCATAAATAACCCCCAGTGTGTTTGAATGGCACGCTATGATGACAGACTTCCGGGATAAAACCAGAAGTCGATGCTTTGTGATAACTTCCAGTCACTGCCTGAGGACTTCAATAAAATGGCCAAAAAACTGAGACATATTACCATAATGCAGAGGTAGAACCGTAGTGGAAGCAATATCTTGCCTGATATCTAATATATAGCATGTTAGTTTTAGGAGCAATGTGAACAAAGCTTTCATTAAATAAACCAAGCTTAATTCAAAAAAAAAATATATATATACAGCATAAAAATACCTGGAAATATCACTAGAAATTGGCAATATTAAATAAAAAACATCTATAAGTAATTTACATCAAAGATATGTAGCAATAAAAAAAAAGAATTATAATAGAAAACATAAAATGATTTCACTATGACTCTCTAAGTGAGTTACTATAAAGTCATCCATTATAAATGCTCATAGAGTGCCATTTATCTCAACTAGGAAGATAATGGTAACGATTAATTAAATATGATGAGGGAATGACATGGTATTTAACCAGTTACCGACCGCACTATAGTCAAATGACGGCTACAGTGCGGCTTGATAACTCTGGAAGGGCCTACATTGATGTCCTCCCAGAATCGCGCTCCTGCACCCCGGGGGGGGGGGCACGGGACTATCCATGCTCGCCAGGTTCACAGGACCCGGCGCAACACGGTTTGCGGTAAAGGGCCAATGGCAGCGGTCCTTTACCACGTGATCGCTCCGTCCAATGACGGAGCGATCACAATGTAAACACAGTGGGGTCATCCAGGAGTTCAACGCTTTCCTCTTCTCACACCAATACAGCGTGAGTGGAGAGGAGAGCGATTAGTGTAAAATTGGGAGTTTATTCCTATTATTACTGTGCCCAGCAGTGCCCAACAGTGCTACATCAGTGTTCCACTGTGTCATCTGTGCCACATCAGTGCCACCTGTGCCCATCAGTGCCACCTGAGCCCATCAGTACTAATCTGTGCCATCAGTGCCACATCATTTACACCTGTGCCCATCAGTGCTCATCTGTACCATCAGTGCCATCTGTGCCCAGCACCCAGCAGTGCACCCTCACCAGCACCCAGCAGTGCAACCACACCTGTCTAGTTTATGTATCACAAAACAGTCACAACACCAGTATGGCAAAAAAATTTTACCAGCGAGGAGGCCTACCAGCGTCTTAGCCTGAGCAATGAGAGCAGCGAGGAGCTCTCTGAGTCTCAGTCCGATTCTGATTCGGCATATGAACCCGTTACAAGCAGTGGGTCTTCTACAGAGGAAGAGGAATGTGTGCCCATGAAAAGAAGGCATTCTGGCGTCGAGAAGCAGCCTACTACCAGCAGCGCAGTGCCGCCCACCTCGAGCGAAGTGCCGTCCACCTCGAGCGCAGGGCCATCCACCTCAAGAGCAGTGCCACTGCAACAAAGACCAAGCACCAGTAGGGTGTCATCTCCGCCCAAAAGGGATAGGGCCCATTCCAGCCTTCCCTATGCCCTTCAAAACCCCCTGTGGTTTCCCCCTAATTCCGGAGCAGCAAACATCCCCCCTTTCACCACCCAGCCAGGTGTCTAGATGAACAGCGATGATTTTGCCATGCTTGATTTTTTTCATTTGATTTTCACTGAAGACTTACTATCGTCCATTGTAGCCCAGTGCAACCTCTATGCACAGCAGTACATAGTAAGCAACCCTGGTTCTAGTTACGCCTGTCCCTTTGAGTGGGAACATCTTACCATAGAGGAATTCAAACATTTTTTAGGCCTAACTTTTACTATGGAACTCACAAAAAAATGAATTGTACTCCTATTGGTCTACCAACCCCATCCACCACATGCCAATCTTCTCATCCATTATGCCAAGATCAAGATACCTTATGATTATGCAGTTCCTCCACTATAATGACAACACCCAGTGCCCTCCCCGAAATGACCCAGCTTTTGACAAATTATTTAAAATTCGGCCACTCCTAAATTATTTCTCTGAAAAATTCCTCCAGTTATATACCCCCGACCAGAATATCTCAGTGGAAGAGTCCCTTGTAAAATTCACAGGCAGGCTGGGAATCCGTTTATCATCAGCAAAAGGGCCTGGTGTGGGGATAAAATGTACAAACTTTGTAACCGAGCCACTGGGTACATCTACGCCTTCCTGGTGTATGAAGAGAAGGACTCCCAACTGCATCCCCCTGAATGCCCAGAGTATATTGGAGCCAGCAGAAAAGTTGTCTGGGAACTTGTCTATCCACTCCTTGGAAAAGGATACCATCTTTATGTGGATAATTTTTATACAAACTTGCCCCTCTTCCACAATCTTCACCGGAAGGACACCTCAGCATGTGGTAGAGTAAGAACCAATAGAAAGGGCTTCCCACAAACTCTTGTTAATGAAAGGCTACGATGAGGGGAGACAGCGTCTTTGCGGAACCAGGAGCTATTGGCTGTTAAGTGGAGGGACAGACGAAACGTCCACATGCTCACATCAATCCATAACGACACACATGTGGAAGTCCCCAGAAGAAACGGCCCAATTCAGAAACCAGCTTGTGTCTACGACTATAATTTGTTTATGGGGGAGTGGACTTCAATGATCAGATGATTGAACCCTACCTTCCCACAAGAAAATCCCGCCATTGGTATAAAAAAGTGTCCATTTATTTTTTCAGTTTGGCCATGTATAACACTTATGTTATTTACCAAAAATCTACTGAGACCCCGGTATCCTACCTGCTTTACCAAGAACAAGTTATCTCCACCCTTTTGTACCCTAAGGGCCCACTAGAAAATATTTGCTCCGATTCCGTGAGCAGACTCCATGAATGCCACTTTCCTGAGAAAATCCCCCCCCCCCGTGAAACAGGCCACAGGCGCCAGAGAAGGAGTTAGAAGAGACACCACGTATTATTGTCCCCAATGTCCTTCCCAACCAGGCCTCTGTATAGGTGACTGTTTCCCCTGTTACCATACCTCTCTACATTATTAGGGAAGTATGGTAAAGGTAATTCTCATTTCCTGTCGTTTTCCTCCACACCCCTTATGCCACTGCACTGAACTGAACATACCTCTTCCTTCTCCGGAACTGACCCTCGCCTGTTATACGACCAAGCTTCTGCCTAACTCTAAACATACCTCTGCCTTCTCCGGAACCGACCCTGGCCTGTTATACGGCCACGTTTCTGCCAAACACTAAACTGTACCTACCTCTGCCTGCTCTGGAACTGACCCTGGACTGTTTGACCACTTTTTTTGCCTGCCTCTTGGACTGATCTTTTACCCTGCTATGCTAGTGGGAACACAGGGGTCTCACATATGTGAGGGGCTCCAGAATTGTTTTTCTGGATAAAGAAAACTATTTTTTTAGTTTTCTCATTCCCGAATTAGGGTCTGGAGACTCGGAGGCTTCAAAGAGATTTGGGTGGGAGAAGCCTCTACCCCTGTCCCCATTCTTTCCTAGCCTGATACTTGGACCATGTTCCTGCTTACTACCAGGACCAATATTTTGGTCCTGCTGGCAATATCTCTACCTGCAATGACCCTGGGCTGTATATGGACAGTATCCCTGCCTGTACTGACTATGGACAATATTCCTACCTGCTGCCTGGACAATTTCATTCAGTGTCGCTGACCATGTCCCTGCCTGCTGCCTGGATCAGGGCTCTCCTCCTGTGGACAACTGCACTAATAAAATCACAGGTAATCTTTTGTTTACCCTTTGCTCATCAGAATGTATTTTAGGGTGTAATTCTTGGTATGTACATGCTATGTGTTAGAAATATGAAGGGCCTTCAAAAATCTGATTGTAAGGAAATTAGATGCATAATATATATCCCTAGAACACCTGATGGTGCTCATTGGATGTTGGGCCTCTATGTGGCCAGGCTGTACAAAAGTCTCACACATGTGGTATCGCCATACTCAGGAGGAGTAGCAGAATGTATTTTGGGGTGTCATTTTTGCTATGTATATGCTATGTGTTGGAAATATCTTATAAATGGACAACTTTGTGTAAAAAAATTGCGGTTTTCATTTTTTTCCCACATTTTCCAAAACCTCTGGAAAAAATAGGATCTTTATAACAGCTTACCTATAAAATCCTTTTCTTTTGAAGTAAATCACGGGACACAGAGCCATAGTAACCACTACGTGGGTTATAGGCCACCTTCAGCTGCTGGACACTGGCACACCCTAAACAGGAAGTTGCCTCCCTATTTAACCCCTCCCATACCGGGAGTACCTCAGTTTTGCAGCAAAGCAATACACGTGTATACTAAAAAGAGGGGCGGGACCTCTGTGTCCCGTGTTTACTTAAACAAAAAAGGATTTTACAGGTAAACCGTTATAAAAATCCTTTTTTTCTTTAATCGTACATCACGGGACACAGAGCCATAGTAATGACTATGTGGGATGTCCCATAGCAATGCCAACTGAGGGGAGGGAGACACAAAAGAATTAGGGCAACAAGAGACTACAGGAGTTATACTGCTGCCTGCAGTACACTATGCCCAAAGGCGATATCCTCTTGCCTTTTTACATCTACTTGATAGAATCTGGTAAATGTATGGATTGAAGACCAAGTTGCGACCTTGCAGATTTGAGCCATGGAGGCTTAGTGATGCACTGCCCATGGAGCACTAACAGCCCTAGAGGAGTGCATTTTGTTTTGAGAGGGTGGAATCTACCTCTTTAAACCATAAGCTGGAACGATTACTTGTCAAATCCATTTAAAAATAGTAGATTTCGATACTGCCTGTACTCTTTTAGGACCTTCAGTCGATACGAACAAAACATCCATTTTCCAAATCTGATCAGTCGCTTTAAGTAGACTTTGACTGCTTCCACCACATCAAGAGAATGTGGTGATTTTCCTTCCATAGGACAGGGATCTGGAAAAAATGAAGGTAAAAAGTTAGGATGAGGATGCAATACTACCTTATCCTTGTGAACAATAATAATATGGCTCTTTACAAAAAAGAGCAGCCAATTCTTCATGCAGCAGATATGGTTACCAGAAAAAAAAGTTTCCTTGTCAAAAAGGACCAAGGGAATATGTCGTATCGGCTCAAAAAAAGGCTGTTTTTGTAATGCCGACAAAACTAAATTCAAGTCCCAAGGGTTCAGGGGTGACCTAACCGGAGATTAAGCCGTGTTACCCCCTGAATAAAGTTACGAACCAAAGAATGCGAAGCAAATGGTCATTGAAATAATACTGATAAGGCCGAGACCTGTCCTTAGAAAGTACTCAAGGCCAGCTTTATATCTCACCCCATCTGCAGAAAGTCAAGGATTCTACCTGTGACCTATTTCCTGGGGTGCCAACCCCTGGTTTTACACCAGGAGACATATGCTTCCCAGACTCCATAACATATAATTATGTTCCTTGCATTTAACCAAGGTAGAGACCACTGAACAAGACAGCCCATGCTTCTTCAGAGTGTGGGCCTCAATAGCCAAACTGTTAAATTTAGTGTTTGTAAGGTAAGATGGAATATTGGACCTTTGCGAGAGAAGGTCTGGACGTGGTGGTAGGGTCCATGGGACATTTAGGGGGTGCCAGTATGTGTCACTGGCTGCCTCCTCCTAATTTCTAATTCCTGTGTCCCCGGGCTCCGGCCGCCATGTTAATTGTCCGGCGTCCTGTGATTGGGCGTATGGGGGTCATGTGAGGCGTAGGGCTGGCCTGTCCTCGATCGCTCCTGAAGTCCCACCTCCGCACATGACCCTCCATACGCCCAATCACAGGGCACTGGATACTGAACATGGTGGCAGGCAGAGCGCAGGGGAGAGAAGAATGTGAGCTGCCGCTGTCTTCTCCTCCTCATCCGGATCGATGCAGGCCAGGATAAGAAGGTGAGTGAGACTCCCTCGTGAGAGTCTTATTACTGGGAGGGGGGCGAGAGAGAGACTGTAGGCAGGACAGTGTAGTGTAGTATAGTATGGAGGTCAGTGTAGTGTAGTGGTCAGTATGGGGGGCAGTGTAGTGGTCAGTGTAGTGTAGTATGGTGGTCAGTATAGTGTAGTATAGTGGACAGTGTAGTGGTTAGTGTAGTATAGTATATTGGTTAGCATAGTGGTCAGTATAGTGTAGTTTAGTATGGAGGTCAGTGTAGTGTAGTATAGTGGTTAGTATGGTGGTTAGTGTAGTGGACAGTATAGTGGTCAGCATAGTGTAGTGGACAGTGTAGTGTAGTATAGTGGTCAGTGTAGTGTAGTGTAGTATGGTGGTCAGTGTAGTGGTCAGTGTAGTGTAGTATAGTGGTCAGTGTAGTATGGTGGTCAGTATAGTGTAGTATAGTGGTCAGTATAGTGGTTAGTGTAGTATAGTATACTGGTTAGTATAGTGGTCAGTATAGTGTAGTTTACTATGGAGGTCAGTGTAGTGTAGTGGACAGTATAGTATAGTGGACAGTGTAGTATAGTGGTCAGTGCAGTGTAGTATAGTGGACAGTGTAGTATGGTGGTCAGTATAGTGTAGTATAGTGGACAGTGTAGTGTAGTGGTCAGTGTAGTGGACAGTATAGTATAGTGCACAGTGTAGTATAGTGGACAGTGTAGTATAGTGGTCAGTGTAGTGTAGTATAGTGGACAGTGTAGTGTAGTATAGTGGACAGTGTAGTGTAGTATAGTGGACAGTGTAGTGTAGTATAGTGGTCAGTATAGTGTAGTATAGTGGTCAGTATAGTGTAGTATAGTGGACAGTGTAGTATGGTGGTCAGTATAGTGGACAGTGTAGTGGTCAGTGTAATATAGTATATAGTATAGTGGTCAGTATAGTGGTCAGTGTAGTATAGTGGACAGTATAGTATAGTGGTCAGTGTATTGGACAATGTAGTGTAGTGGTCAGTATAGGAATCAGGTAGGTCAGTACTATTGTATTTGAAGGGACTCAGGGATAGCTAAAAGTCTGCAGGTTAGGGGGGGGTGCAAATTACTTGCATTGCCCCGGGTGCTGACAACCCACGCTATGCCACTGTTGGGCGTGGAGTCTAAGGGCCAGCTGGTATTCTGCCAGGGACCCCCTCACGAGGGTTTGGGCTTAGCTGCGTGCTGACCCCAGGTCACGACCCCCGGGTTCACCCTGCTCGCTAGAGGAGTACCAGGAGACACTCTCAGACACGGATGGATGGATAGATGAAGCAAAGGAGAGCCGGATAGCGAGCCAAGGTCAGGGCGGGCAGCAGACAACGTAATCAGGAGAACTAGCCAAGTCGGTACACAAGAGATCAGTTCACGAGAGGTCAGGTTAAAGCAGGTTACACGAAGGGAGCTCAGAAACAAGTGTTGCTCAAGCAACCAGAAGCTGATCTGAGTGGAATTTAAATAGAGAAGCACATGGGAGGCTGGACAGGAAGTAGCAGGAAGGAAGTACCGTATTTATCGGCGTATAACACGCGCCGGCGTATAACACGCACCCCAAGTTTAGGAGAGAATTTTAAGGAAAAAAAACTTTTAGGAGGGAAGTTTAAGGAAAAGAAACTTACATTAAAATGCCCATCAATGCAGCCTTATCAGTGTTCATCTGCAGCCTTGTTAGTGTCATTGCAGCCTTTTCAGTGTCAGTGCAGCCTTGTCAGTGCAGCCTTGTCCCCAGTGCAGCCTTGTCAATGCAGCCTTGTCCCCAGTGCAGCCTTATCAATGCAGCCTTGTCCCCAGTGCAGCCTTATCAATGCAGCTTTGTCCCTGCAGCCTTGTCCCCAGTGCAGCCTTATCAATGCAGCCTTGTCCCTGCAGCCTAGTGTCCATGCTCCATGCCTCCTGCCGCTGCCACCGCCGCCGCCATACACATGTGAGTAGTTTTAAATATGGCGCCGCGGAGTTCGGAGAGACTCGGCGCCGGCAGAAGTGAACGAACGCCGCCGAGATACACATAGCCGAGGGTTCTCGGCTCTTTCCGGCGCCGCTCACAGTCCCGCCCAGTCCCGCCCTATGATGGACATAACACAGGTCCAATGGCGGGACTGGGCGTGACAGTGAGCGGCGCCGGAAAGAGCCAAATACACCCGACTATGTGTATCTCGGCTCTGTGATTTCGGCGGCGCTCGTTCAGCACTGCCGAGCCCCTCCAAAGTCCGTGGCGCCATATTTGAAACTACTCGCTATGTAAATGTCGGCGGCGATCGCCGACATTCACATAGCGATAGCGGGAATCGGCGTATAACACACACCCACGACTTTCCCCTGATTTTAAGGGGGGAAAAGTGCGTGTTATACGCCGATAAATACGGTATATAAAAAACAACAGATGAAGCCGGCGACACCCATAACTGCTGAGTGCAGCAAGAGCTGAACACAAGCTTTGGAACAACAGGAGCCAGCCGACCTACAGCAGTAACAGGTAAGACACAGATCAGCACCACAGCCGATCTGTGACACAAGGTACATTGTTTTCTGCCCAAGATAGGATATGATTCACCTTTCTCTGGGCCACGCAACTTCTTGTGTCCCCTTGGTGATTGATATAGGCCACTGCTGTGGCATTGTCGGATTGGATCCTGACAGGACAGCTCCATAAATTAAATGTCCAGGCCCTCAGGACCAAGCGCTGTAGAATCTGTAGAATGTTAATGGGCAAGGTCATTTCTGATCTGTATCACTTCTCTTGGACAGTTGCCTCTTCCAGGACTGCTCCCCAACCTAAAAAAGGTTGGCGTATGTTGTTACCACTTCCCAGGTAACTGTAGAAAGGATTTTCCCCTTTGCAGATTTTTGGTTATTAACCATAAACTGAGGCTCACCTTTGGAGTCAGACACATTGGAAAAACTAGAGCTTGAACCCTCTTGTTCCAAGCCGATAAGATACTGTTTTGTAGCAGTCTCGAATGAAACTGAGCATAAGGAACGGTCTTGAATGAAGCCACCATCTTTTCCTCATGTAAGCTGAATAGAAGGATTCATTTTGCTTCGACCACCTTAATCAGTTAGTTTATGGCGCTGATCTTTGCCTGGGGCAAGAATACCCTTTTCTGGGTGTATCTATGAACAGACCCATAACCTCATTAATGGTTTTAAGGAAGATTTCTCTAGATTGAGAATCCAACCTAGGTATTCCAGGTAGTTGAATGTGGTGACCATACTTTGGTCTAAGTGGGCTACCGACTGGTCTATCAAGAGCTGATCGTCTAGGTAAATTATAATTGTTATACCTTGGGCCCTTAATCTGGCTAGAGGAGGGGCCAGAACCTCTGTAAATACTCAAGGTGCAGTAGCTAGACCAAAAAGCAGGGCTACAAACTGAAAATGAAGATTTTCTACCTTGAAGTAGATATTACTAGTGAGCGGGGAAATATGCCCACGGAGGTATGCACCCTTGATGTCGATTGACGTCAAAAGTTCTCCTTGTAGGATGGAGACAACTGATTGGATTGACTCCATGCAAAAAAGAGCAGATATCCAGGAACCGGTTTAGATTCTTGAGATCCAGAATGGGTTTGACATGTCCATTCGATTTTTCGAGGTTTGAATAAAACCTCAACCCCAGCTCTTTCATGGGGACCAGCATGACCACTCTTTGCCAAAGGATGGTCCAATGCTAGAAAGAGAGACTTCTTTTTCTCTGGATCTTTAGGAACGTTTGAGTAAGTATTTGAGCATTGTCTGCCAGACAAGTCAAACTTTTAATCAGAAGATATAGAAGCGTCAATTGCTGGTATCTTCCACCATTAAGTTTTTCCTCCATAGGATAAAGTGTGAAAAACTTTCTAGGAGGGAACAAATGCTTATCTGGGTGATCCCACCCTGAATACATAAACTTTCCCAACAATGAATGGACAGGGAAGGCATACACAGCTTGGAGAAGGCTTTAGCGAACCCAAAACAAGAAGTGGACACTCAGTTAAGGGTAGCATAAAAAAGTGGAGCGGACCAATTTCAGTAAGGAATTGCACCCACAATGTGAAGCTCATCTTTCCGCATATGACCCCTTAGAAGAGGAGTCATCAGCCTGTGGAAGGTCCCCTGAGAGAACACATCCTCTCCCGCCCCGAGATCCTCAGTTTGTGTATGGATGTGTGTGGTGGCCATCTGAATATGCAGACAACGTTGTCTAATTTTAATGATTTGTTGGTGGTATTGTTTATTTTTGATTAGTGTTAAGTGAATTTGCGTAATTAAACTTTATATACTTTTTGCTAAATTGCCTGTTTCTCTCTGAAGAATTGCTTTTTGGAATTGTCTTCTTAAAGCGGAGGTTCACACAAAAATTGAACCTCCGCTTTTGGAACCCTCCCCCCCTGTGTCACATTTGGCACCTTTCAGGGGGGAGGGGGGGTGCAGATACCAGTCTATGACTCTTCCTGTCCTGCCACGCTGTCTGCTGGGACACACACGGGTCACAGAGACAGCACAGACCATTCAGACTGCGCTGCGCGACTCGCGCATGCGCAGTAAGGAACCGGGAAGTGAAGCCGCCATGCTTCATTTCCTGATTCCCATACCGAAGATGGCGGTGGCAGCATCCGAGGACCGAGGGACGGTTCGGCCTTGGGTGCCGACATCGCTGGACCCTGTGACAGGTGTGTCCTTATTTTAAAAGTCATTTTCGCGGGACTCCCTCTTTAATTCCTGTTTTTTCTTATATGCTAAACCAATTCAGAGGAACTCACCACAGATCCTAATCAGAGAATTTTTCTGAGGTGTAAGCAGCTGGCTAACTTTGGCAGGTGCTTTTTATTTTTGCACCTTGCTCTTTGAATTTATAATGGATGACGCTATAGTAACTCACTTAGAGTCCAAGTGAAATCATTTTATGTTTTCTCTAATTCTTTTTTTTTTATTGCTATATATCCTTGATGTAAATTATTTATATATGTTTTTTTTTTAATATTGCCTCTAGTGAGATTTCCCAGTATTTTTATGCTGTATGTTAGATATCTGACGAGATATTGCTTCCACTTCTACCTCTGCATTATTTTTTCTTTAAATATTTTTTTTTTTAACTGAATGTTTTCTATAGTTTGGTGCGCTGGAAACACCTGTGAAATGTGAGTACCTACAGTAAATTTATAAATCAAATGATAATGCACTAATCAGCCTCTTTCTTACTTTAAATTGAGGATAACATCTCTGGATTTACCCATGGGATCCTGCAAAGCCTGTTTTACTTAGAGCCCAGAAGTGGTTCAGCTGCTTTTGTAGACCATACTTGATTGTGCGGTCACACCATTTGAGGTGAGCACAATCACACGGGGGGAGCACGTGTGTGAAGTCACTCTCTCTTTTTTACCTGGATCATCATCACAAGAGTCACTTTATGGGACATTACAGGCAGTCCCCAAGTCAAATATGTTCGTAAGTGTGAACAGCATGGGCAGAACAGCAGATATGTCGTTTTCCAATGTTACGTTGAATGTGCCTGCCGTCGAAAAGGGTCCGTCGAATGTGCCCGCCATCGAAAAGGGTCCGTCGAATGTGCCCACCATCAAAAAAAGGTCCGTCTAATGCGCCCGCCGTTAAAAAGGTTCCGTCGAATGTGCCCGTCGTCGAAAAGGTTCTGTCGAATGTGCCCGCCGTCCTGTTCGTAAGTAGGAGTCATTCGCAAGTCGAATGTTCATAACTCGGGGACTTCCTGTATTATATTGATATATTGTTTAACATATATCTTTATGGACTTGTTGAAAATTGAGAGAAAACCTTTTTTTTTTTGTTTTTTTTTACACTTGATGATATTTTGATACTAATGGAATTTTTTTCAGTGTGAACTTGCTTGACACAATTCGTTTTTGAATTATTGGTATTGATATATTTTCTTTTTTTCCTCCTTGCAACTTGGGTGTAATTGTTCACGGCATCATCCTTGCATTTGTAAGGTTATTATCGCATTTTCTTTCTTTATATATATTTTTTCACAGATTATGGGATTGTGATTAATGCTAAGCTGCTGTGAATTGGCTCTTTATTCACATTTAGAATTTTTCATCACTACACCTCACAAGATCTCTATTTATTTATAAGGTTTACATACCCTGGCAAAATTTATGATTTCTTGGCCATTTTTCAGAAAATATGATTGATAACACAAAAACTTTCACTCATGGTTAGTGTTTGGCTGAAGCCATTTATTATCAATTAACTGTGTTTACTCTTTTTAAATCATAATGGCCATTACTACGCAAGTGCCACAAAGTATCCCGCTTACAATACTCCAAACAGCACAGAGACAAGTCTCAAACCTTATGGCACAAAGTCATTTGGAGTGATGAGACCAAAATTGAGCTTTTTGGCCAAAACCATAAACGCTCCATTAGGAGAGGAGTCAACAAGGCCTATGATGAAAGGTACACCATTCCTACTGTGAATCACGGAGGTGGATCGCTGATGGAAATACAGAAAAGGAGGGTCCCAAAAGGCGACCCAGGGTGGGACTTTAAAAGCACAGTAAACAATGGGGATATGGAAAAATAGGAATATTTGTTGAGACATAGATATATACATGGTATGAAAAGGGACATAGAAAAAGATTTAAAAACCATATACATAAAAATACATGATATATGATGTGAGCCCAACGTGTTTCGCCACTAAGCTTCATCAGGACACATTCGGGATTCGTTGGTTGCAAGAAAAGAGAAAAACAGGTCTCACTATCTAAAATAAAAAACAGATGTGTTCATAATTATAGTGACAATAACACACATTTAAAAGAAAAAACACTGTTCTGTCCAGATGAGAAATCATGATATGTACATGCATCAAAGACATAAATACCTTGCAGGAGAGTCAGCCTTGTTCAACAAGTGGTTAAACAAGGAATAATTTCCAATAAAGAAAGGGTTGGCTACAACAGGAGCAATTCGCAACACGAGGATTCATAGGAGCCAGCTAGAATTAATATAAAACCATAACTTAAATTATATATGGATAATATATAGACACCCACAGGAAAAAAAACATACAAAGGTGTATATCAACAAAAAATATACCTACTGGCTCATAAAAGCAAATATCCTAATGTAGTAACCTCAGACAGGGGGTAAGGTATTGAATGGAGAGCAGGAAGCAGCCGTATGAGGATTGTCAAAGTATGAGTGGAAATAATCCTTCAATCCAGAATAACCAATATGGAGGCTCAGCTACACCCAAGCAAGGTGCTTGATAATGCTCAAAGCCATATTATTGTCATTCAGAGTGTACAGGGAGGAAATAAAGGTACTGCGTATATTAAAAAAAAACCCATTATGATAACAGAAAGAAAAACTGATAGAATGAGAGTATAAAGGAAAATATACTGTACTTACTAATGTTATGGCAGTATCAAAATAATCCCCTGGGAGAGAGTGAGATGCTCTGCACATTGTTAAGGGGAAAGAGATCTATTTATAGCTCTAATTGGCGCCAAAGAATTTGCGCCAAAAAGAAGAAAAGGCTGGTCCGCTAGTGATGCCGTCATTAGCCGGCGCCTGCACAACCAGAATCCCAAGGCGAGAAGCGCCGGTGCCACGTCAATGGCGCTATGACGTCACGATGGAAACGCCGGCGCCAGAACAACAATCACGGTGCATGAGGGGCACACAGCTCTGCCCAAAGGGGAGGGTGTGGTGCCCAGAGGCCAAGCAGGCAGCCCCGTCCACACAGGCAGGGACGCTCGCAACCACGCCAATGAGCACACCAGCGCCACACAACCCAAACATCAGAGCAGGCGCATGCACACCACAGCGCCACCACCACAGGACAGGCAGGGCCAAAAAACACCCCCCAAAGAGATCAATCACAAAAAGATACATACCCACGCACATGGCCAAACATTCTTGTCCCTGCAAGGAAGTCTCCCCCAATACCACACATGCCAGAAACTGTCAGAAACTGTCACAAACAGTGCTTTATACAATTAAATATCCCAATACCACGGACAACATAATTCAAACAAATACAAAGTATAAAAACATATTGTTTACAAGTAAATAAAGTTTATTAGTAGCATTTAAATATTGATGCATTTTATATTGTATTACTAACATAGCATAGTATTATTGCCATGATATGTTTAAATGACCGTACTCAAAGGGATTTTTCTTCACTTATTGTTACTACTGTGGCGAAAGTTGACATAAACTGCTACAATCGAGGGCAGCAACCTTGAAAACGTGGGGGTCATATTTGTGTTTGAACGCCACATGATGGCTAGACATGTGCAGGAAGTAAAAATTTGTTTAGTTTAGTTTAGTTTCGATTCGTTATTTAACTAAATTCCTTTAGTTAAATTAGTTGCATTCGTTACATTCGTTTTCGGGATTCGTTTAGTTTCGTATTCGAATTTGAAAAAATTCGACCGCATTTAAAAAAACTATCAAATTCGAAAAAAATTCTACCGCATTCGAAAAAAACTATCAAATTCGGAAAAATTCTACTGCATTCGAAAAAATTCTACCGCATTCGAAAAAAAACTATCAAATTCGAAAAAATTCTACCGCATTCGAAAAAAAACTATCAAATTCGAAAAAAATTCTACCGCATTCGAAAAAAAAGATCAAATTCGAAAAAATTCTACCGCATTCGAAAAAATTTGACCGAATTTGAAAAAGTAAACTATATATAACCATTTTGTGAAATTCGAATTTCATATCGAATGAAATAGAACTCCAATAGAAAAGATTTGATTAGAATAGAAAATAAGAATAGCATGGAAAAACAATAGAACAGAAAAAAATATAATATATTCTGTTCTAATCTTTTCTATTCAAATTCGAATTCATTCTGTACCAAATTCCAATTCTGGAAGATGTTTTATATATATATATATATATATATATATATATATATATATATATATATATATATATATATATTTTATTTTTTTTGTTTCCTATTCTGTTCTATTGTTTTTTCTATTCTAGTCTTTTCTATTAGAATTCGATTTCATTCTATTTCTATATAACCATTTTCCGAAATTCCAATTTCGTATAGAATGAATTTGCATTCAAATAGAAAAAATTTGAATAAAATAGAAAATAATAGAAAAGAATAGCATAGAAAAACCATAGACCAGCATAATATATATATATAAAACCATCTTCCGAAATTCGAATTATAAAATGAATTTGAATTTGAATAGAAAAGATTAGAGTAGAGTAGAAAAGAATAGACTAGAAAAACAATAGAAAAGAATAGAATAAAACATAATATATAAATATATATATTATATTTTATTCTATTCTGTTCTATTGTTTTTCTAGTCTATTTTCTATTCTAATCTTTTCTATTCAAATTCAAATTCATTCTATATGGAAGCTATCTTCCGAAATTCAAATTTCGTCTAGAATGAATTCAAATTCAAAAATTAGAAAAGTTTAGAATAGAAAAGAATAGCATAGAAAAACAATGGAACAGAATAGAAAAAAAATACTATGTATGTATGTATGTACATATATATATATATATATATATATATATATATATATATATATATATATATATATATATATATATATCATCTTCCAAAATTCAAATTTCATATAGACTGAAATCAAGTTTGAATAGAAAAGATTAGAATAGAATAGAAAATAATAGAAACGAATAGCATAGAAACAATAGAACAGAATAGAAAATAATATATTATATATATATATATATATATATATATATATATATATATATATATATATATATATATATATATATATATATATATATATATATATTGAAGTGTAGAGGAGAACCACACACAACAATTCTATTGTTTTTCTAGTCTATTCTTTTCTATTATTTTCTTCTATTCTAATTTGATGTTCGAAATTAGAATTTCTGAAAATGGTTATATATATATATATATATATATATATATATATATATATATATATATATATATATATATTTTCCAAAATTCAAATTTCATATAGAATGATTTTGAATTTGAATAGAAAAGATTATAATAGAATAGAAAATAATAAAAAAAGAATAGAATAGAAAAACAATAGAACAGAGTAGAATAGAATACAATATATGTTTTTCTAGTTTATTCTTTTCTATTATTTTCTTTTCTATTCTAACCTTTATATTCAAATTCGATTTAGTTCTATATGATATTCAAAATTTAGTCAATTATTTTCTATTCTTTTCTATTCAAATCTTTTCTATTCTAATTCAAATTCATTCTATACGAAATTCGATCTTCAGAAGCCATGTTCCGAAATTCGAATAGAATAAATTCAAATTTGAATAGAAAATACTATTATAGAATAGAAAATAATAGAAAAGAAAATAAAACAGAATAAAAAAAATTATTATATATATGTATTCTATTGCTTTATGATTTTATATTCTATTTTATTTTATTTTTTAGAAAATCGATTTCTATTGTTTTCAAATTTGATTCAAATTTGTTTTCGAATTCGATTATGTTTTCGAATTCGATTTGAATATGTTTTGGAATTAGATTCAAATATGTTTTCGAATTCGATTCAAATTCGTTCGCTTTTTTTTCAGATTCGTTTAAATTTATCACTTTTGTAATTCAGAAATTCGGATGCATCAGAATTTCCGAACAATGAAAAATTTGTCCGAATTTCGATTCGGAACGAAACGAAATGCACATGTCTAATAATGGCCATTGGCCGTATTTAGCAGGCCACTAGTGGCATAATACATATGATTCTTGATCCTTTTCCAAAGGGGTCTAATCGTTTTGCCGATGCAGAAGGCTCCACATCGGCAAAAGATGATGTATATGTGATGCCGCAAAGTGTGGGTCCACCCGTTTGGAAGGATAATAGAAGGTCCCTCCAAAAGCAAATAGCAGAGGTTGCAATTCCCACAACAAAAAGGACTGGGTTGATACCGCTGTTTGTTTTGTGACCTCTGGTATTGGCTTCGTACAAGGCGATCCCTGATAGACCCAGAGCACCTGTATGTTATTTCAGGTCGTGGTCCCAGATATTTAGAGAGTATGGGGTCGTCTAATAAAGTATGCCAATGTTTCTGAATGATAGAGCATATAACATGATGCTGGTCAGAATACGTAGTAATAAGTCTAACTGTGTTGCGTTCTTTCTTTTTGGTCCCTGAGAACAGAATTGCATGCCTTGGTCTGCCCTGGCTTTTTTTAAAAGCTTTCTTAAGGCAGGTTCTACTGTATCCCCTGGACAGTAAGCATTCATAAAGCAAATCAGCTTCATGTTTAAAGCTAGTGTCATTGGAACAATTTCTTCTAAGACGCAAATACTGGCCAAAGGGAATACTTTGAACCAGTGCATTGGAGTATGCACTAGAGGCATGTAAAATCGTATTCCCGGCAGTGGGTTTACGATATAATGAGGTGTTGATGGTACCATCACTCTCAATGTTGATGGTGACATCAAGGTATGCAATTCTGGTCTCACTAGACTCCCTTGTGAATTTTAAGTTAGAGTTATTCCTATTCAACATTCTCATAAATAATTGTAATGTTTCCTTAGATCCAGCCCATAACATCAGAACGTCGTTTATATAGCAAAACCACTGTAAGACGTTCGAAAGGAGGTCCAAGTGGTCCTCGTTTGAAAAAAGGTCTCGTTCCCACCCTCCCAGGTACAGGTTTGCATATGAAGGGGCACAGCAAGTGTATTCTTAGTAAGAATGTGCAACAAAAGTTGTAACACAAATTGGTTAAGACCAGACGATTTGGGGCCTCTTTCTCTCACAAAATCTAGAAACAATTTGCATGCCATGGTTATGCGGAATTGACGAATATAGGGCCTCAATGTCAATAGCGACAAGTAGGCAACCTGCAGGTACAATTAGGCCATCAAGATTTTTAAGAAGGTGTCTTTAATGTATGAGGGCAGTGTGGTTACGTGAGGACGAAAATATTTGTCTACAAATTTGTTAGAACGTTCGGTCTTGGAGCCTACACCTGAGACAATGGAGTGTCCCAGTGGGTCTTCGGGAGCGCATAAAAGGTAGGAGTTCTGGGATAGGGGACCTGAATGCCCTTAAAAATCTCTTTGGTAATCAGGCCATCAGCATAGGCAGAGTGTATGATGTCATTGTATTCTTGATTGAATTTAGCAATGATGTCTTCTGAAATTGGTTTATACCAAAGTCTGTTTATCAATATATCCCAGAACATGTTTCTATATTGTAATTCGTCCATCACTACCACATTTCCACCCTTGTCCGAGGGCTTGATCACCAAATGAGAATTGCTACTAAGATTGTCGGGTGCGATTCTATGTGCACGATTAAGATTATGACTGCCCAATTTCTGGGAATTTATTTTGAGGTCTGGATAAGGAAAGTCCAGATATTAGAATTTGTGTGTAAAGATGGGAATTGGGTAGATTTTTTCTTAACTGCAGTGCCTAAGGTTTTTAGTTCATTCTGGTATTGTGCAGTCTGTATCCGAAGGCAAATAGCTTCTTCGGATTCAGACGCCTCTTCCTGTACTAGGTTGCCCTCACTTTCCTCCAAAAGGAGGACCAATTTTTTTAGAGCTTTGAATTCAGCAACCGTGAAATCCTTCAAAATCTCCTGGTCGGAGGAATTAATCTGTTTTTCTCGTCTATCATTATCAAACATAAATTTGTACATTAATTTTCTGGCAAATAGATAAAGATCTTTGATAATATCAAATTTATTTGGCAGAGAATTGGGACAGAAACTTAAAGCGGGATTCCTGGCCAGCAAAATTTTTTTTTAAAGTCAGCAGCTACAAACACTGTAGCTGCTGACTTTAAATAAGTACACTTACCTGTCCTGGGTGCCCGCGATGTCGCCCGCCTGAGGCCGACCCATCCCCCGGCTCTCGGGTCCCGCCACCGCCATCCTAACTAAGGTGGGGAGGAATCGGTGTCAGATTCGATAATACTTTAAAATAATAATTTTGGTGATCAAGCCCTCAGACATGGGTGGAAATGTGGTAGTGATGGACGAATTACAATATAGAAACATGTGCTGGGATATATTGAAAAACAGACTGTGGTATAAACCAATTTCAGAAAACATCATTGCTAAATTCAATCAAGAATACAACGACATCATACACTCTGTCTATGCCGATGGCCTGATTACCAAAGAGATTTTTGAGGGCATTCAGGCCCCCTATCCCAGAACTCCTACCTTTTATGCGCTCCCAAAGACACATAAAAACCTTAATAACCCTCCGGGATGCCCCATTGTCTCAGGTGTAGGCTCCAAGACCGAACGGGCTAGCAAATTTGTAGATGAATATCTTCGTCCTCACGTAACCACACTGCCCTCATACATTAAAAACACGGCTGACCTTCTTAAAAATCTTGATGGCCTAATTGTACCAGCAGGTTGCCTACTTGTCGCTATTGACATTGAGACCCTATATTCGTCAATTCCGCATAACCATGGCATGCAAATTGTTTCTAGATTTTTGGGAGAAAGAGGCCCCAAATCGTCTGGTCTTAACCAATTTGTGTTACAACTTTTGTCGCACATTCTCACTAATGCTCCGTACACACGGTAGGATTTTCTGATGGAAAATGTCCGATCGGAGCGTGTTGTCGGAAATTACGACCGTGTGTGGGCTCCATCGGACATTTTCCATCGGATTTTCCGACACACAAAGTTGGAGAGCAGGAGATAAAATTTTCCGACAACAAAATCCGATCGCGTCAATTCCGACCGTGTGTGGCCTGTTCCGACGCACAAAGTTGCCACGCATGCTCAGAAGAAATTCTGACACGGAACAGCTCGTTCTGGTAAACTTAGCGTTCGCAATGGATACAGCACTTTCGTCACGCTGCAATGTCAAAAATAATTTAATACAGCGCACTCTCTTCTTCTTTATAATGTGAGAAGAATGAAGTAGTTTTGCTGCTCATATTCACACACACTTCTCACAAAGTTTTATTTTTGTTTTTTTATTGGGATTCCCTGAATATATTGTTATTAGTTGTCACATCTGACAGAATGTTTTTTTTTTTATTTAATTTTTTTGGGAATTTTAAGCCTTTTTTTTTAGATTTAATGTTTGTATTTTTTCCAAGGCTGATCCTTGTTTAATGTTATTTTTATTTTTACTCCAGAATATTTTTGTGTGTGTTTTGTGTGTCAAGTTACCCCAACACCATTGATATCTTTTATTATTTAATCTCAAGGAGATTGTTTGTTGTTGGTGTCCCTTGTTCATTTCACATTGTATTTTTGAAATGTACCTGAATCCTCACAAACCAACTGTCCTTTTTGAAGTAAAACACACATAGGAGAGTATAATTCAACCAAAAATTCCTTTATTAAGGGCTCAGAACCAAACAAAGAGGAAGGCAACACTGGATCAAGAGGAGAAATTAGCAAAGCCTGGGACCCCCACGGCAGACATCAATTCTTGAACATCAATAATTGATGGCCTGAGGAGTCCTTATCTAAGGGAGGGCAGTCTGGTCCAGAATTCGCAGAGATCCGGATAGCAGCAGATGACATCTGTGTCCCCAGGCTGTGGTACCACAAGAAGCTGCATTTTTTGGCCGACCAGACTGGATCCAGGGTCCTCACTTTCTGGTCTTCCTTCCATGCTTCCTTCCGGGCTGTGCTGTTGGAGATGTGGCAGGAGGAGGAGTAGGACCTGGAGGAGGAGGAGGAATGGGAGGACCTGGAGGAGAAGGAGGGGGAGGACCTGCAGGAGGAGGAGGAGGACCATCGCAAAGGTGTGTCTGAGCTGTAATTTGGCCCCTCATACCTTTGTTAAGAGCCTCCAATATGAGCGACTCACACATGACTTGTTGGCCCTCCTCCATCCTCTGCATTTTATAGGCAATGATGGCAGCAATGTCCTCCTCTACGGTCTGTCGTGCTCCCAGGACCTCTGTAGCCCTCCAAAAGAGTCCTCTGCCAGCCTCCTCTAGGGCACTCCTCCTACTGCCACTTTCTCTTTTCAGGGGGGGTGGAGGGACCTGCAGATCAGCCAGCCGGCTCGGCCCGGCCACCTCCTGGCTGAGACTTCCCTGTGTATGAAAAAGGGACATGGTTTTAGTTTTTGCTTCATCAATCACAATCATAAATTAGTACTCCAAACTAACATCTAGTTAACATCTTTGATTGGACAAGCAGAAATATTTAGACGAATGCTATACCTGGCTCAATCTGGGCTCCTCCACATGTGGCCTGGAAGGCCCAGGTTGGGCGTCAGAAGCCTCAGCCGGGGGGGAAGGAAGCATGGAAGGAAGACTTGAGAGGGATGGCCTGGGTTCAGTCTGGCCTGCCAGAAAATGCAGCCTGTCATAATACCACATCCTGGGGACATAGATGTCATCTGCTGCTCCGGATCTCTGTGAATCCAGGACCTTCTTGCGCTCCCTTAGATATGTGCTCCTCAGGCCACCAATTAAGATCTTTAAATAGGTGATGTCTGCCGTGGGGATCACCTGCTTCACAATTTCACACAATTGCTCCAGTGCTGCCTTCCTCTTTGCTTGGTTCTTGTAATGGGGGTGTTTAATCTCCCACAGACATGGCAGCTCCCTTAACATATCTATGAATACTGACATGAAGTCATTGTCTTTCACTAAGATATCCATGTTCACTGCAAGACACAACACAAGACAAAGCCTAATGTCAGACAAAACTCCTAATCTTGTTACAATATAGGCCTCAATGTAGAAGCAGTATAGGCACAAGTTTGTCTCTTACCTTCGTTCTTACAATCGGCGCGTCCAATGCTCCTTCCTCCGCTCACAGATCGTACGTAATACGCACGTGTGTTACGCTTTATATACACTGCGCATGCGTGTAACTCTGCCCGCCCCTGACGTTCTTTCTATTCTATTCCCCGCCCCTTTTTGTTCGGCGCAGTGGGGGAAGAGCACATGGCGGAGTCACAGCAGGTGCGTGATAATTACAGGAACGAGGAGGAGGAGGATGAAAGCCCGGATCCGGACACGTCTCAATCCAGAAGGAGACGCTTTAAGGCCACAAATATGTCCTTTGGGGAGATGTTGGAGATGGTCGACATCATGAAGAAGGCCGACTATGACGGAAAGTATGGGCCTTACCCCAACCCCAATATCAGAAAGGCCAAGATCATGGCGAAAGTGGTCAAAAGTCTTCACAGGAATTTTGGGGTACGACGATCGAAAGATCAGCTCAGGAAGCGGTGGTCGGACCTGAAATTAAGAGAGCCAGAGCAGTTCCGAAAGATCCGGAGAGTGCTGCAAAAAAGTAAGTAGTTGTGCTGTGTTCCTATTCTTTCTGTCTTTATTACGTTCGTGCTGCTCCATATGCTTTTCTTAATTGAAATAGTTTAAAAGGGCAACTTTAATGTTCATGGGCCCATTATTCGTTCGTATCAAACATTTTTCTTTCGGCCTCTAAAACACCATTGTTTAGGCCATATGCATTTTCCCACATTTTTTTGGGCCTACTTGGATGCCAAATATTTATTTGTGTAGATGGGTTTGTTACTAGAATGAAATGAAAAATAGATTCTGTGTAAGGAGAGGACACTGAGCAGCTGTTTTCACATCTGGACACTGGAGCACTAGTGTGGGACACAAGAACACCCTTTTTATTATGGGGGGCCCACACAGGTGCTCCAGTGTATACTATAGGGATGTCTCCATCTGTGAAGCTTGTACTAAACAGGCAAAGTATTTCAGCTTGACAAAGGCCAATAAAAAAAAGACATCTTGGAACTCGGCTAAAATAGACAATTGTACCCCACTTCCAAGCAATGTTTCCTATTTATAGTTCTGCCATCAAATATCTGTGTGCTAATTATACCATTTTTGTTTTACATAGGGGAGAAAAGACTCGGAGGACCCCCCTCATCCGAGGAGACCACAGACCCCCCACCTATGGAAGAAGGGGAAATACCACCAACCCAAGAAGAGCAGGAGGAAGAAGAAGATGTGGTGGAAATTGGCACCACAACAGGTGAGTGTCTGCGACCACAGGCTCAGGTAAGAGATGGATGGTGGCAGATTTTTGATACCTGTTTTTGTTTGGTTTCTCTCTTTTTAGGTGATTGTGATGTGAGGTATCGAGATCCTTTCACATCTGAAAGTGCCCAGATCCTGATCGGGTAGATCATGGGGTGTAATGTCGAATTGCAAAACATCCAGAAAAAAATAAATGATGTGATTCAAAAAAATAATAACATCATTGATGTTTTGGGGCGAATTTAAAACCCCACAAAATCACTTTTTTGATTGTGGTCCAATGTTTTAAATCTTTTTGCAATGTTTTGAAAAGCCAAATTTGGAGGATGCACACAGTGTGCCAACATGTGCTATCTGCCATCCCGGGAGATCAATGGACGCGTTTTGGGGGTGCAACCCCTTCCTCAATAATAAAGTAGCGGTGAGGAAGGGCTTGCTCCCCCAAAACACGTCCCTTGATCCCCCGTGATGGCAGATAGCACATGTTGACATTCGTAAATTGGTGTGCATCTTCCAAATTTGGCTTTTCCAGGGGTGATTCCCCCCATCTGAACGCAATATCAAACACAGTTCCTAAATACTGATGTCTGATATTGC
Organism: Lithobates septentrionalis; assembly: GCA_037952835.1. Lineage (NCBI taxonomy): Eukaryota > Metazoa > Chordata > Amphibia > Anura > Ranidae > Lithobates > Lithobates septentrionalis. Next base: position 2,494,408 of record JBBDGP010001344.1, read on the forward strand.
CTTCAGGTTTTACCATATGTGAACTTTGTAAGTTCAAGTTTTTTGGCTTTCTTGTTGGTTTTACACAGGCCTGTTTTATCGTAAATGGACATTTCTATTTTTGATAATGCTACCCCAAAAATTGTTATACAACAAACATGTTGGTTTGTTTTAAAAACCTTTGGTAAATGCACATGTGATTGTGCAGGTATAAAAAAGTTGGTTAATCAAGAATGTGTGGATTATTGTCTCAACGCTACAACACTTTTGGGGTGATGTAATTGCTGTTTTCAGCGAAAATGGGGGTTATTTCCTAAGGGCAAATCCACTTTGCACTACAAGTGCAGGTTCAGTGCAGTTGCAAGTGCACTTGTAGTGAAATGTGTTTTTGCATTTAGTAAATAACAGCCCACAGTGCTTTGTATAAGGTTACACAATCATGCCATTTTCTGCACTCAAAACATTTCTGTCACGGTCAGCTAAAACAAACACAAGCAGTAAATGTCCACAAAGAATTTCTTTTTGTTTTTTATTATAAAAATGCTTCACATATTTGCTGGCATATTGATGGCCCCCCTACCTGCAAAGAACTCCAGGTAGCGTAACTGGACATCACGGGCACTCAGGGAGGGCAAGCCAGGACGGCCGCTTTCAAGCGCCGTCAGTGTGGTTTGATGTATCATTCCGGCCTCAGGCCCAACTGAGCCAGCATAGTTGGCCGAATGTTTCCTTAAAAAGTTATGGAGAACACAGCACGCAAGTATAATATGGTACAGTTTATACTCCGCCATATGGATGGGTGTCAGAAATAGGCGGAACCGGCTGGCCAGGATTCCAAATGTGTTCTCCACCACTCTTCGGGCTCTGGCCAGCCGGTAATTAAAAACCCTCTGTTCCGGGGTGAGGGTCCTCATTGGGAATGGCCGCATCAGGTGGTCCCCCAGCGCAAACGCTTCATCAGCAACCAATTCGAATGGGAGTCCTTCCACATTGTCCTCTGGAGCTGGCAAGTCCAAGCTGCCATTCTGGAGACGCCTGTAAAACTCCGTCTGGGCGATGACTCCACCATCGGACATCCGGCCATTCTTCGCCACGTCCACATACAGGAAGTCGTAATTAGCCGACACCACCGCCAACATCACTATACTATTGAACCCCTTATAGTTGAAATAGTATGACCCCGAGTTGGGTGGTGGGACGATGTGGACGTGTTTCCCATCAATTGCCCCTCCGCAGTTAGGAAAGTCCCACCGCTCGGCAAAGTGGGAAGCCACGGTCTGCCATTCCTTTGGCGTGGAAGGAAACTGTTGAGGAAAAAACAATAAACATTACTATTTTTGCTCAGAAACATGGCAAGCAGATTAGACACAAACATTATGGGGCAACCTCCAGATAGCATTTATTAAGGGGAATTTAACAACGCCAAAGTATAAGGTACACCTATCATATCCCCCCCCCCCCCCATGGACCATTTCTAACATTATAGAGGGTGTGTGGAAATCTTGGACAGGTAACCCTCTTCACTTCATTGAGAGATGAATGCCTAAATAATGGGTATTACTTGGAACAGCCCCTCCTTAGTTACACTATTGGCAGCCCACTGGACAGGTAAGAAGTGTCATAATACAAAGATAGAAATACACACTGTACACATTTGAGGACATTCGGACATTCTGCTATTACCTATCGAGATAATAATAGGATCCAAAAACGTTAAACAGTACCATTTGAAAGTATACAGGCAGGCCCTTGGACTACATGCTTTGGGTAATTCATCCATAAATCTGAGCACAAAAGAGATGGGTATAGTGTGTATGGGTTTGGCAAAGTCAGCAGATAGATGATTGAGGATAGATAGAGAATTGGGATCAGCTGACTTAGCAGTTGGGGGGAGGGAGGGTTACTAAAAATTATTTGGGGACACCACCAAAAAAAAGCCTCTGGCACTCTGCCTGAATTTAAAGCAAAAATAACATTTCAAAACATTTTAGGGGTGTTTGGGGTAAAGCACTACTATGGAGCAGAAAAAATACATTGTTAAGTGACTACATGAGGTGAATATAGGGCCAGGAGACACCATGCTGGGGAGGTTTTTGAAGGGCAAATATGTATGAAGGACTTAAAATAATAATTACATAAAAATCCAGCATGCATGAGGACAAAGGGGACATTCACAGCATATTACAATCATGGTAATTAGGGAATGAGGAAAGAAATACAAGATATTATCAAACATTCAATACAATAAAATGTGATATTAAAGGATAAAAATCTTACCTTCATATACTCCTTCTGCAGGACCTGTATGATGGCAGAAAAGGTCTCTGGGATAATGATCCCCAGAGCCTGGGGGGAGATGCCTGTTGAGAACTTTAAGTCCTGCAGACTTCTCCCTGTCGCCAAGTACCGCAGGGTAGCGACGAGCCTCTGCTCCGGAGTGATGGTTTGCCTCATGCAGGTATCCTGCCTGCTAATATAAGGGGTCAGCGAAGCCAACAGACGGTGAAACACGGGGTCCGTCATCCTGAGAAAGTTCCTGAAATCATCAGGATTATTCTCACGGATCTCACGGAGCAAAGGCATATGAGAGAACTGGTCACGCTGAAGCAACCAATTCTTGGTCCATGAACTCCTCCCCACCCTGTTCATGGACTGGACTTGTGTCAAGGTCAGGACCCCAACACCAAGCCCCCGCACAGCACGAACTCTACGAGGAGTACACATACGCAACATGGCTAGAAAACGGTCGGCTGCTCAGAACGAAGTAACAGAACGCACTGAAGAACAGCAAGGCCTGTGAAGAGCGACCTGAAAAACAGTAACGAACGAACAAGAATACAATGACTAATTAAAGTCACGCGAAACTTGCTGCACGCACTGAAGAGCAGATACAAACCCACAAGCACAAACTGAACGGCAGAAAACGATCTGAAAGCCACGAGTCTGAAAAAGTGCGAATCGTCTCTCACCAAACTTTTACTAAAACGAGATTAGCAAAAGGAGCCCAAAGGGTGCCGAGCTTGGTTCTGAACCGGCCTTTTCTAGTCTCGTCGTACGTGGTGTACGTGACCGCGTGGTTGGCGATCGGAAATTCCGACAACTTTGTGCGACCGTGTGTAGACAAAACAAGTTTGAGCCAACATCCGTCGGAAAAAATCCTAGGATTTTGTTGTCGGAATGTCCGAACAAAGTCCGACCGTGTGTACGGGGCATCAGAATGTTTTTTCTTTTGACGAGTCCCACTTCCTCCAGGTACAGGGTGTCGCTATGGGCACTTGCTGTGCCCCTTCAATTCCGCATAACCATGGCATGCAAATTGTTTCTAGATTTTTGAGAGAAAGAGGCCCCAAATCGTCTGGTCTTAACCAATTTGTGTTACAACTTTTGTTGCACATTCTTACTAAGAATACACTTGCTGTGCCCCTTCATATGCGAACCTGTACCTGGGAGGGTTGGAACGAGACCTTTTTTCAAACGAGGACCACTTGGACCTCCTTTTGAACGTCTTACAGTGGTTTCGCTATATAGATGACGTTCTGATGTTATGGGCTGGATCTAAGGAAACATTATAATTATTTATGAGAATGTTGAATAGGAATAACTATAACTTAAAATTCACAATGGAGTCTAGTGAGACCAGAATTGCATACCTTGATGTCACCATCAACATTGAGTGATGGTACCATCAACACCTCATTATATCGTAAACCCACAGCCGGGAATACGATTTTACATGCCTCTAGTGCACACCCCAATGCACTGGTTCAAATTATACCCTTTGGCCAGTATTTGCGTCTTAGAAGAAATTGTTCCAATGACACTAGCTTTAAACATGAAGCTGATTTGCGTTATGAAAGCTTACTGGCAGGGGATACAGTAGAACCTGCCTTAAGAAAGCTTTTAAAAAAGCCCAGGGCAGATCAAGGCATGCGATTCTGTTCTCAGGGACCAAAAGAAAAGAACCCAACACATTTAGACTTATTACTACGTATTCTGACCAACATCATGTTATACGCTCTATCATTCAGAAACATTGACATACTTTATTAGCCGACCCCATATTCTCTAAATATCTGGGACCACGACCTGAAATAACATACAGGCCCTCTGGGTCTATCAGGGATCGCATTGTACGAAGCCAATACCAGTGGTTGCAAAACAAACAGCGATATCAACCTGTTCTTTTTCATTGTGGGAATTGCGACTTCTGCTATTTGCTTTTGGAGGGACCTTCTATTATCCTTCCAAACGGGCGGATCTACACTTTGCGGCATCACCTATCTTGTCTGACCAAGGGGGTCATTTATATCATCTTTTGCCGATGTGGAGCCTTCTACATGGACAAAACGATTAGACCCCTTTGGAAAAGGGTCAAGGATCATATGTATTATGCCACTGTCATGGTTATGCAGTAATGTGTGTCTGTCAGCTCACCTTTCCTTCTGTGTTCACCTTTAGAGGCCAGCCACCCTCACCTGACTGTTTAAATAATCTTAGCTCCACCCTGATCTCTTATTAGGAACACTATATTAACCTGGGCATTGCAAGCTAATCTTGCTGATCAACCATTGTGTGTTAGATTTCGCGTGTACTTGCTGTGTTTACTACGTCTGATTCCAGTTACCGACCTTGGCCTGTTCTAGACTATCCCTGTCTGCTTGTGACCCTGACTATTGGCGTGTTATGTTTATCCTTGTCTGCTAGTCGCCCCGACATTTGGCTTATCCCTTAATTTCCTTGTTGTTCCAGCCTACTGCCTCCTACCTCTTCTCCTGTAGTCTACCGTGAGCGTGAGCTGTGAGACCCTGGGGGCCGCGACCTGGAGCCAGACTGCAGCAAAGTCCATCCTCACCACTAGAGGCTCTGGTGAACACCTGCTGGCTCTTAGATTCCACGCCCTGGGGAATCTATGCTCTAGCTCCCAGTGGGATCTGTATTAGTGTTCCAGTAGACCTACTTCTTGAACCTCCCAGGGTCCAATCCACAGCAGTCAGTCCTAGGGTCCACTACCTTAGTGGTGCACTCCTGACTTCCACGGAGTGCATCTGTCACCTGGTCTCAGGTGACTTGACAGAGACTCAATGGGTGTATAATCTACAGGCTACATCATACCCTGGTCTGAATGATATGCTCAGCTTCAAACCATTCCTGTAGATAGTATATTTTTTTGTCTCCTTTTCCCTTTAATTATGATGCTGAAGCTGTTTTGCTTTGTTTGGTCTTTAACCTTCCCATACAACTTTCCTCTGAATACTGTTATAGCTTATAGCAGTTTATGTCAACTTTCGCCACAGTAGTAACAATAAGTGAAGAAAAATCCCTTTGAGTAGGGTCATTTAAAGATATCATGGCAATAATAATATGCTATGTTAGTAATACAATATAAAAAAATATGTTTTTATACTTTGTATTTGTTGGAATAATGTTGTCCGTGGTATTGGGATATTTAATTGTATAAAGCACTGTTTGTATGGATGACAGTTTCTGGCATGTGTGGTATTGGGGGAGACTTCCTTGCAGGGACAAGCATGTTTGGCCATGTGCGTGGGTATGTATCTTTTTGTGAATGATCTCTTTGGGGGGTGTTTTTTGGCCCTGCCTGTCCTGTGGTGGTGGCGCTGTGGTGTGCATGCACCCGCTCTGATGTTTGGGTTGTGTGGCGCTGGTGTGCTCGTTGGCGTGGTTGCGAGCGTCCCTGCCTGTGTGGACGGGGCTGCCTGCTTGGCCTCTGGGCACCACACCCTCCCCTTTGGGCAGAACTTTGTGCCGCTTGTGCACCGTGATTGTTGTTTTGGCGCCGGCGTTTCCATCGTGATGTCATGGCACCATTGACGTGGCACCTGCGCTTCTCTCCTCGGGATTCTGGTTGTGCAGGCGCCGTCTAATGACGGCATCACTAGCTGACCAGCCTTTTCTTCTTTTTGGCGCAAATTCTTTGGCGCCAATTAGAGCTATAAATAGATCTCTTTCCCCTTAACAAAGTGCAGAGCATCTCGCTCTCTCCCAGGGGATTATTTTGATACCGCCATAACATTAGTAAGTACAGTATATTTTCCTTTATACTCTCATTCTATCAGTTTTTCTTTCTGTTATCATTATGGGGTTTTTTAATATACGCAATACCTTTATTTCCTCCCTGTACACTCTGAATGACAATAATATGGCTTTGAGCATTATCAAGCACCTTGCTTGGGTGTAGCTGAACCTCCATATTGGTTATTCCGGATTTAAGGATTATTTCCACTCATACTTTGACAATCCTCATACGGCTGTTTCCTGCTCTCCATTCAATACCTTACGCTCTATCTGAGGTTACTACATTAGGATATTTGCTTTTATGAGCCAGTAGGTATATTTTTTGTTGATATATACCTTTGTATGTGTTTTTCCTGTGGGTGCCTATATATTAGCCATATATAATTTAAGTTATGGTTTTATATTAATTCTAGCCGGCTCCTATGAATCCTTGTGTTGCAAATTGCTCTTGTTGTGAGCCAACCCTTTCTTTATTGGAAATTATTCCTTGTTTAACCACTTGTTGAACAAGGCTGACTCTCCTGCAAGGTATTTTTGTCTTTGATGCATGCACATGTCATGATTTCTCATCTGGACAGAACAGTGTTTTTTCTTTTAAATGTGTGTTATTGTCACTATAATTATGAACACATCTGTTTTTATTTTAGATAGTGAGCCTTGTTTTTCTCTTTTCTTGCAACCAACGAATCCCGAATGTGTCCTGATGAAGCTTAGCGGCGAAACACGTTGGGCTCACATCATATATCATGTATTTTTATGTATGTGTTTTTTAAATCTTTTTCTATGTCCCTTTTCATGCCATGTATATATCTATGTCTTAATAAATATTACTATTTTTCCATATCTCCATTGTTTACTGTGCTTTTAAAGTCCCACCCTGGGTCGCCTTTTGGGACCCTCCTTTCTTGTATTTCCATATCTATCTACAGATGAGGCAATGTGAGTGCTTTTTCTCCTATGTCCGTGGATCGCTGATGTTCTATGCCCCGTATACACAATCGGACATTCCGACAACAAAATCCATGGATTTTTTCCGATGGATGTTGGCTCAAACTTGTCTTGCATACACGCGGTCACACAAATCTTGTCGGAAATTACAAACGTCAAGAACGCGGTGATGTACAACACGTACGACGAGCCGAGAAAAATGAAGTTCAATAGCCAGTGCGGCTCTTCTGCTTGATTCCGAGCATGCGTATAACTTTCTGCTTCGCAATTGTGTACACACGATCGGAATTTACGACAACGGATTTTGCTGTCGGAAAATTTGAGATCCAGATCTCAAATATTGTGTGACGGAAATTTCGATGGAAAATGTCCGATGGAGCCTACACACAGTCGGAATTTCTGACAACAAGCTCCCATCAAACATTTTCCGTCGGAAAATCCGACCGCGTGTATGGGGCATTTGGGATGTGTGAGCTACAAAGGCACAGGAAATTTGGTCAAAATTGATGGCAAGATGAATGCAATATATTATCAAAAAATACTGGAGGAACATTTGCATTCATCAGCCAGGAAGCTGCGCATGGGACGTACTTGGACATTCCAACATGACAATGATCCAAAACACAATGCCAAGTTGACCTGTCATTGGCTACAGCAGAATAAAGTGAAGGATCTGGAGTGGCCATCTCAGTCTCCTGACCTCAATATCATTGAGCCACTCTGGGGAGATCTCAAACGTGCAGTTCATGTAAGACAGCCCAAGAATTTACAGGGACTGGAGGCTTTTTGCCAAGAGGAATGGGCAGCTTTACCATCTGAGAAGATAAAGAGCCTCATCCACAAATACCACAAAAGACTTCAAGCTGTCATTGATGTTAAAGAGGGCAATACACGGTATTAAGGACTGGGGTATGTAAACTTTTGATCAGGGTCATTTGGGTAGTTTCTGTTGCCATTATGATTTAAAAAGAGTAAAAACAGTTGATTGATAATAAATGGCTTCAGCCAAACACTAACCATGAGTGAAAGAAAAGTTTTTGTGTTATGATTTATATTCTCTGAAAAATGACCTAAACCCTATTGAGCATCTGTGGGGCATTCTCAAACGGAAGGTCTCTAACATCCACCAGCTCCGTGATGTCCTCATGGAGGAGTGGAAGAGGACTCCAGTGGCAACCTGTGAAGCTCTGGTGAACTCCATGCCCAAGAGGGTTAAGTCAGTGCGGGAAAAAAATGGTGGCCACACAAAATATTGACACTTTGGGCCCAATTTGGATATTTTTACTTAGTGGTGTACTGACTTTTGTTGCCAGCAAATTAGACATTAATGGCTGTGTGTTGAGTTGTTTTGAGGGGACAGCAAATTTACACTGTTATACAAGCTGTACACTCACTACTTTACATTGTAGGAAAGTGTCATCCCTTCAGTGTTGTCACATGAAAAGATATAATAAAATATTTACAAAAATGTGAGGGGTGTACTCACTTTTGTGAGATACTGTGGGGCTGATTTACGAAACATTTGCGCCATGAGTTGCGGCGCACGCCGATGCGCAAAGGACTTTTTCGTATTTACAAAACATTTGCGCCGGTAACACAGCGCAATTCCCCATTTACTATTCTCTTCCTGGCGCATGGGAGGAAGCGATCGGTGCGCCACTATAGACATAGCGCACAGCATCTTTAACTTAAAATTTAACCACTTCAGCCCCGGAAGGATTTACCCCCTTCCTGACCAGAGCACTTTTTACAATTTGGCACTGCGTCGCTTTAACTGCTAATTGCGTGGTCATGGAATGCTGTACCCAAATGAAATTTGTGTCCTTTTCTTCCCACAAATAGAGCTTTCTTTTGATGGTATTTGATCACCTCTGCGGTTTTTATTTTTTGCGCTATAAACGTAAAAAGACCGAAAATTTTGAAAAAAAAATGATATTTTCTACTTTTTGTTATAAAAAAAATCCAATAAACTCAATTTGAGTCATACATTTATGCCAAAATGTATTCGGCCACATGTCCTTGGTAAAAAAAATGTAAATACGCGTATATTTATTGGTTTGCGCAAAAGTTATAGCGTTTACAAACTAGGGTACATTTTCTGGAATTTACACAGCTTTTAGTTTATGACTGCCTATCTCATTTCATGAGGTGCTAAAATGGCAGGGCAGTACAAACCCCCCCCAAATGACCCCATTTTGGAAAGTAGACACCCCAAGGAAATTGCTGAAAGGCATGTTAAGCCCATTGAATATTACATTTTTTTGTCCCAAGTGATTGAATAATGACAAAATAAAAAAAAATTTCTCTAACTGCGATCTGGCTGATTTCCTGTGCCACGTGATTTCGTGGCACAGGTATATAGATGATATCATCTTTTTTTGGTCTGGCACTCGAGATTCAAGGATACTCTGGCGGTCAATTCATATAATCTTAAGTTCACAATGGAGTGTAGCCAGAGAAGGATTACTTTCCTTGACCTGGAAATATTTCTCCTCATCCCTGTATCGTAAAGAAACGTCAGGGAACACCATTTTACACGCTCACAGCGCTCATCCCAAACCATTGCTAAACAGTATCCCCTACAGCCAATACTTACGCATTAAACGGAATTGCATGGATGAAAAAGACTTCTTTGCGGCCTCACATGAACTTTATGAGAGACTAAAAAGAAGAGGGTATAGCCATAATTTGCTGAAACAGGCCTTTAACAAAGTGAAAAAATTGGATCGGAAAAAATTGATATTTTCCACCAAAAAGGACGGTTTCCAGCCCGTTCGGGTTATAACCCAATTTTCCCAACATCATAAGGAGATAAGGGATATCCTGTATAAGTTCTGGCCCCTCCTCACAGCAGACAACACTATTAAAAAATATATCCAGTCTCAGCCTCAAATTACTTACCGTCGTTCCCCGTCTTTACGGGACAAAATTACAGCGAGTCACCACGCACCCAAACCAGAGTTTCTTTCGACAGTGTTTGGCACATTCCCATGTGGCCACTGTGATATATGTGAGTTTGTTTACGATGCACGTGAGAAACCGCTTCCAAATGGCCAAACACACAAAATTAAACATAAGATCACGTGTCAAACTATCGGTGTAGTGTACCTTGCCACATGTATATGTGGCAGTTACTATGTCGCTAAAACTAAATGCCAATTTTGTGTTAGGATCCGTGATCATATCAAACCTCTATTTAAAACCTCCACTTCTATCAATCGACATATAGCAGAGTACCATGATTCCAATCCCCATGTTGTGGGATTTACAGCACTGGAACACATCCCTGCACATGTCAGGGGTGGAGATATAGACCAAAAACTACTTCAATTGGAAACTAAGTGGATACATACTTTGGAGGCTACTATATACCCCGGGCTCAATGAATGTATTAGTTTCAAACCATTTTTATAGGTAGGCCCTCTCTTGGGGCCGATACAACTTACCTCATCAATTCTTCATATTTCTCTTTTGTTATGTTTTAGTTTCTGTATATATCCCTATTACTTTTATTCCATATTTTGTTTGAGTTCTCTCATACCCCTCCCCGTTGCTCTTCCCCACTTGTGAGATTGCCATGTTGGATTAAGATACAGCTTTTTTTGTTTCCGTTTAATCTCTCAATTTACTACCTATATGAGTGCATATGACACACACATATCTGGGATATATCTCTATATTTATTATGATATATATACTACTTTACTGAGTGTATGTCTTTGTCATAACTATTTTGTTTGTAGTTGATGAATATTCTGTGCCATCAGTTGATGTCGCTTTTTGCGAGCTGTCGGGGTGACTAGCGTGGGCACATCCCAGGGACCATGCCCCCTTCTACTTTTTCTTCCTGTGCTCTGTCCAAGTTCTCATTCATGCCGTGTGTGCAGGCGTTTCTTTGGGGCCTCATCTGTATCCCTGGCTTGTTCCCACCCACCTCCGCCTCCTTCGTGCCCCGATGGCACCTCTGCACCTTCGGATGCCTAGTGCTTTCCCCACTCCCTCCCCTCCCCTCCCCCCTTCCCCCCCCCTTCCAGGTTCTCTTACCACCCGTTGGGCCTTATTTGCCCACGGGCCCCTGTACTTCACAGTGGTGGGTGCACACCGGGTCTGGTGCTTCCAGCCTCTCCCACTAGATACACTTTAGCTGTATGGACACCCAAGGGCACTGGCTATTCCTCTGCCCGCCCCAGCCACAGCACACTGGAAATCGGCTCCATCTCCCAGGCATGCTAGTTGCGGCGTTTGGATACTGCGGGTTGTCTGTGATGTGTTTACACATCACCATAGACACCACCGCAATGCTCTCTGGACCTTGTAGGCCCGGACGGAATTGCGAGCGGCGCATGTGCAGTGGCTCCTTCTCGTGCGCTCACACGTGCAGTGACGTCAGACGCCGCTCGTGTGTGGGGGGCATAAGAACGCCGGCATCCCAAGCCACTACACACGCCAGGGATTCACAGGACACCGTCGCATTCACTGCCATCCGGTCCGGTAGGTATTTTCATTTACCGCCTGTGCCTGAAGTAGCTGTTTTATCTTTCCCAATGACCTATTTATTCCATGCTGACAGTGTCTCTTGTCCTTTAGCTTACCTCATCTGGCGCTCCAACCGGCTGTAGGTCCCTTCTCAGCCTACTATTTCATTCCATATTTACTTATTGGTGAGTGTCAAACTAACTCTGCTTATTTCCGGTCTGTGTCATCTGTTGACACAGTCAGTCTGCAACTTGCAACTGCACTATCTTTTAGATAATATCATATGCCACACAAACCTTCTCTTTTCTATTAATTTGTAGAGATACTTGCCCCACCGTTGTTGAACTGCCCTCAACACTGGCAGCCTATCGGTGTCCTGTCACTCACTATAAACAGTATTTTTTGTAAGTACAAATCTAGAGACTATGCTAGTCCTATACTTTTCTTCAATTGATGGGGGGTCTTAAGACCCTTCTAGAACCCATCATAATGAATTTATCTACAAATAATTGTACTTTTTAGATATAAACTCCCCCAGGCCTTTCCCATTGCTCCCTGCAGCTACCCAATGTGATCTTTGTTTGAGGCCCTGCTCTGGAGGCGTGTGGCACCTATCCCTGGTGATTTGCAGGTACATATTCTCCATCTCTAGAATGCTTGGTTGGGGGTTCATTGTCATCTGGTGGTGTGGGGAGGTTCTTGGGGCTTACTTTGGATGGTGGGGGGTGGTCTACCCTGACGGCTCGCAAACATGTGTACATATATATCTTCTTTGTATCTAATGTATCATCTGTCTTAGCATGTATATTGATTGTTATATTTCTCTCTATAGAGTGCACTGTAGCGCTTTAGGTATCTAATATCTGTCCCTGAGGAAGCCATCACTGGCGAAACATGTCGGGCATCTAAAATACCTACCCACTGAACTGGCCGCTACGCTTTTCAGGCCAAGTTACGTGAAGCTTGCTACAGAAATGATTTTAGTAATTATGCACACCATGTTTTTGTGATTTTGATGTCCAGTTTTAACGATTTTTGTTAAACAATAAAAATTAATTTTAACTTTAAAATCGAGTATACTGTGTTCCTCTTGGCACCGCCATAATCCCTGTACTCCCTCCCTCTGGCTTGACTTCCAAATTATTGGGATGAGGTGCCGTATCACACTGAGGGCCGCCCAGCCACATAGTAATTGGTGTCACCCTTATTCGGAAAGGGGTACCACTTGTACGTCGACAATTATTACACGAGCGTGCCACTTTTTAGTCACCTTTTTGATCATCAGATCGGAGCATGTGGCACCATGCAACCTAATCGCCGGGGCTTTCCCCAGCGACTTGTAGATTCCCGTCTTAGGCTGGGGGAGAGAGCCTGCTTGCAGTGTAATAATTTGCTCGCTATGAAGTGGAGGGATAATAAGAATGTTTTCGTTCTTACCTCCCTTCATGCAGACATGATGGTCCAAATTACTACGGCGACTGGTGTTGTGGAGAAACCCCTCTGTGTCCACGAATATAACCAAAATATGGCAGGGGTGGACCTCAACGACCAGTTGTTGGCGCCGTACCTAGTTGCCCGCAAGGCCAGACGCTGGTATAAAAAAATGTCTGTTTATTTATTTCAATTGGCTTTGCTGAACGCTTATGTGCTATACAGAGCTTCAGGACGGACTGGATCCTTCCTTAAATTCCAGGAAGAGATCGTCAGAGCCCTTCTGTTTCCAGACGGTGCTACACCTCACCTTTCCCAACCAAATGTAGTAAGCCGGCTGCATGAGAGGCATTTTCTTTATGTCCTCCCGAGTACCCCTACCCAATGAGCCCCCCAAAAAAGATGTCGTGTCTGCAGCAAGCGCGGATATAGGCGTTACACCCGGTATTATTGTCCCTCCTGTTCTGACAATCCTGGTCTTTGCATAGGTGAATGTTTTGAACGCTACCATACACTAGATGAGTATTGGCATAGGGTACAGCACTGCACAGACTAGGACACACTTTGACAGGGTCTCCCAAGATGCCATCGCATTTTGAGAGACCCAAACCTGGTACCAGTTACAAAAGATAAAGTTACAAAAAAAAGTGTAAAAAAAAATAAATAAATAAAAAACACAAAAAAATATGAAATAAAAAACCCAAAAATAGTTGTCGTTTTATTGTTCTCTCTCTATTCTCTCTCTATTGTTCTGCTCTTTTTTACTGTATTCTATTCTGCAATGTTTTATTGTTGTTATGTTTTTATCATGTTTGCTTTATAGGTATGCAATTTTTTTATACTTTACTGTTTACTGTGTTTTATAGGTAACCATTTTTTTGTTTTCAGGTACGCCATTCAGCTGCAGAGCGGATTTATTTTTCTTGACAGCAACAGCGTTTGCTCCCATGATACATTAAGCCGTGACTCCAGCGCTGTCGGAGGTGATTTCACCTCCACAGTTACATACTTCAGCATATATGCTGAAGCGTGGGGGCAGCAGTGGGTGGAGGAGCGATTTGCTCCTACCTTTTGCGGGAGGATGCCCCCATGCTTCGGCATATATATATATTTTAGGCACAGGTTGCGTTAAATGTTTTATTTTTTACTATTTTTTTTGTATTTGCTTTGCAGGTATGGTATGTCTTATGCCCCGTACACACGGTTGGATTTTCCGACAGAAAATGTGTGATTGGGACCTTGTTGTCGGAAATTCCGACCGTGTGTAGGCTCCATCACACATTTTCCATCGGATTTTCCGACACACAAAGTTTGAGAGCAGGCTATAAAATTTTCCGAATTTTGTCGGAATTTCCGATCGTGTGTACACAAATCCGACGCACAAAGTGCCACGCATGCTCAGAATAAATAAAGAGATAAAAGCTATTGGCTACTGCCCCGTTTATAGTCCCGACGTACGTGTTTTACGTCACCGCGTTCAGAATGATCGTATTTTCCGACAACTTTGTGTGACCGTGTGTATGCAAGACAAGTTTGAGCCAACATCCGTCAGAAAAAATCCTAGGATTTTGTTGTCGGAATGTCCGATCAATGTCCGACCGTGTGTACGGGGCATTACTGTTATACTGTAATGTTACTTTGTTTTATTGTTAACCATCATTTGCTTAGCAGGTACGCCATTCAGTTGCAGCGCAGATTTATCTATCTTGACAGCAACAGCGTTTGCTCCCACGCTACATAAAGCCGTGACTCCAGCGCTGTCGGAGGTGATTTCACCACCACAGTTACATACTTCAGCATATATGCCGAAGCGTGGGGGCAGCAGTGGGTGGAGGAGCGATTTGCTCCTACCTTTTGCGGGAGGATGCCCCCATGCTTCGGCATATATAAACAGTGCATGAATGCCAATCATTAGAAGTGGGTGGATGAAGGGAGGTATTCTAATGGTGGGCATACCCACCGATCAATATCTTTTTTTCGTTCAGCCCACAGGCTGTATGAAAAAAAGTTTACAATATATGCCCAACAAGGACCAGCAACGTACTGGTATGTTGCTGGACTTTGAGTGGTTATACCAGAATGATGCCTGCAGGTTTAGGTATCATCTTGGTATCATTCTTTTCAGCCAGCAGTCGGCTTTCACGTAAAAGCAATCCTAGTGGCTAATTAGCCTCTAGACTGCTTTTACAAGCAGTGGGAGGGAATGCCCCCCCCACCGTCTTCCATGTTTTTCTCTGGTTCTCCTGTCCCAACAGGGAACCCGAGAATGCAGCCGGTGATTCGGCCAGCTGACTATAGAGCTGATCAGAGACCAGAATGGCTCCAATCATCTCTATGGCCTAAGAAACCGGAAGCTACAATCATTTCATGACTTAGATTTCGCCGGATGTAAACAGCGCCATTGGGAAATTGGGAAAGCATTTTATCACACCGATCTTGGTGTGGTCAGATGCTTTGAGGGCAGAGGAGAGATCTAGGGTCTAATAGACCCCAATTTTTTCAAAAAAGAGTACCTGTCACTACCTATTGCTATCATAGGGGATATTTACATTCCCTGAGATAACAATAAAAATGATTAAAAAAATTAAAAAAATTAAAGGAACAGTTTAAAAATAAGATAAAAAAGCAAAAAAATAATAATAATAAAAAAAAAAGCACCCCTGTCCCCCCTTGCTCTCGTGCAAAGGCGCACGCAAGCGTCGGTCTGGTGTCAAATGTAAACGGCAAATGCATCATGCATGTGAGGTATCACCGCGAAGGTCAGATCAAGGGCAGTAATTTTAGCAGTAGACCTCCTCTGTAAATCTAAAGTGGTAACCTGTAAAGGCTTTAAAAAATGTATTTAGTTTGTCGCCACTGCACGTTTGTGTGCAACTTTAAAGCATGTCATGTTTGGTATCCATGTACTCGGCCTAAGATCATCTTTTTTATTTCATCAAACATTTGGGCAATATAGTGTGTTTTAGTGCATTCAAATTTAAAAAAGTGTGTTTTTTCCAAAAAAATGTGTTTGAAAAATCGCTGCGCAAATACTGTGTGAAAAAAAAAAAAATGAAACACCCACCATTTTAATCTGTAGGGCATTTGCTTTAAAAAAATATATAATGTTTGGGGGTTCAAAGTAATTTTCTTGCAAAAAAAAATTAATTTTTCATGTAAACAAAAAGTGTCAGAAAGGGCTTTGTCTTCAAGGTTAGAAGAGTGGGTGATGTGTGACATAAGCTTCTAATGCCGCGTACACACGGTCGGACTTTTCGGCTACAAAAGTCCGACAGCCTGTCCGGCAGACTTTCGACGGACTTTTGGCGGACTTGCGGCAGACTTTCTAACGAACGGACTTGTCTACATTCGATCACACAAAAGTCCGACAGCCTAGTACGCGGTGATGTACACCAAGTCCGACGAGACTATAAAACAGAAGTTCAATAGCCCGTACGACACCCTTTGGGCTCCTTCTGCTAATCTCGTGTTTATGTCGTGTTAGTAGAAGTTTGGTGAGAGACGATTCGCGCTTGTGAGACTCGTATTTTTCAGTTCGTTTTAACTGTTGTTCAGTCTGTGCTTGTGAGGTTTGTATCTGCTTTTCAGTGCGTTTGGTCAGTTGGCATTGAGCAATCTTTGTTTTATTGTCCGCTCGTTGCTGATTTTCAGGTTGCTCTTCACAGGCCTTGCTGTTCTTCAGTGTGTTCTGTTAAGTGCGTTCTGAATAGCTGACCGTTTTGAAGCCATGTTACGTGTACGTACTCGTCGTAGAGCTTGTGCATTGTATGTTCTTGGTGCTGTAGTTCATTCTTCAGCCCAAGACCAGTCCATGAACAGGGCGAGGAGGAGTTCATGGACGAAGAATTGGTTGCTTCAGCGTGACTAATTCTGTCAGATGCCATTGCTCCGTGAGATCCGTGAGAATAATCCTGAGGATTTCAGGAACTTTCTCCGGATGACGGACCCCGTTTTTGACCGTTTGGTGGCTTTGCTCACCCCTTATATCAGCAGGCAGGATACCTGCATGAGGCAAGCCATCACTCCAGAGCAGAGGCTAGTCGCCACGTTGCGGTACTTGGCGACAGGGAGAAGCCTGCAGGACCTTAAGTTCTCGACAGGCATCTCCCCCCAGGCTCTGGGGATCCTTATCCCAGAGACCTGTTCTGCCATCATTCAGGTCGTGAAGAAGGACTATATTAAGGTAAGAATTGTTATCCTTTATTAGCATCACATGTTATTTTATTTAATGTTTGATAATGTAATGTATTTCTTAACTCAAACACTACTTACCATCATTGCAATATAGTGTGAATGTCCTCTTTTTGTCCTCATGCATGCTGTAATTTTTTCATGTTCTTTTTTGTCCTGCATGTATATTTGCCTTCATTAACCTCCCCAGCATGCAATGCTGGGCACATATCCATCTAGTCTACTCACTTTGAATTTATTTTGTCAGCTGCATTGTATTTTTTCCCCCTAAACTCCATCCAAATAGTGTGTGTGTCATTAACTCGATTTCCAATCCCCTCCCCCCCTAAACTCCATCCAAATAGTGTGTGTGTAATTAACTCGATTTCTAATCCCCCCCCCCTAATTCCATTCAAATAGTGTGTGTGTCATTAACTCGATTTCCAATCCCCTCCCCCCCTAAACTCCATCCAAATAGTGTGTGTGTAATTACCTCGATTTCCAATCCCCTCTCCCCCTAAACTCCATCCAAATAGTGTGTGTGTCATTAACCCGATTTCCAATCCCCTCCCCCCCTTAAACTCCATCCAAATAGTGTGTGTGTAATTAACTTGATTTCCAACCCCCCCCCCCCCTAATAATTTGCTATAATGTTCTGTGGTGTTGATTTTAAATAAGCAAATATATGTTGCACTTTGCAAAATGCATTTGCACTCTGCAAGGCCATTTGCTCCACTGCTTTATTAAATCAGTAGAAGCTCTGCTGATTTCCATCATCCAATCATGTGCAAGCCACAAAGTGTTTGGATTAATTGCCCTTGCATGTGATTGGGTACTCCTTGCAACATGAAGCCTTTACCTTACCTCATTTACTAAGCTGTGGAGCAACTGCACTTGCAGAGTGCAACAACTGCACTTTTCTAACTGCACAGTCTTGTAGCCTTTAGTAAATCAAACCCTGCGTGTCCCTAAACTTCATTTCTAATTTCACCACCCCCTAAAATGTAACAATGTGCCATCAGAGGGGGTGAGCAATCTGATAAGTGTGCCTTTCCATATTATTTAGTAAAGAAGATTTCAATTATTTAATGTTATACTGATGCTGAGCAATAATGTTTTAAGTGTAATGTTCTTGCAATGTTCTTTTCAAAATTACTGAGTTTTGGTTTCTTGTTTGATTCCCCAGTTTCCTTCAACGCCACAGGAATGGCAGACTGTGGCATCCCATTTTGCCACCCGTTGGGACTTTCCCAACTGTGGAGGGGCTATAGATGGGAAACACATCCACATCGTGCCACCACCCCATTCAGGGTCATACTATTTTAATTATAAGGGGTTCCATAGTATTTGCCCAGACGGAGTTCTACCAGCGTCTCCAGAGTGGTGGCCTGGGATTGCCACCTGATGCGGATAACGTGGAAGGACTCCCCTTTGTCTTCATAGCAGATGAAGCCTTCGCTCTGAGCAAGCACCTCATGAGGCCATTCCCTCAAAGGACCCTCACCCCGGAGAGGAGGGTTTTTAATTTCCAGCTGGCCAGAGCGAGAAGAGTTGTTGAGAATGCTTTTGGGATTCCGGCCAGCCAGTTCCGCCTGTTTCAGACATCGATAAACCTTGCTGAATACAAACTTAATTACATAATTTTAGCGTGCTGCATCCTGCACAACTTTTTTGAACAAACATTCCCCAAATTATATTTTGCCAGTTGGGCCTGAGGCCGGACTTATTATTAGTGACAATCTGACGGGCCTGGATACTGTCCGTACTGGCTTGGCCCCCCAAAGTGCCCGTCAAGTTCGTGATCAATATGTAGATTATTTTATGGGTAGGGGGGCCATTGCAATGCCCCAGAATATTTAATTTGTTAAAATAAAAAATCTTGATCAAATCTTGAATTATATTTATTGCTTGCCTTTCTTTTTGGCTTTCTCCTTATTATCTTATTATTACCTATTGTTATCGTAGAGCACTTGTAGTGCCAAGTGTATTTTCCTTTAGTAAATAAGCACCATTGTCACTGTAAACAACTATTAACTTTAAACAAACTGATATTGAGCATTGAAAAAAGAAACCACACATTTGTTAATTACTAAACAGATTCTTTAATATTCGGTGTACATTCACTTGTGCGTTGGTAAAAAATGTTGATAGTCAAAAATATATCTATATTTAGCCATTTTCAATTTTCAACAATATAATTAGGTCATATTTTTTTACATTATTTTTGTTTATTTTTGTTTTAACAAACAGGCCTCTATTTTTTTTTTTTTTTGGAAAACAGGCCTCTATTTTTTTGTTTTTTTGTTTTTTTTTTAAACAGGCCTCTATTTTGTTTGTTTTTTTGGTAATAAAAACAACAGGTGTTCTTTTTTTGGATTCTACATTTTTGGAAACAGGCATATAATTTTAAGTTTAAGAATATAAAAGAGAAGGCCCAGAATGGGGTCAGCAAACAAGGAAATGAAGAACATGATCATTTTTTTTTGGTTGAAAAGGGGCATTTAGATTCTCCCCAAAACATTGATCATGTTCTTCATTTCCTGCTGCATACGATCCAGTCGATTCCGCATTAAATCAATCTCCCCATTCCAGGCCATTATCTGACCAATTAGGCGTTGTGCACTGTCTGTGCTAAAATGTTCGCCCAGACCTACAATTGAATGAAAAAAAGATGTGTTTAGAAATATGCAGCCATACATAGATTACCTTACCATAAGCTGGTGTCTCAGACACTGACCTGGTGGGGTGCCCATGTCGCATACTTCAGAAACATCCTCGGGGGTGGCGCTGTTGCTTAATTCAAGCACAACCAGATCACCTAAAATAGAGTAGAAAATGTTATTTACAAAATATGCAGCCATACATAGATTACCGTAAGCTGGTGTGTCAGACACTTACCTGGTGGGGTGCCCATGTCGCCCACCTCTCCTTCCTCCACATCCTCAGTGGGGCTTGGGCTGATTTCCAAATTATGGTGTTGCGGTTGGGGGGGACTGGGTTCATCTTGTCTATCTTGAAACAAAATATATACTTAGCACACAGATATTTTTGTACATGAATAGTAATCTTAAAACATTGTAGTGAAGTGGTGTACAAATTGTCTGTTTGTGTAGAGTTCCTAGTTGAATACATTTTTAAATTTTCTTAAGACATATCTAGATAGATTTATAATATGTACATATCTGTATATAGATATCTATCTATCTATCGATAGATAGATAGATAGATAGATAGATAGATAGATAGATAGACATATATATATATATATATATATATATATATAGATGTGTGTGTGTATATATATATATATATATATATATATATATATATATATATATATATATATATGTATATATATGTATATACACATATATAGATAGATAGATAGATATACATCTATCTATCTATCTATCTATCTATCTATCTATCTATCTATCTATCTATCTATCTATCTATCTATCTATCTATATATATGTGTATATACATATATATACATATATACATCTATATATTTATATATATATATATATATATATACACACACATCTATATATATATATCTATCTATCTATCTATCTATCTATCTATCTATCTATCTATCTATCTATCTATCTATCTATCTATCTATCTATAGATATATATATATAGATAGATACATTAAAAGATATAGGTCTGTATATATGTAACGAGGTTTATTAAGATTGTTTCAAACTATATAAACTCGTACATTAAAGAAAAGCACATGGAGCAGTATACAAGGTAATAAACAGAATATGAACACACGACTTTACTTTAGGTACTTTAAAAAGTACTTTACTTTTTTTCAGCACTTTACGGATCTGTCTGTACTGATCCGGCTCCCGAAGTTTGAGGTCGGACCATCTTTTCCGAATCTGATCTTTTGAGCGCTGTACCCCAAAAGAAAGATGTAATGTCTTCACCACCTTTGCCATTATTTTTGCTTTTCTAAAATTAAGCCGGGCGTACGGTCCATACTTCCCATCATAGTCATTTTTTCTCAGAATTGCCACCATTTCCACCATCTCTTTAAAGGACATATTGGAGGCCTTAAATCTATGCTTCCCAGATCGGGACGTTCCGGCCTCCAGGCTTTCTTAGCTACCTGAGGTAGTACACACCTGTTGTGTCTCCGCCATTGTTCATCCCACTACGCACTGTAGAAAGAATGGGCGGAGAATATTCGTTAAAATAGAATGTCAGGGGCGGGCGACACAGGCGGAGTTTCACACATGCGCAGTGTATAAAGAGAGGTATTACGCATCTGTCGTACGTATGTTCTGTGCGTAGAGACAAGGGGCGGAGAATATGAGTTAAAATAGAACATCAGGGGCAGGCGACGCAGGCGGAGTTTCACACATGAGCAGTGTATAAAGAGAGGTCTTACGCATGTGTCGTACGTACGTTCTGTGTGTAGAGACAAGGGGCGGAGAATATGAGTTAAAATAGAACGTCAGGGGCGGGGTTTCACACATGCGCAGTGTATAAAACGTTATTACGTATTGTGTTGTATGTACGTTCTGTGCGTAGATGATAGTGGACCAGGACGCTATAAAACGCAGGTAATTTTAAATTTTTAAATTTTTAAAAACTTTGTAGCAAGCAGCCTATATGGCTTGACAGATTGATGAGGCCTATGTTGGGATAAGATGATGAGGGTTTAGCAGAAACATAAGTGTTTTTTGTCTTGTGTCTTTATCTTTTACAGAAATTATGAATGCTAAATTTAAGGAGCCTGAATTTCGGCTTTTATTGATCAGTACAGAGAGATGAGGAATCTGTGGGAGGTCAAACACCCTCAATATTATCTTAAGCATGTAAGGAAGTCAACGCTGGAGAGACTTCTGACATTTGTCCAGACGTACAACCCAGAAGCAACGATGGAGATGTTGTTATCGAAAATTGGGATCTTGAGGAACATGTATAAGAGGGAGCATATAACAAGATCCAGAATTCCATGAGATCAGGAGCATCAGCAGATGATGTATATGTACCCAGGCTGTGGTACTACAATAAACTACGTTTTCTTAATGACCAGACTGAAGCCAGGGCATCAATCCTTCCCTCCACCCTTCCATGCACTCTTCCATGCACCCTTCCCTCCACCCCAGCAGAGGCTGATGAGGACTAAGCTGGGTCTTCCATCCTGGAAGAACCGGATGTGACCATCTGGAGTCAGGTAAATGAATTTAAAAAATATTTACTGTCCTAATATTAATGATGTTATAATTGATTAAAAGAATTGTATCCTAAAAATTATGTATACATATCAATTGACAGTAGTGGCCAAATATGTTTGTCACCTGCTTTAAAAAATTATGGTGTCTGATTTCTAGACTCTTTTATTAATAGATGTATTAACAATGAATTTGCAAGTCATGAGAAGCAAATTGTGTGTCATGGATGAACCAAAAACAAACAACTAAAACTATGTCCCTTTTTTATACACAGGATGAGGTCAGCCAGCAGGAAAGTGGGGAAAGTGGCAGGCAGGAGGAGGCCGGGCCCAGGGACAGCCAGGAGGAGGCAGGACCCTGTGTCATCCAGGAGGAGGCAGGACCCTGTGTCATCCAGGAGGAGGCAGGACCCTGTGTCATCCAGGAGGAGGCCGGACCCAGTGTCAGGCAGGAGGTGGCTGGACCCAGTAGGAGCCTGACCTAATCCCAAGTGGCTCCACTCCGCCTTCCTCCAAAAAGGGCCAGGAAGAGGACGGTGACACAGGAGGCATCCCTGCACCTCATGAGAGATGTCACCAATTTTTTGAAGAGCCCCCCCGAAGCTGAAGAGGCCTATGGGTGCTATTTAGCCAGCAGGCTGCTTCAAATGGAGTGGGGCCAATGCCTCATTTGTGAAAAACTGTTTGCTGAAACGATACACAAGGGGCTGAAGGGCAAGCTAACTGCCAACACACAAATAAATGAGGCAACCCCCCCTCCTCCTCCTCCTCCTTCTCCTCCTGCCACAACTCAACCACCAGAGCCACAGCCTCCAAGGAAAGCTGCAGGGAAGGGTGCAGGGAAGTGTGCAGGGAAGGGTGCAGGGCAGCGTGGAGGGAAGGCTGCAGGGAAGAGAAGAAAGTGATGACCTGAGTTCAGTCTGGTCTGACAGAAGACGCAGGCTGCTGTAGTACCACAGTCTGGGGACATCTATGTCATCTGCTGCTGCTGTTGATCTTTGGGATTCCTGGACCAGATTGTGTTCCCTCTTATATGTACTCCTCAAGATCCCAATTTTCTTGTACATAGACTTTTGCCAGCGTTGACTTCCACTTTATTTTCTTTTTACCATAAATAAATGGATATTTTAGTTTCTGAAAAGACTTTTTATGTGTTTTAATTAACATCATTCATTTAGAGACAATGTCAAATTAACAAGGGACAACAACCTCCTTGAGGTTGCAAAAACACAAAAAAAAAAAAAAGTTCTAGTGGTAACTTTAAAAAAAAAAAAAAAAAAAAAACATAACCAAAAAAGGTTCTTTGTGTTAACTTTATATACAAAGAAAAAAATCCAAATAAAAAAAATGCTTCTTTGTGGTAACTTAACCAAACTAAATTTAAAATAAATAAATAAATAACTTTCCTGGTGCCTCCATGGCAGCATACTAGTGATAGAGCTCCGCCTCGACTCCTCCCTCAGGACCAGTGAATAGCATAAATTAAAGACGTAGTCCCTCCCCCAACATTCTCCTTTTTTTCCTCATACCTCTTGTGCTGGTGAAGAGTAGCAGTATGTCCATACCTCTGCAGTCGGCAGCGTCCGCCGGGTTTAGCCTTTCCCGTGCGCAGTCCCTGTTCTTGGGCCGCTCACAGCGCTGATAAGACTGGGAACCCCTCTGTGGATCTGTTGGGGTCTTCTTGCAGAGTTTCCTCACCGGAACGCAGTCTGCCAAGATATCCTATGATGATGGCGAAGGAGTCGCAAAAGGATCAGCTCCATTCTGCCAGGCTTGTGATTTTTTTCCTTTTTCACTTTTTGTTTCCTTTTAAAAAAAAAAAAAAAGAGAAGCATATGTCTTTCCCCTCCCCTCTTCCCTTTCTGTTTTCCTTCCCTTTTTCCTTTGAAAGAATATATATATGTTTATAGATAGGCAATTAAATATGTTTTACTTACTATCTGCCATATCTTCCATGCTGTTGCCCTTTAAAGTTTGCAGTTTTCTTTTTCTATTACTGCAGTGCCTTGTTTGTCTGCTGTTTTTTCTTCTTCCCGGCTGGTGGAGACAGCGCGGTTCGGCGTCCCCACCGCCGTACTGCGCATGCGCGATACGGGGGGCGAGAGGGCTGCCGTCGTTAGCAAAGCTTTCTTTGCTTCTCGGCGTCGGCTTTACTGCGCATGCGCGGGCGCATGCGCGGTTTCTCGGCGCTTCGGCGGCCATTTTTAGTTCTGGAAAAAGGGCCAGTTTTTGCCCTTTTTCGATTCTAGAGTTTTAAAAAAAAAAAAAAAAGAAGAGAAAGAGACTGGGGGTTCATGGGATTTTACCCCACCCACCCTTAAGGTATTTAAGGTCAGCTTTGGGGCTAGCAGTCAGAGTTTCCTCAGCTGTGCCCTGCTGGCTTTCTCTGAAACTGCTCTGTGGTAAGTAAAAAAAACAAAAAAAAAACAGGTAATGCGTCTTAAAAAAAAATAAATAAATAACAGGTTATGCGTCTTGAAAAAAAAAAAAAAAAAAACCCTTTTCTTTTCTTTTTTCTTGCTATATTTCCGCAGCTGATCCTTTTGCCCAACTCCGCAATGAGCCATTCGTCTCGCAACAAAGATCCTCACACTTCCGTTAGGTATGGGACCACCTATACGTGAGTATAAAAAAAAAAAAAAAAGTGCGCTCGCTGGCCTGACATGATTTTTTTTTAAAATCATAGCCCTGCCCACTCCAAGAGGACCGAAAAATCCTCAAGACACCACGATGACGACAGCCCAAATCGCAGATCTCGTTCTTCACGCCACCGGTCCCGCTCGTCAAGACGTGAGTCCCATTCTTCTCGACATAGATCAAGATCCAGAAGACGGGATCGGTCCCCCTCTCCTAGATCCTATCAGAGGAAGAAGTGCTGGACCTGTGGGGCTAGTCCGCTGCCGAACAAAGTAGTCTGCAAGGACTGTTTCGCGGACTATGCGTCTGGCCGCGAGTTGGAAAACCAACAGGTGGTGGACCTACTCAAAAGAACTATGAAGGACTCCTTCTCTGAGCTTGCGGCCTTGGTCCCTGCCCAGCCAGTCCCGCAGACGTCCCAAGCTCAGGACGTTGAACTTAACCTTCCCGGTCCTTCCGCAGCCAGTACGCCTCTACCTCCGTCAGGCCGACCGGCCAGAGAATCCCCTCCTGAAGACCTCTCGGGGGACTCGTCAGATGAGTCAGATCCTTCTGGCTTCAGCCATTCGTTGGTAAAACCATTTATCCAGGCAGTTAGAGCTGCAATAGCTTGGGAGGATACTGAAGAACCTCCCCAGGAAGCAAAAAGCTACTTCCCATTCCTTAAAAGGAAACAGGTTTTCTTCCCTTTGATGGGAGAAATTAGTCAAGTCATTCAAAACGAATGGTCAAGAACGGATAAAAAGCTGTCATTGGGCCGTTTCAATAAATTGTATCCCCTTCCGGAGTCGGGAACACAGTCACTGAACTCCATGCCGGTGGTAGACGCATCAGTGGTGCGACTCGCAAAGAATATTACCCTGCCTATGGAAGATTCCGCTTCTTTCAAGGATCCTCTTGACAGAAGAATCGATCTGGACCTCAAGAGGAGCTATTTAGCTGCAGGGGCGGCATGTAAGCCAGCGATCACCCTCACCTCCGTATCTAATGCCATTAGAGCTTGGACGGATAACATTGAAACAGCTCTACGCCAGGATGTTCCCAAGGAGGACATAATTAAAGCCTTGGAAGAAATTAGATTGTCAGCAGACTTCGTCGGAGTAGCAGCTATAGACACGATTAGGTGTTCAGCAAGATCTATGCTGCACTCAGTAATGGCGAAAAGGGCCTTGTGGTTAAAACCCTGGACGGCGGATTTGGCTTCCAAGCAAAATTGGTGCAAAATCCCGTTCGACGGGAAGGCATTATTTGGAGACAAGATGGATAAAGCCATATCTAGGTTGTCAGGAGGAAAGTCAGGTATGCTTCCCCAAGACAGAAGGATGTGAAGATCCAGAGGGGGTTCTTCCAGGTTCCGCCAGTCAAACCCTAGAGATTTCAGACAATCAAGGCAGTTCAGAGACGGCAAAAGACCCTGGAGGGGCACTCAGGCATCCTTCCTGGGCAGAAAGTCGAAGGCCCCTCCGACTCCACATGAGCAGAAGCAATCCTTTTGACGCCAGATTAGCCCAGACACTCCCGGTGGGAGCCAAACAAAAGTTCTTTCTTCCAGTCTGGGCCAGCAAATGCCAGGATTCCTGGGTTCTCTCAACAATCCAATGGGGACACTTTTGGAGTTTCTCTCATCCTCCACCTCAAAATTCGTTCACAAGAACGGAAATTCCATCCTCTCCACTGAAGGCTCAAGCCCTAAGGCACTTCGTATCATCACTCCAACTTCAGGGAGCAGCTGTGCCGGTTCCTTTGGCGGAGCGCTTCGCAGGCTTCTATTCCACTCTATTTCTGGTCCCAAAGAGAACGGGTGGATGGAGACCTGTGATAGATCTAAAAAGGCTCAACAGGTACATACACCCAGAAAGCTTCAAGATGGAGTCTCTACAAACAATTATTCAGGCAGTGCAGCCAACAGATTGGATGATCTCAGTCGACCTGCAGGATGCGTACTTACACGTTCCAATTCTACCTACCTTCCAGAAGTATCTCAGATTTGCAGTAGGACGAATCCACCTGCAGTTTCAAGCCCTGCCCTTCGGCCTGTGCACCTCCCCCAGAGTATTCACCAAGATTCTAATATCCGCACTGGTTCCCCTGCGGGAGAGGGGTTTGAGGATATACCACTATTTGGACGACATCCTCCTCCTAGCAAGCAGTCCGGGTCAGTTGGTGTATCACCGAGACATTCTTCTCCAGTCCCTGAGAGAACTAGGATGGTTAATAAACTCAGAGAAGAGCCAGCTCGCGCCTACACAGCGGATGATCTATCTAGGCGCGATGTTCAACACCCGGGAGGGGACAGTGTCATTACCATCCCTGAAGATGAGGATTATTATCCAGAAGATGGTCAAAACCATTGCGAGACGGTACCTAACGGCATCGCAATGCCTGAGCCTCATTGGCACAATGTCTGCCTGTATACCGATGACTCCTTGGGCCCATTGGCATTTGAGGTATTTTCAGACGGGTTTCTTGGCGCAGTGGAAGAAACAGCGACTCTCTCAGACAATTCTGTTGACAGGAGCAATGCGCAGGAGCCTTCATTGGTGGACTCTGCCGGAAAACCTCTCCAAACCTCGTCATCTGGGTTCCCTCTCCTGGATCACAGTTACGTCCGACGCAAGCGGACAAGGCTGGGGAGCCCATTGCGGGGAAACCAGGATACAGGGGAGATGGTCCTGTTCCACCCAGGGAGTAGTATCCAACATCCTGGAGATGAGAGCAGCATTCTTGGCACTAACTTCATTGACATCTCAGATCAGAGGCCAGAGAGTACTCTTACGCCTGGACAACAGGGCAGCTGTCGCATACCTGCAGAAGCAGGGGGGCACTCGCAGCACATCACTCCTCAGGGAAGTGGAGCCGATTATGCTCTGGGCAGAGAAGAACATCCTAGACCTCAGGGCGATGTATCTCCCAGGAAGGTTGAACACGGAAGCAGACACGCTGTCGAGGAACTTCTTGGACAACAACGAGTGGGCTCTTCATCCCAAGGTTTTCTGTCAGATTGCCAACCTCTGGGATCCTCTTCAGGTAGACCTATTTGCCACTCCGGAGAATGCCAAACTGACCAGATTCTTCTCTCGCCTGCCGGATACGCAAGCCGAGGAAGTAGATGCCCTGTCATGCCCCTGGAGGTTCACCACCGCATATGCCTTTCCCCCCCGGCCATTAATATTCAAGTTCCTCCTGAGACTTCTCAGAGAGACAGTCCAGGTATTGGCAGTACTCCCATATTGGCCGAAGAGACCCTGGTTTCCTCTAGCTATGCGCCTCAGTGTGAGCCCTCCAGTCAGGATCCCTCCTTTCCCTCAACTTCTGTCACAGGGCAGTTTAGTTCATCCAAATCCTCAGAAGCTCAATCTTCGAATCTGGAGGTTGAGAGGCGAAGGTTCGAGACCCTAGGATGCTCCCCAGGGGTCATAACAACCCTCCTAGGAGCTAGGAAGCCAGCAACCAATGCTATATATTCCAAAATATGGGACAAGTTCTTGTCATTTGCTACCTCAAATGAGTTTGATCCAATCTGTCCTTCTACATCAGATGTTCTCGGTTTCCTCTAGACAGGACTTGATCTGGGTCTTGGCCTAAGTTCCCTCAAAGTACAAGTAGCAGCAATTTCTGCCGCAACAAATAAAAGATGGGCAGAAGAGCCCTTAGTAGTCACTTTCCTCAGAGGAGTGTTAAAGATTCGTCCACCTGGCAGACGGTCTTTTCCCAAGTGGGATTTGTCCCTGGTCCTTGAAGTCCTCTCTGACCATCCATTTGCCCCAGTGGAACAACTGGAAATATGGAACCTAACACTAAAGACGGTTTTCCTGCTAGCCATTACATCTGGTAGAAGGATCTCAGAACTCCACTCTTTAGGAATAGGTGATGACCACATCTCTTTCTTCCACGACAGAGTGGAACTTCGTCCCCTTCGGGGATTCACACCTAAGGTCACTACTCCAAGCCACCTTTTGGAGCCCTGGGCACTACCAATATTTGCTGAAGCAGATTCAGGATCATGCCACGAATTGGACATATCCAGAGCGCTCAGAGCCTACCTAGAGGCCACTAGAGCCTTCAGGAACTCGGAAAGACTCTTGATTGTTCCATTCGGTAAATACAGGGGCAAAGAAGCTTCCATCAGAACTCTGGCATCTTGGGTGGTAAAGCTAATCCAGAAGGCTTACAAGATGAAGATTATGGAGCCTCCATCCCGAGTGAATGCTCATTCTACAAGGGCAGTCTCAACCTCCTGGGCAGCAAGGGCTAACGTTTCATTAGAGACGGTGTGCAGGGCCGCCACCTGGTCTTCTCGCAATACTTTCCTCAGACACTACCGTATTGATCCAGGAGCTCTCACAACAGTAGAGTTCGGGAGGAGGGCAGTTCAGGCTGCAATGTCCCATTCTAATTAAACATTTTTTGTTAAGCATTATCCCACCCGTGTCAGCTAGTTATTTATCACTAGTATGCTGCCATGGAGGCACCAGGAAAACGGAAAATTGTATCATACTTACCGTAATTTTCCTTTCCTGGTGCCTATCCATGGCAGCATACGCTCCCACCCTCGGTATTCTATTTTACGGAGAATGTTGGGGGAGGGACTACGTCTTTAATTTATGCTATTCACTGGTCCTGAGGGAGGAGTCGAGGCGGAGCTCTATCACTAGTATGCTGCCATGGATAGGCACCAGGAAAGGAAAATTACGGTAAGTATGATACAATTTTCCGTTGTATTTGTGTTCAATTTAAGAACTACAAAAATCACAAAAAAAATGGTTCTTTGTGTTAACTTTACAAACCCAAACAATAAAATAATGTAGATAAACATAAAATAATTTCGACAATAATCATAAAAAAAAATCTTGATGAAATCTAAAATAAAAGATGACTCGCAAAAAAAAAGTGTAGACATTAGTATGGAGATATGGATTTAAAAAAAAATACTATATCATTCATGAGTTCAAGGAGAGAGAATGCAGAAATCAGTTTGGGAGAACTCTGTGTGAATAGGAACAGCAAAACATCTTCGTTCTTATAGCATTATTAAAAGAAGACATTAAATGCGCTGCATTCAACGATCACAGAATTTGCAGCGTGAGGAATGTGCTAGACTGAGTACTTCCGTTTAGTTTTTGCTTCTGAGCATGTGTCGTTTTTTTGTCCGCCAAACTAGCATACAGACGAGCGGATTTCTGGGTCCGGCGGAGTTACGACGAAAAAGATTTAAAGCATTTTTCAAATCTAACGTCCGTCAGATTTGCGGCTCGAAAAGTCAGCTGAAAGTCCGGGGAAGCCCACACACGATCGGATTGTCCGCCGGATTTGGTCCGTTTGACTTTTGTAGCCGAAAAGTCCGACCGTGTGTACGCGGCATAAATGTTGTGCATAAAATGCCAGGACAGTTCAAACTCCCCCAAATGACCCCATTTTGGAAAGTAGACACCCCAAGCTATTTGCTGAGAGGCATGTAGAGTCCATGGAATATTTTATATTGTGACACAAGTTGCGGGAAAAAGACACATTTTTTTTTTTTGTCACTAAATGATATATTGCTCAAACATGCCATGGGAATATGTGAAATTACACCCCAAAAAACATTCTGTTGCTTCTCCTGAGTACGGGGAGATACAGCAATTTCCTTGGGGTGTCTACTTTCCAAAATGGGGTCATTTGGGGAGGTTTTGTACTGCCCTGCCATTTTAGCACCTCAAGAAATGACATAGGCAGTCATAAACTAAAAGCTGTGTAAATTCCAGAAAATGTACCCAAGTTTGTAGACGCTATAACTTTTGCACAAACCAATAAATATACGCTTATTGACATTTTTTTTTACCAAAGACATGTGGCCGAATACATTTTGGCCTAAATGTATGACTAAAATTGAGTTTATTGGATTTTTTTTATAACAAAAAGTAGAAAATATCATTTTATTCAAAATTTTCGGTCTTTTTACATTTATAGCGCAAAAAATAAAAACCGTAGAGGTGATCAAATACCAGCTTCGTGTTCGAGTCGAACCCATTTTCGACTCGAACATCGGCTGTTCGGTCGTTCGCCGAATTGCAAACGATATGGGCCGTTCGCGCCAAATTCGTGTGGCGCGTCACGGCCCATAATTCACTGCGGCATCGCAGTGCATTGCTGCTTGATGATTGGCCAAGCATGCACTATGACCCGCATGCTTGGCCAATCACAGCGCCGTCGGTAGAGAGAGCTGTAATTGGCCAAAGCCAGGGTGGCTTTGGCCAATTATGGCTCAGGGGGTTTAGAACACGCCCCACACTATATAAGGCCGCCTGCACGGCGGCCCTGTGCAGTGTGTTCCAGTGTGCTGAGAGATAGAGAGAGAGAGAGACAGTGTCATTTCATTTGAGTTAGCTAGATTAGGCAGGACAGTCAGTCAGTTAGCTGCACTTACAGTGTATTGTGTATATATATATGCATCCCAGGTGTTGCATATATATATATACACTGTATTCAGTTTAGCTAGATCCGTTCCTGTTATCTTCCTACTGACAGGCGGGCTTGTCTTGTTACAGTATTTACAGCTACCTGAAGAAAATTGCTGGTGTTCTTTTGATCCTATTAGTACCACAGTCAGGCAGCTAGACTATTTACAGTTAGTGCAGTGCGTCCTGCTCACAGTGTTCAGCTAGATCCGTTCCTGTTATCTTCTTACTGACAGGCAGGCTTGTCTTGTTACAGTATTTACAGCTACCTGAAGAAAATTACTGGTGTTCTTTTGATCCTATTAGTACCACAGTCAGGCAGCTAGACTATTTACAGTTAGTGCAGTGCGTCCTGCTCACAGTGTTCAGCTAGATCCGTTCCTGTTATCTTCTTACTGACAGGCAGGCTTGTCTTGTTACAGTAAATACAGCTACCTGAAGAAAATTGCTGGTGTTCTTTTGATCCTATTAGTACCACAGTCAGGCAGCTAGACTATTTACAGTTAGTGCAGTGCGTCCTGCTCACAGTGTTCAGCTAGATCCGTTCCTGTTATCTTCCTACTGACAGGCAGGCTTGTCTTGTTACAGTAAATACAGCTACCTGAAGAAAATTGCTGGTGTTCTTTTGATCCTATTAGTACCACAGTCAGGCAGCTAGACTATTTACAGTTAGTGCAGTGTGTCCTGCTCACAGTGTTCAGCTAAACCTACAAGTTAGTGGGGTGCGTCCACCTCACAGTGTTCAGTTAAAGCTACCTGTAGAAGGTTGGTGGTGTTCTCATACTACAGGCAGGCAGTTGATTTTGCTAGCTGCAGTATCAGTACATACATATATATATATATATATATATATATATATATATATATATATATATATATATGCTGGTCGTGGAGACGGTGCATCCTCATCAGCACGTGGCCATAGGACACGCTTGGCCTTTTTTTCGGCAGCTGGCCGTGTTGAGCCGCAACATGCGGAAGACTTGGTCGAGTGGATGACCAAGCCATCCTCATCCTCTCTCACCCATGCCCAGGGTACTTTGTCTGGCAAAGCAGCGGCCTCTTCCCTCGGCTCAATGTCATCAGTGACTCCTTCCCTAGCCCCACCATGTCCTCCTGAGGAGTCCCTCGAACTGTTTGACCACAGTGTTGGGTACATGCTCCAGGAGGATGCCCAGCGTTTGGAAGGCTCTGATGATGATACTGAGCTCGATGAAGGCAGTACCATGAGCACGGGCAGAGGGGGTGCCCAAGAAGGACAGCAATCTGGCAGTCATGCTCCCCCTGCTGCAGCATACTGCCAGGTTTGCTCCAGTGATGAGGAGGGAGGGGATAATGAGGTCACTGACTCAACGTGGGTGCCTGATAGGAGAGAGGAGGAGGAGGAGGAGGCGGCACATCACCAACGAGGCAGGATGCCCTCCAGGGGCCAGCCTAAGGGCAGCACATTGACTGCATCACACCCCAAAGCTCCACATGTGCAGGGCGCTGCAGTCTCTGCGCGTTATTCAAAAAGTTCTTTGGTGTGGGCCTTTTTTGAGACGAGTGCATCAGATCGCACCGCTGCTATTTGCAACATATGTCTCAAGCGTATCTCACGTGGCCAAAACATCTCCCGCTTGGGTACCACATGCTTGACCAGACATATGTTGACCTGCCATGCAGTTCGTTGGCAAGCGTATCTAAAAGACCCACACCAAAGAACAAAGAGGACCTCTCCTTGCTCCTCATCAGCTGAGATTTCCAACCCCACTAGACCTTCAGTCCTCTCTGAGACCTGCACCGAGAGGAATGAAGGTGTAGAATTAGGTGTGTCACAGCCAAGTACTTGTGGGCAATCTGCTTTTGGTACACCGACGTCAGATTGTACCAGGAAAATTTCCCTGCCCCAGCTGCTGCACCGCCAAAAGAAGTTTGCTCCCAGCCATCCACATGCCCAGCGGTTGAATGCTAGCTTGGCAAAATTGCTAGCACTTC
The DNA here is from genome assembly GCA_037952835.1 of Lithobates septentrionalis. Classification (NCBI taxonomy): domain Eukaryota; kingdom Metazoa; phylum Chordata; class Amphibia; order Anura; family Ranidae; genus Lithobates; species Lithobates septentrionalis. The sequence goes on from JBBDGP010001344.1 coordinate 2,527,693, forward strand.
AACTGCTGCCTTTTCAGTTGGTAGACTCTGCCCCCTTCCGTGAGTTTGTGGAATGTGCGGTTCCTCAGTGGCAGGTACCCAAACGCCACTTTTTCTCACGGAAGGCGATTCCGGCTCTCTACCGGCATGTGGAAGGCAATGTCCATGCCTCGCTGGACAGGGCGGTCAGCGGTAAGGTGCATATTACCACTGACTCATGGTCCAGCAGGCATGGACAGGGACATTACCTAAGTTTCACGGTGCATTGGGTGACTCTGCTGGCAGCTGGGAAGGATGCAGGACAAGGTGCAGTAGTGTTGGAGGTTGTTCCGCCACCACGCCTCCAAAATGCTAATGATTGTGACACACCTCTCTCCTCCACCCCCTCCTCTTCTTCTTCCTCCATGGCCTCTTCCTGTGCTTTGTCCTCGGAACCAGCGGTGCTCCGTAGCCATTCAAGGGGCTACGCAAGTACGCAGGCCAAAAGATGCCATGCGGTGCTTGAGCTGGTGTGCTTGGGGGACAGGAGCCACACTGGGGCAGAGGTTCTGTCAGCTCTGCAGGGGCAGGTTCAGAGGTGGTTGACGCCAAGCCAACTTAAGGCAGGAATGGTGGTTTGTGACAATGGCACCAACCTCCTCTCTGCCCTCTGACAGGGACAAATGACCCATGTGCCCTGTTTGGCTCACGTCCTTAACTTGGTGGTGCAGCGGTTCTTGGGCAGGTACCCGGGCTTACAGTATGTCCTGAGGCACGCCAGGAAAGTCTGTGTGCATTTCCGCCGGTCATATAATGCCAGTGCTCGGCTGACGGACCTCCAAAAGGAGTTTAACCTGCCCAAGAACCGCCTAATCTGTGACATGCCCACCAGGTGGAACTCAACGTTGGCCATGCTGCAGCGGCTGCACACGCAGCAGAGGGCCATCAATGAGTACCTGTGCGACTATGGCACCAGGACAGGGTCAGGGGAGCTTGGTTTTTTTTCCCCACGCCAGTGGGCCATGATCAGGGATGCATGCACTGTCCTGTCACCATTTGACGAGGCCACGAGGATGGTGAGCAGTGACAGTGCATGCATCAGTGACACTGTCCCCCTTGTCCACCTGTTGGAGCACACGCTGCGTGGAATAATGGACAGGGCACTTGAGGCAGAACAGAGGCAGGAAGAGGAGGACTTCCTTAGCTCTCAAGGCCCCCTTTATCCAGACAGTGTTCCTGCGTGCCCGCCGATCACACAGGAAGAGGAGGAGGAGGAGGAGGAGGAGGAGGAAGATTGTGTCAGTATGGAGGTGGAGCCTGGCACTCAGCATCAGCAGCAGACTTTAAGGGATCAGTCCCAAGAAACACATGGACTTGTACGTGGCAGGGAGGAGGTGGCTGTGGACCATGTCGTCCTGAGTGACCCAGAGGACTCCGGACCGAATGCCTCAGCAAACCTACGCTGCATGGCCTCCCTGATCCTGCAAAGCCTGCATAAGGATCCTCGTATTCGTGGTATCAAGGAGAAGGACCAATACTGGCTGGCAACCCTCCTTGATCCACGTTACAAGGGTAAGGTTGCGGACCTTATCTTGCCATCGCAGAGGGAGCAGAGGATGAAACATCTTCGGGAGGCCTTGCAGAAAGGTCTGTGCAACGCGTTCCCAGAGACTGGGAGGTTACAAACTCCTGTTTCTGGACAACGTGTTGCTGAGGCTTCGGACAGTCAAAGAAGGAGCGGTGGAGAAGGTGGCCGTCTGACCGATGCGTTCAGACAATTTTTTGGTCCGCAGCCCCAAAGGTATGATCGGTTCCAGCAACCATCGCCAGCGTCTGTTTTACATGGTGCAGGAATACCTAGGGGCAAGATCAGACTTGGACACCTTTCCCACCGAAAATCCTCTGGGTTACTGGGTCTTGAGGATGGATCACTGGCCAGAGCTTGCACAGTATGCAATTGAGCTACTGGCCTGTCCTGCATCCAGCGTTCTTTCGGAACGCACATTCAGTGCTGCTGGAGGCGTGGTAACCGATCACAGGGTGCGTCTGTCCACCGACTCGGTCGATCGACTGACCTTCATAAAAATGAATCAGTCTTGGATCACCACCAGCTACCAAGCACCTGATGCTGATTTAACCGAATAATTTTTTTTGAAATCTCAGATCCCTTCAAAGACTGCCTATGCTGATGCTGAGTGACTATCCCTGAGTAATTATCCTCTTCCACCTCAATCATCACGCTGATAGCTTGTAAGAACATTTTTGGTTCTGGGCGCCACCACCAGTGCCTAAGGCAGAATTTTTTAGCCCCTGTTTAACAGGGTCGTGTAATTACAATTTTTGATGCAATACTTTGCAGCAGGGCTCGTTCCTGCGTTCCAACTAGAGTGTCTGTGAGGGGTTGCAGTGGTGTGGCACCAGCACCAGTGCCTAAGGCCCAATTTTTCAGCCCCTGTTCAACAGGGGCATGTAATTACAATTCTTGATCTAATATTTCACAGCAGGGCCCATTTCTGCACCCACCAAGAGCGAGTGAGGACTTAAAGTGTTGTGGCACCAGCACCACCACCACCACCACCAAAGGCCCAGTTTTTCTGCCCCTGTTCAACAGGGGCATGTAATTACAATTCTTGATCTAATATTTCACAGCAGGGCCCTGTGAGGGCTTACAGTGTTGTGGCCACAACAACACCTAAGGCCCAAATTTCTGCTGAGTATATAGGGCAGGCCCCTACTTTCAAACATCTAACTCACAAACGACTCCTACTTGCAAACGGAAGGAGACAACAGGAAGTGAGATGAAATCTACCCCTAGGAAGGGAAATTCTCTCCTGTAAGAGTTAATATGGGAAAAACATTTCTCCTTTCCACTGATTCTTTCCAATCCTTGTTCCACAAAAAATCACAAATTTTCAAAAAACATTTGTCATTGGGACAAAAAGTGAGGTGAAATCTTCTGAAGAGGAGGAAAGACAGCAAAACAAATGAAGGGATAACCCTTCCCTATGTTTTCCAAAAAGCTTAAAAAAGATTTTTTGGCTGGAGCTAAACACGTTAAAAATGTACCCGTTCAAAATTACAAACAGATTCTACTTAACAACAAACCTACAGTCCCTGTCTTGTTTGCACCGCCTGTATACTGCTGTTCAGAGTATATAGGGCCTGGTGGCCCCACACCTTTCCTTATTTTAATTTGGGTGCGGGGTTCCCCTTAATATCCATACAAGACCCAAAGGGCCTGGTAATGGACTGGGGGGTACCCATGCCGTTTGTCTCACTGATTTTCATCCATATTGCCAGGACCCGACATTACATTAAACCCGCAAGCAGTTTTAAATGAGATTTTTTCCTTTAAAAATGACATTTGGTGCAGGGACTGTTCTAAACACGGGAAACACGCGCCACTTTACAGGCATACTATAGACACCCCCCAGGTACGATATTTAAAGGAATATTTCACTTTTTTTTTTTTTACTTTAAGCATCATTAAAATCACTGCTCCCGAAAAAACGGCCATTTTTAAAAGTTTTTTTTTGCATTGATACATGTCCCCTGGGGTAGGACCCGGGTCCCCAAACCCTTTTTAGGACAATACCATGCAAATTAGCCTTTAAAATGAGCACTTTTGATTTCGAACGTTCGAGTCCCATAGACGTCAATGGGGTTCTAACGTTCGTGCAAATTTTCGGTCCGTTCGCAGGTTCTGGTGCGAACCGAACCGGGGGGGTGTTCGGCTCATCCCTAATAAACAGCATATCCCTCTGGTGAGTGTGTATTTTTACCATTGGTGACTACGGGTCAGCACTACGGGTGTTTCCAAGCATTGGGTGAAAGCTGAAGTGGAGCACTTTTATATGTTTTACACCCATAACAATATGAACTATTAACTTTTGGCATTTTGACAAACTTCAGTTTAGGTTCACATTTTTTCACAGACACTATTATTATTTTAGCGCTGCATTTTTGTTCTAATTGTTTTCCAGGGATGTCTGCCTATGACTACTTCTGATAACCATCGGGACTCCACCAAAGCTGCTCTGCGGTCAGATCATCAGGCATACTTCCCTTCAAGAACTGCAGTGGAGCCCGCACCTATACCCTTCAATGTGGCGCCAGACAAATATACTCTGAAGTCTGCCAGCCGCAAAGACCCTGCCCTGGTAAACCACTATTGCAACCTGCTCATGCTGTGTCTCTTATTTCAACTCCTAGTTGGCCGGCTCCCTCCTCCCTGGGTTACTCAGACCTCACACAACAGATACCACATGTCTCTCTTCTGAGGGATCATAAACTCCAGTCCTTGCTCCACTTCATGCCTACTAAAAACAATCTGGGCGCCTGGGCTTCAGAAATAAAGGACGCTTTATGATTGGAGGTAGAGGGCCTGAAACACACATCCATACCACTGACTCTAAGGTAGAGGAACTTTCTTTCTCCACAACACAATTGCTCACCTGCATGGATGTCCTAGAGCAGGGGGATCCAAACTATGGTCCTCCAGTTGTTCACAAACTATAATTCCCATCATATACACTAGAAATGTTTTGTTGTATCAGCAAAAAATATCAATTGGAGATGATAACTTTCTGTGCTGTCTGCCTGACATAAGGAAGGTTTATGGAGATGAGGAGTGGGGGAAGAGATTAGGGAATGTCTTTGTTTTTCGTAATCCATCACAAAGCCAGCAGAGATTACATCACATACTTAGGAATAGGGATGAGCTTCGAGTTCGAGTCGAACTCATTTTCTACTCGAACATTGGCTGTTCGCAAGTTCGCCGAACAGCGAACAATTTGGGGTGTTCGCGGCAAATTCGAATGCCGCGGAACACCCTTTAAAAGTCTATGGGAGAAATCAAAAGTGCTAATTTTAAAGGCTTATTTGCAAGTTATTGTCATAAAAAGTGTTTGGGGACCTGGGTCCTGCTCCAGGGGACATGGATCAATGCAAAAAAAAGTTTTAAAAACGGACGTTTTTTCAGGAGCAGTGATTTTATTAATGCTTAAAGTCAAACAATAAAAGTGTAATATCCCTTTAAATTTCGTACCTGGGGGGTGTCTATAGTATGCCTGTAAAGGGGCGCATGTTTCCTGTGTTTAGAACAGTCTGACAGCAAAATGACATTTGGAAGGAAAAAACTCATTTAAAACTACCCGCGGCTATTGCATTGCCGACAATACACATAGAAGTTCATTGATAAAAACGGCATGGGAATTCCCCACAGGGGAACCCCGAACCAAAATAAAAAAAAAAAAATGATGTGGGGGTCCCCCTAAATTCCATACAAGGCCCTTCAGGTCTGGTATGGATATTAAGGGGAACCCCAGCCAAAATTTTTTAAAAAAATTGACGTGGGGTTCCCCCTAAATTCCATACCAGACCCTTCAGGTCTGGTATGGATTTTAAGGGGAACCCCGCGCCAAAAAAAAAAAAAAAAACGGCGTGGGGTCCCCCTAAAAATCCATACCAGACCCTTATCCGAGCACGCAACCTGGCAGGCCGCAGGAAAAGAGGGGGGGACGAGAGTGCGCCCCCCCCCCTCCTGAACCGTACCAGGCCACATGCCCTCAACATTGGGAGGGTGCTTTAGGGTAGCCCCCCAAAACACCTTGTCCCCATGTTGATGAGGACAAGGGCCTCATCCTCACAACCGTGGCCGGTGGTTGTGGGGGTCTGCGGGCGGGGGGCTTATCGGAATCTGGAAGCCCCCTTTAACAAGGGGACCCCCAGATCCCGGCCCCCCCCCTGTGTGAAATGGTAAGGGGGTACTTACCCCTACCATTTCACTAAAAAACTGTCAAAAATGTTAAAAATGACAAGAGACAGTTTTTGACAATTCCTTTATTTAAATGCTTCTTCTTTCTTCCTTCATCTTCTTCTTCTTCTGGTTCTTCTGGCTCTTCTGGTTCTTCCTCCGGCGTTCTCGTCCAGCATCTTCTCCGCGGCGTCTTCTATCTTCTTCTCCTCGGGCCGCTCCGCACCCATGGCATGAGGGGGGAGGCTCCCGCTCTTCTCTTCATCTTCTTCTCTTCTTCATCTTCTTCTTCATCTTCTTCTTCATCTTCTTCTTCCTTCTTCTCTTCTTCATGTCTTCTCCGGGCCGCTCCGCAGCCATGCTGTGGCATGGAGGGAGGCTCCCGCTGTGTGACGGCGTCTCTTCGTCTGACGGTTCTTAAATAACGGGGGGCGGGGCCACCCGGTGACCCCGCCCCCCTCTGACGCACGGTGACATGACGGGACTTCCCTGTGGCATTCCCCGTGACGTCACAGGGAAGTCCCGTCAAGTCACCGTGCGTCAGAGGGGGGCGGGGTCACCGGGTGGCCCCGCCCCCCGTTATTTAAGAACCGTCAGACGAAGAGACGCCGTCACACAGCGGGAGCCTCCCTCCATGCCACAGCATGGCTGCGGAGCGGCCCGGAGAAAACATGAAGAAGAGAAGAAGGAAGAAGAAGATGAAGAAGAAGATGAAGAAGAGAAGAAGATGAAGAGAAGAGCGGGAGCCTCCCCTCATGCCATGGGTGCGGAGCGGCCCGAGGAGAAGAAGATAGAAGACGCCGCGGAGAAGATGCTGGACGAGAACGCCGGAGGAAGAACCAGAAGAGCCAGAAGAACCAGAAGAAGAAGAAGATGAAGGAAGAAAGAAGAAGCATTTAAATAAAGGAATTGTCAAAAACTGTCTCTTGTCATTTTTAACATTTTTGACAGTTTTTTAGTGAAATGGTAGGGGTAAGTACCCCCTTACCATTTCACACGGGGGGGGGGCCGGGATCTGGGGGTCCCCTTGTTAAAGGGGGCTTCCAGATTCCGATAAGCCCCCCGCCCGCAGACCCCCACAACCACCGGCCACGGTTGTGAGGATGAGGCCCTTGTCCTCATCAACATGGGGACAAGGTGTTTTGGGGGGCTACCCCAAAGCACCCTCCCAATGTTGAGGGCATGTGGCCTGGTATGGTTCAGGAGGGGGGGGGGGCCGCACTCTCGTCCCCCCCTCTTTTCCTGCGGCCTGCCAGGTTGCGTGCTCGGATAAGGGTCTGGTATGGATTTTTAGGGGGACCCTACGCCGTTTTTTTTTTTTTTTTGGCGCGGGGTTCCCCTTAAAATCCATACCAGACCTGAAGGGTCTGGTATGGAATTTAGGGGGAACCCCACGTCAATTTTTTTTTTAAATTTTGGCTGGGGTTCCCCTTAATATCCATACCAGACCTGAAGGGCCTTGTATGGAATTTAGGGGGACTCCCACATCATTTTTTTTTTTTAATTTTGGTTCGGGGTTGCCCTGTGGGGAATTCCCATGCCGTTTTTATCAATGAACTTCTATGTGTATTGTCGGCAATGCAATAGCCGTGGGTAGTTTTAAATGTGTTTTTTCCTTCAAAATGTCATTTTGCTGTCAGACTGTTCTAAACACGGGAAACATGCGCCCCTTTACAGGCATACTATAGACACCCCCCAGGTATGAAATTTAAAGGGATATTACACTTTTATTGTTTGACTTTAAGCATTAATAAAATCACTGCTCCTGAAAAAACGTCCGTTTTTAAAACTTTTTTTTGCATTGATTCATGTCTCCTGGGGCAGGACCCAGGTCCCCAAACACTTTTATTGACAATAACTTGCATATTAGCCTTTAAAATTAGCACTTTTGATTATTCATGTTCGTGTCCCATAGACTTTAACGGTGTTCGCGTGTTCGAACGAATTTTTTTCCTGTTCGCATGTTCTAGTGCGAACCGAACAGGGGGGTGTTCGGCTCATCCCTACTTAGGAATTTAAAGCTAAAAATACACTGGGAAAGATTTACTAAAACTGGCGCACACAGAGTATGATGTAGCTGTGCATAGTAACCAATCAGCTTCTAACTTCAGCTTGTTCAATTATGCTTGACAATAAGTCCTCATGCACATGGACGTTTTAAAAAACGAGCTGTAAAGCTCGGTTCGATGCCTGCAAAAACCGGCGTTAAAAACGCGATTTTTACCGCGTTTTGCATTAGCGTTTTTGCGCGTTTTTCTGCGTTAGCGCTAAGAAGCGTTTTTTTATGAAAAACACATCTCTCAGCTATATACACTCCCAAATTTCCCACAATGCCACAGAAACCAAAGAAAATATGTTAATGAGCATGTGTCGGTGCCATTTTGGTAGGAGAGAGAGAGAGGAGAGAGTGTTTCAGACTCTGTTAAGTTTTCTGTATTTTTCTGAGAAATATGGATCGTATGAATATGGATGCAGAAGATCGATGAGGCAATCCTTCTGATTGTTTTGCGGAGGCAGCGGAGAATGAGACAGGAGGAGGAGAGAAGCAGCAGACGTCAATTTTGGGTGCATCCAATGGTATCCAATCGGTTTTCTACGGGGTACTTTGGCAATATTTATTCCCAACTGCGCTCATATCCGACAAAATTCTTTAACTTTACAAGGATTTCAGTGCCGCTCTTTGATGACCTGTTGGAGAGGCTCAGGCCAAGGCTCACAAGGATGGACACTGTGATGCGTAGCTCTGTGTCACCGGAGGAACGGATGCTAGTGACACTCAGGTAAGTGAATACACATATGGGAATAGGGTCAGGGTTAGGAGATAAGGTTATGGTTAGGAGATAGGGTTAGGGGTTAGGGTTAGGGGTTAGGGGTTAGGGTTAGGAGATAGGGTTAGGGGTTAGGGTTAGGAGATAGGGTTAGGGTTAGGAGATAGGGTTAGGGGTTAGGAGATAGGGTTATGGTTAGGCGATAGGGTTAGGGGTTAGGGTTAGGAGATAGGGTTAGGGTTAGGAGATAGGGTTAGGGGTTAGGGTTAGGGTTAGGAGATAGGGTTAGGGGTTAGGAGATAGGGTTAGGGTTAGGAGATAGGGTTAGGGTTAGGGGTTAGGAGATAGGGTTAGGGTTAGGAGATAGGGTTAGGGGTTAGGGTTAGGGTTAGAAGATAGGGTTAGGGGTTAGGGTTAGGAGATAGGGTTAGGAGATAGGGTTAGGAGATAGGGTTAGGGGTTAGGGTTAGGAGATAGGGTTAGGGGTTAGGGTTAGGAGATAGGGTTAGGGTTAGGAGATAGGGTTAGGGGTTAGGGTTAGAGTTAGGAGATAGGGTTAGGGTTAGGAGATAGGGTTAGGGGTTAGAGTTAGGAGATAGGGTTAGGGGTTAGGGTTAGGAGATAGGGTTAGGGTTAGGAGATAGGGTTAGGGTTAGGAGACAGGGTTAGGGGTTGGGGTTAGGGTTAGGAGTTAGGGTTAGGAGATAGGGTTAGGGTTAGGAGATAGGGTTAGGGGTTAGGGTTAGGAGATAGGGTTAGGGGTTAGGGTTAGGGTTAGGGGTTAGGAGATAGGGTTAGGGTTAGGAGATAGGGTTAGGTTTAGGAGTTAGGGTTAGGGTTAGGAGATAGAGTTGGGGTTAGGGTTAGGAGATAGGGTTAGGGTTAGGGGTTAAGGTTAGGAGATAGGGTTAGGAGATAGGGTTAGGGTTAGGAGATAGGGGTTAGGGTTAGGGTTAGGAGTTAGGGTTAGGGGTTAGGGTTAGGAGATAGGGTTAGGGTTAGGGGTTAGGGTTAGGGTTAGGAGATAGGGTTAGGGTTAGGGGTTAGGTTTAGGACTTAGGGTTAGGGTTAGGAGATAGGGTTAGGGTTAGGGGTTAGGGTTAGGAGTTAGGGTTAGGGGTTAGGGTTAGGAGATAGGGTTAGGGGTTAGGGTTAGGGGTTAGGGGTTAGGGTTAGGAGATAGGGTTAGGTTTAAGGGTAGGGTTAGGACTTATGTTTATGCTTTTCTCTTTCAATAACTAAATTTATTATGTTATCTTAGGTTCCTTGCCACGGGACAAAGTTATGCTTCCTTGCATCATTACTTCCTCCTTGGCCTCTCAACGGTCTCAAAAATAATAAAGGAAACATGTGTGGCAATATGGGAGGAATTGCATAACATTGTAATGCCAGAGCCAACAGAAGACATCTGGGAATCAGTTGTGGACACTTTTTGGGAAAAAACTCAGTTCCCAAATTGTATAGGAGCCCTTGATGGGAAACACATCAGGGTGAAGAAGCCTCCCCACTCTGGATCGTCATATTTTAATTGAAAAAAATATTTTTCGGTGGTCCTCCTGGCATTGTCCGATGCACACCTTAAATTTCTTTTTGTTGATGTGGGAGCATATGGAAGCCAAGGTGACACCCGCATATTCCGCGAGTTGGCCTTCGGACGTCGTCTACATGAGGGACGACTCAATATTCCTGAAAGCAGGCCTCTATCCTGCACTGAAGAACCCAGCTTGCCATTAGTCATGGTGGCAGATGAGGCCTTTGGACTGGCTGAAAATCTTATGAGGCCATACAGTGGCAATGGTCTCAGCCGACAACAAAAAATCTACAATTATCGGCTCATCCGTGCACGCCGTGTTGTTGAATGTGCATTCGGGGTGTGCACGGCCAAATGGCGAGTTTTGCTGACAAGTATGCAATTGGATGTTGACAACGCCATTAAAGTCGTCCTGGCATGCTGCGTTCTGCACAATTTTCTGCGGGACAATGACAGAAATAATGTTGAACAGGAGCCCATTAACCAACTTCAGAGGGTTCAATTTATGGACTTGCGTTCAACTGCACGTGTCATGAGCATTCAAAACCAATTTGCAGAATTTTTTGAATCCCCTGATGGAGAGGTATCATGGCACAATGATTATATCTAAAAAAATATTTGCAATACATCTACCTTTGCTTTCTTGTGTTTTTTGAAATAAAGCATTTCAAAATTGAAGTTTGTTATTTTTAGGTCCATTTATCAACGATTGTTCAACAAGTCAATTTGACTCTGCCTTCGGGGTAAGCCTAGGCTAAGCCCAAAAAAAGAGCAAGCTTACGCTTGTCCGAAGGCAGAGTACGATAGAGTCCTTTGCACTCTGCCTTCAGGGCAAGCAGAGTGCAAAGGAGTGCTGTTGTGCATCATATAAAAGACAAATTGAACACATTTATTTTCAATCAAAAAACATATTTAATAAAGTATTGGGATCACAACTGGTATTTCAAGAAAAAAAAGAATTTATTGTGGGATCACAACTGGTGATAGGTGGTGGTGGATGCTTGATTGCATTGGGGATGTGGGGATTGGGGACGGGGTAATGGTTGGGCCTGGCGATCACTCCCAAAATCCTGCTGGTAGCGGGGTACAGGGTATGAGGGCTGAAAATGGGAGGTGGAAGGTTGAAATTCACCATAGGAGTGCAGGTTATGGAATGAGGTCTGGGATGGCATAGGTGGTGGTTGGCGTTGAGGAGGGGGCTGATAGTGAGAGGGGGGTGCTAGCACTGCTGAGGTCCCAGGGGCCATTGGGGGATCATGAGAAACATTATATGGATCGCATGGAGGTGGCCCGCCACTTAATTTAGCATGACGGTATTGCATTGCAATAGCGTACATGCGATCCATACAAAGCTTCTCTTGGTCTCCCCCAATGTCCTCCAGGATGTGGTAAAGGCTGCGGCAGAAGCAGGCGCGTGGGTTGTTGGTGTCTAAAAAGGCATCCATACTGAGCCTCTCCTGCCGCACTTCCTGCAGCAGTGCTAGCACTCTGTCATCAGCCTCCGGATTATAGCCGCCCCTCGCCTGACGTCCACGCTCACAGCCACGAACACCCCCACGACCTTGCTGACTGGCAGGAGACGGTGATTCCACAGCCCTCGATTCCTGCAAAAGAACAAAAATGTTTACATTGACATGTACATGGACAGACAGACAATGAGATAGACAGGCAGACCGAAGCAGTTACCTCATCTGTGCACTCAACACCTCCCTCGCTGATTGGACGTGGAGATCCAGTGCTGGTCATAGGACTGCTTGGTCTCTGAACCTCAGCCTCTTCTGCATCCACCTCTCTGAGTCTAATGTTAGAAGTTGTCCTGCAGACAATACAAATTGTATAAACGTAACTACTTTAGCCCGGACCATTCAGCTGGCCAAAGACCCGAGCACTTTTTGCAATTTGTCACAGCGTCGCTTTAACAATGGTGGTCGTGCAACGTGGCTCCCCAAAAAATTTACGTCCTTTTTTTCCACTCAAACAGACCTTTTTTTAGGTGGTATTTGATCACCTCTGGGTTTTTTGGGGGTTTTTTTCGGAGCTATAAAAAAGAGTGTAAATTTCTGTTTTAAATTTTGAATTAAAATTTTTTTAAGTAATAAATATCCCACGAAAAATAAATAAATATAAAATTTTCTTTTTGGTTTAGGCCAATATGTATATACAGATTTCAGTTAATAAAGTTTTTTTTGGCAAAAGTTATAGCGTCTATGAAACAGGGGAGAGTTTTATGGCATTTTTCTTACAAATTTTTTTTTTTATTAGTAATGGGGGAGATCAGCAATTTTTAGCATGACTGCGACAATACGGCGGACACATTGGACAATTTGGACACATTTTTGGAAAAATTGTCATTTTTACAGCGGTCAGTGCGATTAAAATTGCAATGATTACTGTAAAAATTACACTGGCATTGACCTCTTCCTCTCCCTGAGACGATCGCCGGTGTGCCCGCGGACATTGAGTCCGCAGGACCCGCGGTCGGACTCATGGACCTCGCAATGGGAAAGCGCGCCGCCAAGGCGGCAACTTAAAAGGGAAGTACAGGTACGCCCATTTGTGCAGCCGTGCCATTCTGCCGACGTATATGTACATGTGGCGTTCGGAAAGTGGTTACAATAGCCATGGAACATACTGCCTGAAAAGCAATGTACATAGGCAAATATATGAAAAAAACAAAAAACTTACGGTCTGGTATGGCTCTGCATATTTTGCCGTAAGAATAGCAGATTGGTGTGGTACACGTGTGGTCTCTTTGTTGGCGCTGGTGCTCCACTACGTGCCGCCTTGTCCTCGTCCGTGAGGTCCCTCCTGACACGGTCACGTAGGGACTTCCAGCGGCGCTGCATAATTTTGCCTAAAATAACATGGAAAACAAAGGGTTAAATATGCAATCTTCGTTTACATTACACACAAACAAATCATGCATTCAAGGAAAATAGACTTACTTATTTCCTTTCTTTCGGCATTTCGCATTTGTTCCCAGCCAGGGGTAATGGCAGCACTGATGTCCTCCCAGGCTTTCACTTTACGTATGTGGTCTCCATGAAGTGGATGTGCCACATCCCACAGTTCAGGATGGGCCTGTACAGCACTAATGAGCTCCACTTGCGAAACAGCACTTGCCATCTTCAAGTCACTAACCACAGTCACACGGCTGTGCAAAGGACTCTTGGGTAATCTAATGTCCAGACAGGAATTTCCTGTTTTTACAGAGATTACAGCGTCCAATCATCTATTTTGAGCAAAAAAACGCCGGAGCTAAAAAACGCGAAAAAAACGCAGCGGTCGCGTTTTTGCACGTTTTTCCGCGTTTCGCGTTTTTACAGCTCTAGCGCCGCGCCTCGGAACGCACTGGTCCTGGGTTTTTTTTACAGCTTAAAAATGCCTAGGCCATTTGCAGCTCAAAAACGTCTAGGTGGGCATGAATCCATAGACTAACATAGACAGGCGTTTTTAAGCTGTAAAAAACGCTCAAAAACGTGGCTGTAAAAACGTCCATGTGCATGAGGACTTAAGCCTAGAAGCTGACACGTTACTATGCACAGCTGCACCAGATTCTGTGTGCACCAGTTTTAGTAAATCTCCCCCACTGTATTGCTATCAATGAGGAAGGTAAAAGCACAATTGTGTTCTGACATATCAACAGTTATTTTTCTGCACTTGCAGCATGTTTTAAAGTGTAACTCCAGTTTAATATCAACTTTTTTGGATTTACCAAGTAAACGTTTCAGTCTAATTCTCTTTTTGCCCTTATAAAACCTGTGTCTTCCTTTAATTTGTCACAGCTGTTTTAGTTTAGTTGTAAAGGTTTGTTTTAGTAAATAAATATGAAATACCTGAAAGCGGGCGGTCTTATGATGGTTCCCACCTGCTGTAACAGTGGGCGTGTTCACTTCTTCTCTCCTACAAGTACCATGATGCAATGTGAGGCTGTTTTCTGCATCTCTATTGTGACTTTTTGGTTGGGCGTGGTCAGTCCTGAGCACGCTCTGGCCTGTGCCTTCTGTTTCTGTGCTTTACGTGTCAACTGTGTCTGCCTACATACTGAGGGGATTTTGTGTCTGTTTGTGAAGTGTTCAAATAAGTACATCTCAGTGTGTTTTACACTGGAATAAAAATGCAGATCACAAGGGCAGTGCTTTGAACGCGGTGTGACTTTTCTGCACTACATTCTGGTGTGAAACAGCCCTAAGGCTCAGTTCACATTGGAGCGATGTCAGACATTGCATGCAGTTCGCACCGCACAGCTGTGAAAATCACATGCGATATCTATGCGATGCAATTTCAGCCATACAGATTGTACGGCTGAATTTGCATCGCATTTGGACGAAACTTGTGCATGACCCTTTTTTTGATCCACACCAGAATCTAATCGCCTGGGTGTGAACCGATTTGGTGGTGTCATTAGCTTTATATTGACACTCCCAGCAGTTCGCATAGGGCAGTGTGAACTGCCTACGAGTCAGGTGTGATGCGGGAACTCGCAGTGGATTTGCAGGGTTCCTGCATCGCACCAATGTGAACCGAGCCTAAGGCTCTGTTTCCACTACTGCGAGGTTGTTGTGTGACTTGACACATGTGAAGTCGCATGACAAGTCAAAATCCATGTATTTCAATGGTCCCCCGTTCTAATTGATGCAACTCAAGTAGCATGCGACTCCAAAAATGGTTTTTGCACTACTTTCTGGCGACTTGTTCTGTCATGGATCTCACCGGTCGCATGACATTGCATCAAAAATTGGATTGCAAAGTCGCACTGTAAATCACGCGACTTTGGGGTTGCAATAGTGGAAACCTAGCCTAAGATCTGTATTTTCAATCACCCCAAACATTGAGGTAAAGATACCCAAAAGAAAAATCCATACATTTTTTCCTTAGATGAAAAGAAAATTAGCAAAGCTAATGATGATTTGCAAAAGCTGACACTCAAAATCGAAATTAGCACGGCTTGTAATTCTGCAAGTATGCAAAACAAAATATGTCAACGCATACAAAAAAAATGAAAATACAAAAGAATTCAGATAAGGCCCCTTTCACAGTTGTCCGACCTGAAAGTCGTGCAATTTTGCAGTGATTTTTGCTGCAATTTTGCCGCGATTTGGATGTGACAGTGAAGCAGTGTCTACGGACCTCAAGTCGCATTAAAGTTGGACCAAAGTAGAGCAGGGACTACTTTGAAGTTGCTGCGACTTGAAATCGCACAGATATGAATGGTACTCATTGGAAATTCTGGGGTACGACTTGTAATGCGACTGCAGTCCCAAATGTGAAAGGGGCCTTAATACCAAAAAAATTTCTAAAAAAAAGTTCTAAAAATTGGAAAGGAAAAGACCCAAAACATAATCAACACAAAAATTATAACACCTGGGTCACATATAACAGCCTTCTGGAATAAACACAACTGCCACAAAATAAAGAGAGTGACACAAATATCAAGTATAGGTTTATAGTGTATTTAATGAAGCCATCACCAGAAAAAAGTACCACCAATAATATTAGGATTTTTTCTACAGCTTACCTGGAAAATCCTTTTCTTGGAGTACAACAAGGGACACAGAGCAACCATAATAACCAACTGGGTTATACGCCAGCTACAGGTGAATGGACACTGGCAAACCAAAAAAAAAAAAAAAGACAGGAAGTCCTCCTCTATATAATCCCTCCTACACAGGAAGTACCTCAGTTTTGTAGCAAGCAATAAACTTCCCAGACAAGAGGGATCTCTGTGTCCCGTGATGTACTCCAAGAAAAGGGTTTTATAGGTAAGCTGTAGAAAAAAATCCTAATTTCTTTATCGTACATCGCGGGACACAGAGCAGCCATAATACCTAAACTGAAACATCCCCAAGCAATGCTTTTTGAGGGGAAAGAACCAGTTATGACCAAATAAACACCATACCATCAGAACAACAGGATCTATATTGCTGCCTGCAGTACACTGCGTCCAAATGCAACATCCTCCTGAGTCCTAACATTCACTTGATAAAACCTAGTGAATGTATGTACCGAAGACCAGCCTTGCAGATCTGAGCCATGGATGCTTGATGACGAACTGCCCATGAAGCATTCACTCTTCTGGTAAAGTGTACCATTACTGGAAAAGGCAGAGCCTTACCCTTTAAACCATACGCCTGAACAATCACTTGGCGGATCCACTGAGAAATAATTGACTTAGATGCTGCCTGTGCCATCATGGGACCTTCTGGCAATATAAACAGAACATCAGTCTTCCGCATCTGAGCCGACATTCTCACATAGACTCTGATAGTCCGTACTACGTCAAGAGAATGAAACATTCTCTCTTCTGCAGACTGTGGATTCAGAAAAAAGGAAGGTAGAATAATATCCTGATTTAGATGAAAACTGGACACTGCCTTGGGCAAAAATTATGGTTGTGGGCGCAAAACCTCCCTATCCTGGTGCAAGATCAAATAAGGTTCTTTACAGGACAGAGCAGCCAACTCCGACACCCTCCTGGCTGACGTTTCACTGCCACCAAGAAAAATAATTTTCTTTTCAAGAGGACTAAAGGAATCTGCCGAATATGCTCAATAGGCTGCTTCTGTAAAACCCCCCGTACTAAATTTAAATCCCAAGAGGCAGCCTGACTGGTGGAAGCACACAAATCATCCCCTGTACAAACGTTCGTACTAAGGAGTGAGAAGCAATAGGCCTCTGAAAATAGATTGCTAAGGCCGAGATTTGACCCTTAATTGTACTTAAGGCCAGATTCATAGCCACCCCTTTTTGCAGAAAAGCCAAAACTCTTCCGATGACATATCTACAGGGGTGCCACCTCCTGGCCCCACACCAGACAATATAGGATCTCCAGATTCTACAGTAGATATTAGGGATGAGCCGAACACCCCCCCGGTTCGCACCGCAACATCCAACATGCAAAAAAGTTTGTTCGAACACGCAAACATTGTTAAAGTCTATGGGACACGAACATGAAAAATCAAAAGTGCTAATTTATATGCAAGTTTTTGCCCTAAAAAGTGTTTGGGGACCCGGGTCCTGCCCCAGGGGACATGTTTCAATGCAAAAAAAAGTTTTAAAAATGGCTGTTTTTTCGGGAGCAGTGATTCTAAGAATGCTTAAAGTGAAACAATAAAAATGAAATATTCCTTTAAATATCGTGCCTGGGGGTGTCTATAGTATGCCTGTAAAGTGGCACAGGTTTCCCGTGTTTCGAACAATACCACAGCAAAATGACACTTCTAAAAGGAAAAAAAGTGACTTAAAACTGCTTGCGGCTGTAATGTATTGTCGGGTCCCAGCAATATAGATGAAAATCATTGAGAAAAACAGCATGGGTCCCCCCCCAAAAGCGGCATGGCCCCCCCCCCAGCCCATTACAAGGCTCTTTGGGTCTGGTATGGATATTAAGGGGAACCCCGCACCCAAATGTAAAAAAAAGATGACGTGGGGGCCCCCAGGCACTATATACTCTGAACAGAAGTATATATACTATACAGCCTGCCCTATATACTCTGCAGAAAATTGGGCCTTAGGTGTTGGTGGTGCCAGAACAGTGTAACCCCTCACAGTTACTCTTGTTGGGCGCAGGAACAGGCCCTGCTGTTAAATATTATTTCAAAAATTGTAATTACATGTCCGTGTTAAACAGGAGCAGTAAAATTTGGCCTTGGGTGGTGGTGCCACAACACTGTAACCCCTCACAGTTACTCTTGGTGGACGCAGGAACGGGCCCTGCAGTAAAATATTAGATCAAGAATTGTAATTACATGCCCCTGTTAAACAGGGGCAGAAAAATTGGGCCTTGGGTGGTGGTGCCACAACACTGTAATCCCTCACAGATTGTTGGGGCACAGGAACAGGCCCTGCTGTGAAATATTAGATCAAAAATTGTAATTACAATACAGTGCAGCCGTAGTGCAGTTGCTACTACTTTTCTGGTGGTGTACACAGTACACAATACAGTGCAGCCGTAGTGCAATTGCTACTACTTTTCTGGTGGTGTACACAGTACACAATACAGTGTAGTGCGGTGTTGCAAAACAAAATATACATCATGTCTGGAAGGCCACCAAGGAGAGACAGACGCTCACAGGCCACTAAAAGAGGGCAAGCAGGCTCTGTATCTACAGTCAACAGTGCTGGTCATGGACATGGTGCATCCTCTGCAGGTGGACGTGGGGCACGCTTGTCCTATTTCTCTGCTGCTGGCCATGTTATTGAGCCAGAACAAGCAGAAGAGTTGGTGGAGTGGATAACAAAGCCATCCTCATCCTCCTCATTCTCTGTCACCCAGGCTCAGAGTAGTTTGCCTTCCTATGCAGCTGCCAAAGCGGCCTTTTCCACCAGCTCCTTGTCCAGTCACTCCTTCCGTACCCCACCATCATGCACAGAGGAGTCCCCCAAACTATTCAACCACAGTGTCTGGTACATGCTGCTGGAGGATGCGCAGCGATTTGAAGGCTCAGATGTTGGTTCCCAGGATAAGGAAGGGAGTACCGTGAGCCTAGAGAGAGAGGGGGTGCCCAAGAAACTGGAAGTCATGTTTCCCCAGCTGCAGCATAGTGCCAAGTTTGCTCCAGTGACGAGGAGGGAGGGTTGATGAGGTCGCTGACTCTACTTGGGTGCCTGATAGAATAGAGGAGGAGGCACAACTCCAATGAGGCAGGATGTCCTCTAGGGGACAGCTTAAGGGCAGCCAACCAGCTGCATCACACCGTAGAGCTCCTCAGGTGCAGGGTGCTGCTGACTCCCCGCTGATTTTTAAGTTTCTTGGTGTGGGCCTTTTTGGACACGTGTGCAGTAGATCGCACCGTTGCTGTTTGCAACCTATGTCTGAAGCGGATCAAGTGTGGCCAGAACAGCAGCCGCTTGGGCACCACATGCTTGACCAGACATATGATGACCTCCCATGCAGTCTGTTTCCTGTATACTATATTTGATATTTAATATCTCTCAGATATGATTTGGGTTAAATGAGAGTTCTTTGACCATGAGTGAAAGCTTTAACACAATAACAACATTTATTGGTAGTCTACACTTTATCTATAGTCTACACCAAGGAAGAAAATATTAGGTTCAAATAAGAGAATTATAGGAAGGAATACAGAGTATATTCCTTAAAACATTAACCTACAAACATATTTAGTTACAAGTAAAATGCAGACCTTTCCCACAATTACCCTTTGCCCCAAGGTTCCATTCTGATGGCTGCTCTCCCATAAAAGTGTGTTTTCCTTCCATCTAGTCTGTGTATATCATTACAGGCTGATGCCTCATTGGTTGGCATAGCGTGGCTCTGATTGGTGAGCTTCCCTATTCCTGGTTATGGACTGGCTACATCTCCAATCCCTATACTTTGCATAATTCAGCCCCCTTTAATGCAAATCCTTGTGACTATTCTGAGCAGGAGATTAACTTGAATTTGGAAGGTTGGCCTTCCTTCATTGCATATCCCAGCATGGAAACCTTTGAAGTGAGTATGTGTAAAACAATGAGGTTTGGATCCCATTGTTTGTATGCACAAGCCTAGGCACCGACTTGTCTGGTCTACCAGAGATTTCTGTGAAGATAATATGTTCCGCCCTACATAGATACAAGCTAAATGAAATATATTCATAATTACAGTATTTTACAGCTATTAATGGAGATTTCACATAAACTCATAAAGCAACAAGTCCGTTGGCAACAGCACTTGAAAGACCCACATCAAAGAAAAAGGCGGGCTTCTCCTTGCTCCTCATCTTGGATCTCCAACCCTATTATACCTCCAGTCCTTTCAAACACCTGCACTGAGAGGAATGAAGGTTTAGCAATAGGTGTCCCAAATACTTGCAGCCAATCTGCTAGCAGTGCACCGCCATGTGATTTTAGCAGGCAAATTTCTCTACCCCAGTTGCTAAACCATAAAAAAAATTTGGTCCCAGCCATCCACATGCTCAGCGTCTGCATGCTAGCTTGGCCAAATTGCCAGCACTGCAACTGCTGCCTTTTCAGCTGGTAGACTCTGCCCCCTTTCGTGAATTTGTGGAATGTAGTGTACCTCAGTTGCAGGTTCCAAAACACCATTTCTTTTCACGGAAGACCATTCCAGCTCTCTACCGGCATGTGGAAGGCAATGTTTTTGTCTCGTTGGACAGGGCGGTCAGCAGTAAGGTGTATATTACTGCTGACTCATGGTCTAGCAGGCATGTGCAGGGATGTTACCTTTCCTTCACGGCGCACTGGGTAACTCTACTGGCAGCTGGGAAGGATGCAGGACAGGGTTCAGTATTGTTGGAGCTTGTTCCTCCACCACGCCTCTAAATTGCTAGTGGTGATTCTGCCACAGCTCTCTCCTCCACCCCTCCTCTTTTTCTTCCTCCTCTATGGCCTCTTCTGCAGATTTGTCCTCTGAACCAGCGGTGCTCCGTAAGCGTTCAAGGGGCTACGCAAGCACTCAGGCAAAAAGATGGCATGCAGTGCATGAATTACATAGTTACATAGTAGGTGTCAGGGAAGAAACTAGAATCAATCCTGTCAGCTTCGTCGTTTCCCTGCGTGCATGTGCTGCGGAACGGCGCACGCACATTCGCGGTTCAGTTGAATGGCGCGCACACATAAAGTGAATCCTCTGCCGGCCTATAAAAGCTGCCTGGCTGTTCAGCAAATTGCTGGTTTGTCTCTCAGCTTCCCTGTGATCTTGTTCCTGTTTCCTGCTGATCGATTACCTGTTGTGACCCGGATTGCCTTGACCTACTCTGATTCTCTCCTGGACCTGACCCCTGGCTTGTTTAACAGACTCTATTTACCTCTGGTGTTTGACTCCCAGCCTGTACCCGGATTTGCCTTCTGTCTCCTGTGCCTTGACTCTCAGCCTGTGACCCAGATTTGTCTTCAGTCTCCAGTGCCTTGACCCTCTGCCTGCTTTTGGATTATTCTGTTGTCTCCTGTTTTTGACCCTCTGCCTGCTCTTGGATTTCTCTCAGCCTTGAACCCCGGCTTCCAGCCTGTCCTGGACTTTGTTCTCCTACTGACCTGCTGGGTCCAACACCTACCAACGCCTGCACAGCTATCCAGCTCCTCGCTGACCTTCACGCAAGATCTGCCCATCCTGCTGGTTGCTTGGGCCTCTTTGTGCAATTCACCCTCTGTACCATCTCCAGGGGGTGGAGTGCGCTTAGTCGCAAGAGTGAACTGCTCTCTGCATCTTGGCCTCGGTGAGTACCTTAATCTGACAATAGGTGAGGTTGGAAAAAGACACAAGTCCATCAAGTCCAACCTATGTGTGTGATTATATGTCAGCATTACTTTGTATATCCCTGTATGTTGAGGTAAAAAATAAAAAATAATGTTTAGGGACTTTAAGTGAACACATGACCTGATAAGGCCAATTATTCCATCCCTTGGGACTTTGAGTGAAATCATGGCCTGGTAAGGTCATACATTTCCATCCCTGTCATGAATCAAAAAGGAGAGAGCAAGGGGGTGGGACTTTATATGAGGCACGTGGTTGCAAGAGTAGATTGGTGGACATACTTGGATTTTTATTGATTGCCATAGGATACAACCAAACATAACAGGTAGATACACGTAACAATGATATAATGGTAATACAGTACATAGGGTCATAGAATCAATATCACATGGTATAGCAAGCAATATCCTTCCAGAGTTCACCAAAACAAAAATTGGGTAAAACGATGATACATAAGTGTGACAGACCTAGCCAGGACAGAGGCTTTTGGAGGGGACTGAATGCTAGCCTCTTGCCTACCGATTATGGGCCCTGGCATTTGGGGGAATGGTTCTCTTTATGAGCTGTATGCCTGGGGACCCTTGAGGTGGCGTTACTTTAGATTCAGGTCCATGTCCCCCAAGACACACAGACTCTGGGGACCCTAGATATGCCATATTATAAATAGTGACTGATTCATACTGTTGGGACACATACTGTTAGATGCTAATATCATCAACTCCAGCCACCTGTCTGTTGTCTTCTATAATGTAAATGAGTCTAGTTTGGCTTCTCTTTCAGCCATTGTTGTCTGGGCTAATTAACCCTGCAATTTTATGAAGGAGTTCTGTGTTGAGATGTATAATAATGTGTATTGTATAGTCAGTGAGCTAGGAGACGTGAAGTCTGTCCTAAAGGTCATGTCTTTGAGTCACCTAGGCTGTCTAAAGGATTAGATAATCAGCTCATGTTAATTAGGTTTCTGGTGAGAGGATGTATTTTCATCCTGCTGTATATATTTGTGTGAGATCTCAAAATAAGATTCATTCCTGTTTGACCCTCAAGACAGAGCCTTGTCTCATACTTGGGGGGAGAATTATTCAAATGGGTTTCTTGTTCGGCTGATTGAAGTGTCCAGTAGCTGCCTTTGTGTTCGGGAATGGAATGTCCTAAACGGCTTTAACCCCTTTCATACTTGGGGTGTCGTTACAACTGGTGGCAAGCAGCGGGATCATTCCCACAGCCCAGAAGGACAGCTACAAGAGGACACAGACCAATGGAAGCACAGTATGAACGGCTAAAGCGCTCTACCCTCAAGGACTTACTGGAGAACCGGGGCCGACCGGCCAACAACCCAAAGAAGAGGGACACTATCGCAGAACTGGTTGAAATGGATAGAGCCGAAAGACCCAACATAACCGAAAGGCCCAGTGTAACAGACAGGACACCAGAAGAGGAAAGTTTTGATTGGGCTGTTAACATAAGACTGGCACATTATGGTCCTAACCCTACAGCGGAGATCATAGACCTAGTTATTGCTGCTGTGGAGGCAAATTGGCTACAGCAAAGAGGTGCTGCAGCAGCAGAAGTCACAGCAGCACCAACTGAAAGGAGAGGAGAGGTACAGATACCAGCCACCATGGAAGAGGAATTCAGAAGGAGGTTGCGAGAGATGCAGATACAGCATAGAGGACCAGTATCAGAGCAGGCCCTGCTGGGATGGTCTGATTCTATCCGCTGCGAACTCTGGAAGAAAGCGCTAGCTCTCGAGCAGCAACACCAGGGAAAAGTTTTCCCCTCCATCCATGTAAGGTATTGGTCGCAGTATGAAGTACGAATGCTGTTATTGGGGGAACAACCGAAGCAGGAGTGGACAGCTGAGTTAAGCAGGCTGATCTGGGCAGAGATGCGGTTGGACAAGAGCTACAGAGCCATCCGGTGGTATGTAGCCCAAGAGTGCCTGTGGTCAGCGGAGGACAGCCCCACGGAAGGCTTTGACTATGATGGCCTGGGATTGTTGTATTGGAGGCTGTCCAGGGACCCTGACTTTGGGAGTGATCGGGAGTGGTGCTTGGAGGAAATAATGGAGCACAGAGAGCGAAGACTGAATGTCTCAGAAGGGCACTGGGCACAGAAAGATTTGGAGTTTCTGGCCATTCAGGAATGGGAGCTGGAGATCGCCTACAGACAGCTGCTAGACTCTGCTCAGCAGCAGGGTGGGGATCCCTTTGCCTGGGACTATCAGGAAATACCAGTTGACAACTCCGAAATCCTGGCTGAAAAATCGGCAGTTGAATATCTGGAGATTGCCATCCCCAAAGCTGAAGTGCTGACAACAGGGCAGAGTTCTGCTAACCTCTGCTCAGCACTGATAGCATCTTCTGGGTTCCACGGACATGAGATTGTGAACTTCTATCCCCAGACACCAGTTGCAGAGAAAGGGAATTTGATAGACATTTCTGCTGAGGAAGAACAACCTGATGAGCCTCCAGCAGAATAGCTGGTATCAGGGCCAAACTTCAGTGTGCCCTGCCCAGCACAAACAGCAGTATCTGTGGAGTTGCAAGCAACATCCCCAGCTGAGGCGCTGGTCACCGGACAGAGGGTCCAAGACCTCTGCCCCACACCTGTGGCAGTTCCAGAGGCTCATGGTGAGAAGGTGGCAATCACTTCCCAGCAGCCAGATAAGGGAACAGAAAAGGAAGCAGCCAGCTCACCTCCCCAATGGCAGCTGCACAGTTTGGCAGGAGAGGAATTCAGCCTCCTGCCCCAATTCAGCCTCCCGCCCCCTGCCGAAGTGGAAGATGTGGAGTCCCCAGCAGAAGTGCTGGCAACAGGGCAGAGTGCTACCAAACTCTGCCCAGCAATGGCAACAACTGTGGCGTTCCAGGGAACTGGGGCAGTCGGCTCATCTCTCCAGCCACAGATTACAGAATGTATGGCCTTAATGGACTGTTCAGAGGATGTTATAGATTGTGCATCACCTGCTCAAGTACTGGCAGCAGGACAGAGTACTGCAGACCCCTGCTCTACACCAGTGGCAGTTTTGGAGGCCCAAGGTAAGAAGGTGATGGTTCCTCTCTCCCAGTGGATTTCAGAGATGCAGGGAGGAGAAGCAGCCATTTTCCCTCCCCAACAAGGGTTCGTGCACCTGGGAGACAATACCAGTGAAAGGGAGTTCCAACAGCAGACGGCGCCCCAGAATGATGACACCAACCCAGCTGACAACCGGGAGAGTGCTACCAACCTCTGCCAAGCACCGGCAACAACTACAGAGTTCCAGGGAGCCGGGCAATCAGCCTTCCTCCCCAACAGTTAGCCGGAGCAGATGGTGTGGGGTTTCCAGCAGAAGGGCTGGCAACAGGGCAGAGTGCTGCTGACCTCTGCCCTCAACTAACAGAGGACGAATTTCCTGTAAAGGTGGATGGGGCTTCATTCCCCACCTGTATACCCCAGGGATGCTGGGCAGTCGGCCAAGATCCCCAACAGCATGATGGAGTGAGCCCAGTCACCCTGTCTTCTCTCCAGTGGGTGAAAGGACTCCAGGGAGAAGGGCCAGTCCAGGCCTCTCCCCAGCAGCGGATATGTTCTCTGAGAGAGGCAGAGGTTGGCTGGGTGAGTAATTCTCTGTTTGGAACAATTTGTTTGGGGTACTGTGTGGATACCAGCATTAGAGGACTGGAACTACTGACTAACTTCGGAGTCAACCCGTCTGGGGTCTCCTCCTGTGGTAGTCTCCTGCCGAAAGGGGAGAAATGTGACAGACCTAGCCGGGACAGAGGCTTTTGGAGGGGACTGAATGCTAGCCTCTTGCCTACCGATTATGGGCCCTGGCATTTGGGAGGAATGGTGCTCTTTGTGAGCTGTATGCCTGGGGACCCTTGAGGTGGCATTACTTTAGATTCAGGTCCATGTCCCCCAAGACACACAGACTCTGGGGACCCTGGATATACCATATTATAAATAGTGACTGATTCATACTGTTGGGACACATACTGTTAGATGCTAATATCATCAACTCCAGCCACCTGTCTGTTGTCTTCTATAATGTAAATGAGTCTAGTGTGGCTTCTCTTTCAGCCATTGTTGTCTGGGCTAATTAACCCTGCAATTGTATGAAGGAGTTCTGAGTCACCTAGGCTGTCTAAAGGATTAGATAATTAGCTTGTCTCGTACTTGGGGGGAGAATTATTTGTATGGGTTTCTTGTTTGGCTGATTGAAGTGTCCGGTAGCTGCCTTTGTGTTCAGGAATGGAAGGTCCTAAACGGCTTTAACCCCTTTCATACTCGGGGTGTCGTTACAATGATAATGCCTGCAAAGCCTATGGCCTCATTGATCCTGAAAAGGGGTATTGAAAATAGACTTGATAGTCGAGTAGTATTAAATGAAAACATGGCGTATGGCATCTCTACGCGTTTCGTGGCTGGAGGGCCACTCGTTAGGAGCGAGCACAAGATGTATCTATGGGTATAAAAATTTGGTTTAGATAGTATAATATGTACGAACATGGACAATGGTGGGGTTAGGACCCCCAAACCAAATACCTGTTAACTCACTATAGTTCGTATGATGGTGGTGTAGTGCCGGGCACCGTGACCATCTGAAAAATACTCCCAACTTGGAGCTGCGGGGGGCATCTCGTCCGGGGTGCCCCAACAGGCATCAACCAAGGCAGGCATGGGACCACAAGGCGACATGAGTATGCAGTGAGAATAAGGGGTGAACCAAAGTTGAACTGCAAAGAAGGGGAGAGTGTGAGGGAGTGAGTGAAGGGAACCATGCTGTGGGAATAGAGTGGGTGGTGAGAGCTGACAGCCAAAGGGCTGAACTGTGAAGTGAAGTGAAAAAAGGTAGAGAAAAACAAGTAACCACCAGTAAAAGTGGGGAAGTGAGAGTGAAGACCAAAAGAGAAGAAGTAGTGTGGATTACTAATTACCTGTAGTGAGGAAGGGCTGGTGGCAAGAAAGAGGAGGAAAGGAAGTCCTAGACTGTATGTTGTGGTCGTTTAGGTGCTTATCTAATAATTTCTTGAAATTATCAATGACCCCGCTGAGACCACCACCTGTGAAGGGGAATTCCACATCCTTGCCGCTCTTACAGTAAAGAACCCTCTACGTAGTTTAAGGTTAAATTAAACCTTAGGGGACAGGAGCCACACTGGGGCAGAGATTCTGTCAATTCTGCAGGGGCAGGCTCAGAGGTGGTTGACGCCACGCCAGCTTCAGCCAGGAATGGTTGTATGCGACAAAGGCAGCAACCTACTATCCTCCCTCTGACAGGGATACTTGACCCATGTTCCATGTTTGGCACTGTCAGGTATCAGGTGTGACCAGAGCTGTGTGGACGGCAACAGAGGAACAAACGCAGGTAAGGTGAAAATATATGATTTATTAAGATAAGTGAATAAATACAACCACCTAATAAATACAACCACCTCCAATATACTACAATGTGCAACCAACCAACCACCAATAGAAACCCACAAATAATAACAGACAAATATAGTAAAGGGGAATACCAGAATCATAAACAGGGCCAGGCCAGGGTCGTCAACGGGAGGTCAGCAGCTGGGGAAAAGGAAGACAAACAGCACAGGAAGAGGATGGATGGATCACAGGAGGGACAGGTACAGGTACAAGGCTCACGGTCCAGGGTTCAGGTAACAGACAGGAACAGGATCAGGTACGGGTACAGGTACAGATGCAGATACAGAGCTTCACAGGTTCAGGGTCGGGGCGCAAGGAAATATACCAAGGAAAGGCATCAGTGTGTCTGCCGGGTACTTATACACACCTCCTGCAATCACTCAGGTGATGCCTAATTGCAGGAGATTATGTCGGCCCCACACTGCCAGAACCAGTGGCTGGTGGACGCCAGTACTGCAGCCCAAGGATCACTTAATACCACCAACAGGGGAGGGCTCCCCTGGCAGTACCAGACTGCCAGGAGACACCTGCTGGTGGACCACAGTACTGTACGCTAAATGTCAGACAGTATCATCAGCAGGTGGACTCCTTTCCTGACAGTACCCCCCCTCAAAGGAGCGGCCTCCGGATGCTCCAACTAGTCGCTGCTGAGGAAAGTCCATGATATCAAGCCGGACAACAGATGGAGGTACATCAAGCCGGGCAGCGGGCACATCAAGGCAGACAGCGGGCACATCAAGGCAGACAGAGGGCTCAGGATCATCGAGCCGGGCAGCGGACTCCGGGTCATCGAGCTGGGCAGCAGGCTCTGGGTCATCGAACTGAGCAACAGGCTCCGGGTCATCGAGCTGGGCAACAGGCTCCGGGTCATTGAGCTGGGCAACAGGCTCCGGGTCATCGAGCTGGGCAGCAGGCTATGGGTCATCCAGCTGGGCAGCAGACTCCGGGTCATCGAGCTGGGCAGCAGACTCCGGGTCATCAAGCTGGGCAGTAGGCACGGGCACTTGAAGCTGGGCAGTAGGCACGGGCACTTGAAGCTGGGCAGTAGGCACGGGCACTTCAAGCTGGGCAGCAGGCACGGGCACTTCAAGCTGGGCAACAGGCACATCAAGATGGGTAGCTGACAGTGGCACATCAGGCTGGGCAGCAAACAGAGGCTCATTAGGCTGGGCAGCAGACAGAGGCTCATCAGGCTGGGCAGCAGACAGGAACACATCAGGCTGGGCAGCGGACAGGAACACAACAGGCTGGGCAGCAGACAGAGGCTCGTCAGGCTGGGCAGCAGGTAGAGGCACATCAGGCTGGGCAGCAGATAGGGACACATCAGGCTGGGCAGCAGATAGGGATACATCAGGCTGGGCAGCAGACAGAGGCTCATCAGGCTGGGCAGCAGACAGAGGCTCATCAGGCTGGGCAGCAGACAGAGGCTCATCAGGCTGGGCAGCAGACAGAGGCTCATCAGGCTGGGCAGCAGACAAAGGCACGTCAGGCTGAGCAGCATATAGGGACACATCAGGCTGGGCAGCAGACAGAGGCTAATCAGGCTGAGCAGACGGAGGCTCATCAGACTGGGCAGCAGACAGAGGCTCATCAGACTTGGCAGCAGACAGAGGCTCATCAGACTGGGCAGCAGACAGAGGCTCATCAGACTGGGCAGCAGACAGAGGCTCATCAGACTGGGCAGTAGACAGAGGCTCATCAGACTGGGCAGCAGACAGGAACACATCAGGCTGGATAGCAGACAGGAACACATCAGGCTGAGCAGCAGACAGGAACACATCAGGTTGGGCAGCAGGCTCCGCAGGCCGGGAAACGGGCACCGCACCCTCAGACTGGGAAACAGACACCGGGAATTCAGGCTGGAAGGCTGGCTCTGGTTTTGCAGACTGGAACGCTGGCTCTTCAGGCTGGAACGCTGGATCTGGCTCTTCAGGCTGGAACACTGGCACCTCCGGCTGCAACTCTGGCACCTCCGGCTGCAACTCTGGCACCTCGGGCTGCAACTCTGGCACCTCGGGCTGCAACTCTGGCTCCTCGGGCTGGAACTCTGGCACTTCGGGCTGGAACTCTGGCACCGGAAGTTCAAGCTGGGACAGATTAGTGGGTGTGGAGGCAGGTTGGGTTAATGGCAGGATCGTTTTGGGTTGGGAAAAAACTTTCGTTTTTTTCTTTGGCTTAGCCACTGAAGCTCTATAGGTGACAGCAGGACGGTAGGTAAGGGGTGCAGCAGACAGGAAAGGAGGATTGGGATATGGCAGAGAAGAGGTAACAGTAGCTGGAAGAAGATCTTGTGGGTTTGTAGGCAGCGGGGAAGAGGCAGGTGAGTTGAATGCAGGATAGGTACAGGGAACAGAGACTGGATATGAGTATTTGGTTGGGAGCAGCATATACTGGGCTGCAACTGAGGCTGACATGGCTGATGGGAAAACATACATTTGGGTAGGCTGGTGTCTTATGGCAGGGGTGGTTTGTTTGGATGGAGCTGACTGCAGCATATCAGACCATGCTAAGAGTAATGGTTGCACAAACTGTAGTTTACATTCTGCCTGTCTGACCAGGGACTGAACAGACTCAACGCACTCTGTTATCACTTGATGTGAGCAGGCTAAGTAGTGTTCACAAAAGTACGTAGGATTATCTTCCAAAAGCCATACCAGGGATACAACCTGATTAACATTAAAAGGTGGAGAAAAGTCATCACGGCTTTTGGGAATACTGGGCAGGGGCAGCTCTGTATATATTTGAATTAAAGGCTGC
The DNA here is from genome assembly GCA_037952835.1 of Lithobates septentrionalis. Taxonomy (NCBI): domain Eukaryota; kingdom Metazoa; phylum Chordata; class Amphibia; order Anura; family Ranidae; genus Lithobates; species Lithobates septentrionalis. The sequence continues at coordinate 2,557,083 of JBBDGP010001344.1, forward strand.
ACATTCCCAAACAGCAAACAACCCTGATCCACCAGAGAGTGAGCTAAACACATGATTTCAAACAACTGGTCACTAGTCCACTCCTTAAGTGTTTGGCGGAGATATTCACTACTCTCTGACGCCAGCAGAGCATAGTAACTAATAACATCCAAATTCATTTTCACAGAAGTAAACAGAACCGGGATGGTTCCTCTGTGCAGCCACTTCTGGTCAAGAATGGCCATGGTATACTGTCAGGTATCAGGTGTGACCAGAGCTGTGTGAACGGCAACAGAGGAACAAACACAGGTAAGGTGAAAATATATGATTTATTAAGATAAGTGAATAAATACAACCACCTAATAAATACAACCACCTCCAATATACTACAATGTGCAACCAACCAACCACCAATAGAAACCCACAAATAATAACAGACAAATATATACAAGTAAAGGGAATACCAGAATCATAAACAGGGCCAGGCCAGGGTCGTCAACGGGAGGTCAGCAGCTGGGGAAAAGGAAGACAAACAGCACAGGAAGAGGATGGAGGGATCACAGGAGGGACAGGTACAGGTACAAGACTCACGGCCCAGGGTTCAGGTAACAGACAGGAACAGGATCAGGTATGGGTACAGGTACAGATGCAGATGCAGATACAGAGCTTCACAGGTTCAGGGTCGGGGCGCAAGGAAATATACCAAGGCAAGGCATCAGTGTGTCTGCCGGGTACTTATACACACCTCCTGCAATCACTCAGGTGATGCCTAATTGCAGGAGATGATGACTGCCCCACACTGCCAGGAACCACCTGCTGGTGGACGCCAGTACTGTGGCCCAAGGGTCACATAATACCACCAACAGGGGAAGGCTCCTCTGGCAGTTCCAGACTGCCAGGAGACACCTGCTGGTAGACCACAGTACTGCACGCCAAATGTCAGACAGTATCATCAGCAGGAGGACTCCTTTCCTGACAGTATCCCCCCTCAAAGGAGCGGCCTCCAGATGCTCCAACTAGCCGCTGCTGAGGAAAGTCCATGATATCAAGCTGGACAATGGATGGAGGTACATCAAGCTGGGCAGCGAGCACATCAAGGCAGACAGCGGGCACATCAAGGCAGACAGCGGGCACATCAAGGCAGACAGCGGGCACATCAAGGCTGACAGCGGACTCCGGGTCATCGTGCTGGGCAGCAGGCTTCGGGTCATAGAGCTGGGCAGCAGGCTCCAGGTCATCGGGCTGGGCAGCAGGCCTCGGTCATTGGGCTGGGCAGCAGGCTCCGGGTCATCGAGCTGGGCAGCAGGTATGGGCACTTCAAGCTGGGCAGCAAGCATGGGCACTTCAAGCTGGGCAGCAGGCACGGGCACTTCAAGCTGGGCAACAAGCGCATCAAGATGGGTAGCAGACAGTGGCACATCAGGCTGGGCAGCAGACAGAGGCTCATCAGGCTGGGCAGCAGACAGAGGCTCATCAGGCTGGGCAGCAGACAGAGGCTCATCAGGCTGGGCAGCAGACAGGAACACATCAGGCTGGGCAGCGGACAGGAACACAACAGGCTGGCCAGCAGACAGAGGCTCGTCAGACTGGGCAGCAGGCAGAGGCACATCAGGCTGGGCAGCAGATAGGGACACATAAGGCTGGGCAACAGATAGGGACACATCAGGCTGGGCAGCAGATAGGGACACATCAGGCTGGGCAGCAGACAGAGGCTCATTAGACTGGGCAGCAGACAGAGGCTCATCAGACTGGGCAGCAGAGGCTCATCAGACTGGGCAGCAGACAGGAACACATCAAGCTGGGCAGCAGACAGGAACACATCAGGCTGGGCAGCAGACAGGAACACATCAGGCTGGGCAGCGGACAGGAACACATCAGGCTGGGCAGCAGGTTCCGCAGGCCGGGAAATGGGCAACGCAACCTCAGACTGGGAAACAGACACCGGGACTTCAGGGTGGAAAGCTGGCTCTGGTTCTTCAGACTGGAACGCTGGCTCTGGCTCTTCAGGCTGGAACGCTGGCTCTGGCTCTTCAGGCTGGAACACTGGCACCTCCGGCTGGAACACTGGCACCTCCGGCTGGAACACTGACACCCCCGGCTGGAACACTGGCACCCACAGCTGGAACAATGGCACCCCCGGCTGGAACTCTGGCACCCCCAGCTGGAAGTCTGGCACCTCGGGCTGCAACTCTGGCACTTCGGGCTGCAACTCTAACACTTCGGGCTGGAACTCTGGCACCGGAACTTCAAGCTGGGACAGATTAGTGAGTGTGGAGGCAGGTTAGGTTAATGGCAGGATCGTTTTGGTTGGGAAAAACTTACGCTTTTTTCTTTGGATTAGCCACTGAAGCTCTATAGGTGACAGCAGGACTGGAGGTAAGTGGTGAAGCAGACGGGAAAGGAGGATTGGGATATGGCAGAGAAGAGGTAACAGTAGCTGGAGGAAGATCTTGTGGGTTTGGAGGCAGCGGGGAAGAGGCAGGTTGGTTGAATGCAGGATAGGTACAGGGAGCAGAGACCGGATATGAGTATTTGGTTGGGAGCAGCGTATACTGGGCTGCAACTAAGGTTGACATGGCTGATGGAGAAACATACATTTGGGTAGGCTGCTGTCTGATGGCAGAGGTGGTTTGTTTGGCTGGAGCTGATTGCAGCATATCAGACCATGCTAAGAGTAATGGTTGCACAAACTGTAGTTTACATTCTGCCTGTCTGACCAGGGACTGAACAGACTCAATGCACTCTGTTATCACTTGTTCGAAAAGGCCGGGAATCCTCCCCTATGCCTGTTTGCTCCATGGGCCTTCCACCTGCTTCTGCCTTGCCTAAAGATGCTTCTGACGTCAAGAAGGTTCCTCATGCCAGTTTTCCAAGGCCTCCTTTGACTAAACAAGAACGGGCTCGACGTTGCTGTAATAAACTTTGTCTCTGCTGTGGCGACAAGGGGCATTTCTTACAGACTTGTTTCCGGAGACATCGTAGGAGAGCTCCTCCTTCTCCTTCAGTTGCCGTACTGAACTCCAGCCAGAACCACATCCTGCTACCAGTCTCTTTTCAGTTAGATGGAAGAACTCTCTCTGTTTCTGCTATTGTGGACTATGGGGCCTGTAGTTGTTTTGTGGACTCTTCCTTTGCAACCCTGCATAACCTGCCCCTGCGTGCCAAAAGAAACAGCTTCATGCTTCAATTGGTAGATGGTTCTAACATCAAATTAGGACCTGTCACCTCAGAGACTGAACCCATATTGTGCATATCAGCTTCTGGGCATCGGGAACTCTTACGGTTGGATGTCATTACTTCTCCCCTATTTCCCATCATCCTTGGACAGCCCTGGGTAAAGGCACACAATCCCCTCATCAACTGGTCCACGGGGGAAGTGTCCTTTTCTTCCAACTACTGCAGAGAATTTTGCCTTCCTCCTATACCCAGTCCTGGAGCTTCTGTCCTCTGCATTGATATGGATCATGAAACAATGAAAGTTGTGCCTTCTGTTTATCATGAATTCCTGGACATTTTTAATAAAAAGAATGCGGACACTCTTCCTCCCCACAGACCTTATGATTGTCCCATCGAACTCTTACCCGGTGCTGAAATTCCCTTTGGCAGGATCTACCCACTCTCGGAGCTTGAACTAGAGGAACTGCAGAAATATATTAACGAAACAAGACGAGGGGTTTATTCGGCCATCCTCTTCCCCTGCTGGTGCGGGAATATTCTTTGTTGAGAAGAAGGACCACTCTCTCCGGCCGTGTATTGACTATCGGGACTTAAATAAGGTCACCATTAAGAACTGGTACCCCTTGCCTCTTATCCCTGAGTTGTTCGAGAGACTTCGAGAGGCCCGGGTATTTTCCAAGCTAAACCTAAGGGGAGACTACAACTTGAGCAGAATAAGGGAGGGTGATGAGTGGAAGACGGCCTTCTCGTTTTGGGCACTTTGAGTACCTGGTGTTGCCCTTCGGACTTTGCAATGCGCCAGCCACCTTCCAGCATTTTGTAAACAATGTGTTTCGGGATTTTCTTGATCTGTTTACTATCGATTATTTGGATGACATCCTGATCTTTTCCCATCGGATCCATGTAAAGAAGGTAATAAACAGACTGAGGAAACATCAGCTTTATGCCAAGGCCAAAAAATGTGAGTTTGAGAAAAGCACCATCCAGTTCTTGGGCCTCATTATTTCTGCAGATGGGATTTACATGGATCCACAGGTGGTGTCAGCAGTACTTGATAAAAAGTCTGTGCAGCGATTTGTGGGGTTCGCCAATTTCTACAGGAAATTCATTAAAGACTTTTCCAGTATTATTTCACCTATCACCCAATTAACTAAACACCTGACCTTCTCATGGACCTCTGAAGCTCAAACAGCATTTGAAAGACTGAAGAGCCTGTTCACCACTGCTCCCATTCTGAAGCACCCAGATCCTGCTCTTCCCTATGTCCTTGAGGTTGACGCCTCGGAAATTGCTGTAGGAGCCATACTGTCCCAGTGACAGGGGACAAAATCTTTGCTTCACCCTGTTGCCTTCTTCTCCAGGAAATTAAGTGCCCCTGAAAGGAATTAAGATGTCGGTGATTGGGAATTACTCACCATTAAGTCAGCCCTTGAAGAATAGCGTTACCTGCTTGAGGGGGCTGCACACCCTATTCTTGTATTCACCGATCATAAGAATCTTGAATACTTGAGAACAGCCAAAAGATTAAGACCCCGCCACGCCAGATGGGCCCTCTTTTTTGCATGATTCTGCTTCCACATTACCTACCGGCCCGGATCCAAGAATGGGAAGCCGGATGCCCTTTCACACATGTTCCAAGACACCCAAGTACTCTCTGAACCCGATACCATTTTGCCTGCTAAGAATTTTCTTTTGTTACAGACCGATCTCATTTCCCAAGTCAAGACAGCAGTCCTGGGTCATCCTCCTCCTCTTGAACTTCACCTCCAGCTTAAAGAGGGTCTCTACTTTCATGGTAAGCAGATCTTTATTCCGGAACAGTTACGGACAGCAGTATTTAACATGTGCCATGATCATCCCCTGGCAGGACATTTCGGAGCGTATAAAACTGCTCATTTAGCCCTTCGTTCCTTCTGGTGGCCAAGTCTAGTACAAGATTGCAGAGACTATGTTGGGTCTTGTACTACATGTCTACGGAACAAGTCTTCTAAAACGAAGAATTGGGGTCTGTTGGAGCCCCTTCCTGTACCTGAGAAGTTATGGAGCATGATCTCCATGGACTTTATTGTCAAACTACCCCCGTCCGAAGGATTTACCACCATCTTTGTGATAGTAGACCGCTTGTTCAAGATGGCCCACTTTGTGCCCCTGAAAGGTACCCCTTCTGCTACTGAGACCGCTTCCTCCTTTGTCAAGGAAGTAGTGCGTCTACATGGTTTTCCTGACAATATTACTTCCGATCGCGGAGTACAGATTACCTCCAGATTTTGAAAGTCCCTATGTGATGTCCTGGGCATTAAACATTGCTTGTCTTCTGCCTATCACCCTCAGACCAACGGTCAAACAGAAAGAACAAATCAGACCTTGGAACAATACCTTCGTTGTTTCTCTTCATTCGCACAAGACGATTGGGTTTCTCTTTTATCATTAGCAGAATTTGCATACAAAAGGTTCTATGATAAAAGAAGAAAAGGCAATCTGAATCTGAAACCGGGGGACATGGTATGGCTATCTACAACAAACCTTAAGCTAGCCTGCCCTTCTAAGAAATTAGGGCCGAGATACATTGGCCCTTTTCCTGTAAATAAGAGGATTAATGCCGTGGCCTTTGAGCTAACTTTACCAATTCATCCTGTATTTCACGTGTCCCACCTGAAACGATCTGTGGCCAATCCGTTTCCTGATCGTGAACCCGAGACCCCTGCCCTGTTACTGGTTGATGGTAATGAGGAATTTGAGGTGGAAGCTGTTCTGGATTGTGGGAAGAGAAGAGGCCAAACTCAGTTCCTCATTAAGTGGAGGGGCTATGGCCCTGAAGATAATTCTTGGGAACCCTCCTCCAATGTGCACGCTCCACGACTGATTCAAGCCTACCTTTGCCTCCACCCTGAGAAGAGTTCCTTAGTGGGCATCCGGAGGCCGCTCTTAAGAGGGGGGCAATGTAGGAAACCAGTGGTAATCGTCTGGCTCACGCACGGACGACTATGAACACCCGTGCGCGCTTATGCGCAGCAACTGACGTGCACAGGCAGGAGCGCATCCCTGGTGCCAATTGGCGCCAGACAGCCTATTTAAGGAGTTCTCTAACCACTGTTCTGTGCTGACTGGTCTTTCAGCTGTGCTCCTGTTACCCTGAACCTGTGACTTCCTGTCTGAATACCCGTTGCTGACCTTGGCTCCTGTTTGACCATGCTTCTGGATCCTGCTTGTCTGATCTCTGGCTTGGATCCCGGCTCTCCACTGACCCTGCTCCTGGACTATGTTTCCTTAAAGCGGGGTTCCACTCAAATTTTTAACCTAATCTTATCCCCTTCAGTTAATTGCATAGATGTTCAAATGCCGCACGAAAAATTTTTTTATCGCTGTAATTACCTTTATATTGTACTTTATTGTGGCACTTCCTGTCTCTCCTCCCATGGGAGTAGGCGTGTTTTTTGCCTTTCCCCGGCGCCGCACTGTCTCCTGGGAGCTTAGTGTCAGGCTTCCCAAGATTCAGTGCGGAAACAATGATCATGCGTGTGAACAAGCTGTGAATGAACAGCATTCACCGCATCCAGGAAATCAATGCTTGTGGGCTTCACATGCCCACAAGTAAGATGGAAACAGTCAGCATCACATTTTTTAAGTTATTCTTCAGTACGAAAACAGACAGAGGCGGAAATATTACACCCAAACTGTGAGTACTATTTTGGGGTTAGCAAAGTGTCTCAATGACCTAAAAAAAAAAAAAAAAGATTGGTCGCCGGACTCCCGCTTTAATTCCTGGCTCCTGATCCCGGCTCCTCATCTGACCTTGCCTTTACCTGATGTCCTGTTACCGTGCTGCCTGTCTGTTAACGAACCCGGCTTCTCCTATGACCTCACTCCTGCCCCCTGCTTGGCTCAGCGCTGCTGCAACTACAGCCCTGTGACTAGCTGTGACTACCTGCAACAGGTCTCCGGGTCTTTATCTGCAGGCACTCGTGTTCGTCCTGGCCCTTGACTCCTTCTGTTCCACTCTCAGGGGGACCTGGGCTGGAGATACAAGAGAGGCCGACCTCATCAATGCAGTCTCCCCTCAGGTACGTGACAGCCTGCTTGCCCTCTTTTAGTGGCCTGTGAGTGTCTGCCTCTCCTTGGTGGCCTTCCGGACATGATGGGGATTTTGCTTTGAAACACCACACTACACTGTATTGCGTACTGTGTACACCACCAGAAAAGTAGTAGCAACCGCACTACGGCCGCACTGTATTGTGTACTTTGTACACCACCAGAAAAGTAGTAGAAACCGTACACCACGGAATGCACTGTAGATATAGGCTACACTGGATGCTACAGAGTATATATGTATCTCAAATACACCGCCTGAAGTAGATTAGAAATAGTACACCACAGAATGCACTGTAGAATGCAGATCTAGGCTACACTGTATATACATACATACATACTAGACTGACTGTATATACAGTATCTCACAGAAGTGAGTACACCCCTCACCTTTTTGTAGATATTTGATTATATCTGTTCATGTGACAACACTGAAGAAAATATACTTTGCTGCAATGTAAAGTAGTGAGTTCACAGCTTGTTCACAATGTTCACAGTGTAAATCTCCTGTCCCCTCAAAATAACTCAATACACAGCCATTAACGTTTAAACTGCTGGCAACAAAAGTGAGTACACCCCTAGGTGAAAATGTCCAAATTGGGCCCAAAGTGTAAATATTTTGTGTGTCCACCATTATTTTTCAGCACTGCCTTAACCCTCTTGGGCATGGAGTTCACCAGAGCGTCACAGGTTGCCACTGGAGTCCTCTTCCACTCCTCCATGACAACATCACGGAGCTGGTGGATGTTAGAGACCTTGCGCTTTTCCACCTTCCATTTGAGGATGCCCCACAGATGCTCAATAGGGTTTAGGTCTGGAGAAATGCTTGGCCAGTCCATGGCTTTTATCCTCAGCTTCTTTAGCAAGGCAGCGGTCGTCTTGGAGGTGTGTTTGGGGTCGTCATCTTGTTGGAATACTGTCCTGCGGCCCAGTCTTTAAATGGAGGGGCTCATGCTCTGCTTCAGTATGTCACAGTTAGAGGTCGACCGATATGGGTTTTTCTCTGGCCGATGCCGATATTTAGAAATCGGGGCGGCCGATGGCCGATATATGATGCAGATTTTTGCAGACGATTTTTAGGCCGATTTTTTTTGTTTTTGTTCTTTTTCCCTTCTTTTCATAAAATCTAACAGTTTAGTCAAATAATAAAGAAGGGATACAGGAAATTGCTTAAATTAACCATTTATTAAACAACAGAAGTACACAACAATGTATCTTAAAAATACACAAAAACAGGTGAGGTAATCAAAACTTTTGAAAGAAATCAACGTAATCAACAGCAATAGATAATGGCCATTACTGAGGTAAGTTTGTAAACAGTACAAAAGTGCAAATTTTCTTTAGTTTTAGGCTTTTTGCTTTAGTTCCAGTCCCGGATTCTCTTCTTCTTCACCCGCATCCATCACTTAAAAGTTCTCTTGGTACTCCCAGTTTAAGAGCTTCAGGTTGTAGTTTAGGAAACACAGTCTCTGCATTTTCTCCTGTGAGCCTGCTCCTCTTCTTGTCATAGATGATCCCGATCTCATTGAATACTCTTTCACTGGGAACAGAAGAGGCAGGTGGACAGAGAAATTTTCTTGCCAGTGGTGCAAGGTGGCACAGGCGGGATGCATTCTGTTTCCACCATTCCAGTGGCAGACCAGTTCGTCTATCAGTGGCTCTCGGAGGTACTTTTCCAACTGCTCAGAAATTAAGTGCTCATCACTCTCTTCAGCAGGAGTTCCATGAGCCCTCAAAATGTTTGCATACATTTTCTCCAGAAGACCAGAGGGACTGGGTTCCTCCTCCTCTTTTACCCTTGTCCTGGTCCATTTTGGTTCTGGTCCTTCGTCTCCACTGGTGGCTCTTTTTTGTTGCTCGGACACAATAGCATGCTCTTCTCGCAGCCAAGTTTTTGCTTTGCTCAGTGTGTCCCCTGCAAATACATGACCCTTGTACCGAGGATCAAGCAGTGTTGCCAGCACCAAACATTTGTTATCTTCCATCTTTGTGAATCGTCTCTCCAAGCTTTGCCACATGGTTTCCCTAAGTGTTTTGATCCCCCTTGTGGTGTGACCCTCTGCCTGAAGCACCATCTTCAGCACAGCAATGCATGGGATGATGCAGGGGATGGAGGCCTCTGCCTTGCTGATATCCAAAGTCACTTCCTCAATAGGGCCCAGTGTATCTATCAAATTTGTGATGATATCCCATTGTTCTGCTGGAGGTGTGGTAAACTTGCCATGTTCTGCTACATAGAGATTCAGGGCACGCTTCTGCTCCAGCATCCTCTGCAACATATGTAATGTGGAGTTCCAGCGGGTGGGAACATCCTAAATGATGCTGTGCTGGGGGAGGCCAAGATCTTTTTGGATGGCTCCAAGACGCTGCTTTGCAAGCACAGAGTGGCTAAAGTGTGTAGCACAAGTCTTTAATTTGGCAATGATGTCCCCCACTACTCGCTGACTGCTGATGCCCTCTTTCACCACAAGCTATAATGTGTGTGCACTGCAGCTTAAGTCTGGTATATCTGCCAGTCTAAGGCCTTTAATCATGTTAGCACCACTGTCTCGCAGCACAAGCACCACTCTGTCTTGGTTGATGTCCCAATCATTGAGCATGCTAAGGAACATCTCCCTAATATAGTCCCCAGTATGGGAGCCAGACATGGCCTTGACATTTAGAATTACCTGTTTCCTTTCCCAGTTACTGTCTATAAAAAAACATGTTAGGCTCATACGTGATTCTGTTTCACCAGACCAACAGTCTGTTGTGAAGGACAAATAGGGGCCAGCATTCTCTGTTGCAATTAGTGTCTTAATTCGCTGTGTAACCTTTTTGTACACACTGTCCAGCATGTTTGTGCGGTAGTATTTTTCACTTTTGATTGAATATCTTGGTTCTATTGTTGCCAGCAAGCATTGGAAGCCAATATCTGCAACAACTGTAAAGGGCTGGTTGTCTGTGGCAATCATTTCTGTGATTAGGGTATCAATTTTCTTGGACCGGGGATCAGTATTTTGCCATTTTTTTTTAGAATAAAACATCTGTACTACAGTGGGCTGAAAGTTGGCTGAAGAAGCAGCTGCATCTTCTTTCTCCCTCTGTGCGTCTTTTTAAGATTGGAGGTGGTGGACTTTCAGATGATTCCAGATATTTGTGGTATTTTTAGCCTTTCCTTTTTCTGCTCCCATGCTCAGCAATTTCTGGCAGATATTGCACTTGGCCTTCCCTGATGTTGGCTCACTGAAATACTGCCATACTGGGTTTGATTTTTTTTCAGCCATCATCAGACTGTAATTATTTAAAAAAAAAATATATATATATATATACAATCTTAGTCATTTTAAAGGAGGGGGTACAGAGAGGTGGCTGTGGAGGGAGGGGGGTACAGCAGTGGCGGCTGGTGCTCAAACTTTTTTTGGGGGGGTGCAGCAAACTGAAAAAACCCCCATCAATTGCAGCCACTGTGCCCCATCAAACACAGCCACTGTGCCCCATCAAGCGCAGCCACTGTGCCCCATTAAACTCAGCCACTGTGCCCCATCAATTGCTGCCTGTGTGCCCCATCAAATGCTGCCAGTGTGCATCACCCGCCCGCCACTTACTTAATCTCGGTGGGGTAGCTGGTCATGGCGGTGGTGTCCTCCACGATCCTTGATGTCTTCTCCCGTCCTCTGTACAGGCGTCCAATCACAACGCCTGTCATTTCAGCCAATCAGGTGACAGGTAACAGACCCGAGCACCTGATTTTTTTTTTTTTTTTTTAATTCTGTTTATTGTTTTCACAGCTCATACAGAAGGATTCTTTAAGTTTCAATCTCTCATGTACAATATTAATTAAGCATTATATAGGTACATATTGTGTTTAGGCGAACCTTGCAGTTTATACAGTACCTAGCAATCCTTTAACTCCGGGGTATACAAGTAAATACAGTATATTAGTTGAGAAGGTCATATAACTACTTTAATTTAACAAGATGGCAATAAGTGAGAAGGTAGCTTCTCCCTCTTATGATGACTATATTTCCCAATGGGTTTTGTTACCACAGTTTACAATCTCTTACTTATCCTACTGTGTTACTGGAATTATACCAAGTGTGCCAAACCTTGACAAATTTTTTAACGCAACCCCTAGCTTCGTAAGTGGATTTATAGTAGGGTAGCATGGCGTTTACTAATCCCTTCCAGAAAGCCAAAGTTGGTGCCCCCGGCTTCTTCCAGTGTAACAAAATGGCTTTTCTCCCATAAAATAATAAAATGTTGAGCATGGTCCGCATAGCACGTGATGGCACCACTTAGTCTACGAGACCCAATAGACAAACTTTTACAGTCAACGGAATTGGTACCATCAGCAAACCAGAAATAAATGAAGTGACATCCAACCAAAATCGTTGAACCTGATGACAGTGCCAAAAAATGTGGTCAGCATCTGCCAGTGAGAACATCTCCAACACTCTGCTAAGACATCGGGAAAAATCTTAGCTAACCTGGCTGGAGTATAATAGCTCCTGTGCAGACATTTAAACTGGATTAGCCTATCCCTGGCTGATACCAGATGTTTAAATGGTTGCGTCCATAGATCATCCCAATCCTCCACCTGTTCCTCTGGTATCTCCGCCTCCCATTTCTCTCTACACCTAACTACCGCCAGACCTAATTCCCCTAAACAGGGCCAACCTGAGGCTTTCATAGGACCCCAGATGAGCCGCCTCCAGTACCGTGGCCGCATCTCCGCCCTCCGCCATTAGCCATCTACGAGCAAAGACCATTTGCCCCGCTAAATAATATTTCTGCCAGTCTGGTAACGCCAGTCCCCCTTGGTCACTCGGTTCCTGCAATGTCTTAATACCTGTTCTTGGAGGTTTGGGAGCCCAAAGAAAAGAAGAAATAATACTGTCAATCTTTTTGAAATATGATTTTGGTACCCAGGTTGGTGCATGTCTCAGGAAGTAAAGGATTACTGGGAGGAATTTCATTTTGAGCAAGCTTATCCTACCTATCAGGGATAACGGCAATTTGGTCCATGACTGAACTCTTTGTTTCAATAATGTTATCAATGGCAGCAAGTTAAGGGGCATACAATCCTGTATGTTAGCTGTAATCTTGATTCCTAAATATTTAAGGGACGTAATCCACTGAAGCGGTAAATTCGGATCAGCCTTGTCTTTGGCTTCAGAATCTAGGGGTAGAATAGAAGATTTATTCCAATTTACCTTCAATCAAGAAAACTTGGCGAAGTGATTTATAATCCCCAGAGCTATTTTAAGGGAATCTCCCGGGTCACTAAGGAATAGTAACATGTCATCAGCATATAGTGCTAAGGATTCTGCTATTGTGCCTACTTTGATGGACTGTATCGTCTCCGACGACCTGAGTGCCACCGCCAAGGGCTCCAAGGCGAGGGCAAACAAGAATGGGGACAGCGGGCAGCCTTGCCTAGTCCCTCTCCCCACTTCAAAATAGTCGGAGATCGATGAGCCCAACCGGACTGCTACTCTCGGGGATTTATATAGCATGGAGATCCATCTCCTGAACTGTGGCCCAAACCCCATAACCTCCAATACCTTGAGCATGTACCCCCAGTCCACGGAGTCAAATGCTTTCTCAAAGTCTATGGAGACTACTATTCTGGTATTAGAGTATTCTGACTGAATTTGCAAGTGGGTGAATAGTCTCCTTAGATTGGTGTCGGTGGATTGGCCCGGCCTAAATCCCGTCTGGTCAATATTAACTATAGATGGTATAATATTGGCCAATCTAGTTGCCAGTATTTTGGTTAAGATTTTTAAATCCATGTTCAACAGGGCTATGGGTCGGTATGATGCAAATTCCAGGGGATCCTTTCCTGGTTTTAATAGAAGGACCATATAGGTCTCTAACATGGAGTCTGGTAAGGTGTCATGCTCATGGCAATATTCTAAAAGTAAATTAATCCTGGGGGCTAGGATCTCAACATTCACTTTGTAAAAATCAGCAGGGAGACCATCCGGCCCGGGGGCCTTATGCGGAGGAAAGGCAAAAATCGCCTGTTGTATTTCTTTTACTGTGATTTTAGCATCCAAAATACTGGAATCATTCTCTGACAACAATCGGCAAATCCAGTAAGAGGAAGTCTAAGTCCGATTTGTCATATGGCGGAATGGGGGCATAGAGGGAAGAAAAGAAATTAACAAATTCTTGCATGATACGTTTGGGATCACTAATCAGGTCTCCCCCCGTATTCCTAATTATCGGAATATTGGTTATGGGATGATAATCCGCAACTAGCATCGCTAGAAGCTTCCCATTCTTATCCCCTTCTGCAAACACTGTGTGAGCCCTCTTGGTGATTTCAGAGCGGGCCTGGCCCATGATATGTAAGGACAGGGAGTGGCGTGCCTCTAATAGTGATTCATATAAGACCCCTGTAGGGTAGTTAGCATATGCTTCAGCACATTCCTTCTCCTGCCACTGCAAGTTCTCATTTTCCTCATTATCATGTACTCGTGCATTCTTAATGGCTGAAATACATTCCCCTCTAGTTACTGCCTTGAAGGCATCCCATACTATTGGGGGATCCGCTGTATCCGGATTGGACGACCAATACATTTTTATAGCATCCCCTAGCTGGGCAGCAACCTGATCATGCTGTAGCCAACTAGGGGAAAGTCTCCATCCTCCCCTCCTCAACCCCAACACAAAAGACAGGGTAAGAAAAAGAGGGTTGTGGTCGATTAAGCCCCCAGCTAGGTAATCTATATCTGTCACAAATGGTAGAATAAGATAATTTCCGAAGGCCAAATCAATCCTACCCGAGGATCCATGAGCCTGAGACACATGAGAATAACACCTGTCTATGGGGTGTCTCCATCGCCGCAGTTCCCTAAATCCAGTCACTGATACCCAGCCCAACAGGTCAGCTGAACCCCCTCTGTTTGGATTAGAGGAGTCCAGCGCCACATCTAGTATGGCATTGAAATCCCCCATCACCACCAGGGGAAGATGGGAGTATGGTGCCAACCTAGTTATTAACCCTTTCATGACTAAGCCTATTTTTGAAATTTGGTGTTTACAAGTTAAAATCCGTATTTTTTGCTAGAAAATTACTTAGAACCCCCAAACATTATGTATATTTTTTTAGCAGAGAATCTATAGAATAAAATGGAGATTGTTGCAATATTTTATATCACACGGTATTTGTGCAGCGGTGTTTTAAACGCAAATTTTTGGAAAAGGGACACTTTCATGAATTTTAAAAAATCCAAACAGTAAAGTTACCCCAATTTTTTTGTATAATGTGAAAGATGATGTTACGCTGAGTAAATAGATACCAAACATGTCACGCTTTATAATTGCACGCACTCGTGGAATGGCGACAAACTACGGTACCTAAGATTTTCCATATGCGACGCTTTAAATTTTTTTATGGTTACCAGGTTAGAGTTACAGAGGAGGTCTAGTGCTAGAATTACTGCTCTCACTCTGACGATCGCGGCGATACCTCACATGTCTAATTTGAACACCGTTTACATATGCGTGCGCAACTTCCGTATACGTTTTCTTTGCTGCGTGAGCTTGCGGGGATGGGGGCGCTTTAAAAAAAATTTTGTCTTATTTATTTTATTTTTGAAATTCATAAATTGTGTTTAAAAAAAAATGTTTTGATTACTTTTATTGCTGTCACAAGGAATGTAAACATTCCTTGTGACAGTAATAGGTGGTGACAGGTACTCTTTATGGAAAGATCGGGGGTCTAAAAGACCCCCATCCCTCCTTTACACTTCAAAGCATTCAGATCGCCGAAAACGGCGAATCCAAATACTGTGTACTTTTTTTAAAACCGGCGCCATTGGCAGCCGAGTAAACAGGAAGTGACGTCATGACGTCACTTCCGTGTTTACAATTTGAAGGCTGGAACGAAGCCGCCCACAGCTTCGTTCCAGCCCGCCCCCAGCCGCCGGAGGCATCGGATTGGTCACCGGGCCTCCCGATGGCACGGGAGGCCCGGTAAGAGCGGCGGGAGGCGGCGGGAGGGGGGGACGTCCCCTCCCGCTGCTCCAGTATAACAGCCGAGCGGCTTTTAGCCGCATCGGTTGTTATACACAGATAGCCAATCGCCGGCTCTAAACAACAGTACCGGGATGATGCCTGCAGCTGCGGGCATCATCCTGGTATAACCTCCGAAAGCCGAGTACGCACATCTGCGTACGGTCGGCGGGAAGGGGTTAAATCATACAAAATCTGGCTCTGGAAGGGGGGAGGCACATATACATTTACCACAACAATTTTCTTGAAGCAAATATCCATTACAACTGCCACATATCTACCTCCCGGATCTGAGAGCACCTGATGGATCGTGCAAGGAATGGACTTGTTAATTAGAATAGAGACCCCCCTCGCAAACGTGGAATAAGTCACGTGTACCGCTCTTTGAATCCACGGTTTACGCAGAGAGAGGATCCTGCCGCCATCTAGGTCTGTCTCCTGCAGGAAGACGACATGTGGCTTGTGTTGTCTAAGGTATTGGAACACTGAGGTCCGTTTAAGCCTATGGTTGAGGCCTCGAACGTTCCAAGACACTATTTTAACTTCACCCGTCATCTTTGTAAGTCTTGCTAGTCATATCCCACTTGGATGATTGTTTCATTAGGGCTTCCCCAGCAATAGTACCCTGAAATCCAAAAGGTGCATAAACTATGATAACTCTTAATACATTAAATTGAGCTGTGACTCTAGAAAAAAATAAACCCACCCCTGCCAGTATGCCAGAAACAAAACTTTTCAGTCCAGCATATAGCTTAGTCCCTAAACATAAGAACAAAAAACTTGTGATGAAATCCTGCCGCCGTGGTCGAAAGTCCAGCATTTCCATTGTTAATTCCATATCCTCTCTGCTTGCTCCAAATAACAAAAACTGGAGCCTTAATATTTAAAGTGACATTTTAGATTGTAAAAGGAAAATGTGGGCATAGAGCATGGTGCTCCTATCTGCTGGCATATCCCTTGTCATTCCTGTCCCCCCCTCAAGGCAAAGGAGAAAAAATGGATGATACTGAAGTCCAAACAACCTCCTGGACATGTACCAAAACATTCTTCAGCACTCATGTGCCTAGCAATTGGCCCTGTTCCCGACGCCATTTTAGGCCAATATGACAGGAACAAAAACGAGGGGGGTCAATATAAAAGAAAAAATTGATAGAATAGAAAAAAGCGATTACCTTCCCAAGTAAAGACCCTGGAACTGAAGGGTTGTTATAATTCCTTGTCCATCCATTCGCAAGCTTCCTCTGGGTTTTCAAAGAATTTCACCGACCCTTTGTATTGGATTCTGAGTTTACTGGGGTAAAGCATGCTATATTTTATTTCCTTCTCCCTCAGGCGACTGCGGACCTCAATTAAAGGATCTTCGTTTGTATTGCGTTGCAGCCGAGAAGTCAGGAAATAGCATGACTAAGCCTATTTTTGAAATTTGGTGTTTACAAGTTAAAATCCGTATTTTTTGCTAGAAAATTACTTAGAACCCCCAAACATTATGTATATTTTTTTAGCAGAGAATCTATAGAATAAAATGGAGATTGTTGCAATATTTTATATCACACGGTATTTGTGCAGCGGTGTTTTAAACGCAAATTTTTGGAAAAGGGACACTTTCATGAATTTTAAAAAATCCAAACAGTAAAGTTACCCCAATTTTTTTGTATAATGTGAAAGATGATGTTACGCTGAGTAAATAGATACCAAACATGTCACGCTTTATAATTGCACGCACTCGTGGAATGGCGACAAACTACGGTACCTAAGATTTTCCATATGCGACGCTTTAAATTTTTTTATGGTTACCAGGTTAGAGTTACAGAGGAGGTCTAGTGCTAGAATTACTGCTCTCACTCTGACGATCGCGGCGATACCTCACATGTCTAATTTGAACACCGTTTACATATGCGTGCGCAACTTCCGTATACGTTTTCTTTGCTGCGTGAGCTTGCGGGGATGGGGGCGCTTTAAAAAAAATTTTGTCTTATTTATTTTATTTTTGAAATTCATAAATTGTGTTTAAAAAAAAATGTTTTGATTACTTTTATTGCTGTCACAAGGAATGTAAACATTCCTTGTGACAGTAATAGGTGGTGACAGGTACTCTTTATGGAAAGATCGGGGGTCTAAAAGACCCCCATCCCTCCTTTACACTTCAAAGCATTCAGATCGCCGAAAACGGCGAATCCAAATACTGTGTACTTTTTTTAAAACCGGCGCCATTGGCAGCCGAGTAAACAGGAAGTGACGTCATGACGTCACTTCCGTGTTTACAATTTGAAGGCTGGAACGAAGCCGCCCACAGCTTCGTTCCAGCCCGCCCCCAGCCGCCGGAGGCATCGGATTGGTCACCGGGCCTCCCGATGGCACGGGAGGCCCGGTAAGAGCGGCGGGAGGCGGCGGGAGGGGGGGACGTCCCCTCCCGCTGCTCCAGTATAACAGCCGAGCGGCTTTTAGCCGCATCGGTTGTTATACACAGATAGCCAATCGCCGGCTCTAAACAACAGTACCGGGATGATGCCTGCAGCTGCGGGCATCATCCTGGTATAACCTCCGAAAGCCGAGTACGCACATCTGCGTACGGTCGGCGGGAAGGGGTTAAATCATACAAAATCTGGCTCTGGAAGGGGGGAGGCACATATACATTTACCACAACAATTTTCTTGAAGCAAATATCCATTACAACTGCCACATATCTACCTCCCGGATCTGAGAGCACCTGATGGATCGTGCAAGGAATGGACTTGTTAATTAGAATAGAGACCCCCCTCGCAAACGTGGAATAAGTCACGTGTACCGCTCTTTGAATCCACGGTTTACGCAGAGAGAGGATCCTGCCGCCATCTAGGTCTGTCTCCTGCAGGAAGACGACATGTGGCTTGTGTTGTCTAAGGTATTGGAACACTGAGGTCCGTTTAAGCCTATGGTTGAGGCCTCGAACGTTCCAAGACACTATTTTAACTTCACCCGTCATCTTTGTAAGTCTTGCTAGTCATATCCCACTTGGATGATTGTTTCATTAGGGCTTCCCCAGCAATAGTACCCTGAAATCCAAAAGGTGCATAAACTATGATAACTCTTAATACATTAAATTGAGCTGTGACTCTAGAAAAAAATAAACCCACCCCTGCCAGTATGCCAGAAACAAAACTTTTCAGTCCAGCATATAGCTTAGTCCCTAAACATAAGAACAAAAAACTTGTGATGAAATCCTGCCGCCGTGGTCGAAAGTCCAGCATTTCCATTGTTAATTCCATATCCTCTCTGCTTGCTCCAAATAACAAAAACTGGAGCCTTAATATTTAAAGTGACATTTTAGATTGTAAAAGGAAAATGTGGGCATAGAGCATGGTGCTCCTATCTGCTGGCATATCCCTTGTCATTCCTGTCCCCCCCTCAAGGCAAAGGAGAAAAAATGGATGATACTGAAGTCCAAACAACCTCCTGGACATGTACCAAAACATTCTTCAGCACTCATGTGCCTAGCAATTGGCCCTGTTCCCGACGCCATTTTAGGCCAATATGACAGGAACAAAAACGAGGGGGGTCAATATAAAAGAAAAAATTGATAGAATAGAAAAAAGCGATTACCTTCCCAAGTAAAGACCCTGGAACTGAAGGGTTGTTATAATTCCTTGTCCATCCATTCGCAAGCTTCCTCTGGGTTTTCAAAGAATTTCACCGACCCTTTGTATTGGATTCTGAGTTTACTGGGGTAAAGCATGCTATATTTTATTTCCTTCTCCCTCAGGCGACTGCGGACCTCAATTAAAGGATCTTCGTTTGTATTGCGTTGCAGCTGAGAAGTCAGGAAATAGCATTATACGTGCATTTTCATGGCGCAAACCTTGAATTTTTCTGGCGTGTGTCAGAATCATGTCCCGGTCCCGGTAGTCTAGAAAGCGAACTAGGAAAGGTCGCGGGAAGGCACCTGGAGGTCTGCTACCAGTGGGTACCCTGTGCGCTCTCTCCACCACATACGTAAGAGGGAGATCTTGTAAAGACAGCAGTTGCTTGAACAGGAGCTCTGCAAACTGTGTGGGTTTGTCACCCTCAGCCCCTTCCGGCAGCCCAACCACCCGGACATTGTTCCTTCTTTGTGGGTCTTCTGCATCATCTGCTCTGCGTTGTAGGGCTTGGACCTGTTCTCTGAGTTCTGTTATACGGACATCATGGGTATGGGAAACATCCTCCACATCTGAAACCCTTGTCTCCACCGTGGTCAGCCTGCCCCGGATCTTGTCTAAGTCATGCCTTATTAGTGTGCATTCTGAGGATAGATGATCAATGCGCCCCATCAACTCTGCTTTACTGGCACTAATAGCTTCCAGGATAGGCCCTGTAATTGCAGCAGCGTCCACCGCCAGGACCGAGTCCCCCTCCAGACTGAGTTCTGCTGTCCCCTGCGCCTGTGCCATCTTACCCGCCGCTGTCTTGGTGCTCTTCTCCTTCGGCGAAGAAGACAAGATGGCGGGGGTGGGGCCTCTTCCAGCGTCTTTAATGGAGCAGGTATTCCGGGCATCCACATGTGCCTTAGCAGCCTTCTTAGAGGATGAAGAGGGCATCGCTATGTTCAGGGCGCCGTCACCTATATTATGGTATGGTCAAGGAGGAATTGTAGTCACTCCAGTGTGTTGGATGATGGCAGGGAGACGGAGCTGCAGAGGAATGCGTGTTGCCTCGATCACATCCGGCCGGAAGTCCGACCCGAGCACCTGATTGGCTGAGAGGCGGTTCAGTGTTAGGAAAGTGAATGAATCGCTTTCCTAACACAGCGCTGAGTGAACAGCGAGCGCCCAGCATGGCACCTGCTGTTCACCTTTTTGGACGCCTATTAGAGCCTATGGCTCTAATCAGGTGCTTCCAAAAAATACCATGCAATTATGCATGAACCTATCTATGGTGATAGAGAAGTGACAGGAGAGAGGTAGTGGCGCCCGTGCGCCCCTTATGGACTCACAGCCACTGGGGTACAGAGAGGTGGCTGTGGAGGAGGGGGGAGTACAGAGAGGTGGTTGTGGAGCCACCTCTCTGTACCCCCTCCTCCACAGCGACGTATATGTAACCCCCCTCCTCCACAGCCACCTCTCTGTACCGGGCGCGGGTGGGGAATGGGGATGCATTGTGGAGAGGGATGGATGGTGCTGGGGGTGGGTGGGGATGCGTTGTGGAGAGGGATGCGTTGTGGAGAGGGGTGGATGGGGATGGGTTGTGGAGAGGGGTGGGTGGGGATGCATTGTGGAGAGGGGTGGGGATGTGTTGTGGAGAGGGGTGGGGATATGTTGTGGAAAGGGATGGATGGTGCTGGGGGTGGGTGGGGATGCGTTGTAGAAAGGGATGAATGGTGGGGATGCATTGTGGAAAGGGATGGTGCTGGGGGTGGGGATGCGTTGTGGAAAGGGATGGATGGTGCTGGGGGTGGGGATGCGTTGTGGAAAGGGATGGGTGGGAATGCGTTGTGGAAAGGGATGGATGGTGCTGGGGGTGGGTGGGTGGGGATGCGTTGTGGAAAGGGATGGATAGTGCTGGGGGTGGGTGGGTGATAATGCGTTGTGGAAAGGGATGGATGGTGCTGAAGGTGGGGATGCGTTGTGGAGAGGGGTGGGTGGGGATGCGTTGTGGAAAGGGATAGATGGTGCTGAGGGTGGGGATGCGTTCTGGAGAGGGGTGGGTGGGAATACGTTGTGGAAAGGGATGGATGGTGCTGAGGGTGGGTGGCGATGCGTTGTGGAAAGGGATGGGTGGGAATGCGTTGTGGAAAGGGATGGGTGGGAATGCGTTGTGGAGAGGGATGGATGGTGCTGGGGGTGGATGGGTGGCGATGCGTTGTGGAAAGGGATGGGTGGGAATGCGTTGTGGAAAGGGATGGGTGGGAATGCGTTGTGGAAAGGGATGGATGGTGCTGGGGGTGGGTGGGGATACATTGTGGAAAGTGATGGATGGTGCTGGGGTGGGGAATGGATGCGTTGTGGAGAGGGGTGGGTGGGAATGTGTTGTGGAAAGGGATGATTGGTGCTGGGGGTGGGGATGCGTTTTGGAAGGGGATGGA
This sequence comes from Lithobates septentrionalis, assembly GCA_037952835.1. NCBI lineage: Eukaryota > Metazoa > Chordata > Amphibia > Anura > Ranidae > Lithobates > Lithobates septentrionalis. The sequence continues at coordinate 2,578,369 of JBBDGP010001344.1, forward strand.
TGGTGCTGGGGGTGGGGATGTGTTGTGGAAGGGGATGGATGGTGCTGGGGGTGGGTATGCGTTGTGGAGAGGAATGGATGGTGCTGAGGGTGGGGATGCGTTGTGGAGAGGGGTGGGTGAGGATGCGTTGTGGAAAGGGATAGATGGTGCTGAGGGTGGGGATGCGTTGTGGAGAGGGGTGGGTGGTAATGCTTTGTGGAAAGGGATGGATGGTGCTGAGGGTGGGTGGCGATGCGTTGTGGAAAGGGATGGGTGGGAATGCGTTGTGGAAAGGGATGGGTGGGAATGCGTTGTGGAGAGGGATAGATGGTGCTGGGGGTGGGTGGGTGGCGATGCGTTGTGGAAAGGGATAGGTGGGAATGCGTTGTGGAAAGGGATGGGTGGTAATGCGTTGCGGAAAGGGATGGATGGTGCTGGGGGTGGGTGGGGATGCATTGTGGAGAAGGGTGGGTGGGAATGCGTTGTGGAAAGGGATGGGTGGGAATATGTTGTGGAAGGGGGTGGATGGTGCTGAGGGTGAGGATGGGTTGTGGAGAGGGGTGGGTGGGGATGCGTTGTGGAAAGGAATGGATGGTGCTGAGGGTGGGGATGCGTTGTGGAGAGGGGTGGGTGGGAATGCATTGTGGAAAGGGATGGATGGTGCTGAGGGTGGGGATGCGTTATGGAGAGGGGTGGGTGGGAATGCGTTGTGGAAAGGGATGGATGGTGCTGGGGGTGGGTGGCGATGCGTTGTGGAAAGGGATGGGTGGGAATGCATTGTGGAAAGGGATGGATGGTGCTGGGGTGGGTGGGGATGCGTTGGGGAAAGGGATGGATGGTGCTGAGGGTGGGGATGAGTTGTGGAGAGGGATGGATGGTGCTGAGGGTGGGGATGTGTTGTGGAGAGGGGTGGGTGGGAATGCGTTGTGGAAAGGGATGGGTGGGAATATGTTGTGGAAAGGGATGGATGGTGCTGGGGGTGGGGATGCGTCGTGGAGAGGGGTGGGTGGGAATGCGTTGTGGAAAGGGATGGATGGTGCTGGGGTGTGGATGCATTGTGGAGAGGGGTGGGTGGGAATGCGTTGTGGAAAGGGATGGATGGTGCTAGGGGTAGGAATGCGTTGTGGAAGGGGATGGATGGTGCTGGGGAAGAAGATGTGTTGTGGAGAGGGGTGGGTGGGAATGCGCTGTGGAAAGGGATGGATGGTGCTGAGGGTGGGGATGCGTTGTGGAGAGGGGTGGGTGGGAATGCGTTGTGGAAAGGGATGGATGGTGCTTAGGGTGAGGATGGGTTGTGGAGAGGGGTGGGTGGGGATGCGTTGTGGAAAGGAATGGATGGTGCTGAGGGTGGGGATGCATTGTGGAGAGGGGTGGGTGGGAATGCATTGTGGAAAGAGATGGATGGTGCTGAGGGTGGGGATGCGTTATGGAGAGGGGTGGGTGGGAATGCGTTGTGGAAAGGGATGGATGGTGCTGAGGGTGGGGATGCATTGTGGAGAGGGGTGGGTGGGAATGCATTGTGGAAAGAGATGGATGGTGCTGAGGGTGGGGATGCGTTATGGAGAGGGGTGGATGGGAATGCGTTGTGGAAAGGGATGGATGGTGCTAGGGGTGGGTGGTGATGCGTTGTGGAAAGGGATGGGTGGGAATGCGTTGTGGAAAGGGATGGGTGGGAATGCATTGTGGAAAGGGATGGATGGTGCTGGGGGTGGGTGGGGATGCGTTGGGGAAAGGGATGGATGGTGCTGAGGGTGGGCATGCATTGTGGAGAGGGGTGGGTGGGAATGCGTTGTGGAGAGGGATGGATGGTGCTGAGGGTGGGGATGCGTTATGGAGAGGGGTGGGTGGGAATGCGTTGTGGAAAGAGATGGATGGTGCTGAGGGTGAGGATGGGTTGTGGAGAGGGGTGGGTGGGGATGCGTTGTGGAAAGGAATGGATGGTGCTGAGGGTGGGGATGCATTGTGGAGAGGGGTGGGTGGGAATGCATTGTGGAAAGAGATGGATGATGCTGAGGGTGGGGATGCGTTATGGAGAGGGGTGGGTGGGAATGCGTTGTGGAAAGGGATGGATGGTGCTAGGGGTGGGTGGCGATGCGTTGTGGAAAGCGATGGGTGGGAATGCATTGTGGAAAGGGATGGGTGAGAATGCATTGTGGAAAGAGATGGATGGTGCTGGGGTGGGTGGGGATGCGTTGGGGTAAGGGATGGATGGTGCTGAGGGTGGGCATGCATTGTGGAGAGGGGTGGGTGGGAATGCGTTGTGGAGAGGGATGGATGGTGCTGGGGGTGGGTGGGTGGCGATGCGTTTTGGAAAGGGATGGATGGTGCTGAGGGTGGGGATGCGTTGTGGAGAGGGGAGGGTGGGGATGCGTTGTGGAGAGGGGTGGGAATGCATTGTGGAAAGGGATGGATGGTGCTGGGGGTGGGTGGCGATGCGTGGTGGAAAGGGATGGGTGGGAATGCGTTGTGAAAAGGGATGGGTGGGAATGCGTTGTGGAAAGGGATGGATGGTGCAGGGGGTGGGGATGCGTTGTGGAAAGGGATGGATGGTGCTGGGGGTGGGGAATGGATGCGTTGTGGAGAGGGGTGGGTGGGAATGCGTTGTGGAAAGGGATGGATGGTGCTGGGGGTGGGGAATGGATGCGTTGTGGAGAGGGGTGGGTGGGAATGCATTGTGGAAAGTGATGGATGGTGCTGAGGTGGGTGGGGATGCGTTGGGGAAAGAGATGGATGGTTCTGAGGGTGGGGATGCGTTGTGGAGAGGGATGGATGGTGCTGAGGGTGGGGATGCGTTGTGGAGAGGGGTGGGTGGGAATGCGTTGTGGAAAGGGATGGGTGGGAATATGTTGTGGAAAGGGATGGATGGTGCTGGGGGTGGGGATGCATTGTGGAGAGGGGTGGGTGGGAATGCATTGTGGAAAGGGATGGATGGTGCTGGGGTGGGGATGCATTGTGGAGAGGGGTGGGTGGGAATGCGTTGTGGAAAGGGATGGGTGGGAATATGTTGTGGAAAGGGATGGATGGTGCTGGGGGTGGGGATGCATTGTGGAGAGGGGTGGGTGGGAATGCGTTGTGGAAAGGGATGGATGGTGCTGGGGTGGGGATGCATTGTGGAGAGGGGTGGGTGGGCATGCGTTGTGGAAAGGGATGGATGGTGCTGAGGGTGGGGATGCGTTGTGGAAGGGGATGGATGGTGCTGGGGATGAAGATGTGTTGTGGAGAGGGGTGGGTGGGAATGCGCTGTGGAAAGGGATGGATGGTGCTGAGGGTGGGGATGCGTTGTGGAGAGGGGTGGGTGGGAATGCGTTGTGGAAAGGGATGGATGGTGCTGAGGGTGAGGATGGGTTGTGGAGAGGGGTGGGTGGGGATGCGTTGTGGAAAGGAATGGATGGTGCTGAGGGTGGGGATGCATTGTGGAGAGGGGTGGGTGGGAATGCATTGTGGAAAGAGATGGATGGTGCTGAGGGTGGGGATGCGTTATGGAGAGGGGTGGGTGGGAATGCGTTGTGGAAAGGGATGGATGGTGCTGAGGGTGGGGATGCATTGTGGAGAGGGGTGGGTGGGAATGCATTGTGGAAAGAGATGGATGGTGCTGAGGGTGGGGATGCGTTATGGAGAGGGGTGGGTGGGAATGCGTTGTGGAAAGGAATGGATGGTGCTAGGGGTGGGTGGCGATGCGTTGTGGAAAGGGATGGGTGGGAATGCGTTGTGGAAAGGATGGGTGGGAATGCATTGTGGAAAGGGATGGATGGTGCTGGGGGTGGGTGGGGATGCGTTGGGGAAAGGGATGGATGGTGCTGAGGGTGGGCATGCATTGTGGAGAGGGGTGGGTGGGAATGCATTGTGGAAAGAGATGGATGGTGCTGAGGGTGAGGATGGGTTGTGGAGAGGGTGGGTGGGGATGCGTTGTGGAAAGGAATGGATGGTGCTGAGGGTGGGGATGCATTGTGGAGAGGGGTGGGTGGGAATGCATTGTGGAAAGAGATGGATGGTGCTGAGGGTGGGGATGCGTTATGGAGAGGGGTGGGTGGGAATGCGTTGTGGAAAGGGATGGATGGTGCTAGGGGTGGGTGGCGATGCGTTGTGGAAAGGGATGGGTGGGAATGCGTTGTGGAAAGGGATGGATGGGAATGCATTGTGGAAAGGGATGGATGGTGCTGGGGGTGGGTGGGGATGCGTTGGGGAAAGGGATGGATGGTGCTGAGGGTGGGCATGCATTGTGGAGAGGGGTGGGTGGGAATGCGTTGTGGAGAGGGATGGATGGTGCTGGGGGTGGGTGGGTGGCGATGCGTTGTGGAAAGGGATGGATGGTGCTGAGGGTGGGGATGCGTTGTGGAGAGGGGAGGGTGGGGATGCATTGTGGAGAGGGGTGGGAATGCATTGTGGAAAGGGATGGATGGTGCTGGAGGTGGGTGGCGATGCGTGGTGGAAAGGGATGGGTGGGAATGCGTTGTGGAAAGGGATGGGTGGGAATGCGTTGTGGAAAGGGATGGATGGTGCAGGGGGTGGGGATGCGTTGTGGAAAGGGATGGATGGTGCTGGGGGTGGGGAATGGATGCGTTGTGGAGAGGGGTGGGTGGGAATGCGTTGTGGAAAGGGATGGATGGTGCTTGGGGTGGGGAATGGATGCGTTGTGGAGAGGGGTGGGTGGGAATGCGTTGTGGAAAGGGATGGATGGGGCTGGGTAATGGATGCGTTGTGGAGAGGGGTGGGTGGGAATGCGTTGTGGAAAGGGATGAATGGTGCTGGGGTGGGGATGCGTTGTGGAAAGGGATGGATGGTGCTGGGGGTGGGGATGTCTTGTGGAAGGGGATGGATGGTGCTGGGGGTGGGGATGCATTGTGGAAAGGGATGGATGGTGCTGAGGGTGGGGATGCGTTGTAGAGAGGGGTGGGTGGGAATGCTTTGTGGAAAAGGGATGGATGGTGCTGAGGGTGGGGATGCGTTGTGGAGAGGGGTGGGTGGGATGCGTTGTGGAAAGGGATGGATGGTGCTGAGGTTGGGGATGCATTGTGGAGAGGGGTGGGTGAGAATGCATTGTGGAAAGGGATGGATGGTGCTAGGGGTGGGTGGCGATGCGTTGTGGAAAGGGATGGGTGGGAATGCGTTGTGGAAAGGGATGGGTGGGAATGCGTTGTGGAAAGGGATGGATGGTGCCGGCGGTGAGGATGGGTTGTGGAGAGGGGTGGGTGGGGATGCGTTGTGGAAAGGAATGGATGGTGCTGGGGTGGGGATGCATTGTGGAGAGGGGTGGGTGGGAATGCGTTGTGGAAAGGGATGGATGGTGCTGAGGGTGGGGATGCGTTGTGGAAGGGATGGATGGTGCTGGGGATGAAGATGTGTTGTGGAGAGGGGTGGGTGGGAATGCGCTGTGGAAAGGGATGGATGGTGCTGAGGGTGGGGATGCGTTGTGGAGAGGGGTGGGTGGGAATGCGTTGTGGAAAGGAATGGATGGTGCTAGGGGTGGGTGGCGATGTGTTGTGGAAAGGGATGGGTGGGAATGCGTTGTGGAAAGGGATGGGTGGGAATGCATTGTGGAAAGGGATGGATGGTGCTGGGGGTGGGTGGGGATGCGTTGGGGAAAGGGATGGATGGTGCTGAGGGTGAGGATGGGTTGTGGAGAGGGGTGGGTGGGGATGCGTTGTGGAAAGGGATGGATGGTGCTGAGGGTGGGGATGCATTGTGGAGAGGGGTGGGTGGGAATGCATTGTGGAAAGAGATGGATGGTGCTGAGGGTGGGGATGCGTTATGGAGAGGGGTGGGTGGGAATGCGTTGTGGAAAGGAATGGATGGTGCTAGGGGTGGGTGGCGATGTGTTGTGGAAAGGGATGGGTGGGAATGCGTTGTGGAAAGGGATGGGTGGGAATGCATTGTGGAAAGGGATGGATGGTGCTGGGGGTGGGTGGGATGCGTTGGGGAAAGGGATGGATGGTGCTGAGGGTGAGGATGGGTTGTGGAGAGGGGTGGGTGGGGATGCGTTGTGGAAAGGAATGGATGGTGCTGAGGGTGGGGATGCATTGTGGAGAGGGTGGGTGGGAATGCATTGTGGAAAGAGATGGATGGTGCTGAGGGTGGGGATGCGTTGTGGAAAGGGATGGGTGGGAATGCGTTATGGAAAGGGATGGATGGTGCTAGGGTGGGTGGCGATGCATTGTGGGAAAGGGATGGGTGGGAATGCGTTGTGGAAAGGGATGGGTGGGAATGCGTTGTGGAAAGGGATGGATGGTGCCGGCGGTGAGGATGGGTTGTGGAGAGGGGTGGGTGGGGATGCGTTGTGGAAAGGAATGGATGGTGCTGGGGTGGGGGATGCATTGTGGAGAGGGGTGGGTGGGAATGCGTTGTGGAAAGGGATGGATGGTGCTGAGGGTGGGGATGCGTTGTGGAAGGGGATGGATGGTGCTGGGGATGAAGATGTGTTGTGGAGAGGGGTGGGTGGGAATGCGCTGTGGAAAGGGATGGATGGTGCTGAGGGTGGGGATGCGTTGTGGAGAGGGGTGGGTGGGAATGCGTTGTGGAAAGGAATGGATGGTGCTAGGGGTGGGTGGCGATGTGTTGTGGAAAGGGATGGGTGGGAATGCGTTGTGGAAAGGGATGGGTGGGAATGCATTGTGGAAAGGGATGGATGGTGCTGGGGGTGGGTGGGGATGCGTTGG